>JAQFVV010000054.1:3987915-5187915 GCA_028023455.1 Epiperipatus broadwayi | reverse complement strand
TATATGTAAACTCTTTTTACTCTCCATACTAGTCCTCCATCTCTCCAACTCCCTATTCTTTATTAATGCATCTATTCTTTTATCCCATTCCTTACCACTATAACACTCAACAATCCTCCTAACACAATCATCCCATCTTTTGTACAAGTATACTGATATAAATTCTTTATCCAAATCTTTTGCAAACTACATTATCTTTCTCAACCATCTTGTTGCCTGCCCTTTACTCATAACCCAATTAAATACTATTTTGGCTATTCTTTTATTATCCATAAACTGCAACCTACCAAACATTTTCATTTTACTTTTTGTATCTCTCATATAAAAACTTGACCATCCCAACTCTTCTTGAATTGCCTCCTTTGCTGTCCACATCTCTGCATCTAATGCATATCTTCCTACTTCCCTTTGTACTTTTTCTAAGTAATCTAATACCCCTTTACTAACACATAACACATTATTACTATATGTTAACCCTGCTACTGCAACTCCATTCTATACAATTCTAGCTACATCATATTTATTATATGAAAACACTGTTAATTTCTTTATCAAACCTTTTCTTTTCTTTGCTTTCTTTATCAAATTTTTCTCCTATTCATCCAATCAATTTTTTTAATTACTTAAAATGATAACTATATCTATCCACCACACTTAACTTTATATCCCCCAATAAAAATTCTACATGTTCTCTTTCCCCAGTATTAACCATCATTATATTTGACTTTTCTTTACTAAATTTAATCCCCATCTCTTTACCCACCCTTGCACATGTCCTCAGCATAGATTCCATATCTTCTCTTCTTTCTGCACACAAAAAGATATCTGAAAAAAAAAAAACCCCAACAAAGTATATACTCCCTTGCCACCTATTAACGGTATCTCTATCCCTCTTTCTAGTTTTTCTATTACTTTCTCCATTTCACTCAAATACAACAAAAACAAAATAGGTGACATAGGGCATCCTTGCCTTAATCCCATCCTATTTTTAAATTTAACTGATTATATATCCCCTAATTGAGAAGTATAGTAATTATTTTCATATAATTTCTTAATAATATTTACTAAAGCTTCATCCATTCCCAAATTTGCTAAACTTACCCATAATCTATTTCTTTATATCTATAAAACTCATATATAATGATCTACTTAAATTCCTACTCATATCCATAAGTTGTGCAACTACAAATAAACTACCTCCTATACGCCTGTCTGATCTAAAACCTACTTGCATTTCCCCCACTATATTATTTTCTTCCATCCATTTTGCAACTCTTCCAGTCACCATATATGAGAAAGCTTTATATAAAACTGATGTTACCGCTATCAGTCTATAATTATTTAACTTTCTATGACCCTTACCCTTTCTTTTACATAATAATCTTACTCTTGTATTATTCCAACTACCTGGAAAAACTGTCTTCTGTGCCATCTTATTAAAACATGATAATTTTACTTTTGCTCTATGCCCTAAATTCATTACTATCTCTGTTGCCCCCCCCCCCCCATCTAAACTTCTTGCCTTTCTACTTTTCAATTTCTTCACTGCCTCATTCAGTTCATTTTTTGTAAACCTAATATTCCCATTACCAAATGTTTACATGTTTTCTATCACTAAGTTCTTTACATCTAACATCTTTTCTATATCCATTACATATCTATTTAAGATTCTCTCTAATTCTTCTCCAGAGCCACACTCTATTCCCTCATCATCTAGTCACATTCTTTCTCCTCTATTTTATCCTTTTAATGTAATTCCAAAATTTTTCACTCCCATCTCTTCCACTTTTATTAATATCCCTCCAACAATTTACTATTCAACTTCATTCTCTCTATATAATTATCTATTTTAGCCAATTTCTTCTTTTTTAAATACTTTTCCCATTTAGCATTAATATCTTTTTCACTTTCTTTGTTCTCAATAGCACACTTATATTCTCTGCATGCTTCTTTCCTCTCTTTTACACTTTTACTAACTCTCATTTTTTATTACTTTTATTCTTCTGCATATTCTCAACTAAACCCTATTTGCCACTTTTTCTATTTCATCACACCAGTCCTTACACTCCCCCAACCAACTGTTCCATGGTTTCTTCAACTTGTAATACCTCTTCCAACATGAAAACCTATTCTATAGCAGCTCTATCCAATGGATATCATTTAAATTATAATACATTAAAAACGCTAAAAGTAAAATAGACACCCATATATATATGTATGGAGATTAATAATAAATACAAGCTTATTGTAATCTAATTTTTCAATTTACAAAACAAATGTAGTTAAAACAATGTTTTAATTATACTTTTAGTCTCTAATAATCTAATAATGACCATTTCCCTACTAAGTGTATTGGACCTTTAACCATGTTTTTACATATATTTCTTTTCTCCCTGAATATATAAGTTTCATAATATTTTTTTTCTTTATGTATATATAATTGTATGATTATTTTCAAAAGAATTCAAGTGGGATTTGAATATTAAATTAAACAACAGTACTAAAAATCAATATCATTCTCACAATTTCACAGGACAATATACAATAAACAATAATGATAAAACTGAGAAAATATTTTCTATACATAAATATTGATTCCTCTTGTATCCACATTTGGTTCCAAGATATCACGTGGATGATAAAAAGACGCATTATGAGTTTTTATATTTATTCTGAACGCACATGAACAAAAAGAAATAAAATGTCTTTTTAATTTTATATATTTTTTTTGAATTATCAATAAACTGTTACATTTTCATTTACCATTGTCAAACTCCGTCCACTCACAACTTTGAGGCCATCCATTTCAGATAAGTACGATAATGATTATTACTAATCATTTTCGAAACTAGAGATTATCTCTAGCGCAGTCCATTTCAGATAAAGTTTACATCTGTGCTAGAGATAATCTCTAGTTTCGAAAATGATTAGTGATAATCATTGGTGTATTTATCTGAAATGGATGGCGTCAAAGTTGTGAGTGGAGGGAGTTTGACAATAGTAAATGAAAATGTAACAATTTACTCTAGATCAATACTCTTCATATAATAAAGATATATATGAGAGATAGTGACTTGGGCCAACTGATAAGTGCTGGTTCAGCATGAAATGCATCTTGGGGGTCATTTGTTTTTATTGTGTCTTTATTTATGTGAATTCAAAAAGAATGGAGAAGTATGGGGGTGTTTATTATAATTATAAAATTATCAATAACTGAGACCAAAGATATGGAGAACATAAATACAGTATAAATATTAGAGATATAATCTAAATTATCTGTTAGACAAAAGAAAATGAAATCAAACAGCAGAGAAGCAAAATAACTTAAAAAAATCTATTTATTGAAATTTACAACTGTCACAAAAATTCATAATAGTTTAAATAATTTATTAAATATAATTAGAAAAAAAAAAAACATTGATTAAGTTACATCATTGATATGGTTTTGTAGCTTGGTTACAAAAGTGTGTTTCTTTGATAATAAAAAAGAAGTTATAAAATAATAATAAAAATGTTTACGTATGATTAAAACATAAATTGTGAAAAATATAAGAAAAAATAAATAAACTAAAAATATTTATAAGCTGATTATACTGCATATCTGATTGTGCATATTTTTTGAAAAAACGTGTGTCTTGTAAAATATTTGGGCTATTACAAAATAGATGTTATTGAAGTATGAGCACTATATAAAAAGATTTACATTTTAACATCAACGGGATCAATTTAAATAAGAAATGAATTTGTTATACTTATAAAGGATGGATTTTCTCTTAGGGTTGTTGAACATTCAGTATGAGCCCATGAAACACATTCTGCAGAAATTGAATCATTTTTTTTCTTTATATAGTAATTGATAATATATTATTTAAAAATATAGATGGCGCTTTAGAGGTTTCTTCCAGTCATATTTATTACTATGCACAATAAAAGGCTATTCTGAAACTGATAAAATATTATTAAAAAAAGATAGAGGATGCTATGAAGATTTCATATCAATCATTTTTTTTTCATGTGTCATAGCATCGGCCGGGAAGCGAACCCGCTAACTCGGGACAACTGCTTGTAAGGCAGCTGTGCTGACCTCTCGACCACCAATGCTTGACATATCAATCATTTTGGCAACATTACACAGCTAAAAATTGATATAGGAACTAATAAAATGTTAAAAACATAGATGGCGCTTTGGAGATTTCATACTGTCATATATATTACATAACACAATTCAAAATCAATGATGAAACTGATAAAATATTATTTAAAAATAGAGATGGCGTTTTGAATATTTCATCCACCATATTTGTTACATTACAGTCAAAAATCAATTGTGAAACTGATAAAAATATTATAAAAAAAAAATAGAGGACGCTTTAGAGATTTCATGAGACTACTAAAAATCGATCCTGCTATCTCCAGTTCTCAATTAGCCATTCGGTTCTTGCACCAAGTGCAGAGGTCTTTATTTGTTTGCTTCATATTACCTAAACAATAGTTTCCTTTCTGTACTGTGTAAATATATGCAGATTTTTTTTTTATATCAGAAAATTTTAAAATAAAAGCAATATATATATATGTATTTAAAGTGAATTAAAAATTCCAATAATTATTTCTAGAAAAATAAATTACTGCTAAATAATATTTAAAAATACAATAAAATAACTTTTTTGTAAAAAAAAAAAAAAAGAAAAGAAAATCTTTCATATAAAAACTAAAAAAAATAAATTATTGCAAAATAGTATTCAAAAATACAATAACATTTAAAAAAAAAAAAAAGAGTAATCTTTGATATAAAAACTAAACATCAAACTTTTTATCCCGTTATCCAGTAGTTAGATAAGATGAGGATCAACAAATTAACGGCGTAATTATAAATTTAAAGAAGATATTTTAGAAAATAATTTATTATTGTAGAATAATTTAATTATTCAAAATCAAAATGTCGCATATATATATAAAATCAAAATTAAATACAACAAAATTTAATCCTGATCTGAATAAATTTTCTTTCTTTTTTGTTACACTACATAAAATTTCAGGCCATAGTTAATAAATTTTCCAATCTACTCAGAAATGACACAGTATATTTTAAAACCAAATCTACAATTTCCAAATCAATCATCAAATACATAAAAATAAATCTGTTAACTATACTTTAAAATAATTACTTTTTTTATTGACAAAAGTTGGAGATCAGAGAATATATTGTACATAAATGTGACAAACATATTAATTATCTAATTTTTTCAGAATTTTAATGTTGTTACAATACTCTTTTCTTCCAAAGAGTAAGCTTGAGGTTAAGACCTGTAGAGGTCTCTGCTTTCGTATTTTCAAGTGCACATGCTTAAAGGTTTAATCCTTTAGTACATGATACTTAATATAGATTTTGTATGTTGTAATTATATATTGGATTGTTTTTGTCATCTAGGATTACTAAATGTTTTTAAAAAAATCCAAACTTTATTTAAACTTGTCAAATATATTCAGCTATTAGTAATAGGATACAGATTAGCATATAATACCATGCTGTGCATGACATCAATCTCTCTTTTCAAGTGCTGCTGACTTGACTACTGACAAGCTTGAGAATTGAACCTGCAACCTTTTCATTAGTAAGTACTGAATTTAAGATAATACTTCAACACAACTATGTTATTTTGTCAAAGTCAACAATCAGTAGAAATTTCATGTACTTATTTATGAGGGGTCTTCTGCTTTCTCCATTTTCTTCTTGAAGTTAAAGTTATTTAGAGGTTTCCCTTTTTGAATCATCATATTAGGTTGACTTATTGGATTATTTGTCACTATTATGAGAGCAGATTCTTTAATTTTAATATTTTGTATATTTTCCTCTCTACCAAATAAGTCTTTTTCCAATTAAACATACTTTTATTGATATATACATGGTTTACTATTTTATTATATATATGTTTTTCCTTTCTAATCATCAGTTTGTGCTCCAATGTTCTGAATTTAAATCCCACCCAAATACAATTTATAATATTTTTTTCTTCATTTAGGTAACCAGGCAGTGAAACAAATAATAATTGATTATTAGTTGGTAATGGTGTATCTAGTTAATGTTAATTATAAAGAAAAACAAGAAAGGAATGCAACTTTAAGATTGATGAATAATGGCAACTTCTTTCTCTTCTTCTATGAAAGAATGTTGGAAAGACCATTGTTTTGCAGTAAGATGATATATCTTTTAGTTTTATATAATTTTTGAATGGCAGATTCTATAAAAATATTACCAGAAACTATTTATTCTTAGTCTGCCAAATTGTATTACTGTATATTTTGAAGTCAGTTAGAAACTTTTCTATTTAACTTCATAACAACAACTTTATGAAAATAATATAATAAAAGATAATATTTTGATGTGATCGTAATACAACTTTTTTTTAGAACGTATATTTTAAGTTTTATGAATGTAAATGATTTTTCTCATATTCATTTATTCCCTTCTCTTATTATTCTATTGTCATGGAATCTTTCATATATTTATTTATTCCATTGTCCAATTATTCTACTATAATGTCAGGTGATTTTTCACATCTTCATTTATTTCTTTTTATTCTATTATCAATTATGTTGGGGATTCAAAACTGTAAGGGATACAGCTATGAATCTAGAAAAAAAAAAAAACATCATTTTACCTTTCAATCTAGAAGCACAAATTCCAAAACACTCTAAGGTTTTGAAATCAAGCCAACCTACCTAAATAATTATATGTAGATTTGGACCAAATAATAACTATATATTTTAATAATACTAGTTCTTTCCTAACTATAGATACATTTTATGTCTTCCAAGAATGTTAATGCTAATAAATTATTTCATTCTTTAGCTTACACAATATGTGGTTAAACAAGAGCATATTGCCTTGGCTTCAAAATTTTAGAATATTTTAAATTTCAGGCTTTTAGATTGGATAGAAAAAAGCTGTTGAAGGTAATTGTTAGATATAAAACTGCATTACTTCCAGCTCTGCATCCCAAATCTCATTCTCAAAGGCAAAAGTCAGAAACTGGTATAAAGAAAGAGATTTAAATACTTAACCATCTAGTAACCATTGATTTTGCAAACTTCACAAAAAAAGTAAAAGAACAGAAAACTGCTCTTGTTCCAAATAGTAATAAAATGATCAAATCAATCTATAAAGCTCAATCCTATAGAGAAGTCCATAGAGCACAACTAATTTATCCAATTTTCTTTCAGTTCTGTTCATTTACATATATCATTTCCCTTCTCTTATATCAACTAGCAAGGTCAGCCTTCTTTATGTTTCCATTCAGCATTCTATCCAAAACTTCCTTCATTAAACTATTCAAATTTCTTAGTATATATGCAATCTGCCCCTTCATGTTTCCAGTCACCATTCCCTTCAAAACATCCTTCATTAAACTATTCTTGCTTCTTAGTATGTATGCAATCTGTCCCTTCTTTTTGTTTCCAGTCAATATTTCCCTCCAAAACATCCTTCATTAAATTATTGTTTCTTCCTTAGTATAAATGCAATCTGTCCCTTCTTCATGATTCCAGTCACCATTTCCTTCAAAACAAACCTCATTAAAACACTCTTTCTTCTTAGTATATATGCAATTTGTTCCATCTCCATGTTTCCAGTCATCATTCCTTCCGAAACTTCCTTAATTAAATCTATTCTTTCTTCTTAGTATAAGTGCAATCAGACTCTTCTTCATGTTTCCAGTGACCATTCCCTCCGAAACATCCCTCAATAAACTATTTGGGCTTTTTAGTATATATGGAATCTATCCCTTCTTCATGTTTCCAGTCACCATTCCCTCCAAAACATCCTTCATTAAATTATTCTTTCATTTTAGTATATATGTAATCTAGTTCCTCTTTCTACCTCTAATTTCTTAAATCTTTTTTTCCTTATTCTCTCCAAAACAAGTTCATTTGTAATTATATTCATCCAACTAATAAAGATAATAATATTAAATGATTATAAGAAGACAATAAAAATATAGGATAATTATACTATCATATATTGATAACATTAAAGAATTTATTTTAAAAATTTTCAGTAATGATAAAAACTAAATGTAACTTTAGACTTTCACACGACCGTCAACTCTCCATGCCATCTCAGATTGCTGACTCACCTGATCACACACATGTTGAAAAGATAAATAATCATCAATATATGTATTTTGTGCTAAAACAACATTCATCAGTTGGTTCAGGTTACCATCTCCACACATATATACAGTCAGTGCTCAGTTTATATTAAGATAGCCAATGAGTGCTGGTTTAGCACAAAATACGCCTATTGGTGATTATTTATTTTTTCAACACATGTGTGATCAGATGGATCAGCAATATGAGATGGCATGGAGAGTTGAGGGTCGTATGAAAGTCTCAGTTTGAATCCCGCATACATTACATATATATACGCAGGTTTAAGCCTGTACAGTATACTAATTTAAATGTAACTTTGTAATTTAAAAAAATTTCATTTAAATTAATTTTAAAAGAAAATTTTAAACATCAACAACAATAAAAAAGCCTAAGCATGCACACACACAAAAAGAGTTATATTTCAAATTTAAAAAGAATCCCCTCCCCCCCCCCCATTGTATAAAATTAATAAAACTAAAATGAAATAGCTATAAAAAAATGATTTTGAAGATACTAATAAAAGGATGCTATCTTTTTACCTCAATATAAGAAATGTCTTTTCTCTTATAATTGTATCAATATTTCTTCATTCTTTTTTTCCTCGTAAGTGTAAAAGAAAAGAAAAAAGATAATATGAATGTCAAACTTAAGTTTAATTAATTTAATAAATTATTTAAGAAGTTATGAAAGTAAAACTTCAATTATTTTATACATTTTTTCTCTCTTATTTTTAATTAAATTTTAAAACAAATAATTACTTTTGGAAAAAAAAAAAAAAATTAATAAAAGTTGTTTGTAAATAAAAAACGAAAGATGAACAAAGAAAATTATTTATATAAAGATATGTGTATATAGAATGGGTTGCTCTATTCAATGTAGATGGTATCTGGAAAATATTATTTAGGAAGAAATCTAATCCCAAATATATGACTCTATATTCAAAATCAGTTTTGGCGGTGTATGTCGATAATTGGCGTTGGAAACATCAATTTAAATTGAAAGCATCACGATTTTACATCGTAAAAATTATAACTTTACATTTTGATTTACAAGTGTCAAACTTAACTGCACCCACAACTTTGACACCATCCACTCTGCATAAACGCAATAACGGTTATCACTAATCATTTTTTGAACTAGATATTATCTCTAGCCCATATATAAACTTTAAACCTCAGTTAAAGATTAATATATATATTTAAATTAAAAGCACATATTGATAAATACTGTACATATAATAAAGATATATTATGAAAGATGGTGACCTTGGCTAACTGATGAGTGCTGGTTCAGCATGAAATGCATCTTGGGTAGGAGTACTGTCAACATAATAAAGATACATATGAGATGAGACCACCAACTGATGAGTTCTGGTTCAGCATGAAATGCACCTCAGGGAAGATTTGTCTATTATTGTACCTTTATTCATATAATTTGAAAAGAATGTTCAGTGGTGAGGAAGTAGTTTAAAACATTTATAAATGAAAATGATATGCATATAAAAATGCATATTCCATGGACTTCATGATAAAATTAATAAATAAACAGGTTTATTGTTACAAAAACCACATAGACTAGTGAATAAGTGCATGAATATTTAATGAGGCACTATTTAAATTGCCCTAAATGGTTTAGTGCAATGATAAAGTATCAGATTCTAGGCTGCAAGATTCTCAGAACAATTTGATTTCTGACACTTTTGGTGCTCAAATTTCATATGAACTCTGGAGCCATAAAGTTATTTGATTATTTTTATTAGGCATGGTTTATCACAAATAATATCCATGCAATAAATAAAAGATTCATGCAAATGATATATTTAAATCCACAACTTGCATACTAATTCACATATAAGTTCTCTATTCTATACCTATCGTAGTACTAAAAATATAATCAACCTGATTCAATGCAGTGCTAAGCTAAAATCAGTTATAATTTTATAATCTTTCAGGTATAGTTACTTTCACTATCTATTGAATTGCAAATGAATAAGGAAAGAAATAAAAGGTAGACTGAGTAACAAGAACCATGCCAAAAATTAATATTGTAAACTGCCTGATTTATTGTTTATCTGTGATCTTTTTCTGATACTACAAACATGGAATACCATGAGGATTAAATTTTACATAAATATGTGTTACTGTGAATAAAACATTTAACCATCTATTATTCTTTTGTTTAAGTGAGACATAATATATAATAGCCAAATTCTGAATTGTAAACAAAGATAATACAAGGCTCATATGAACACAAATCAAAATAAATTTGTCTTATTTATACCAAAGTGTTCTGATTTAATAGATACAAATTATTTATTTTCATATGTTTTGGGTCTTGTTGTTGCAATCATTTTTGGCTTTTCTTTGCTATTTTGTAGTTATCTAGAATATTAGATTTTGCATAGAAATCATATTAAAAATTATGTCAAAAAAACCTGAAGATGTCAGTAATATTTTTTAAATATTAATTTGCATATCAATCAACCTGTTTGCATAGAAATCATATTAAAATTATTAGTCAAAAAATCTGAAGATGTAAGTATTCTTTTTTAAATTTTAATTTGTATATGAATCAATGTTTGCATAGAAATATATTAAAATTATTAGTCAAAAAAATCTGAAGATATCAGTAATCTATTTTAAATATTAATTTGCATATCAATCAATCTGATAGATTCCCCAATTTGATCTCAATATAAGTTACAATTTGTTTGGTGGATTGTTTGGCCTTAGGGCAATTTGGAATTTGTCTTTTCAGAAAAAACGGTTATTTTCAGTAATTTTTTTACAATTTTATGCTTATTTATGTAATATATTTATAAGATATTTATTTAAAAGCAAAGAAAACAACATAACAACAAACACATTTTTATTTTAAAATATTTATTTTTTAGAAGATAAGTTGTAAAAACTTAGCTACAGCAAAATGGAAATGGTTCTTACTGGCTAATAAGAATGAGTTTTATAAACACAGGTAAATAAAATCTCTTAATATTTTAATGAAAAGTAATTTTAATGTTGAATTTGAAGCCACATTTTCATTCTTTAACAATGTCTAATCTAAAGTTCATTTCTATTTTAAACATTGAATTCAAATAAGAAATATTTAATTCTACAAACTTTAGGAATAGACAACATTATGGACAATGGTGCAAAGTGCCAATGTTATAGTTAAGACCTCCTTTAGTAATTTATTTTCCTATTTTACAAAGTTCAAATATTAATTTTTAGAATGTCTATGATTTGAAAGCTTATATTTGTAATAAATAATGTAAAGATTATCAATATACTATATAGAATAAAGATTTAATTATAAAAATAAAATGTTGCAAATATGGACAAAATTCTCATTAGAGTCTTTCAAATAAGAAGAGATGAGTTAGATTCTGATCCGGTTTTAAATAGATTAGTACGTAAAATACACACAATTATTAAATGTGATACTATTTATAATTAAAAACATAAATGTAATTATACTATGGATAGGTGGAAATGATAATAATTTTTTTATCAACCTTATCACTAATAAGCCCACTATCCAGATGAGTATATATGAAAGCCTTATTTATTAATAGACTTTCCTTTTTTTTTTCAATATCTCTTTTAAACAATAGTTTACAAAATGGATACTCACTCCTTAAACATTTTAGTCATTCTATATATTCTAATTCAGAGCCATCTGCTGTATGTTTGAGCAATTAACACTTACTAAGTATTAGTCATATATCAAAATCATCAGACTAGTTTCTGACAGTCATTATCAGTGAGGAGCATTGGATTTATTCACATGCACTTTTTTAGCAACCATCTAAACATCTTTTATGTTTGAAAAATGAATAAACTGGTTCAACACCCTAAAATTTCCCACACCAAGATAAATTACTTGTATGGGAATAGAAGTCTAACTTCATATATCAGGGTCACTTCGCATTTATATTAAGATATTTGAATTCAAGAATAATACCCAACTTTTATATTACATTTTTAATACATACCCATAGACTTGCAATAAACCAGCAAGCATCACATGATCATGTCTCCAATACTAGCACATAATTGTTTATAAACAAAGCAAAGCAAAACTCCATATAGTAGTGCCACCTGTGCTAAACAGAGTAATCAATGGATGCCAGAAGGCTTGTGCATAAAATCCCTATCTAATGCCTACTCATCCAATATCCCTAGACTAGTTTCTGGCTTGTGGCCTTGGATCTGAGAGCACTGCATCTAGATCTTAGGATCTAATGCAACCCTCTAGCAACCACCTTTTATCTCTACTTAACTATATATGACTATATAAGCTATTGAGCTTAGATTGAAAATATTTTTTGTGTTTTCAATTTCATGCTCATGGTTTTGTAGTTAAGTAGAGATAAAAGGTGGTGGCTAAAGGGTTGCATTAGATCCTAAGATCTAGATGCAGTGCTCTCAATTCCAAAGCTCCTCATTGACGAAGGCCACAAGCCAGAAACTAGTCTGGGGATATTGGATGAGCAGGCATTAGATAGGGATTTTATGCACAAGCCTTCTGGTGTCCATTGATTACTCTGTTTAGCACAGGTGGCACTACTATGTGGAGTTTTGCTTTGCTTTGTTTATAGACTTGCAATAACATTTAATTTTATATTAAAATATCAACAAAAATAATTAACACAAAAATGAAATAACTTAATTATAAAAAATAGAGAAGCAGAGTAATGAACTAAGAATGAAAGAGCATAATTATTTAGATATCTACCCAAATCCTGATGATGAAGCTATATATAGCATATCCTCTTAGCATACAACTGGGTTTTTTTTATTACTAAAGTAATTATTTTTTTATTATTTATTCATTTATCACATGGTATTAACATATCACAATTCTTCATCAACAAGTCTTAATCAATCAAGAGTTGCCATCTCCAAGTTATGTACAGTAAAGAGGCCAACAGGAGCTTGGTGAATTGAACACTCCTTGTAAATATGTATCATGGTTTATGGTCATCCACACTCACAGTTTGGAGATGCTATATACCCAACTTGTGCAACATATAACCACATCTATCCTGATCCAGAGGGTAGGATCAATTATTAGAATGTAATTATTTATGTTGTAGTTGGTGATGTCGAATTTTTAGTGGCTGCTGAGAATTAACAGTAAGCCAGAAGGCCTGCCTTGATTTTGGCCTGAATTTTGGGGCACTGATATGAATGAGATTATTGATCGAGTCTTTTGAATTCATATGATAATTTCCAATCTGCAACTGAAAATAGTTGGATGAATATTTGCGAATCTAGGTAACCATTCTACTGGTGGTTTCATTGATCTGAGTATCTCCAAGATTAATATGTGTACTTCAGTAGCTTATTGGAGAGCAGTATTCAGCCACAGAGTAATTGTCTCATTACTCATTCACAATTTAGGAGCATTTTAATCAAAGTATTTAGTTAACAATTTGCTGCAGTGAAACAGAAAATGTAATTTTTTTTATTGTGATCGTAAGCAGATGACAGATGCACACAATGATAGTGTGATCTAAATAAAATGTTCATACAAGAAGATGTATTCATGAATAAATCCAAGATATATATTCACCCATATTCATATGAGTAACCTATTGATAACGTCAGTTGAAGCAAAAATTTAACATCTACATGAAAGCTTGAATTATAGTTCCCTGCTATTGGTTATTAAGCATTTTATTAATAATGACTACTTGGTTTCTCCTTCTTCTTATTATTATTAAAACAACAACAACAATAATTATAATAATAATCATCATCATCAAATGGCTTTACTATTTAATCAGGAAAAGTCCCACAACTGTAATCAATATAAGAATCTTAGATCCAAAATCGGACACTTTACCACTGTATTTGACCCTGCAAGGCATAGTTTCTTATCATTACACATTATGTATTACTTATTTATGCATGTGTGTATATATATATTGTTTTGAAATTTCTCATTTCAACTGTCTTTTTTCATATATTTGAAGTGCTCTCTAGCTTCAGCACATGGCAATACATTTTAAAGGTCAAAGAGGATACTCTTTTCCTCCTTCTTATGTTTAGGGGGTTGTGCGTTTGATTAAAAATTCATTCCTTAAAATGTGTTATCACATGCTGAAACTAGAGCGTGCTTAATAAGTTAATCATGAAACATTTCATAAATATATTTACCACTGTAAATTCTTATTTATTACATAATATCTAAATAAGTAAACAATATATAGTGCTTAATTAGAGGCTATTAAGCAAATAGTAAGAATAGCCAATATTAATATGACTGATTAAAAACATTTTTAAATCAATAACGCTGAATAACAACTCCAAGTCTTCATATAGAATTCAAATTTCTACCTAAATTGACATTATCATCTAAATATTAAACTGTATTATGTTTTTTTATTTATATATACTGATACGTCATTGCAAGATGGCGTTGAAGGTAAAAATGAGATGATTGTTTTTGCTTGATGTCATATTCTGTGCCTAAAAGACTTGATACTATTATAATGAGATTAGATTTAAATAAATATTCTGGTTACATGAAACTGTAAATAGAAGTATTATTATACAAATTAATAAAGTCACATATAAATTTAAATACTAAATGAGGGCTTTTCATTACTTTGGCCAAAATCGCATTCAGATAGTAATGCTTTATTTTATATGTGTGCGTATGTCTGGATTGATACGCAAAAAGATTCAATCGTAATCCAATTATCTTTTTTGTACGCTTAATAGAGAATAAAAATGTAATTCTATATACAAAGATGGATCGCTTTTGCAATCCTATCAAAATCAATGGCATGGAAATTTTATGATTTAATAACTTATTGTTTCAGACAGTTATAGCTTCTTCCCAGAAAAAGATCTTTTTTTAATGAGTTTGCGGTTGGTGAGTTATGGCATGTAACCGATTCTTTTTATTGAATCTTTAAAATCATTTTAGCCAGATCATAAAAACCGATGTCTAAAGTTTGAGAAGCTACAAAATTATCGTTATTAGTTTAATTTATTAGTTTTCTAATTAATTTATTTATTTTAACAGATATCTTCTTTGTTTATTCAAAATCATTATTTTCTGATTTAAATACCTATTCAGTATCATCATCATCATCATCATCAACCATTATCAATCCACTGCAGGATGAAGGTCTCTCCAAGTTTAATCCATCTCCGATCTTTAGCTTCTCTTCTCCACATCACCCCTGCACACTCTTATTTCATCCATCCATCTCACATGTGGTCTCTTTCTGGGTCTTTTACAATCTCTTGGAATCCAGTTTAAGATTTCAATTGTCCATCTATTATCATCTCTTCTAGCAATATGTTCCAGCCCAACTCCACTTCAAACTTTTATTTTTTTCAATGAGGTCAGTAACACCTGTTTGTTCTCTTACCCATACATTGCGTTGTCGATCTCTTGTTACTCCCAACATGCATCTCTCCATACTTCTTTGAGTGGTCTGGAGTCTCTGTATTGCTCTTCTATTCAGTATACACTGATTTATTTTTCATTAAATGAATTTTTATATTATTTATCAAAGTGCTTATAGATTTGCTTATTTAGTCGTTTATTAGCAAACCATTATATCAATATACAGTATAATAAACTCACATATTAAACAATGTTTCAGGCATTTCATAGCTACATAAAATCCTTTCTTTCCCCATTTATGCACATCTCATTTAATAAAAATTATATAACTAGCTGCCTTACATCTAGAATAATTCATTATCTATATGTAACAACTATCTACCACTATTTATTTCTCTTACAATATATCTATTGATTTACATCCAATATTTATCTTTATGCAGACCCAATATTATCATTATCAACGTGAAGGTGTTGATTGCCATACGTTTCCATACTTAAACATTTTTTCCACATATACAAACATCATAGTTATTATATAAACATCCTTACAGACAGATAATAATAATAATGATAACTGTTAGTATTAATACTTAAATGATTTACATTTATAAGAATTTCTGTAAATGAAATGAAAGTAACTATCTCTCACTGAGTTATATGAAGCAAAACAATAAAAAAGGGAATGATACCACTCTCTTTTTTAACTTCTGTAAGATTAACTCTTACCATAGTTATAAAATTATAGGGTATATTTTGTCTATTCTTTTAATTTATATATAGACTAAATATTCTGAAATCACGATTAATATATACAAAACTAAGCTTATATACCAACATAGCTTAAAAGAAAGAGTGATATTCTGTCTTTCCTTGTTTTTGACATCACATAATAGGTTGACAATACTTCGATTTTAATTAATAAGTTTATTTATTATTACAATAAGTTCTGTATATTATCTTAAAGATTTATGTTTGTATTGGTACC
This sequence comes from Epiperipatus broadwayi, assembly GCA_028023455.1. Taxonomy (NCBI): domain Eukaryota; kingdom Metazoa; phylum Onychophora; class Udeonychophora; order Euonychophora; family Peripatidae; genus Epiperipatus; species Epiperipatus broadwayi. The sequence goes on along the minus strand of JAQFVV010000054.1, from coordinate 5,171,411 downwards.
TTTATGCCAAAAAAGTAATAGTAGTAGTAGTAGTAGTAGTAATTTTTAGCCATAAAAATAAGTATCAATTATTAATAGTGAAATTGTTTGAAACAATAATTATTTATGCATCTATATTAACTAATGTGATGCTTATAAATTGAATGAGTGTAATATTAATTAAATAATAAAAGAACCCTGACAAAGACAGTGGGAATGTAAGATACCTTGAACCACTTGACAAGATAGATTTGATCAAAATGCACTGTGGAAATTATGTCTGTAATCATATGTTTAAAAAAGTAATATGAATATTTGCAATTATGTCAAAAAAATTTAAAAAAATACTGATTTTTCCCCTTTTTTTCTATCCTTTCCTGGTATAGCTTATGTCAGTTTTTTAATATTTAGAATTAACTTTTTACTTCTGTATAATAGTCTTCTTCCTTAGTTCCGGATGACAGCCTTTATTCAGAGAAATCTAGAAAAATCACTCTCAATACATTAAATTTAAATGTTGCTTGCATGACCATATATTAAGATATTTTACTAATTTTGTTTCTTGTTTTGTTAAATTAATTAAGTTGCATAGCTTTATATTTTGATTTTTTTAGTTCAAGAAAAAAAACCAAGAAGGCCAATATAATTGAATTGCAGCAAAGGCAAATTATTTTAACTTCACTTTCACCTCTTTAATGGATGTAGAAACCAGTTCAAGACCATTTGTAAAATTATTCCAAAATAAATTTTGCAATAACTAAAAACACTTTTTTGTGAAGTTTATTAAAGTTCATGATTATTTTTACACAATAATTGTGTAGCAATAAAAATTAAAAGTATACAGTATTATACTGCTATTTTATACATTTGTTTTATTTTTAAAAATGGAAGATAATAACTTATAGCAGAATGTTAATAGAGAAGACTACAGCATTTTAATCAACCTACCTTATAAAAAGGATGGCTATTATTTCTTATGCTGACATGGTGTTAGAATAATTTAAGATATTCTAAAAATTAGAAAGCAATTTTAATATTGTCAAAAAGAATTTGATAGATTTATAAAAGAATAGACATTTCAATTAAAAAAGATTTGTTCATTTTCTGAAAGTTACTCTGCTCTGCCAACCATTTCAATGATGAAAGTATCTTTTGTTGTCATTATAACCCACCCACTCTTTTTTTTTCAATATTTGCAAAGTTCAAATGTAAATCTTTAAAAAAATTTTGTTGGCAAATGTATTTTTCTGCCAAATCAAGTTACTAAATTCTCTTATAGAATAATGGATTAATACTAAAATCAAAGGTTGAAAGCTTACAAAAAGTCTCACCAGGTAGAACAATAAAAACCAGCACAGGGCAGAAGTATTAATTTTAATTTCTGCCAAGTCTGGCTTTTGAACAAGATTTATATAAATATAATCAAATAAATTTGAAAAAGTTTTAGAAAAAAAAGAGGTATTATTTTTCAGTAAGAACAAAATGTCATATTGTAAAGGAGGAACAAACCTCCATTCATAGGCTTTATGAATCTATGTGCACTCATCCATGAGCATCAGTTTGAAAATCACAAGTGTGTATACTAATCATTAGAGATTAACTATATGTAAGCCAACCTTTATTTACCATACTAAAATCAGGGCTTCAATCTATTGGGCGTCTAAAAGCTTGATTTCAGCATGGTAAGTAAAGATTGGCTTATATACAGATAAGCTCTAAGCATAAACACACATGCTTTTCAAACTGATGCTCATGGGTAAGTGCATATAAATTCATAAAGCCTATGGCCAGAGGTTTGTTCCTTCTTTATAATATTACATATATAGTTCATGCTATATAAGTAACAGAAAATTTCTTAAAGAATAAAATGATAAATTGAAAAAAAAATCACCAAGTTAATTGAGTTGCTGCATTAAATAAATACATAAACAAGTGAATAAACTTCTAGTGTCTGAATACTCTAGCTCTTCACTGACGTGAGCCATAAGCTCGAAACCAAGTTGGCCTGGAGATAGGAGTGTTTTGGATAGAGATTTTAACTGTTTCTCATACCACACTTATCAATTATGAGCTTGATTGAGCTATTGGTATGCTCTCTGTGTGCATTTTTGTAATTACAAGCTTTTTAAAAGTAATGTCACGTTATATATGACTTGCTTTTTTAATTATTATAAACTTTATCACTCAAACGTTTATGAAAAGTTTGAGCACAGGAAGTGTCAGGTCTTATTTTATCTGATGGTTTTATTGTGCTGTAGAATTTGACAATCACATGGTAAAATTAATTGTATGACTCTGGATTGCAGACTCAAACCAACAGTAATAAAAAGTATAAGCACCTGAAGTTTAATTGATATGAATTATTCGAGATAAAATATATTTACATAATATAAATCAATGAATATACTGCCAGGTATGTAGTCTCAATTAATGCAGGGCTGGTCACACCTGAAGGGCTTGACTCACTTCCAGCTGTATGTAACAGCCTGCCTCATGAGTTTACCTAATGACTTTTGGCTGTACCAGATGGCTCACCACAAATCGGCTCTGGGCTTAGCAGCTTCCAGTACTATCCTGGACTTGCCTCACTGCATAGACTGATAGCATAATGGCTAGAAGAAAAATGCTCACTGTTATCAAAAGTTTCAAAAAAGAATGGGTACTGTTGCTTAGTTTAGACAGATGTTCTCTGCTTTGTTCCACAAAAGGCTGACTATTTATTACCTGATCCCCAAACTCACTGGAAGCCATCGGATACAGAGAGCACCACTGCCTATTATCCCCTACTATTGGCTGATTTTTTTCTCCCTGTTTGCTCATTGGTTAGTGGCAATGAATGCTTAATCTGGTCAGATCCAGAAGGAATCTGGACTAGTCCACTTCTGAAGATAGGATGATATATGACAATGACTTTAGTATTTGAGACTTTCTAAGAAGTTCAAGGGATAGAAGTGGCAGAACTTGAATCAATCTGATGACCATATGCCTCAGAATCTGACACTCCACTACATACTAAACTATACAGGGTGTGAATTAAATTAAAACAACCTATAGCAAATGTGAGAGTTAATTTATTCAAGATTAAATAAAAATTATTACTCATGAAAATCTTAACTTGGGATATAAGAATAAAATCTAACCAATGTAAAATTGTTGAGCACTTCTTGTCATCTCACCTAAATTTTATCAATTATCAATCTCTGGATTATGAAATGTTTAAGCTATGTTTAATCTGCCTTCATGTGGACTGATCTTTTATATTTTTATATCATCCATAAACATTATAATGATCAACCCTTTATTTATCTAAATTTAATAGGTGTTTAACAAAGTAAATTGAAGTTTCTAGAGATTGTCAATATGTAAAAGCTAATAATTTTAAAGCCAAAAATAAAATAAATAAAAAACATTTTTATATTCACTACATTCAGTTATTGTTATAGCTTTTTTATTAACAAATATTTTGTTAAAAATAATTAAATTTTAAAGTATAGTTAAGGATAGGCCATCATGGGGTAAGCTTTTAATAAAAGTTGAAAAAGTCTGCTGACTTCCACAACTCAATAACTACATATATGATTACTTTGATCAGACAGTTAGTTTTATTTATTAATTTTAATTTAATTTCAAATAAACTTTTCTGACTATTACCCAATTGTGCAAATGAATTCACTAATTAATAACAATCAAGTGAGACAACATAAACTGACTATATTGATAAATTTATTTCAAATAACCACATCCCATAATTAAGAAATCAAATCCTAGGGTTGGTAAGTGAACATGATGATATTATTTTTTTGTATTGAATTCAATAGTTATTATCTGACTGGTTAAAAACTTTATATGATAATCACAATCAAATATTTGTTTTATGTAAATTCTTATTCATTGAATGGGTACTGCATTGAATTCATGGTTAGTTAATAAGATTTAATCTTATTTCATTATAAAGCTGATAGTAGTATATTTTGTTCTGTTATAAGTCAGAATAATTTGTTTGAATTATATTTAAATTTAGTTGATGTGGATTGTAAATTCAAAATGACTTGCTTTAATTATATTTAAATTTAGTTGATGTGGATTGTAAATCCAATTAAATATTAAATTTTAATATTCATACTTAATTATAATAATTCTTATTATGTGTTTTGATTGTTATAATATAGTTTCAGGAAATTCCAAATAAAATAATATGATGACTAGTTAATTGTACATAAGTAAATATCCAATAGAAATCTACTGATTCTATTATATACTGGTATGATCAGACATTATAGATTCAAGATTATCTTATAGGTTTATTGTTATTACATCCTTATTACGTCATTTATTTTATTATAAATAGCATGATTAGGAGTATCTGAATTAAGTTCAGGCTCATATAATTTTTTCAGTTGGAGAGTTGACTTTAAAGACATGCAGATGTCTAAAGGTTTAGATCTTCTTCTTGAGAATTACCTTTTAGATAAATGCTTAGCTTGAGTTGCCTTTTTGAATCTAATGTCCCAACTCCTCACTGAAGAGACCCATAGGTCGAAACCGGTCTGGGGATGGGGACAATTTAAGATAAAGATAATTTGAATGCCTTCTCTTGTAGTGGCATTTATCATAATAATAATAAAAAAAGCTTGTTTAGAGCATTAGCATGCTCTTAAGTTTACATATTGGTAAATGCAAGCTATATATAAGTCATGTGACATCTGACTTTTTATTATTATTATGATTAGTAATAGTAAATTAATATATGAGTATAATATGGTTGAGTTAATATTTTTTACCATTTTATTAAAGTAGGATTTAAAATTAATTACTGAATCATATATTTATTTAGATATTGTGAATATTGTAAACTTATAAGACATACTAAAGCTGTTATCTCAATCATCCATTAATTACTTTATTTAGATATGAACATCTTTAAATTTTAGTATAGGTTTATTTTATTATAAGCCATGTTTGATTCGTTAGGTATTTTAGAATTTGTTTGATGAATTATTTATCATTATTTTTATTTGATTATAAGTGAAATATATCTTAAGCATACATCATTGTTTTGGAGTCAGTGACATTTGGTTTAATTGTATTACTTTAATATATTTTAAACAACAATTACATTTAGCGTATTTGAAATGATAATTATGTTTGTTTTGTAAATTCTAAATGATGTTTGAGTACATGATGCTATAATAAAGATTATCATCACTATTTTGTTTAGTATAGGTAATAAATGGATATGATTAGATAAAAGATTATTTTAAATATCTAATGATTATTTGTTAGCTTAATATATTATATTTATTTTGTTATGAACAATAAATACTATTATAAACAATGAGGTTTGCCAATTCCTCAACAAGCTTAATAATAAATGCTTAGCCAGAGAAAGCATTTAAAATATCTCTGTCAGGAAACCTCCTCCCCCCACAATCCCTGACCATGGTTTCATGCTTCAGCACTCCTCAGAGAGGTGCCAGGGTAGGTTCAGATAGTAGATCTAAAAATAAAATAAAAAAGCTTGTTGAGGAATTGGCAATCCTCATTGTTTATAACTTACAAGCTTAAGAGAATAGGGTCATGTGATCTATGACTCTTATTTTGACAATAAATACTATTATTTACAGACATTGAAAATTAAATTGAGAGAGTGCAAACTTCTCAAGCGCTTGTGACTATTAGTAACCAATCAGATCTTAAATTCCCTGTCCCAGTACTTAAGATCTGATTGGTTACTAATAGTCACAAGTGCTTGAGAAGTTTGCATTCTCTCAATTTAATTTTCAATACCGTCTGCACTTTATAAAAATATTATTTACAGGCATTGTAAAATTAGGATCATTTATCTTTAATTTACATTTTATTCAGTTACAAATGATATCCAACTTCATGGCTGATTTTCATTCTGTTACATAGGGCAAACAACAACTGGGCTATATATATTTTATTCGGGCTATATTAGTTATTATTTCCCATTGCACATTTCAATTTATTATAAATGCTGTGCATAGTAGTGGGGCCATAACAGAAGTTAGCATACACACATTTATTCTGTTGCAAATGGCACCACAATTTGCAGAGCATTATTAAACATGATCTCTATATTGAGGCTTTGTCACATCCGATATGTTACAAATGGCATCCAAACTTTAAGGGGTGATAATAATGGTTATTTCATCATGATCTTTCCATTTCAGTTACAAAATGCTGCCTAAATCTATAGGGCAACTTTTTATTCTGTTACTAATTGTATAGTCAACTAGGAACCGATGAAAGATTAAAATTTGAGTCTCGTATATATATATGTAGAAGAATTTGATATTGTATCTTGTATGAATTAATAACGTTTTATAGATAATAGTAATTTATCCGTAGGTAAAATGATGTATTTAGTACGTTTAAAAAAAAAAAAAGGAAAAAAAAAGAGAATTTTGTTGTTAATCTCATTCTTTTGTAGATATTTTCGATGGCTGAAGGGTTGAATGGGTGGATGTGTTATATGAAATAATAAGTAAATTTAAGGTATTTGATAATATATTTTGGTTAAAGAGAGGATATTAATTTTACTATTAAATATATATCTATAAGCAAATATGGAAACTAATAGTGTTGTAACGTTATCTGAACTTGAAAGTTTTATTCAGGGAATGTTTAGGAAAATTATGGAAGAGATGAAGATTTAAAATAGAGACATGAATGATAAATTTGAGATTGAAAGTAGAGAAATAAGAAAAGAAATTAATAAGTTTGGAGAAATACATAATGAATTTGAGGTTCAAAGTAGAGAAATTAGAGAACTAAGAGAATGTGTAAATCATAAGTTTGGAGAAATAAATAATATGATTTATAATCAAAATAGGGAATTAAAAGATGACATAAATGATAAGTTAGACTTATTTAAAAATGAACTGAATGTTACTAATGCAAGATTTGATGAGTTCAAATACAGTTTGGATATTAAGTTAAGAAAATCTGATGATTAATATAATCTTGGATTCAATGAATTAAGTGATCAAATAGATCACAGAAAAAGTTAGAAATTAGACTTAATGATTTAGACAATAAAGCTAAAACCTGTAAAATTGAGTACAAAAATGGGAGAAGATGTATATAAAAATTGAGCAAGCTCATGAGGATGCCTCAGAAAGCATCAAGATTAGAGTTAAATAATATTAGAAGAGAATTAAAAGATATTCAAAGTCATATAAAATGGAATTTAAGGGAATAAAAATAGAAGACTATAGGGTATCAGAACAGGTACCACTAGAGACAATAGTTATGATTTAAAAGGTTTTAAAAGGTAGAAATTGTTCTGATGATTTAGTAGAAATAAAGTATATAAATGAGCAGAAAAGCTTAGATAGGAAGTTTTCAAATGATGGAACAGTTACAAGGTGAAAAAGTAAATGCTGAAGATAGTCAGAGAATTATAAATAAAGGGTGGTTGAAAAATAAAATTAGTTCCAAAGGAGTTAAAAATCTTGGAGAGTAAATGTAATGGATGTGAAGCACAAGGATATGAAAACATATATTATAGAGCAACGGAAAGATGGAAAATAATTATTGAAAGAGTCATGGCTATAATAATACAGAAAATGGTAATATATCTTATAAAAAATTAAGCAATCATTCCTAGAAAAAGTTTAGTGAAAGAAAAAAAAAACTCTCCAAGAGACAGTTTAAGATTTTGTTTCATGAGAAAATTTCTGATAAGAATAACTATGTAGTAAAAGATAACATGAATAGTGAGATTTGGGTCCATCTTATCTTTATAAAGTCAAATCTTGTGTTATGATTTGTAGAGGTCTCTCTTGCTAAAATTAAGCACTCAAGACACATGTACTAAGGTTTTAGCCTTATATAAGTATTACGTGCTGACATCACACTTAATAAGAATTAATATTCAGAAATATTGAAAGTATTTAAAAATTATATGGAGAGACAGATGATGGAATGTTTTATCTCATCAAAGACCCTGAACATGATTAATGAATTAATAAGCTTATGTATGGATGGAAAAAACAACATACAATGTCCACTCTTTGAAACTTTTCAAGGAGAACCTAACTAATAATGATAAGTTGGTGGTTTGGTAAGTTAGAGGTATAGGATGTAAGGTTTTAGTATGTGAGCTAATTGTGGATTGAAAATATTTGTATGATTAGGCCTTTTCTTTTGAAAAGTCAGCTGAAATGCAGATGTGTGCTTGTGCTCAAAACCCCATTGAAGCACCAGTTGAATGATATCTAGGGCTCACTACAGAGTAGCTGATAGAAAGAAATTTCCTGTGAAATGTTAAATGTAAATATGAATTGTAAGTTAAAATTTCAATGTTCAGTAGTTTTTCTGACATTCTCAAAAAGCTATTCTAACTCAAGAGTCCCTGATTAACAATCATATAGTGCTGCACAATCCTTCTGGCATAGGTGGCGCTACTGTAGAGTTGCTACTGTTTTAACAGCTTGTGTGAGCATAAAAAATGTTGTCATGTGATGTTTTAATGATTTTCAAACTTAATTAATTTTAGATTATCCTATTGGTACTTATGCATACATATCTACAAATAATTTTCTATCCACCTCTTTTATTATAGTCATTATATGGTAAAACATTCTTTTCTATCTACACCTCATTTTATCCAATAATAAGATAAGCAGTTTTATTGCTCAGTAGTTAATAAAAAGTTCTAGAACTGGAAGTGTTTGAACTTGAATTGAACTGATGATGTTACTATGACACAAGGAAAAAAATAATTAAATGGTTTTATTTCCTGAGAGTTAATAAGAAATTCAAGTGCCAGAATGGGAAAAGATCCAAGGACCTTATGCTCTAGAGTCTGACACCTTACCACTTCACCAAACCAAGCAGGGCTTTTCATCCAATTGTACAACTTGACATGAATTAATTATTTTATATTCATCAATATCTACTTTTAATAAATCATCTAATATAGCCAAATCTGAGTAGGCACGTGTATATATTGTAACGGTACAGAACATTTAGGGGGTGACATGGGGGTGAAAAATTCTCATCCTCCCCATAAAGTCATCAATCATCAATGATTGGCATGAGAGACTTTCTCATCAAATATAATGAATATATAAATAAATGAGTGTATACACATGTACAAATGAGTGTTAGCATGGACAAACCTATACATAGTTATAATAACTATACTTATAAGGTGCATCACCATTATTACACAAGATAACAAACTCAATACCAATCGATTACTAATCATGAAATCAACAGACAGCCTTGTGACTGGATTTAAAAGCGAATCATTAAAAACAGGCTATTTATCTAGCAAACTGCCAAACTCAGGGCAGAATAATATATACAAAGTTCAAACACACACATGGATATTTTGTGATAGAGTTGTCTGATTTCTTTTACAGAATTTCTTTTTTGACATCTAAAATTTTCAAAAAGAGATTAAATTTCAAAATATGAAGATAAATGAAAGAAAGAGAGAAAGAGAGAGGGAAAAAACGTCTTAAGAGTTCTTTCACAAATGGCTGTATAAATCATTTGGTTAAAGAACATTTGGCATATAAGTGAACAAGTTATAAATTGGCAATGTCTTATATAAATTTGATACCCCTGTGAGATGTGGGCATTCAAGAATAGTTTTAAATAAAAATATCAGTAACCAATGAAAAAATAAAATGATTAAAGTTAAAAAGTAAATATTTAACGTTAATGGTATCATTTTCCTTTTAAAAAAAAAGAAAGAATAGCTGGTAATGAGATTTGAAACCCTCAGGTTACGTTTTCATTTCTCGATATGCCATGAGATTAATTATTATCTGCGACTGTCTGTTTATCATGTCAATATATAAAAATATATCACCGGACACACACAGTGCTCGCAAGTATGTGACCATCTCTTTCAACAGTAATCAAGGATGCATCACATTATAATTTTTCTTTCTATTTATTGCATTATGAAACGAAAGTAACATATAATTTATTGCTTAGGAAGTCTGATGTTCTAGCACTGCAATGGCTAGGTGATCACAACAGATTCCTTCATACTGACTAAGCTAAAATTTGTTAAGCTTTCACCAATTGGGACTTGATCTGGGAACATCTATCTGTAGTTATGTTATCTTTGCACAGGACAGTCTTTGTTCACTTGCCTCACAAGGGCTAATATCTCATATACTTACCAAACACTACTGAATGATTAGTGCACTTTAACCATGGATCAACTACTTGAAAAAATGCTAAGCTTGCTTAAAACATTCTCTTCCATTCTCAAAAAAAGTTCCCATTCTAGGTTTAAGTCCTAAGCTATTGGTGACAATGTTATAACTATTACCTATGAAAAGGTTCCAATACAAACTGGATCAATAAAATATTTATGAATAATTAATTAAGTACTCCTAACTTTCAAAGTAAAAAATCATATATAGTTATGCTTTTATTTAACTTAGAATTTATGTTTGTAATTATTTAACATAAAATACTTTTTGTATACTAATAAAATATTCAGAAAAAACTTGAGTAGAGTCAAGCCATCATGAAAGGATATATTCATGTTTGTATTATGTTGTAGTTCTGAAGAGGGGCAATCGAAACTGTAAAAGAGGGAGGTAAATAAAGCATTGTGTAACAATAGTAAAGTGCATGGATGATTTAGTATTATATGATATAACCATAGATATATTTTCACTTAATAGCTTAGGGTTAACTTTTGGTGAATTCTCACCAGAATCATAGTGCAAAAATTAAATAACTAACTGCGCTGGGAGCAGAATGAATATATAGTTTATAAAATATGTAAAAATTACTGCAGCAAGAAATGTAAATTATAAAAGTCAGATGTTCCGTTTTTTTGACAAAGAGGCACAAAACTCCTTCCTGTTGTGTATTTGCATGTAAATAAACAGAGCAAAACTCTCCATACAGTATTGCCACCTGTGCTAAACAGAGTAATCAATGGGTGCCAGAAGGCTTGTGCATAAAATCCCTATCTAATGCCTACTCATCCAATATCCCCAGACTAGTTTCTGGATTGTGGCCTTCATCAGTGAAGAGCTTTGGATCTGAGAGCACTGCATCTAGATCTTAGGATCTAGTACAACCCTCTAGCAACCACCTTTTATCTCTACTTAACTACAAAACTATGAGAATGAAATTGATTTTATGCACAAGCCTTCTGGCATCCATTTTCTGTTTAGCACAGGTGGCAATACTGTATGGAGAGTTTTGCTCTGTTTATCAACAATTAATGTGCTAGTATAGGAGATGTGATCATGTGATGCATAGTGGTATTTGCATGTAACTGAGTTTTATCATATTTCTATCAAACACAATTTTTTCAAATTTTACACAGGTATTAGATATCAGTGGCACTATAATATGGCAATGCAATAGTTCAGGATTCCTCTGATGTCCATACAATCATTAACACTATTGGTAGGTCAAATTTCAAACCTTGTTACTATTGGTCTGCAAGTTTTCAGAAATATACAATAGATAGCAATATACTTTTAAGAATATGTTTCCAACGAATTTCATGACTAAATCACTAAAATGTGTTTATAGTTAATTAAAACAATCAGAAAAAGAAATGAAGAATGAAATCTTAATTTCTTTTGATTATTGAACTAAAACTTAATTTTTTAAAGATTCTGCCTTAATAAATACAACAATCATATGATTTGTAACTCATGTAAATGTCATTTCAAACATTTTCAAAAGCAGCATCATTTGATTATCCATTTTTAAATTTGAATACAAAAAGTCCATTCCAAATATGTGAATACTGAAAAATAAAAAAATATTTTATTTTTAAAATTAGTCACTCAATTAATTTATGGATACCCCAACACTTTCATTTCAAGTTTTATATAATAACCAAAATTAAAGTTAAAGAAATATATAATTTTTTGATGTTCAGTGCATTAGTGATCATATTAAATAAAAGCATTTTTATAATATATATCTCTTGATATGCAGCCATTATTAATTATATGAAAATAAACAAGGCAAAACTCTCCATACAGTAGTGCCACCCTGTGCCAACCAGAGTAATCAATGGATGCCAGAAGGCTTGTGCATAAAATCCCTATCTAGTACCTACTCATCCAATATCCCTAGACTAGTTTCTGGCTTGTGGACTTCATCAGTGAGGAGCCTTGGATGTGAGAGCACTGCATCTAGATCCTAAGATCTAATGCAACCCTCCAGCAGCCACCTTTTATCTCTACTTAACTATAAAACTATGAGAATGAAATTGAAAACACAATATTTTCAATCTAAACTCAATAGCTTATATAGTCATATGGGTCTGAACTCAGTTCAGCAACCATACATTTTGGTGTCTTTGGCTCTTTAACAACCATAGCCACCACTATCCTATTATGCAGAATTGGTGTTAAATCCACTAAACATCACATGATCATCAGCTCTTATACTAGCACATAATTGTTATTAAACAAGGCAAAACTCTCCATACAGTAGTGCCACCCTGTGCCAACCAGAGTAATCAATGGATGCCAGAAGACTTGTGGTCATGTGATATATGAAAATACTACTAAACCCATTAAAATGCTAAACATTCCACTGTTTAATATATCTGTGTAGTAACAGGTTCAAGAGTTAAAAGTCTCTGGATCAAAGCTCATATCTGTCATTTTTAGTAGTTTTTAATGTTACATAACCTCCCAAGTGCATTAATCAAGTAATTTATTGTGTCAGTAACCCTCTCTACATCTATCCACTTTTAAGCGAAATGATAACTATAAAATTCCATTAAATGCTTATATGTGGACATTATTTAGCACAAGAATATTAACAGTCCTTCCAAAAGTGAATTTATTGATTCAAAAAATCTCTCAGGATATGTGAATAATAATGTAAGCAAGAAAGTGACTATATCTCTGGTAGATTAATAACACCTTCCCACTTTATATTCCATAAAAAGTATGTAATATTCAATTTTATTTACTAGTGCAGAGATTGTATGTATTTTCAACAGAAGGGATATACACCCTAAGCACATGCACTGGTATGGGGATACTTTTAAATTAAACCACAAGATAGAGACTTTTAAAAAATAAGAGCTGCCATCTTATCTTTTGAACCTAAATTTTGTTATATAGGCCACTCTAATGTGGCTTAGTTTGAGAATGTCAAGATCTTTCTTTATTTACTTTGCATCTATTAACTTCTTTCAATATATCGATGCTTGCAAAATTTTTCAATTTATTACATGTTAATTTTCCAATCTATTAAAAACTATGTAATATTCAATTTTATTTACTAGTGCAGGGGTCGTATGTAATTTAAACTGAAGGGATTCACTTTATTTACTAACATGTGTATAGGACGTAAATCACTTCTGATAAAAAGTATAATAAATTATGTATACACATGTAAAAAATTGCCATAAACATGAAAACAAATATCACATTTATTTTGAGATATATAATAAGCATAAAAATAAATATCAAATTTGCTCTTGGGTTCCAATATAGTCTTAAATTAAATTTTATAATATATGTAAGAGATTCTAGCCTACAAAAAATATATGGCTTACAATTGTTCCTGCTCCATGTAATCAATTTAATAGTATATTACTGTATTTGTTTAAAGGCAAAATGAATTAATTACAAGTTATAGGAAATAACTTTTTCCTCTCTTAAAATGTACAGCAATAATATCTGGTAATTAATGAATATACTCACAGATAAGGTAGTTTTTTAATATTCAGCTTTATTACTGCATAGCATGTTTTCAATATTCATGGTATATAATGGTGTGATGACATTATTTATATCAGTATTTAATTATTATCTAATAAGCTATTCAATGTATTCAAATTCAAATTTAGATTTAATTCAAATCACCCATCTGAGGCTTATATTTGATTTTGGTGGGTTGTATTTTTATAAAATGGCCAAAATCATTGCTGTGGGGATTACTGAAGAATTGCTATTTTGGAAAACACTCAATTAAATCATCATATGAATTTGTTAACAAGATTAAATGCATGAAAATAGATACTACTAATAAAAATGCTTCACTCGATATTGAATCTATCACAGTATTTGATGAATTGCTAAGTAACAGAAACTATGATCACCACAAAAAATTCCATAATAGACTTCTTGAAATGGATAAACAAAGATATCACAGTGGTAGCAGATGGAAAATATAAAATAAATAAATAGTTGGCTGAGGACTGCCTATAAGCATCATCATCAGTAATCTATTCCTAGCACAAACTGAAAACTGTGTTATCCCCAAATACATACATCTTAACTCAAGCTCAATATACAGAAGATACATGGATGACATATTCATATGTGCTACAGACACACAGATTGATAAAATATGACAGATATTGGAGCTGACATGGCGTCTATCATAGAGTTTGGAGAAAGAAGACAATAGTAGAAAAATGATTTTAAATTTGTATATATTAAGACAGAGCCACAAGATGGATTACGTAATATTGCTGAAGTTCCTAAATATAAGAGGGGCAATAGTAGATCTAGAATTCTGATGTCACATAAATATAAAAGATTGAAAGATTTTTTATACAGAAATCATACACTATGCAAGTTTGAATATGATAAGAACATTGAAGATTATACAAATGACTTTCAAAACATGAGATATAATCATGATAAAATCATAAACATCACAAATAGATTCTATAAACAAATAAGTAACTCTCATCTCATCCAACAAGAGGATCATTAAATATGGATAAGCCTACCTTATATTAACTAAAATTGCATGTATATATAAAGACAAATTTAACATAACTTTTGAATCCCTCCACTTCTTAACCAATTAGTTAACAACTCTAGAGACACTTTATCAAACAAATTGGCACATCAAGGGGTCTATAAAAATAACTGCAACCAACCAGCCTATAATGCTGCATATTTGGGAAATCAAGGGTCAATGTGCCAATGAGACTTGCCCAATATAGATATTTATATATCTCTCAGAGATAAAGATCACACATCAATATTTACAGATCCCAAGCAGAAAACAGGCCACAGATTTGAGCAAACAAAAGCCGTAATAGTGTGCACCAAGAAAGATGATAGAAAGTGGAAAGTCAAAGAAGCATGTTCAAGATCTAATGACTATTTTTCTATCAACAGAAAAGAAGCAAGCATACTCTTATCAAAGAAATGGGTGACTTGAATAAATCTAAATTTGAATATGTTGAATAGAAAATATATATTGAAAGCATGCTAGGCAGTAATAAAGCTGAATGTTAAATAACTATCGTTTCGGTGAGTATATCTATTAATCATCAGCTCAGAAAAGAAAAAATATAATAACAGTTATGTTGCAATAAGTTAATCCTAAATGCCTTTTTTAATAATGTGATATTAACTTTTTTAAGCTCCGGCATAAATGAAGAACTTGTTTGAATAATATGGGCTGATATGTCCAGGATTTTTTTACAGTACAGCAGTACAATGGTAAAAAATATTTGAGAATTATTTACCATTATAGGCAGTGATAAGTATGCTTCTATTTTTTTTTACATATGTTACAAAGAAAAGTAAAATTAATCTATTATTTGTCCCAGTTTTAAATATTACATTATTTGTTTAAACATAACATAAATCTTGATTGTCTAAAATAACAACTTCACATTAGCCGAGAGGTATCACTAAAATATGAAAAAAAAAAAAAATAAAATAAAATTATATCACCATAAATTAATTGCAAATAAATTAAATACCATTATAAAATTATGTGGAATGGGCGTTTAGGCCACAATTTAAATACATCTGTTCGCCTTAGTGAAATGCATTTTACCAATATCTAAAATGTTATTTCACTGCATATATTTCCTTTTTTTATTAAATTTGAGATTATAATGAACAGTAAATATTTCTTATAAATTCTTAGCATGTTCATAAATTTAATGTATGTGTATCTGTGTGCAATTTTAAAAAAAGCATATGCCACAATGCAAATATTACAATCCTTTAATTAAAAATATTTGTCTCTTTAAAATAAAAATGAGAGATTTTAATTTATTTTTATTAAGTTTGGTTTCTATATCATTTCATTTAGTCTAAATATTGTATGATCACTATTTCCTATAAATACACACATTGTTAAAACAGTGATGTGACGCACAGTGGCTTCTCTTTTATCGGAGTTAGGAATCTTTCAGCTACCATGCCCAGAAAATCATGTTAGCCACCATGCCTTCCCATTTGATTCCCCAATCCTGTTTTTTCCATATTCTTCTCTATCCTGTGCCATCACATATCCACAACATAATCTTTGTCAACTCTATGGCCTTTATATCTAAATCACCCTTATCTTTTCCCAAACCCAGCATAATAACCAAGATCGTAATCACTTTGTTTATGTTATTTGCACCCTTTCTGCTTGTATGCATTTTCATTCTATTAACAGATACCTAATATTTTCTATGCCTTCCTTATATAATTTACAGACTAAATCACCCATATTTTTCCATTTATGTGCACATTCCTTATAGCTAAAGATCCTGTTCAAGCCTTAAACAATAAACTACTCTCCTTGCTATTATTATAAATTAGCACGTATCCACTATATTCTGTTTATTTTATATACATTTAAATTCTTTTTACTCTCCATACTATTTCTCCATTTCTCCAACTCCCTAGTTTTTATTAATGCATCTATTCTTCCATCCCATTCCTGGCCACTATAACACTCAACAATTCTCCTAACACAATCATACCACCTTTTGTATAAGTATACTGACATAAAGTTTTTATCCAAATCTTCTGCATATCATACTACCTTTCTTGCCCATTTTGTTGGCTGTCCTTTACTCATAACCTAATTAAAAACTATTGTGACTATTCTTGCAATGTACCAAATGAAACTCTCTATACAGTAGAGCCATCTAGTGCAAGACATGGTAATCAATGATGCAAAAGGGTTTGTGCATAAAATCACTATCTAATGCCTTCTTATCCAATATTCACAGACTAGTTTCTGGCTGCCTATGGCTTTCATCAGTGAGGAACTTTGCATCCATTGATTACTATGGCTTGTGTTGGCACTACTCTATGGAGAGTTTGACACTATTTGTATGTAGTCTGTCAGAATAAAACCTTGTAACTTAATTTTCAACCACTTAACAATTTTTAATCTAGTTAAAAGTCTGCACATATAAGTGTTCCTGATGATAATACATTATTTTAGAGAATGCAAACAATGAGATATTAAACAAATAAAAAAAATAATGAATAAATTATTGTTAATATATAAAAAAGCCATTATTTGCTATTGTATTAAAATAATTCTTTACCTCATGCTTTTATTTGTGAAAACTGAAAAAAAAAAATCCATCATCACTTATTCTCTAGAAAATTACTCTTTTAGGGGTCTTATAACATGATCCATAGAGCTAGTCAACCTCAACCATCACCATCTATCCTTACTATCACTAACAAACAGATAATCAAAAAATTCAAATTCGAAAATCTGGAACCAAAAACACCTCTATTTCCTTATCAAAATCAATTGAGAAGCTCTACCTATTAGTCATTTCCTATCACAATGAATCGTGCATGCTAACATTGACCCCACTTTGCTCTCTTTGACATAAGTCTGAAAAGACAATAAAACACTCTCGGTTCCAGTGTCCTGCTCTTCTTACTTATTGAAATATCTTTGAGATAATTATCAAATCACACACTTCCTCTATTTGTATTTGATTAATAGCATGAAATGAAGCTTTTCCCCTTCAATTAGGGTTACTACGTTTCTTATGTTTAATCTTTGGACCTGAATATGGTATTTTTGCTTCAACCCTACCATTAAGGAAATTACAATAACTTTTAAAATAAAATTTCAAAAAATAAAAACAGATTCAGGGTTCTTGCCCCTCCAGACATTACTGATGTTATATTGAGCCAAGTCTCTCTTCCTATTCCATTATAAGTAGATAGTTGCTTATCTTTCCTTTATTTTTTTTATATGCCTTTGCTATGCATTTACAAAATGTGCCTTTTGTAATTTATACACCATTGTATTTGTCTGTTCTTTACTGCTATATTGATAGATGGATTTTCCAATTTTTTTTAAAAAAAATTGCCTAATAAAGTTATTTGTTGTTTTTTTTTTGTTTTGTTTATCAAAACCCACTTCCTTAATTTTTTTTCTCATCAGCATAATTGATGTGAAGATTTTAAATTTTAATATTTAAATTTCTATTTAAAATATGTTTACTACTACAAAATTAATTTTGATCTATATTTTTATCAAGATAGTGTGTATCAATGAAATGATTTTTTAAAATATATATTCATATAAAAAAAAAAAACAATAATAAAAATTTCTATTTTTTTTTGTTGCCGTAACAATTTTCTAATCTTTCATCCTCAACTCAATTTTTTTTCTTTATTTCAAATAGAACATTAACTGCATAGAGCATAATTAACTCTTCAGCAGGAAGTAATTCCATTTCCCCCCCTAGTGGTAACTTTAATAAACACTCAACATTTGATTTTAGTATTCAAATCTTTATTATATACACCTAATTCTCTTTTTACACAAATTTTTTTGGCACGACTTAGAAATAACATGAGTTAAAAAAAATTTCTCTTTCTACACAAGTTGTTTTAAAATAACACAATCGATCGATCGGTAAAAAAAAACAACTAAAAAAAAAATTATCTGTTATTATTTTATTTGTCAAAGTGTTGACCAGGAACCGAACCCAGGCCCCTGCTTGGAAGGCAGCTATGGGGAAATTTGTTTGTCTGCATGGTAACATTTTTGATATTTTGAAAGGGGAAGTACTTTTTGGTATTGATGTTTTGTTTGCATTTTGACACATATGTTGTTTTTTTTAAATGTTCTTAGTTGGTGTTGATATTAAAAAAATTTACTTTTGTTTAATTTTGATTAATTTATTTAAATTTATTAATTTTGCCAAAAATCATTAAATGGTAAATTATACTTTGGATATATATTTTTGAATTTATGTTTTGTTAATTAAATCTGAAATATTTTTCTGTAGCTCATGCAGTCTCAAAAAATCCATCTACAAAAACGATGAGAAAACAATTCATTTGGAGACTAAAATTCAAATTTTAGATCATCTTGCAGCCAGAGAAGGAGCAACATATGTAGGAAAGCATTTTGGTTGACATGACACTACTATAAGAACTATTAGAGGTAAAAAAGCTGCTAATAGAAAATCAATGTGTTCTGGAACAAAATTGAGCACTAAGTCATAATTTTACACAAGAGATATTGATAAGGAGAAAATGGAAAAATTCTTATTAATATAAATATCAGACAAAAGAGTACTAGTAGATGGAAATGTTGTCAAGCAATCAGCACTAAAAATTTACAAGCAAATTAAAGAAATAGAGTTAGACACTTCATCTGAATTAATGTTCTTGAAAGACATCTGTCATGTGACATCTGACTTGATTTTTTTTATCAATTTACTTCACATTGAAATAAAAGATAAAATTGCATCACAGATGAAACAGCTATCAAAGAATTTCCAAAAGAAATAACTATAATTATTGAAGAAAGAGGATACACTCCTGACAATGTTTAGAATGTTGATGAAAGTGGACTTTTTAGGAAAAGAATGCCAAGTAAAATGTATATAGCAAAATTGCAAAAAATTGCTGGTGGGGTCAAAGCAGCAAAACATTATGTCACTTTGGTATTGTGTTGCAATGCTTCAGAAGATTGCATATTGAAGACTCTGCTTGTTAATTGAGCCCAAAGACCATGTTCAATAAAAGGTCTAGATTTGAATAAATTTCCAGTTCTCTGGATGGTAAAGAAAAAGGCTTGGGTCACCACTGAAATTTTTATGGAATGGTTCAAGAAATTCCAGAAATTAAGTAATATATGAATGTCAACGATCTAGAATTTAAAGTTTTATTGATAGTAGATAATGTCCACAGCTATCTAGTCTTGGAGCACCCAAATGTACAATTTTGTTTTCTGCCATCTAGTACTACACCCTTCATGCAACCATTAATCCAAGGAATTATTGAAACATTTAAAACTTAATATGTAAAATGAATATTTCAATGTGTTTTAGACAAATTGAATGTTAAATCTTAAGTGTCATAGATGAGTGGAAAAAATTTTCGATTCTGGATTGTGTGAATCAATTTGAATTAACATTACATGAAATAAGATTTTCAACTTTGAATGAATGTTAGAAAGCTATTTCACCAGAATGTATGAAAACATAATGGTGTTTTCATCTTGGGCTTTTATAGTTAACCAAATAGTTAAAATGTGGCTGCTGAAGGGTTGCATTAGATCCTAAGATCAAGGTGCAGTGCTCTCAATCCAAGGTTCCACACAGATTAAAGCCACAAGCTAAAAAAACTAGTCTTGGAATGGGTGAGTAGGCACTAGATAGGGATTTTATGCATAAACCTGACTATATCCATTGACATGAAGATTTGTACTTGATGGCATTACTGTATGGAGAGTTTAGTATTCTTATTAACAATATGTGTAAGCATATGAAATGGTGATCATGTGATGTTTTGATGGTTTTATATATATCTTGCCTATTGGATAATGGTGACCGTGGTTTTTGGAAAAATCAAGTAGACCAAAATGTATAGATGGTGAATTGAGTTTAGATTTATATAACTATACAAATAAATGAACTTGAGTTGGAAACATTATGGTATTTTTAACTTGGGCTCCTAGCTTTACAGTTAACCAAATAGATAAAAGGTGGCTCCTAAGATCTAGATACACTACTGCCAATCCAAGACTCCTCACAGATAGGGATTTTGTGCACAAACCTTCCTGCATCCATTGATTATGAAGGCTTGCAATTGATGGCACTACTGTATGGAGGATTTTGTACTCTTATTATCAGCATGTATAAGCATATGAAATGATGATCATATGATGTTTGGATGGTTTTATCCTTATCTAGTGCTTACTCATCCAATATCTCCAGATTAGTTTTAAGTTTGTGGCTTTTCATCAGTGAAGCATCTTGGATTTTAGGATATAGGGTTGCATTGGATTTTAAGATCTAGGTGCAGTGCTCTCAAATCTACCTCACTGATGAAGGCCACAGGCTAGAAACTAATCTGGTGATATTGTATGATTAGGCACTGGATAGGGATTTTATATACAAACCTTCTTGCATCCACTGATTATAAAGTTTTGCACTAGGTGACACTACTTTTTTTAGATTTTTCAAATACCTACAATTGCATTAGTAATAGGAGATACGTTACTATATAACACAGCATTTCACAGGTATTATTTTCCTTTCTTTTTCAGATTTTGCTGGCTTGACCAGTGACAATACAAACGAGGGGTATCAAACTTTGGATATTTTAGATGGATCAATATTTAATTTAAGGCAATGCTGTAAGAAATTAGGCTATTCTGTGAAAGGCAACACTCAGTAGAAATTTCATATATTTATCTAAGAACATTCTAATTTTTCCACTTTTTTCTTAAGAGCAACGTTAATGAGTGATTTCCAAACATTCTGAATTACCACACTGGACTGGATTATGGGACTGTTTGCTGTTGTAATGTGAGTAGCTTCAAAATTCTCTACTTCATAATTTTCTAAAGACATTTCACAACTAATATTAGATGATGAAAATTCTCCAACACATACGGCTATAGCTCTCTAAAGCAGGTCAGCAACACTTGAAGAAGAGAAAATAATTATAGCTCTCTAGTATCAAATCAACATTTCTTTCCAACATCCCCCCCCCCCCCAAAAAAAAGAGAAAGTAAAAATTAATGAATGAGAGATGATGGAGACTTGATAACGTAAGTAAATAATTTAATTTGTTTAATTTTATCCTAAACAAAAGCACAAAAGGGATGGGGGGGGGGCAAGATTGAGTATATTTGTTTAAAAAAAAAATTTAGAAGAAAAATTTGTACAAAAATTGTTATACTATTTCCAATGTCACTAATAAAAATTGAATCATCAATCATAACAAATCAATAGAATAATACTTAGAATTATATAATTTTTATAATATTGTAAAAGTATAAATAAATCAAAAACTCTGCCTATAACATATATTATATCCATATGTATATTTATGTGTTGTATAGAGGCAGGAACATTTCCATAATAATAATATTTAACCGAGCATGCTTTCGGTACTGTGGACCAGACTCATGGTTCACAGAACCAAAAGCATGGTTGCCATGAATCTGGTAAATAGTACTAAGACTGCGCTTGACTAAATATTATTAAATTCATTGAAATGCTTCACTCATATCCATGTGTATATAATTTGTAAAAGTATAAATAAAAAAAAGGTCTAAAATCATTGTAAAATTAGAATAGGCTACACTATTGTAGAATTACAATAACGTAAATTATTATAAATATGCAATAATTACATTTGTAATTATTTGTTAAAATTGAACGTTTGTAAAAAAAAAAAAAACAGAATCATTTAATATATATATATAATGCTTAGATTATTTCAAGTGAAGACTAGATAATAATGAGCTTATACAACTAATTGATAAACAACCAGTAGGAAATAAATCTGAAAGAGACACGGGATAATTTACCAAAAATAAAAATAAAGTTAATTA
The DNA here is from genome assembly GCA_028023455.1 of Epiperipatus broadwayi. Taxonomy (NCBI): domain Eukaryota; kingdom Metazoa; phylum Onychophora; class Udeonychophora; order Euonychophora; family Peripatidae; genus Epiperipatus; species Epiperipatus broadwayi. The sequence continues at coordinate 5,148,854 of JAQFVV010000054.1, read as the reverse complement.
ATTAATAATTGAAAAATAACAACATTTTATAAAGTTGTATTTATCTTTGGTCTTGGAGACATCAATAGAAGAAATGGTATAAAAAAGTTGGATTCAAATGATAAAGTTGGTTGGTATTTGATCAAAATGCACTAGCCTATTAAGTTCAAGTTAGTTCGTTTTTTTATCATACTTACTTTAGCAATAATAAAAGTGCTAATCTACAGTTTAGCAAGTAGTTATACCAAATCAAGAAAAGGCTTATACATCAAGCAGAAGTTATTAATCTACAACTGCATTAAAATGTACAATACAGTTAAACAACTTTAAGGCTCCACTGCTAACCAGTCAAAAGTGGAATCTTGCCTAATCTCCATAGTTGTTGTCGTCAAACTTTTCTTATGATGTCATAGTCGATCTGAATAGAAATTATCTGCCTGTAAATCTCCATATGATATGTGTAAAATCAAAATACATCTAATTCTCTGTTTACGCAGTACACTGATTCCTGAAAATTTACATAAAAAATATAAATTGTATATATATATAGAAAATAACAAGATTGGTTCCGGACTTAAGAAATCAATGAAAATAATTAAATAAACCATACGAAAAATTTTGTTAGAATGTTAAATCTTTTATGTGCTAGCAAATTTTACTTTATACACATTGAACATAACTAAAGAATGAGTTATAGAAACATAAATTTAATTTGAAAAATAAAAAAACTTAAGTGATAACACAATGAAACACTCATTTTTTCTATACAAGACATGGAACACTTTCAGTTTCAAAGCATATTATCACTTCCACATTATAAGTAAAAAAATTGAAATAAAGATTATTAATGCAATTTATTGGAATTTATTACTTTTATTTCACTTAACTTTTTTTTTTTTAATTTAACAGCTAATATATTCGAAAAGAGAAATTGTAGTCTTGCATTGGTGGTCGAGAGGTCAGCGCAACTGCCTTGCACTTGCAGGCAGTTGCCCGGGTTGCGGGTTCGCGTCCCGGCCGATGCTACGACACTTTAAAAAAAAAGAGAGAAATTTTAGACTCCTGAAATTATACTTTTATCAAAAACATGGGTGACATTTTGCTTGTCCATTAAAAAAAAAAAAAAAAACCTAAGATTTTATTCACTGCCACTGTCTGACAACAAATGCATTCATTTGCACATAATTGGAATACCATTGCTATCACTAAAACTTGCAATGTATAACTTACCATCTATTGATTTTTGACAAAATTAATAAATATAAATTTAAACAAAATTTTTTTTTTTTTAACATCAATACCAACAAGGAATTTTTTTAAAAAACAAACAAATGTCAAATGCAAACAAGGCATCATCAAAAATGTTACACCGCAGACAAAAAATTTTGCCGAAAAAGGGATTTTTCTTTTTGAAGTAATGAAAAAGAAAGAGATGAAACTTTTTTAAAAAAAATTAGATGATAATAGACATATATATATATATTAGTTTTGTGATATAATTGTTATGAACTCGACCTCAAAAACAAATCTGTAAATAAACACTGAATTAAAAACATTATCAGTGTTATTAGATAGAGTGGAGAGTGGTGGGTCGTGTGAAAGTCTGTGCTCATATACCCTATATATTACATATATAGAGAGACAGGTATATAATAAGGCTGTGTTTCAGGTAGTCTTCTAAAAAATAAATAATTTTATATTACTAACATGAAATTATTTAGAATTAAATTTTTTTTAATAATAACTTAAGACAATCTTAGAATTACTTTGAGAATGTAAGATGATTTTTTTAAGCCTTCCAGAGAATAACAATCGTTACTTCATTCCTATTATGAATATGTCACAGCAGCTCTAATCCCAATGTACCATTTTTATACCAATCATGTTATTTTAAAACAACTCATGTAAAAAGAAATTGTTTTGCTAAAATAATGTGTTATTTCAAATTTCAGCAAAAAAAAATTTCATTTAAAAAGAGAATCCTAGTTCATATTGCTGAAAAAAACAAAACATGAAACCTATAATAAGATGATCATACCAAAGAAATGATCCACAGAGAAGCAAATATAAGAAAGAATTAAACTACATAAAAAAGTTTCAAATATGTACAGATTTATTACCCTAAGCAAAGTGCATCCATCAGTTTAAATATCAACACACAAATCTGTATAGTTGTGAGATACTGAAAATCAAGAAATTTAGGTGATTGTTTTAATCTATTTTTCTAATCAAGTTTAGACCTTATTTACTAACTTTGTTTTTTTTAAACTTGTGTTTATAGTAGAAATACACATGTAATTGTTTATTATACTTTATTCATATTAGTTAGTTTGCATAATCTTTCTAAACTCAGTGTTTTTTTGCATCTATATTTTAATATTTATACTTTGAGGGAATATAAGTTGGCAAGAGGGAATAGGTTTTGTTGTTAACACCATTCATTTCCCCTCATAAAATTACTCTTATTCATAGGTCAATATTATGCTTAACTATATCTAAACTGACATGATATTTACTATTGCTTGATAGAAGTATAGATATCTTATATATATTTTGTATTATGAGGATGAAATAAAAAAGTTAATTAAAATGTTTAATCATAAGATTGTAGCTTATTTAAGATTAATATTTTAACTGTGTGGGATATTTCAATACCTATTTTATATGCTCAGTGAATTATAACAAAGAACCATGTTCAATGAGTCTAAAATTATTACAATTATTACAAGAAATAATGGTAGTTAGTGATATCATCTGCATAATAGGATAATGTATTTATGGTTCAATAAACCAAAGGTTTTTATGAGCGCTGTGGTGACACATTAAAAATCAAAGTCATCATCATTGCATTACACTTCCAGCTGACTTTTAGAGAGATGGTTCAGTAATCTTATTTTCAAAAAGTATATTTTTTCATTTGAGCATTATTAAAATATAACCAAGTATTTATCAATAATGTGAATTTTTAAATTGTTGTAATCATCATCTTTGGTCTAGACTGTGACATTTAACTACTTCAATGTGGTAGTGTATTAAATTGCTTGATAATAGCCAGCGTAAATATACACACTTTGTATATCATTCATGATTACATTTTGATGCATTAATGTATGTACAGCTTATAGCTCAGGTGATCTGCTTCTCCTCTCTATTTTTCTTCATATCTTTACATTTGGCTGTCTATGAGGATGAGCTCAAAAATTATACACACTATGGTTGTAGAATTTGACAAAGACATCACTTGTCAGCCTAATCTCACTGATTTTTAATATACATTATCCATCTGTCAACAGGCTCTCACATTCCCTCATTACAAATGTTCTAGACTGCACCTTTATCTTCATCTCTTTGTCATGATGCTTTGTGCAGAGTTCTTTAACTTCTCTATCGATTCATACATACTTCTTTACAATAAACCATTTATCCATACTCAAAGTCTTTGATAAATTTCAGCACCCCACACATCCTCAGACTACAGAGGGTGAATAACTCCATGGTGCTCCTCTTTCATGATGATACAATTGGGCAACCATTGTTTCTCACACTCCGGTCAGAGCTGAACTAATGTAACACATTCAAACTGGTAGAGGAGTGACTGGTGAGACAGTGATCCTTAATGCACCCTTAAAAAAGGGAAAATTTACACATAGGGATAAACAATCAGTGATCCTTAATGCACCCTTAAAAAAGGGAACATTTATACATAGGGATAAACAATCTGCTCTCATAAAAAATACAACCTGCATGTCTCAACACCTATTAGATTCTAAGAAGACAGGCAATGGCATTTCATTGATTTTAAATATTGCAGATGATGTCATGCGTGCTGATCAAGATCACCCATGCATGTTTATGAACAGTTTTGCAATGTTTGTTTACCATATAAACAATTACACTAACAAATTACCAGTTGCAGCTCTTACACAGCCACAGATAAAAATTATAAGGATCTCCTTTCTTTTAAACACAAACTGTTTTTTTCCTAGTCACAATGTATGTTTAAAACTAAAAAAAAAAACATATCTAAATTATTGTAATAGTTTTTTTTTTTTTAAGTGTCATAGCATTGTCCACGACGCGAACCCGCAACCCGGGCAACTGCCTGCTAGTGCAAGGCAGTCGCGCTGACCTCTCGACCACCAATCCAAGACAATTATTGTAATAGTTAAATCAACATTTTGGTAAAAATTATCTTGCTTATATGTGGTGTTTGAGAGAGTATTATTAATTGTATGTGTAATTTTGAACATAGTTTTCTGACACATATATAATACTACAGGAATAAACAGGATTATTTTTTTCAGATTGTAGACTTAATATGTATCCTTCAGATTATTAATCAGGAACAAAGCAACAAAGCATCCAGTATGGATCAATATATGGAGTATTTAGTTATATCAGTCAACATCTTCACAATCCAGAATAGCCAAATTTGGTAGGAAATTTACTTCCTTTTTTAGTATTTCTCTACAGGCTTGTAGGAGAGGGTTTTCAGTACAACAAATTATTTTAAGGTTGTTTTATCTCACTTATATGAAGCACAATTTTGCAAAACTAAAATATGTGTAAATTTAAAAAGAATTGGGAAGTATGAGGGTATTTATTATATCTATAAAGATATTACACATGGGAAAGAGAAAGGTGAGTAACTCCGCGCGTGTATAAAATAAAAAAAAATCAGATATATTAATCTTTAACTGAGGTTTAAAGTTTATATCTGTGCTAGAGATAATCTCTAGTTTCGAAAATGATTAGTAATAATCATTATTGTATTTATCTGAAATGGATGGCGTCAAAGTTGTGAGTGGAGGAAGTTTGACAATGGTAAATGAAAATGTAACAATTTACCCTAGGTAAATACTCTTTGTATAATAAAGATATATATGAGAGATAGTGACCTGGGCCAACTGATGAATGCTGGTTCAGCACGAAATGCATCTTGGGGGGCATTTGTCTTTTATTATATCTATATTTGTGGGAATTTAAAAAGAATGGGGAAGTATGGAGGTGTTTATTATATCTATAAAATATATATAATGTTATATATATATAAATTTATTTAAAATAAATAAATAAATAAATAAAGCTGTTAACAATTTCTTATGTAGGCATTCTTTATACATATAATGTAGTTAAAAAAAAATCTATCAATTAAAGAATATTATTAACTAATGACAAGAAAATGTAACATTTCGCATTTGAATATATTAAAAGTATTTGTTTCTCTCCTAAGTTTACTTAGCAAATATTTGCAAATGAACAAGAAGCGAAATACTTTAAAATATTATGAATTTTAAATATTTTTTGCTTCTACAATATTATGATAACACATTATAAATTATTATTGTACATGATAAAGTAAAATGAAAAGACAACATATAAATATAAAAACGGATAATATATTCATTTTAATTTTTGTTAAAATGTATTTAACTAAAAGATTAAAAATCATAATAGAAAACACAATTAATTGATTAACAATTAAATCATATATGTTGAATCACCAGCTAATAAAAATTCAATGATTGTGATGGATTGACTTTTAAAAAATTTGAAATGTCAATTTATCATAAACTATTTTTAAATGTCATAGCTATTATTTTTATCACGTGATTTCAAGCATTGGAGGGGGGGGGTATTAATTTAAAAAAAGGCTATTTGACACACTTAATGTCTTTTTTCTCTCTTTTAAATAAAAGCATGTCCATGTATATAATAACATTGAATAAAAAAAAAATGTTAATACTTCAATCTTTAGAGAGAGATAGAGAGAGAGATCTTTAGAAAAAAGATAAGTGTCTGACCACTTAGAGCTGTGAAATGTTCATTTGATAAGTTTCGAAAAACCGCGACAGTCACTAGGTTTTCTCAGATCACCAACATTACATTTAATTGCGATTAGACAAAAATGTTAAAAAAGGCATTTTAAATTAAATTATTTTTATTTCCACTTCCATTTTATCTTTTTTTAATTTCTACTTTTATGTTTTGGAAAATATATTTTGCAATAAATAATTTATTAGGAAAGTATAATCATTACATGATCATCATTCTTTATGCTTACGTAAGCTATTTTTCACAGAGGCAAAACTCTCCTACAGAAGCGCCACCAACCTTCCTGCATTCGTTGATTAATCTGGCTTACACTGAGTGGCGCTATTGTAGGAGAGTTTAGCCTTTGTGAAAAAGTATAATCATTCTCGCACAAAAAGCAAAACAATAATAGTAAGACAAAGAATGAAAAGTTAGAAACGGAAAAATTACATACGTTCCTCTGAGGGTTTGTGATGGTGGTATTTTAGTGGTAATTATGGTACCATCATCTAACATTAATTGTTAAATGCTTTGAGAAAAATTCAAAATTTAAGTTTTTCAACTACATTCAACTATTAGGGATGTCTAGCAGATTAGTACCGTAACATATGACTTTCTTCAGGTGTTGCTGGCCTGACAAACAACAGTATTAGTATGGTAATCGAAACTGGACCTTTAATTTCTGAATATTGAATTTAAGGTAATGCTCTAATGAACTAGGTTACAAGTGACACTACTAGCAAAGGATCGAATCTAACCATTAGATCAAATAACATTGAATTTAAGGTACTGCTCTTAAATTTAATATTCATAAATCTAGAAGTTGAGATTCCATTCTGATGCTAATACCGTCACTACTCAAGCCTGGAAAATGTGAAAAAGAAAATAATATCATTTAAAACTTTGTGTTATATATATATATTAATGTGTGTGCTATTACTAACAGTTGAAAGTATTTGAACAGTCTAAATAAAATATGAATTTTTCCAAAGAGATTTAACAAATAATATTTGATGATAGAAATAATCCAGCATATAATTACTAATATAAATAACGTAATAAATAATACTTGTACTTCTCAACACCAGGGAATCTTCAATCTGTTGTCTTGGCAATAGATTGAGGATTCCTGGTCTTGATAAGCATGGGCTATTATTATATAATTTATGTATGTTGAACGATATAGCTTTATGTATAATCATATTAATTACTAATATATATATAATGGGTTCAGAGTTTCTGTGTTTGTGATTCAAGAATGGACAAGGATATAATCTCATTGACATAAATAGTATAAACACTAATGGATAAACTTATAATAAGCAGATGTACTAAGCTGGTTTAGCATGAAATACGTATATTGGTGATTATTTATCTTTTCAACATGTGTGTGATCAGGTGGATCAGCAATATGAGATGACACTGAGAGTGGTGGGTCGTGTGAAAGTCTGAGTTCGAACCCCGCATATATTACATATATAAATGCAGGTTTAAGTCTGTACAAAAGTATCAAAAACATTAAAGTAAAAAAAAATGGAGACAAGAATATGAAAAATAGTGATAATGAATTCAGACTGGATAAGCTTTGAATTTTTAAAGTCATTAACAATTTTAAGATGTTTCTTTCAAATTGAAGCCCCATAGCCTATATAACTAGACATAAAGAAATGGTGAATATGGTGAGTATTGATATACTGACTAAAAAAAAAAAGTAGTTGAAATGTAATACAGCTTTTACTATGGGTGCAAAAAGTGTCATACTTCTATAAGAAATGAGCATATTGTTACTTTTTGTTTTTAAAATATTTAACTAATTAAACTTCTATTGTCCTTTCTCTCTCTATTTTTTATTCTTTTATATTATTGCCACCATTTTCATAGGTTAGTATAAAGCTTGGTCATTATACAATTCTGATGATGTAGTTCATATCTCTACATTCCTCTGTGACAGTTCTAACTTCAAATTTATTTTATTTTTGTTTACAATTATTCTCACTATATTTATTTCATTTTTTCCTTCTAGAGTTAAAACTGCCATGCTCACTTACTAACACTATGTTTTGTTAATAATAGTAATTGTTTGTGAATTAAGATGAAATGTCAAGTCACTCCTATATTTTTACTTAAGATGATAACTTCCATTCATCTTTTGCTCAATTGTATATATATATATATTGTGCCCTTTTGTATGGGTCACCATCTAATTTTTGTGCTAATCTATTAAAAATTTTAAATTTAAGATATATTTGAATATGTGATGTTAATTTTGCTTATGGTAATATTTCAAAAGATTTAATGAAAGCAATCTATGAGTATTTGATATGTAAAATTGTGCTGATATTGAGAGAGACATTTTAAATGATGATGATTATAATATATAGTTGGAAAAAATGGCCATAATCAATACTGCATTAATATATTTAATAAGTAGGTATTTAAAACTAAAAAGTGTTTAAAAGACAAGTTAAAATTAAATGCATATATTTATTGTTGATAAATAATGTTATAAAATGAATATAGATGTTTTAATTATTATAAGTACATAAATAGAAGATTAATATTTGATTTTATAATATCGAATTATTAATTTAAAATCTGTTATATTATCTTATTTATTTTTAAAATATTTATTTTAAAAATGCAATTTTATTATTTTTAGACATGATAAGCTTTCTTTTTTAAAACAGATGTTAGTTAAATATACACACACATCGTGAAGTTATCTAATAAAGTTGCATAACTATTTTAAAAATCATGTTATAAAATTTATAAATAATACGTAGCTATTCAAATAAAATAAAGGTATTCAATGTGAAATATTAAATCTATTTTAAAAGTATTCTTTAAAATATAACGTTTAAAAAAAACACTTAGTGTATTTTAAATAATCTTATAAAAGTTAAAATTAAAATCAAGTAAGAGAATATTTTTGAAAAAGTTAATAGATTTAAATAAACGATAAAGATTATTTTAGAAAATAAATGTAATAAATATTAAATATAAATAAGTCATTATTTATTTTTAATTTTGTGTTGTTGGTAAATATGTAAATACCAACAAATTGATTGTTTAAATGACCAATCAAATGGGATTTCTCGTATAAACCGTCAATTGTTAGGGGGCTTTGGATTGATTTTTCAAGTTAATTGTGTTATTTAAAATGCAATTTTATGTTTTAAAATCTTTTTCAAAATTATAAGGGCTTGTAAATAGTTATAAAGTTTTAAAGATGAGGGTTACTTAATTTTTTCCCTTGCCCTATTGGCTCAATTTCAACAATCTGGACCTATAAAATTCAAACTACCTGGCACTATTTGATCGGAAAAATTTTGGACGTATATATTTTAAACAGTATAAAATGTTTAATAATTTGAGTTTTTACAACAATTTAATATATATTAAGTAAGTATAGAAGAAAATGAATTGTCTTGATAAACGCTTAAGCAAATAGTAAAAAATATTAGTGAAACTATAATAAAATTTTTGAAATATTAATGGTTGAAACATCCTGGATATTTTGTTAAGAAAGCCAAGAATATGGCCTAATTAAATAATTAAAGATATTTCATAAACTAGACTATTTAGAAATAAACTTTAAATAATTTTTAGGTGGAGGGCTAAAACTTTTAATTTTATTTTATTTCTGGAAGAATTAACTTTTTATTTTAAAAGAACTTTCGTTTTCATACTTTTAAAAACGGATGGACCGAAACGGAAGGTTTCTAGTAGGCCTGGTTAAGATTGGAAAAGAAAGAAGTTATTTATTTATAAAAAAAAACTATTAAAAGGGACTTCTAAATACAAAAATAATAATAAGCATAAGTTTTTATAATTAATAACCAAGAAAGAAGACGAAGGATTATTTTAGAGAATTCAAGAATATTGGAAGGGCGACTAAACTGTGGAAATGTATAAAAAAATTGGTATTTAAGTTTCTTTAGACAACCAAAGATTGAGGATTGAATTTTAAAATACACCCTATATTGGGAATTTTTTAAATACATGAATTAGATAAAAGCACTACCTAAAATAAAATTTTGTATGATTTTATCTAATATTTTTGAGTGGATTTAAAGTTTTTATTTTGGAAATAGTTATTTAGTATTATTGTGAAAACCAGGGGAAATTTGGATTTTAATTGGTTATGGTTTGTGTTAAAGGGACTATTGAAAGACGTGAGAAAATACCGGACATTTACAAACAGATCTTGTTTAATAAAAGACTGAAAACCCGGAAATAGTCATAGAATAACTGTTTAAGTCTAGTGAAAACAGTATGCTTAAGATTATAGGAGTAACTAATTTTCTTTTTCTATTTGACTGTATGTAAAAACTCAAGTTATGTAAATAATTTTATTTTTTAAAGTTTTTCGCGACCGAATTTGAACAAACATCTATATTGAAAAAATCGATTACTTTTGGATGATTGAATATACTCAGATAAGCAAAAGCATTCCGTTATTGACTTCTAAATAGGAAATAAGAGATTGGAAGAGAGGTGATCTAGGATATATATAAAAGTGTTTGAAAACCCCCTGGTTCTTTATAGAGACGGTTTTTTATTAAAGTTTATTTTATTATATAAGAATTTATTTAAAGCCATAGAGCGAGGGAGAGAGTTAAGGGGGTGGGGCCAAACGTGACTTGAAACAACAAGCTTAAAGAAAATAATGAGGAAAAGAAATAAGTGATAAAGGGATAAAGAGAGAAAAAAATATTAATGATTTTAATCAATATGTAGTCTGATCAAATGTAATGTTAGGAATATAAATCTATTTCACAAAACAAATACAACTAGATTCTAATAAATTATTTTTTCTCAAATAAATTGTAAAAACACCTATCCTTTCATAATATCAATCTTAATATAAGGATCCTTTTATCTGACAAAATAAATTGGCATTCATATTATGACAAGCTTGACATATTTATAGTTTATTTTAGAAAAAAATAATTCCATGGAATCCATCTGTAAGGTATCCTAGTAACTTAAATGACATGTGTGTTCCATGATATATATATATATAGCTATTTTAGTTAGATAGCTGGATTTGATATATATATATATAGCTATTTTAGTTAGATAGCTGGATTTGAAGACATATAGATTTCTAAAAATTTCTGATTTTCTACTTAATAGTTAACTATTAGATAAGTGCTAGGTTTGAGTTGGTATTTTGGGTTTAGTGTCTAGAATATCTTAGCCCCTTACTGAAAATAGCCAATAGCTTGAAACCGGTTTGGGGATCTTTCTTGATAGAGATTTTTAAATGCTTTCTCTTGCGGCATTTATCAATGAAGATTGTTAGAGCTATTAGCAGGCTCATTATTTTAGTTTATAATTACAAACTTACCAAGTTAAGTCACATGATGTAAGACTAAATATTATTTGCTATATATATATGTTATGCATATAGTTTAAAATATTACATTATTTGAATAGAATAGTTTTATTTGACAAGATGTTTTTAATGTACACACCTGAAAAGGTATTTATTATTTTGAAATATTTACTTATTAGATGCAGCTGAGTGTACTTTTGGTTAGTTTCACCAGAATCATAGTAATATTGAATAAAGTAATAAGTTCAACAACAAGAATATGTGGTCAATGGTATACAAAGAATGATCTATTCTCAGAGATGTCAAAAAGAAAAGCAAATAATATTTAATTTGAATACACAGTATTTGAACTTCACCTACTTTGTATAATTTTACTTATTCATCTAAGAGTTGGCATTGATTAATTAACTTCTTTATTAATTATTTTAAAAATTTCAGTTTATTTATACGTATTAACATATGACTTTTATTTGAATATTTAGTTAAAAACACTTGCAACAAAAGGCATATTTATTGGTTTCTATTTCTTTTACATACCAAGCTATAATTTTTGAATATTTCTGATAAAAGGTTAATTAAAATATATATGTACAGTCAAATGTTGGTGGTCGAGTGGTCAGCACAGCTGCCTTACAAACAGTTGTCCGGGTTTGCGGGTTCGCTTCCCAGCTGATGCTTTGACACATGAAAAAAAAATATATATGAGCAATTTCTTATCTATTGCTTACAATAAATTTCTGTTCATTTAAACTGTATTTAAACCACTCATAATCATTTCCATTGTGAGATATCTCTATTTCAACCATTAAATCATATAATATCATGTGGCTTTTAATTTCAAATGTCTAAATATGAAAGTTTTCCATACAGCCATATTTTTAATCCTGCAATTAATTCAGCATTTTCATGTATTGCAATTTCATTTCTGCAAATGGCATTAATTTTCTATAATATTTAATTTTAACCACTAATGTAATATCATCTAATTTTAACAAGCTTATTACAGTAAAAAAACATTTATCCTTTATTGTAGTGGCATCTAGTTTAAGTTTGAATAATCAATAATTATCACATGGTAACACAATTTAATTCCCACCCAGACATGTTTGCCTTCATTTAGGAGGACTTGAGATTCAAACCTAGAATTAAAGCAGTATCAGGCAGTCACATTAAACTCCTTTTTTATTATCGAACTAATAATATCTAATTAAAAAATAAAGAATTTGAACCCAAGCCAACCAATTTTTATAATTATATAGAAACTACCACAAGTCAGTGACCTTTATTTCTTAATTAGAATATTAATTCTTATGCAATATAATTTAGTTATTTTAGCTTACTACCATAAAAACCCCAGAAATTGCACTATCATCTGGTAATTGCTCAATCTTACAGTAGATTACACTAGAGTGGAGAAAGGCAAATTGATAATATTTAATTTTCAATTTTAAACATTTTTTAAACCTGCAATGGCTACACGCATTATCACATACCAACGTAAATTTTCAAAGGCCGTAATTTCATATTTTTTCACTTGAACAAATGTGTATTTCAATACCTCTGTAAGTATGTCTCTTCTTTGGAAAAAATCAAGTTAGTTTCAATTCAGCTCATGTAGTATAAATTTTATGCTTTCCTTTTCTGATTTAGTGGTTTCTCATACTCATTTTTTGCAAATGATCGCTTCCCCCATACTTTTTAAGACAAATATTATAAGTCATAGAAATCCCCTCCCATTTGAACAGACTATTAAAAACACCAAAAATAAAATATCCCAAGAGCCAAAACCTGGGATTGTATACAAAATCAAGTGCAGTAATGCTGCTTGCAAATCAGTTTATTATGGAGAGTTTGGTCAAATATAGCCACCGGAACTCCCAACACAAATACTTGGACAAGCAAGCTAAAATAACAGAATATATATTTGTTTTCTTAGAGCATGAGCAAAAATCCACATTTTTGATCCAATAAATCTTAAAATTGCTTGTACTGAGCGAGACAATAGAAAGTGTAAAGTGAAAGAGATGTAGTTTATTGTTAACAACAACCATGCCATTAATGAGATAAGAATAGTGTTCAACTCTCCAACAAATAGAATATTTAAATTATTAATTTAAATAAATTAGCATTGTACTTTTAAATGCTGCAATCTGGCTTCATTACCAAAATCAGGCTCAGCTACAGTTAACAAAATTACAACATGGGATAAATCTTTACTTAACCAATGTTTGAAATGTTGAAGTAAACCAATTATAATTTTTTTTATAACTAATGCCTATAATAATAAAAAGCATATAAATTTCATTATAATTGATTATAAGAAGGCAATCAAATAAATCCAGTTAAAAACATTTTTTTTCAATTTTCATGAATTTATAAGTATACTTTTTTTAAAAATTTCCCATAATTATTTTAATGTTTATTGTAAATAATGCTTATAATTAAAAAAAATCAAATTTGAAATATTTATATAAATACATATTATTTTTAGGAGAGGTACAAGATACTGCTTGTAGTCTGTATGTTGTTATATAACACTGTAATAATTCACATTTTTAACTCACTTTTTTATTTTACTACTAATAGACACATAATCAGCTGGAATAAGTTTACATTAAAACTTTACTTGTTAAATTGAATTTAACAAATAATATATACATATAAAATAAAAATAATATTAAAAAATTTGAGATGAATCCTTATCATATTTCTAAATTTTGTTTCATTTTCAACTACAACTTTTACAACATTAGTGTAGATTTCTTAATTTATTTAATGACCAAAATTGAAGATTTTATAGCATGTCCATTCAAGAATTTTCATACACTCAATAAGCCATCTCTTACAATATGAAAATTGATTAAATGGTGAAGAAGGTTAGAAAATGGGTGCATATTTTGAAAATAAAATTGATAGACGGCTCAAAAATAAAAGGTTGCAAAAAATTTTTTCTATTATTTGGAAAGCATAATCATGTCATAATTATTTCATAAAAGCAAAAAATGCATGCCTTTGACAATGGCATATTTGTGAGCATGAATCAATGTAATAATTCACAGACACATGCCTAAAGAATCAATTAAATGAACTTGCAAATAATATTTATCTTTTCTTATATCAATACGAACCTACTTGCAAAACAAAATGGCCACATTTATCTGACATCCTTCAATGATTGATTTGTAACTATATAACAAACTGGAGGGCAGTGTAAAAGTGGTATATTGTTCTATCTGACAAATAGATTGTTATTAATATACGAATATTTCAGCATTCCTTGCTAATTCATTTAAATGATTCTTTAGGAGTCTTTTTGCAATTATATAGCAACAGGTTTGGATATGGTTATGCCACGAATAGGTCGTAATTATTTATGGGCTTGTAAAATTATTAGAATAAATACACTTACGCATATGCAATGTATGGGTAAGAGAACAAACAGGTGTTTCTGACCTCATTGAAAAAATTAAAAGACTGAAGTGGAATTGGGCTGGACATATTGCTAGAAGAGATGATAATAGATGGACAATTGAAATTTTGAACTGGATTGCAAGAGATTGTAAAAGACTCAGAAAGAGACCACATGTGGGATAGATGGATGAAATAAGAAAGTTTGCAGGGATGATGTGGAGAAGAGAAGCTAAAGATAGGAAAAGATGGATTGAACTTGGAGCAACCTTCATCCTGCAGTGGATTGATAATGGTTGATGATGACATATGGAAAAAAATAACTACAGGTTCAAATTTAATGGAAATTTTATTTTATTAAAGTATTTAAGTATGTAACACTAGCACAGTGTCTAGTCATCCCTGCCCACTAGCACCATTAAACAGTGATGTGAAACTGAATGGATACTCTTGTCCCAGCCACAAGATGGAGACTTTGAGAGAATAAGAATGACTATCTTAAGACTCAAATGTACTTATATGTACCAATCTTAAATTTCTGGAAGTCAGAGAGTGAATGTGAGGATGAATGATTATCTTCTACATAATTACAATCTAAACAATGTCCTAATAAAATTTATTGATTATTACATAATTTAACATTGAATAATAGCACAAAGTAGATTATAATATTTCATAAATGCTAATAAGATTATTAAAAAAGAAATAAATTTAAAGGTAATGATTTATATATTCATGCTCTAGATACTTAAGATTGACTCATATAAATGCATTTGAGTTGGAAAATAGATGGCCGTTGTCAAGTGTTGTTAGCCGAGAGGTTATCGCAGCCGCCTTGTAAGCAAGTAGTTGGTTGCAGACGGTTGTGGGTTCGCGTCCCGGCAGATGCTATGACATATGAAAAAAAAATAGATGGCCATTCTTATTTTCTCAAAGTCTCTATCTTGTGACCGGAGTGAGAGATCACTGTTTAACGGTGCTAGTGAGGAAGGATAATTACCTTCTATATAATTATAAAATATTAAAACTATATAAAGCTTTTTAAAGATATTAATACATTTTTTTTTTACCAATGATAATCACCCATTAGTACAGATGCATTGTACTTATTGCAAAGTTACTGTAACCTGTCAAGCATCGGTGGTCGAGAGATCAGCGACATGTGCTTTACAAGCAGTTGTCCCGGATTAGCGGGTTCGCTTCTCGGCTGATGCTATGACACATGAGAAAAAAAATAAGTTACTGTAACCTGCTTTAAGGTAATAAATTTAGCATATATAATAATAAATTTATATCATTATGGATGACATCATTCTAACATACATTATTATAATTTAAATAGAGTATTTTTTTTTTAAAAATTTGGTTAATGTAAAAAGAAAATAAAAGACTTCTAATCTTTCACTTAACGTAATGAATATAATATTGCTTCTTTTTTTTAAAAGCAAAAGTTGGTTAACATAAAAAAAAAAATATTAAAGGCTTCTACCATTTCATTTAATAAGATTTGAACTGTATCTACATTTTAAATAACATCGAAAAACTTTTTTCAGATTGTGAAACATATTATATCATTAGTTAAAAATACTTAAAACTATATACCTACAAAAAGCTGTTATCCTTCGCACATGAAATTCAAACAAGACTTACCTGAAAAAGAAAAGAAAACCATTACTAATTTTAAAAATTAAATTAATGTAAAAATATCTAACACAAATACAACTACTTTAAATCAATTCATTTCATCAAACAATTTAGTTTCTTCATATCAAAGAGATTTATTTTCAAAAATATTTATATTTCATTGGTCATCCACGAAAAGACATATCTCACACATCAACCTAAATCATTTTGTCAAATCACTATCTTTGCTTAACATATCAAATGTGTATTATCAACTTTTTCCATCCGTATTTTTTTCTCTCCCAGCATAGTTCCAAATGTCATTTATAATTCTTCTACACAAGTATGTGAACAGTTCTTTTATTTTGTTGACGACTTGTTTTTCCATTTATACTTTTCAATATTTCAGTATTTCTAATATAATGAAGACAATACGTTCGTTTATTTATTTAAACAATAGGGAATCATATTATAATTTGAATGTAACCTATTTTGCTATAATAATGATCTGAAATATAATCCTACACTATGCAATTTAGCAGTAACACTGGACAAGAATCTATTTTACTTTCCTCAAATATCTAAAGTTAGATCAAATTTAATATCTAAGAATAATCTCCGTAGAGTTCTGGCTGGAATACTTGGAGTTAGGTTGCAAGTACTTTATGGACAGATTCCTTAGCATTAGTATTTTCACTAAACTTCCGGATACTCAATTACATATAACCATGAGAAATATTACTGGTACACTTAAGTTACTCCTTTGTAGAGGCTTCCTGTTTTTTGGCATATTCTTCCACCAAATATCAGAAGAGAAATTGTCTCATACAAAATGTATAAAACTGTTAAGCAGTTTGGACTTGCTGATAGCTCAACATATATAGTTTTATCACCTAAGACGTGATCCACATCAAGATTCCCATTTTGAATATTCAATCAAGAATCTACAATCAAAGAATTATGATATAAACAATGGAAAATTTCAAATAATTTTTTTTTCTCTTGATCTAATAATAAATACAGCTGGATTTGATCTTCCTAAATGTGACTGGAGTCTCATCAACAAATTCAGAATGGCCCATAGTTGCTTTGTTCATTGACTTTATAAATGGAATTTAGCAGCCACTGACCTTTGTAAAGGTGGGCAAATATATACTATGAATGACATCATTAATGACTATTGGATTTATGGTTATAGTTTACAGAAATGAAGGTCTTAATAAAGCCACAGCTTAATCTATCTCCTGATTAGAATCTTCTTTATAATAACTTGATAAGTTAGACTCCCTAATTCCATACACTAAATAAAACAAATCTATCTATTTAAAGATTGTAATCTTTCTCTTATGTTCCTGCTCTATATAAATAACATTTCAATCCTATTTTTAAAAAAAAACTTTCTTAAGTCATAACAATTTGAGTTTTAGTGAAAGTTTTCTTAATTATTGCAACTCACATTCTAATTTCTTTATTACTATTTTCAGTAACAACACTCTCATATTTACATGCACTAATTAGCTCTACAATTTACTGTTCAACTTCCACTCCTAAACATTTTATTCTAACTATAATTCATTGCTTTAGATTTAGTTTCTAATGTTTTTACACCCCCAAAAATATTTTTTTAAATATATTATATAACAATATATTATTACATGTGATAGTATGGACAATTTCCATATTATTAAAGTGGATGTCTAGAAAATTTTAAACTTTATTTAAACTTTACCAAATACAAAAAAAATGGTAGTAATAACAGACAAAATCAATACTGGTTAGTAGATTACATAATGTTTTGAGTGGTTTCATTCTCCACTTCCTGATCTGACCAATGGCAGAGGTAGCATACCTTTAAAGTCTTGCATATCGAATATTAAGGCAATGCTTTAACTAACAGTTATTCTGTCAAGAGCTCAATGGGTTAGCTTAAAATTCAATATTCAAAAATCCAAAGATGTAACTTTGACTATGTTAGTATTGTCTCAGCAACTACCTGAAGAAGAGTGAAGAATAATAGAAATCAAAATATTGTGTAATTTACTAACTTGCATTGCCTTTACTAAAAGCTTTTTGTACTTGGAAAAGTTAAAAATTTTCTATAAAACATTTAGTGATATGAGACTCAGGGGACACAAAAATTACTAGAATCATTCTCTGATTTGCACACCTGTTGTAGTATATACTTCTGCTGCTACATATTTCTTACAGTAACTCTTCTGCATCAATATGCAAAATGGCATTACCATAAAGAAATCATGGAGTACATTTGTCGATTTTTTATAATGGCTGAAAAGGTCAATCAATGTGAAATTCTATTTTCATCTATAGAAAACAACAAGCGAAACATTTGTAATTTTTTTTAGTTAGAATTTATTTGTTGATAAGTGCAATGAAAGTTATTTGCATTGATATTATCTATTTAGTTTAATTAAAGCTAAAATTGGAAAGAATGTCAATGCATACAGATTGTTTATCCATCCAGATAAATAAAAGAAAGACTACGCTAACTAAAGATGGTGGAAATATTCTATAAAAAAAGAGACTTTGCAATTAAAAAATAATAGTTGTACAAGATTATAAAACTTGCCTTATGATAAAACAAAAGATAAGGACATATGCACAGAAATCTGAAAACTGATCGAGACTATAAAATGAAAAAATAGCTTCAAGCAGGGTCTTGTCTGTTTTTTTTTTTTTTGGCTGTTTGTCCTTGAATGCAAAGTATCTAAAACCACTCTATGCTGAAGTAATTCATGATCTGGATGGAAAATTGGAGTATGTGCAGACACCTTTCATCCTGAAGAAGTCATTCCTAAAAGCCTTAGAGCCCAGCCTTAAAACAGACCAGGAACATAAAAGATCACATGATAACTATATCTTATGCTACCACATAACTGTTATTAAAACAGCCAGAAACTTGTCTGGGGATATTGGATGAGTAGGCATTAGATGGGGATTTTATGCACAAGCCTTCTGGCATCCATTGATTACTCTGGTCGGAACTAAGTGGCACTACTGTATGGAGAGTTTTGCTTGTTTTAATGAACATAAAAGATGCTGACAGTGATTAAAATCAACAACAATGAACTCTTCAAACTAAAAAATACATGTATATTACAATCTACCTAAATTTGTGAAATTTACCTATAAGTTAATACTGCTCCTTCCCTAAATTAAATCAAAATAAATGTTTGCAATCTAAATTTAATTATAAACTTTAACTGTGAATCCCAAATATCCCTAAAGAGACATTTTATCCATGGATTGCATCCCTCCTTCAAGAAATTTAAAAGAATGGAACTGTTTTTATTATTTAACATTATTATGTGGATGTGTGTTTGTACGTGCTTTCCAATTTATTTGTAATTTAAATTTATTGTTTAGATATTTTAATTTGTTGTAATAAAATATTAATACTAACTTTTCATTGAAGGTAAGGTTATTTAGATTTTATTATACAAAAGATTATTTTAAGAAATGTATAATTACTTAGCCAACATGTTCATTTTATACATTAATCGATAAGAAAACATAATTCCTGATCTTTTTAATTATTTGCTTCTTAGTTTATGGTATGCAATGCAATGGATATCAGTGGGTTTATAACCCTGGTGTCCTTTTAAATAAATATAAAACTGATTCTGCCTGCAATGGAAATTGCAAGAAATAATAGGTCAGTTAATCAGGAAAAATAGCTATGTTCTTGAAATATCCGAACTCATATATGAACAGAAGATTCTTCTTTTTCATAGTTTGATTAACTTGCACTTTATAGTGCATAATAGAAGGCCTAATCCAAAACATGAATGTTACTATATGAATGTTACAATATGTATCATTTATACCATCCTGTTTTAGTTTATAACTATTTTGAATATCCATTTTCATGGAACAAGACAGAATATGTTACTAGGATAATTTACAAGCAAGACCCCCAAAAGCCATTTAAATAAACGTAAATAATGCCCATTTTTTATTATATCACTACCAATCTATTTTGTCAGGTAGAAGATGAACATTTTACCTGACTAATGGTTTACTATATAATAATAAATAATGCATTCATACTTTGAAGTGGCTGAACTTTTTTATCTGTAATGTATTTAGACTTGTTTGTTCTAAGAAATAGATTTATATCATAAACCCTACATATTTGATAAGTCGTAAAATTATTTGTGGTCATGAAAATAATTAATATTCCATCCATATATTCTATATCAACTTGATTTTTTTTAATATATCTATATATATTTTTTACTTCTAAGAATATGTTTGATTTAACTTCTCTGCCTCTTTTTTACTGTAATATCCATGAGAAATTTATTTCACATGACATGACATCCTATGTAATTTAATATAATGACATTCTAATATTTGACATTTCAATGAATTGATTCTTTATTGGATAAAGTATTCAATCATCTAAATTTGATTGTTTGATGTCATATACTCTCCCAAACAATTCACGACATGGTTATTTATTTATGCATCACTCAACTGACTCACCAAGTTTCAGAAACTGGATATATCCTTTTCATTTGCCCTGGGTGATTTTATGTTGTGGAGTGTGACAACTTCGAATCAATTTCTGTGTCACCATTTCTGGCACTTCCTATGAACTTTTGAGCAAAAAAGCTATTCAATTATTTATATATTTTTATCTGTGAATTAATATTTAAATTTTGAAACTCTGTGAAAAGCAGAATTTATGCATTTAGATTTAAACTCTATCTAATTCACTTATATCCAAATTAAATACTAAATAAGCCAACTTACCAATAATATATTAAAAAATATATTGTATATCACTTTGAGAGATTAAAAAATATGTACAGTGGAGTGGTGATATTTTCTTTTTTTTTTTCCAAACCCTCTAACATTTTGCTAATAAGCTTTGATTACAATAGTTTACAATTTGTTGACAGAACTGCATCCATATGTAACTTTTTAACACATACACATTACTTACAACACAGTAACTTATGAGTACAGTATGCATATATAAATTAAGATTATAGTATAAACAAAATTAAAAATATTAATAATGAAATTACTATCATTTGCATTTTTTTAAAAATACAATAAATAACAGAGTATTAAACTTTCATAATAATTCAATTCACTCCGAGTGATATTCTCTTTCTTTAATAACTTTTTTCTTCTCTAGAGAAATGAAGTAGTGATCGCATTGTCAAAAGATTATAGCCTCTCTACTTGTTTTGACGTCTTTAAATCCATATCAAGTTCGGAATCTATAGAGTCATTCTTACTTACCAATTAACCATTTTAGATTATTGCTTAAATTCTTCAAATTTTAAGATAATACAATATAAGAATAATTTACATTTATTTTGCACATGATTAAATCAATGACCTTTATATTATTGCCTAAAAAATATACTTTGCCAATTTTACGGAATTTCATTAAACTCTTAATTTTACACCTAGAAAACATTTTATTACATAAAATACTATACACATCAAATTTGTAAAGGGAAATAAAAGTGGAGAGTAAAATATATGTACTTTTAAGGTAAGTCCCCCCCCCCCCAAAAAAAAAAAAATATATTAATAAATATGATTTATTGTTATTCAATTCATTCTTCTTTGTAATAAATTAACTGAAAAGTTTCTAACATTGATGAAAGAAAAGGTTTTATTAAGTATAGATGAGTGCATTTTCAGCTTGAAAAACCAGATTCATAGTGCTGTGAATTGGCTAGATATGCTGTGGTATTTATTGATGAGGTATTAATTATTTAAATTAGTTAATGACTGCCATCATATCATAAAATTTATTAAATTTATAAATTTTAATGTTTTTACTTTTTGTTTATTTATACTTGTTATAGAATAGCATATAAATGAATTAGCATATATTAATACAGTATATATCACAGCTTCATTGTAAACCTCAATTATAATTATTTAAAATTTCACTAAAAATACTAAGTTTTTTAATATTATCTTTGAAAGATCTCTATATTAGTTTCAAAAATCCCATTCGCTTGCATGAAATTAGTGGTATTTTTGCTTATTTAATGTGGCAACGTTAATATCATGGTCAATTGCTTAAGAGGACAAGTGAAATTCAAGTACTTAAAAGTTAGGTTTGGCCCTATCATTCCATTTAATCAATTAATCAAAGAATCTCATTCTAATGGGAACTGAATTTGAACCCTTCAGCTCAAAGTCTACTATTCTAGCACTGTGCTCAACTCCATGTTTTATATAATATGGTACAAAATTAATATTATAATGATATTCATATGGTTTTCATCAAAAAGACATGTCATTAGGAAGCACTTTTCATCATTTTTCTAACATAGATGATCTGTTCTCTGACTTTTATTCCATCTAATTCATTGATCTATGGGTCATTTTAAATTCATCAGCTTGCAAACTATTCATAAATAACATTTATTTGGGTCTTTCTTTTGTTTCTCATCAAATTCTCATCCATTCTTTTTTGTGCTCATATAATTTTATTAACTTTTTCTTCTTTTTATACTTCAATAATATTAATAGCAAACTCTGCAGAGAGAAGGAAATTGATTAGTTTAAGGAGAGTTTTGTATTCTCTATTAAATCCGATATAAATTTTATTTAGTAACTGAAGCTTTCAATGAATTATTTACATAATTAAACTCTTCAAAAATAAACGATACCATCTACCTTTTTATCATTTGTTCTTATGTTTATTTACGTAATTTTAAATGAGGGAATGAATTCTATCTAATGATTGTATATATATATATATGCTTAGATTATTACCATAATTTTAAATGAGGGAATGAATTCCATCTATTGATTGTATATATATGCTTAGATTATTACCATAATTTTGAATGAGGGAATGAATTCAATTTATTGGTTGTATATATTTATAGAATAAATGATAAAAATATATACAATCAATAAATCGAATTCACTCCCTCGTTTAAAATTATGTAAATAAGCTAAGTATATATAAAAACAAATGCATAAAAGACAGATGGTATTATCTGTATTTTGAAAAGTTTATTTACTATAACTCATTGCAAGACTGTTATTTCCTATTCAATTACATATAATCTGAGTTATTTAATATTTTATATACTGTATCTGTTTTATAATTATATTTTATAATTTTTTAAACAATTATGTTTTGATTTGCCTTTTCATATGTATATATGTCAATTTTTATATTTGTTTTTAAATATTTAATGTAGTCGTATTTAATAGTAAAAATATATTATTTACTATAGATTACTAAAAATGCCTAATTTTTTTTTATATCTGTTTTCAACATTTTTGTTTAACAAAAAATTTAAGAGAATAAGAAAATGAATAATTAATAATATTTTCATTAGAAAAATGTTTAACAATTAATGATATGTTTATCTTTAAAACACAAGAAAAATAAAGATAAATAGCTAAAACTGTTTAAAACTATAAACATAAATAAATATTGAATTATCTGGCAGAAATTAAATAATGCTTCTGAAGGACTTCTTAATATATAGCAACCACTTCGTTAGAAATAGATCTCATTT
The DNA here is from genome assembly GCA_028023455.1 of Epiperipatus broadwayi. Lineage (NCBI taxonomy): Eukaryota > Metazoa > Onychophora > Udeonychophora > Euonychophora > Peripatidae > Epiperipatus > Epiperipatus broadwayi. The sequence goes on along the minus strand of JAQFVV010000054.1, from coordinate 5,125,154 downwards.
TATGCAAATTTCTGATAATCTAATTGGGCAAATAATACCAAATATCTCTTTAAGATCATTCACTAAAAGGTATTCAGACTTAATAATAAATAACATAGAAATTGACAATTGATTGTATAGATCCACAGTATTTGGTTCCAAAACCTTGCACTAATATTATTGTCATGAATCATACTAAACACTATTGTACTAGTCAAAATCGTGTGCTCATTCAACAAGACCTAGAATCCAAGCAAACTATAGCAATCTAGCATGTGCGAGATACACAGGTCTGGAAGAATACTAAATGCTAACCTATTTACCTGTGCCCCAGGATCTCTGACTATATGAACAATGCTTTTGAGGATATTAGCAAGCTTTCATTTACTCCAGACCTGGCAACTAGAACAGGATGAGCAAAAAGACTTAGAAATCAATAATATTCAAATACATAGCTAATATTTCTACAAAATATAACAATAAAAAAATGGTACAGACCATTGCTTAATATATTAATAATCAGATACATAATGTTGTTCAAGGTATGTTAAACAAAGGGAGTGTAATTAATAATACTAAATGGAATCTTTCATTCAAATCGTTAAAACTAGAGATTCACGCAATGAATGACAAATATGAGAATATAGAGAAGTAATATAATATAAATTTATTAAATAATAAATATGTTAATTTATGATTAAATTAAAACAAAATAGGTGTGTAATGTCTATACAATGATTACACATTTGATTATGGTTAATTTACAATCACACATTTTGGTGGATTCATTAACAATTTCGTTATTGCTAGCGCTTAAAGTGCACAATAATTTTTAAATTATAAACATCTGCTTTAATCTTAATATTAACGGAAATCTTTGCAGTCTGCGCATACATTTTTACACCTTTGTTTCCATCTTTTTTTCTACTTTCCGAAAAGGTAAGTTTTATTTTTCTATGATAAAAAATAAAAATTTTATGATAATTTTTGTGATCAAGTAAATTAAATGTTTTAGTCTTTCTCTCATTTTTATGATATTTAATGGAAAAGTATTTGCAGTGAAAAATACATTGGCAAAAATAAAAGTTTTTAGCGATGTATCTAGAAGACAACATTATGGGAGCCCGATTTATTTTTATATATTGTTTAATTATTATTTTAATTTTATATATTTTTAATTATTATTTGGATTTATATTTGATAAAAAATATATGAAAAAATTATTATTGAAACTAACATAAAAAATAGAGCTCGTGATTGTGTACATTTATATCGTGAATTATCTGCATTTTTTGCTATGATGTGGGCTTGGGTCCAGTATTTGAATTAGATGATATGAGACAAACATAAACATATTTTGCAAATATTATGACCCAATTTAGATTTTGCTATAATGTCTTGTCTGCATTTTAATAATAATAAAAATATGCAAATGCTAAAAGTAAAGATTTTGACAGTATATAAATTTAGGTCAATTATACACTACTGCGATATAAATTTCAAAACTCCATATCAAATGCAAAGAGAGGTGGCAGTTTATGAAGCTATTATTAAATTTATTGTCATAGTAGCATGAAGTGATATGATCCCTCAAAACCTATAAATATAGGATAAATAATACTACGTCGCACTGACTCTAAACTATTAACTTATGTACCTCAAACTTAACTCTACAATGAATTTAGTATTTCTTTCACTTTTTATTTTATTTTATTATTTATTTTGTATATAATGACTATTTTAATAGTAATTTTTAATAAATTACAAACATTATTGAAATTCTTTATTATAATATTCAAATTATACTAATTATTGATTAATATTAACTACTTGTTATAAGTGATGTTATTAGGGATAACATATTGATTGCAAACCCCTGTATGGAAATGCATTTTGAAGGGCTACAAGGAAAAATGAAAGGTACTAATGTCTTTACAAAGTTTTCAAATGATGGATTACCTTAGGTAAGTGTTACTATATATCAATTTTTTTGAAATTTTAGGATGAATCCAACTAACCTAATAACAAAAATATAATTTTAAATTGTATGCATGATAATTTTGAATTTATGAAATAATATAAAAATAATTATTAGAAATATTAACTTTTACTCTTTTTTTATTACTTTGAATATGAATGACTATATTTTTTTCAGCTTAATTACTTTCTTTGGTGTTTAATGTTTCAAACAATATATATTATGTCATTTTTGAATAATACAAACTTAAGTTATGACAAAATTTGTGGCTTAACATATTTTTTTTAATATTCAATATGGCTGCTAGGTCAGTGTGAAGTTAAGTAGGTCATTCAGGAAATTACAGAGGAACTAAAATATTTGTGTTATTACATTAAAAGCATAAATTCATAAAATGACAAGAAATCTAAAAAATAAAATGTCAACTTTGCAAATAAAAAAACACAATTTAGAATTAAAACAAAAGTCTTCAGACTAAAAATGCATTCAATAAAAAAATATTGTCCACTAAATCTGTATCTTTAAGATGTTGGTTTGTAATTAAAAGTTGGTCATTTACCCATGAGAGTAATAGAATTAATATATATAATGACAAAAGTTGAGAGATATCTAATATGGGAATGTAAATAATACATGAATTACATTCATGTGTGATTTGGTTTACAATTATGTATATTTGGTACAGATATCTGAACTTATGCTCTACCAAAATTTAACAACAATAAACGATAAATAAAAGTTCTTCGCAATAGGGATTTTCTGTTTGACATTAGAAAATATTTTGATCCGAGTCATTTTTTTCTTAAAAAGTAAATATTGTGCATATTCCAATCAAAGCTAAAGGGAAACAAATAAGTAAAAAAAAATTTTTAAAAAAGAACAAATAAATAAATAATGTACCTTTATTTTTCTATTATTACTATGGCAACAAAACTTCATATTGAACCAGTATAGAAATGTCTCTTCAACTGAGATTGAATAGATGGTTTATTTGTATTTGCTTGGAGAACTGATAATTGCTGTTATCTATATATAAGCCCTTTCTTAAGTAAAGTTTTTATCAACAAGTGATCATAACAGATTTCTACCATTAGGATAAATTACGTTTGATTGCAGTATTCGTGGCAGATGTATGTAAATCAAGGTTAACATTTTTAAAAATTATATATAAATATTATGACATCAACAAAAATAAAATTACTAATGTTTTTTTTCACCTTTTTGTTTATGATAACAACTGACAACAATAAAATGTGAAAATACAATAACTAAGATATAATGAATTGTGTATTTGTGATTTCATTTGTGATATAACATTTTGGATTGCATCATCAATTTGTTTCAAAATGAATTAAAAATTCTTTTTTAAAAACTAATATTTAATGCTGTCATTTCTATATCTTTTTTAGCTTTAGACTAATGAATCAGTAGTACATTTTAACATAGTAAGTGCAGTGGAGTCTCTGTAACAATTTGTGGTAATACTTGTGCTAATGCCACTAATTTATTGCTATTTTGAGTCTTATGATGTTGCTGCAATTTCTACATCTTCTCTACATTGTGTAAATCCTATCTTTAACCTTACATTACTGTGTAAAGTTGTATTTAACTGCAGTTACCATTTTAGAGTTAATACATAAAAAAATTCTGAAGATGGCAGCAGCATAGACCTTATAGGCAATTAAAATATCTACTTTGCCTGTGAAAACTGCTAGACCTTCTGACTTCAATATAAATAACAAGTTCTGATTGGTGGATCATTGTAGCCAAAGGTGAAATATTTAAAACATGTTAAATATAAAAAAATATTATTTTCAGTAATTTATATATTAAAGATTATGTATATAATATGTTTGTAAAATATATATCTTAAACCACTACAAGTAGATTTTTATTTTACATACTTATTTTCCAGAAGACTTGTATAAAAAAGTTTGTTATGGCAAAGCAGAAGCACTTTCTACTGAACAACAAGCACATCTACCCTCTCCAGTAAACAAATTTCTTTTAAGATTGTCATCTCAGCTTGTCTTCAAATAATGGACTAGTTACAGATTCCATCTTATCTAGATTGGGTTGAGCATTCATTGCTGCTAATCAATGTATATACAAAGAAATAACTCATATCCAATGGCAAGAATGAGCCAATACATGCTCATTGAATCCAAATGTTTTCATTAAGGATGTGGATCTGGCAATAAATAGTCAGTCTTTTTAAAGGTAAGGTGAGAGAAAACTACTGTCAATCATGAAAGACAAAATATGTATTCTCTAGACAATAGCTATCAAAACTAATAGTAGACATAGTGAGGCAAGTCCATGTTCAGAACTGGAAGCTGCTAGAACCAAACATTGGCATGAAGCAAGCTGTCAAAGTACAACTGAAAGTAACACTGCACCTACTCACAAGGCAGGCAGCCAAAATACATCTGGCAGTGATAGGGAAGTCTATAAGAGCACATGCGGTCTCTTATTTCACAGTTCACCCTAGAACTAGAAGCTATACTTTGCAAACAGTAGTAAGTGGAGTATAGTAGTTGTAAAATATATTATAAATATGAGTGCATACTTGCATAGTTCATGTTTCACTAATAAATATATTATAAAATGTATTTATGTTTGCATATATATATATATATATATATATGCAAACATAAATACATATTTATATATATATATATATATATATATATATATATATATATATTGTAACCTAATAAATGAATCAAAAAAAAAAGATATTACCATACCTGAGTAGTCCATAGAATGATCATAAGAATTATAAACAAATTAAAATAACAAGTATTATTTGAAATGTATTATATGGAAATCACGTGAAGTGAGTACACTAGTAATTCAATAAAATATAACTCAGGTATACAGGCAGTAGGTTTTATCCACTTTCATTTCTTGGTTTGATGTTAAGTGCATGTTTAAACAAATACTAAGTGAATATGGTCTAGCAGGGCGCCACTAGATTATCTGAATCTAGACACGGTTATATCTGATAACCTTTCACATGTACCGGGTTTGAATCCCTTCTTGGTACTTTATTTATAATAAAATGGAAGATTTTGCTTTTTGAGCCATATCACTATAAGCACTAATATTTAGGTAAAAGTAAAACATCTTTAAACCAAAGTGGAGTATATTAGACATAAATCATTTCTCAGATCTTAGCATAACAAATGTGTTTCAATAGTTTTATAAGTTCACTAGCTCAGATTATATATAACTAATTTATGATGGCAATTCACTCATCCTTGCATGAAATAGATGATGGGATGTGGTTATACTAATACTAAGAGATCACTAAATATTATAAAATCAATATTTATTTATGGCCTTTAAACAGTTAAACAGCTCATTAATTAAAACGTTGATGACGATGATGATGATGATCATAATAACAATAATGACAAGGGTTTCAACTACATCTCTAGGACTAAGCCTAAACATAAAACTAATTTTTATAAAGAAATTCCTAATTATTGCTTAATTTTAGCATATTTACTTATATCTTAAATAACTAATATTCAACCATTGATGATGATGAATAATCACACTTAACAAAGACTACACTTAATGAAATATATACGCCTCGTTTAATAAAACAAACTAATATTTATTACTACATTTCTAACATATACATAAAAATTTCTAGATAAATATGAAAATTGACATGAATAATAATAATAATAATTGATTATATAACACTCCTCAGATTAATTTTAAGTTCTTCCCCCTTTCCCTTCAAATGTATTTTGTATTAAGTTGGACGTCACATTAACCATGATTTTCACTCCATGAGAAAAGTATTTAAAAAAAAAATATTATCTGCTCATTAGCACACATACTTTAAAAATCTAACATGTAAATAGAATAAAAAAAAATGTTAGTAGAATTGAAAGAGCAAGTTTTAGAAACAAGTTTTAAATTATTTTCTCCCCCCTCTCTTCTACCTCTGAAATGCTATACTTAATGAAACAAACTAATCTAATATTCTAACCACTTGTTACTCCACATTCAATCGCAATTATACACATATAAAATATCATTATGTATGTGCGTGTTTTATCCCATGATAACAAAATATTATTTAAAACCAAAATAATAATAATATATTAGTTAAAACTAAAATCATAATACCATAAAAAAAAATTGTTTTACACATTAATATTGTAAAATTAATAAACAAATCATTTTCATACATTCAAGATCATTTATGAAGCTCAAAGTTATTTTTAGTAAGACATTCTTGTTTTTAATTGATCTGAATAGTCTTTAAAAGTTCTTTAAATAAAATATACCACTTTATTGCTAAAATGTTTATTAAGACTGATATCATAAAGAAAATAGATATAAAAAGTCATATTACCGATCTTTTGTTTGTGGTGAATTTCCAAGGGTTCAAACTTGTCTTGTATAAGGTTTATATTTCTGCAGTTACCATTTCCGTTTTACTGGGAACAATCTCTTTCTTGAGGTGTATAACTACTTGATGATGATGACTCTATTGAGGTTATTTGCTTTAGTGGATAATTTGGAAATCATTATATTAATTTTTCTTCTTTTCCTGTCAAGCATGTGGATGAAATACAGCAGTTGTTTTCCCATTTGTAAATTTTCTTGAGTTTAAAATCAGTTGTTGTAACAATTAATTGGACTTGATGATTAATATTTATCAGTAGATTAATTCATCTTCTTTGAATGCAGGTGAATGCTTTCTTCCTTCTATTAAAAACATCTTATTTATCTGGTCAGTTGAAAGGTGTAGAATATTATTTTAGACACATCTTTTCCTTCCTATGTGATGTGCAGCTTCCTCCAGATGGTCCGGCAAATGGGATATACATATAATTTTTCTAGCAAGACATTTCTTATATTTTCAGCATTCAATTGGATAGTTTAATAATCTGAATCAAAAACAACAATAATCTTAATAATAATTCAAGACAGCTTTTTATATCCAATTTTTAGCTAACTTAACCAATCAGAGATAGCATCACTTGCTATTTTGGACAAATTTGTTTTAATTAGATCTCTAATTTATTTTCAACTATATTATTTTTCAACTGAAAAGTTTAATCCTTTTTCCAGACACTTTTGTTTAAAAAAAAAATAGACTCAATTCTTATTTCCTTTCTTTTGTTTTTTCTTTCTTTTTAACATCCAGGTAACACTTCAAATCTTTGAGCTTCCTTCTTTAGATCTTGATAAGACAATTTCAAAAATTATAGTTCTGACCCATTATAAGCTTCCAAAGTGAAAAACAATTATTTACAAAAAAAAATTGCTACAAAGATTGATATCTGATTAAACAGATTTCCTCTTTTAACAAACAATTGTACAAAAAAAATAATTTAACAGATTTAATACTTCCTTTTCTTTCAATATTTAGGAAATGTAAAATTATGTATGTAATGTACACACATCCTTCATTCTTTCAAATCATTCATAAACTAACCTTAAATACTATAATTGCTAGCTTAGTAATTATAACCCAATTATTTAATTAAATCTGTAACTTTTAAATCCCAATTATAATTAAAGAAAAGCAAAATAAAAGTATAGAATAAAATATTAGAATTGATCAAGCATAGGTTAGTTTTAAAGAAAGTTAAAATGTTTAATATTTGAAATATAAAACAATTAAATAATTTACACATACATTGCCTATATGTATGCATTATAACTTTGCTTTTTAAAGAAAAATTAAATATTAAATAGTTTAAATGTGTGTATTACCTTTCTATCAACACACAAACAAGTAAAGCATGTAATTGTTGACCCATTCTTTCTCTGTTTAAAGCTTTTAGAACTGGTCCTTGTAGGGTTTAAACTTGGATGCCCTACAACTTCATTTATGATTATAAAAAAATGTGATGATGATTTTTGGTTTACCTTTTCTACATGCACATTACTATAAATTTATCTAGTGACTAAATTGTAATGGCACAATATATATATATATATATAAATTAAGAGCATGCTAAGAAGCTCTAAACAAGTTTTTTTTATGATAAATGGTACTACAAGAAGGCATTCAAATCGTCTTTATCTAGGATTGTCCACATCCCTAGACAGGTTTTGAGCTATGGCTCTCGTCAGTGAGGAGCTAGGCCACCAGATTCAAAAAACCAACTCAAGCTAAGTATTTATCTAATAGTTAACTGTCAAGAAGATCTGAAACTTTTAGACATCTACATAAATTTCAAGTCAGTTCTCCAACTGAAAAAAATCATACGGGCCTGAACTTAATTCAGATATTACATATATTAATAGGCTTAGTCATTTCATTTAGCCAAAGCCCCGACAGCAAAATAATAGTCAGATATCACATGACTTATATATATATATTCCTAACGATCCGGAGAATATAACTTAACGTGATCTGCACTACAAGGCACCATCTAGGCATTTGAACCTAGAAAAATTTATAAAGTACGCAGATACGTAAATCAAAAAAAAAAAAAATTTTTTTTTTTTTATATTTTGTTTCCGGTCATTAGCACATGTCACTAGCTCAGTGGAATAGCAGAGATTTAATACTATAATACCTTATCTAATTATAATTTCAATATTAAAAAATAAATAAACTAAGCCACTGCCAGTAATTAGCATACAAACATTTATTTATGCACATATATATATAAGATTGAAAATTGTTTAGTATCAGTTTACATTTTAACATCTAACATTATTTTTACTTTACTTTGAATTTTAATTTACATTTTAATTTCTATTATATTATAAGTTTACATTTTAATTAAGTTCGCACAGATGGGATTATAAAAGCTTGTTTTAATACGTTGCGTATTGATCGGTTACATAGATTACATGGTTAAAAACATTTCAAAGTAAACATAAACGATCAAAATATAAAATCATTGATACTGACAATTGCAGAGGGAAATTTATAAGTAACCCAATAGTATTCACCATAAGATATTTGCATTGTCACCAATAACTTAAAAGACATCCGAATAAATACATTTTAGATACTCACCGTGAGGTATCATTATTTATCGAATGTTATATTTTGATCAAATATGAAATCCAAAACATAATTAACCGATAACGAATCCATGCAAACGTCTATAAACAACTTAAATTTAATGCATTTTTATTTAGGGTCGAGTATGAATAGACAGCTATGTACATAGCTGGTAGAAAAAAGCAGCAATTGACTAATAAAATTTCTACTGAGACTAGAGAATTTATGAAGAAAAGAAGGAATATGAAGATATACAAAAATGATGTATTAAAAAGAATTGAATATCTCGAATTTTGTAAAATGGTACGGAAAAGAGTTGAAAATGATATAAGAAAGTATAACTGTGAAATAGCAAGGAAAGCTGTAGAAGAAAATAAAAGTCTCAAAAATGTTAAACAACATTTTGGTATTGGTAGGAAATTTATATCTGCAATAAGAAAAAAAGATGGAATTATTACTAAAAAGAGAGATGACATCATGAAATTGGTAGAAGATTTTTATCAAGAATTATATAGTAATAAAGAACAAGTACCTCCTATATCTATTACATCTTCCGAATTGCCCAGAATTTTAAATGAAGAAGTGAGACATGCAATTAAGTGTATGAAGAAAGGAAAGGCTCCAGGAAATGATGGAATTATAATTGATATATTAAAAGAAGCAGGTGAAGAAATAGAAACAATTTTAGCAAAGTTATATACCAAATGTCTAAATGATAAAGATGTACCGGAAGATTGGAAGAATGCAGTAATAATATTAATATTTAAAAAAAGTGATAAAGAAGATATTAGAAATTACAGACCTATCAGCCTTTTATCAGTTTTATATAAAATTTTTACCAAGATAATTACAACTCGTCTACAGAGAACTTTGGATTTCCACCAACCAAGAGAACAAGCTGGATTTAAAAGTGGTTTTAGTACAATAGATCATATCCAGGTATTGAGAGAAGTCATAGAAAGGACAAACGAATATGAGTTGTCATTATGTTTTGGATTTGTAGATTATGAAAAGGCATTCGATTCTAAACACATTTCTTCAGTGATTAAAGCATTGGATCATCAAGGTATAGATCCAGGATATTGTCATATTTTAAAGAATATTTATAAAAATGCAACAGCAACAATTAGATTACATAATGATACTGGAAAAATCAACATTGAGAAAGGTGTAAGACAAGGTGACTCCATATCTCCAAAACTCTTTACAGCAGTGCTGCAAGAAGTATTTTGTGGATTAAAATGGGAAAATAAAGGAGTGAAAGTAAATGGAGAGTATTTAAGTCATTTAGATTTCGCAGATGATGTAGTTGTTTTTGCAAATAATGCTTCAGAGCTGCAGGAAATGTTGCAGGAGTTAGCAGATGAAAGTAGAAAAGTAGGACTAAAGATAAATGTTAAAAAGACTAAAGTAATGTTTAATCGATTTGCTCAAAATATGAAAATAAAGATTGATTATGAAGAATTAAAAGAAGTTAACAGTTACAAATACCTTGGTCAGATTATTAATACAGATGGAAACATAATGGAGGAAATTAATCATAGAATTAAACTTGGTTGGAGTGCTTTTGGTAGAAATAACTTGATACTAAAAGGAAATATGCCTATGTGTTTGAAAAGGATGGTTTTTAACAAATGTGTTTTACCAGTTCTTACTTATGGATCTGAGACTTGGACACTTAATAGAAGAGCAATACAGAGACTTCAGACCACTCAAAGGAGTATGGAGAGATGTATGTTGGGAGTAACAAGAAGATATCGAAAACGCAATTAATGGGTAAGACAACAAACAGGTGTTACTGACCTTATTGAAAAAATTAAAAGATTGAAATGGAGTTGGGCTGGACATATTGCTAGAAGAGATGATAATAGATAGACAATTGAAATTTTAAACTGGATTCTAAGAGATTGTAAAAGACCCAGAAAGAGACCACATGTGAGATGGATGGATGAAATAAGAAAATGTGCAGGGGTGTTGTGGAGAAGAGAAGCTAAAGATCGGAGAAGATGGATTAAACTTGGAGAGACCTTCATCCTGCAGTGGATTGATAATGGTTGATGATGATGATGATGAATAGACAACATAGATTTGCATTTGAAAATAAAATATTCTATCCCTATTCAACCTTAGGCTAAAATTCGCAGTCAAACTGGCGTCAATTCATCTGATATATCGATGTATTCAATGTAATAAATACGGCAGCACCAAAAAGATTAAGAGAAGACATTGACACTCATCAGATAGGAATATTACATCTATCTAACGAGAAGAACAATAAAAAAAAACTCCATAGAAAGGAACTGCATTCTCCGTCTTATAATTCCTTCCATAAGCAAACGGGTGAGTGCGGTGTATATATAAACGATTCTGCCAGTAGTGAATCTCCGACTACATCTACTAAATACATCAATATATCCAATCCATTGACCCAATTTAACAACGAAACAAATAACCTAAGATTACCCTCCCCTAATATAACTTTACAAATCTATACAGCCATTCACGCCCGACTTAAGTTTAACATTTATATAATTTAACTTAACGGAAAACAGAAATCATAATAAAACTTAAAGAACAAAATTAAATAAATGGAAATGATTTTAAATAAATAAATAAAAAATACATCAAATAACATTATTAATAAATTAAGTTGGTCAGATAGGATAATATTGCAATCATTTAAATATGGAAAGTTTTTATTTAATGTTCATTATTTATAAAGTTCTTACAGTTTACAACAGTTCATCTTTATCCGTTGCTTGCCATGAACGTGAATTCCCAGGCCGTCCTAAAAAGATTGGTATCCATTTAGCCATTGTTTTATTTATTCATTTGGAGGTTTTTTTTAATTTAGTTGGTCCTCAATGTAGAAAACAATGTTTCACTCCCTTTTCTTTAACAGCTGAAGGAATTGAAAGTACCTCTTTCAATCCCTTCACCTCCAACTCCATATTAATACATATAGTCACATCCTAATAATAATTAATAATTTTCAAACTTGTCCTTTTATATTAATTTGAAGGATTGAATTTACATTACGTCATCGATGCATGGTCCTTTCGCTGAGGTCCGATTCCATAGGGATTTCTTTTTATTTGCTAAAAGTTTCTATTGTTTTCCTATCTGAACGATGTTTTTACATTTAAATGCCCAAGGCTGGTTTACTAATTAAAATAATCATTTCCATTTTACAAAAGATTAATTGATCTGTTTTCAAACTTAAACATATATTTTTATCTCTAAATCTTTTCTGAAAATTTAGTTTTAAACTACTCTTTTTTTAATAAAGTTTTATTTTAATAATTATTTATCTGTGCGATTTTATATATATGCGAGTTTAAGATGATTTTTTAATTCTCAGTTTTTAATTCTTAAAAAAGAAATTTTTATTGGCGAACTTTTTTTTTTTTTTATATATGTTTACTAATAAAAAATAATGTAACGTACGTATGTGCCCGTTACAATCTATAGCTTGCATTTACAAATATGAAAAATTAAGAGCATGCTAATAAGCTCTAGACAAGCTTTTTTATGATAAATGCTACTGCAAAAGAAGGCATTCAAATCATCTTTATCTAGGATTGCCACTATCCTCAGACTGGTTTCGAACTATTCAAAAAAAACCAACCCAAGTTAAGCATTTATCTAATAGTTAACTGTCAAGAAGATCTGAAACTTTTAGATATCTACATGTCTTTGTTGTCAGTTCTCCAACTGAAAAAATCATACGGGCTTGAACTTTATTCAGATACTCCATATATTAATAGGTTTAGCTATTTAATTTAGCCAAAGCCCCCAACACCAAAATAATAATAGTTATATAGAAAGTCAGATGTCATGATATATATATAGTTTGCATAAATATGTAAAATTAAATGTGTGCTAATAAATGCTTAGCTTGAGTTGGTTTTTTGAATCTGATGTTCTAGATCCTCACAACCAGTCTGGGAATGAGGATAATCCTAGATAAAGATGATTTGAATACCTTCTCTTGTAATAGCATTTAGCATTAAAAAAGACTTGTTTAGAGCTTATTAGCATACTCTTAATTTTACATATTTGTAAATGCAAGCTATATATACATAAGTCATGTGACATCTGACTTTTTATATTATATATATGACCATATATAAACATAATAAAGATTTTAATAATAATAAATTTAATTATTTTGTCTTATTTTCTAATTTTAACGATGCCTAGCCTAAATTAGTTCTTAATTTTGAAAATGGGAATTCAACTAAAAATATTTCATTCTATCTCTTCAAAGAGACAGAAGAACGATGTGCTCAAAAGTTTTTGCAAGTTCTTTCATATGGAGAGAACTAGAAATTACAAATCATCGTCAAAATTATAGGCAGGCTATACCTATTTGACAGTTTCTTTGTAAAGAAAAAAAGTTCACACATCTTGAGAATTTTTTTTAAATTAATAAATCAATTTTATTTTAAGTCCGGGTTTTGTCATCAAATTAACCCAAAATTGGAAAAAAATAGCCCTAAAGAAAACCACAAGAGATAATTTGAAGCTGGAGCTTACTGACATCATCACGTACTTCGAGGAAAAACGGTAGTGATCATGTGACATTAAAAACCAAGATTAACATAAACATTTGCAAATGTTATGTAAATAGTGATTTCAACTTTACAAATAACAAAATGTTAAGTAAATCGATCTTTAAAATCACAGGTGAATTGAATTTTCATAAAATTAATAAAATTTAATTATTTATTAAAAAAAACAACAACTTTGACATCTGTAAATTCTACTCATTGAATTAAAGTCTGATCTATCCAGGATTAAAACGCTTCTATGATTTCAGTCACCATGTTGTGACAAATGTGCGCATGTGTGAGTGATGTAGCGATTATTTGGTAACTTTTACCGTTACCAATTTTCATGCGTTTCAGCAAAATTCAGCACCTTTTAAGTTCACCAATTTCTTCTCTTTTTATTAATAAAATAAATACTATTCTATCATGTTAACAAAAGAGTAGCAAGAATAAATATAATAAATGATGTTACTAAATAAAAATAATGCAAGAATATATGCAAAAGCACTTGTGAACACTCACAGCCAATCTTGACTAAACACTGCTTTTGACAACCATGCATCCAAATGTTCGCTTAGCTCATAGAAAGATTAGAGAACAAATATTATTAGAGATTGTTTCAATTTTAAAAAAATTTTTTTTACTATATAATGAGATTAAAATATAGTAAAGCAGATCACCATATAAAGACCACCCATGGCTCACCTTAATTAAGCATTATTCTCAAAAACAACGTATCCAAATCTTCAAGCAGTTATCCTCCCCCCCCCCCTACTCCCCCAAAGAATAGAGAGTAAAAATTTAAATAAATATTTATGTGAAAATATTTTGCATCAGAACTACGTTTTGTCAATGCTAGATATGATAAAAGATATTGTGCGAATATATAGAATTTACATTATTTTACACAATATGCTACTTACTTACATCAAAAACTCTTTAAACATAATTGGGTAAGTATGTATAAATTAAAATAACCGTAGACTTATCCTGTAAGAAGAAATAATGAAATCTAGGGGGGAAATAACAAATAGTTGTAAGAAAGATTAAAAAAATGTAGTAATTGAGTCCTTTTCATTTATCTGAGACAATTTTTAAGTAAAGCACTGTATATATATAAGTAACATTTTTAAAAAATATATATATAATGTTAATTGCATAATAATAAATGAATTCAAAGATTCACAATAAAACTATCTAGATAAGCTGATAACAAATGATAGATTGCATAATTAAACTCTAGTCAGCTATTGTTGAATGACTCTGTCACAGATATTTTTGTGAAATTAAACAACAGGCATAATTTATGCAATTTTCACAAGGATCATATACTTATCCTATAAGAGAAAGGATGAAGTCTGGAAGAAAAATAACAAATGGTTGTAAGTCAAAGAAAGATGGAAAATGCAAAAGAATAATAGACAGGAATTTCACTGCATTTCTATTTTTTTAAAAAAAAAACACACATTAAATTGAGGTAGGTCTTCAAAATTCTTATCTATAAATAAAATGAATCTTATTCTTTCTCTGGTTTCTGTTCTTTTGATTTAATTACAAATTAGGGATATTCTCTATCATTACATAATAATTGTATGCTTTTCAATAGAACTCTATAATTTATATTAAAGCTTAAAAATCAAATGCTGAAAATGTTGTGTTAAGAAACTCAAAACTCAAAACAATTATCCCGTATTCTGTAAAATTAAGGTTCCTATTTCCACACACATATACGTAGAAAGTGCATGAATTTTTAAATTAGTGATATCATAGGCTTTATATATAAATATTTATGCTAGGTGAAAATTCTTCTCTTTTTTTTTTTTTTCAATTAATAAGGTAAACAATTTAACACCGCACATTTATACGTTCAGAAATAAATTTCCATTCTCGAAGCGCTGCGTTCAGCTTTCGAAGTTAGTGCTTTCTTTATTTAAGAAAATAAAGAAAATGTTTTGAAATAAAATATTCTGCCTGTGGTTGTGTTAACTCATGTGGGAAAGTGAAATAACAGCTTTACTGATGAAAAACATTTTCTGTTTATTTAGTTTAACATATGCTTTAGAGAAAACTGTTTCCCACATAAGCGACCATAAGTGGAATAATAAGTAGCAAAATTTTACTAATAAATAATTATCATGTAAAGGCATAATTAAAAAAAACAACGGTAAATTAGCGGTTATTGTCATTGCTAAAAACACCTATTAATTGATCTCTGTTTACCTATAATAAATTCCAAACCTGTAGTGTAAGTTCCACTTCCGTTAAATGGCTTGTATTAACGTTGTGAGGGCAGTAAATATGATATTTGTCAATGAAACTGTAGTAAGTGGTCAACTATATATACTGAACAATGATAAAGATATGTGTAAGAGATTGTGACCCCAGCCAACTGATGAGTGCTGCTTCAGCACGAAATGTGCATCTTGGGAATCATACATCTTTGTCACATGTCTTGCACTTCTTGACAAGGTGTTAAAAGTGGATAGAAACCAGTACCTACCTTGTATATGAGTGGTGCAGTGAAAATTATATTACACAAATATTATTCATTAAATGGATAATCTCTAGTCTAATGAATGACTAATAATTTTACTAAGACTGCTTATTATACATGTATGTCTATAAAATATACTCTTTCTAAAAAAGCAACAATTATTTAGATGATTAATATTTCCATAGCCAGATTTTTCAAAATCCTTAAAATACCCTAAGATTCTGAATAATTACATACTAACCTTTTTAAGTTCAATAACTTCCATTTTAACTAATATTAACTAAGCGCTTGTTTTGACTCTATATCCTGAAAGATTGTAAATGGAAACAAATTTATTAAGCTGAATAATTACACTAGAATGACAGCCTGTTAAGCTAATTGCGCAGACGCTGTGAGAATGTTATTAATAAATGAATACCTTCGAACAACCACATGATATAGTATTTGTATAAGAGTAAAAAGGAATCTCTTACTCTTACGACTCAAATGTTTATAAATGAGCAAATCTAAAGTAGTTGTAACGAAGGCGTGACTACATAATAGTCACTTTAAATTACTATATATAATGTCTGTATGAATGACGCCGATGAAATTTTCTAGAATTTACTAAACGCCACTCTAAACGAAACTAAATCATATACATGAATAAGCATTTATTTTATAACGTCTTGCGTGCGATTATAATTACACTAGAATGACAGCCTGTTAAGCTAATTGCGCAGACGCTGTGAGAATGTTATTAATAAATGAATACCTTCGAACAACCACATGATATAGTATTTGTATAAGAGTAAAAAGGAATCTCTTACTCTTACGACTCAAATGTTTATAAATGAGCAAATCTAAAGTAGTTGTAACGAAGGCGTGACTACATAATAGTCACTTTAAATTACTATATATAATGTCTGTATGAATGACGCAATTAGCTTAACAGGCTGTCGTTCTAGTGTAATTATAATCGCACGCAAGACGTTATAAAATAAATGCTTATTCATGTAAGCTGAATAATGAAAAAGGACCATTGCATTTTTTTAATAATTGTGAGTTATTTTGATCACTTTGTTATACTTATTAATAGCAGACAGTCCCCCAATTTTGCAGTATATAATTGCATAATTTCACACTTGTGAAATAATATATATACTTTAACTGGAATAAAAATACAATAAGTCATGGATGTACTATGTTCTACTTGGCAATTTTGGAAAAAAACAACCCCTTAATTCATCATTACTTTTACAAGGGCAAAGAAACATTTTATACACTCATGTATAGGTTTTTGACTTATAAAAATATAGAATTTCACATCACCATATCTGCATAATACCCAAACTACCCAAGGCAAAAGCAGTATGGACCAAAGTAAGTAACTAAAAATAAGATAACCAAGGGCTCAGGTAATGGCATCACTTTAAATTCAATAATTATGAATTAAAAAACGTAAATCTTCATACTAATCAATCACGTGATCAGACCAGCATCAAATACCCCATGAAATGTTCTGTTCTATACCAACCGGTGTGTTATTACTAAGAGTGGAATGTATTTGGAAAATTATAAATAAAGTTTGATTTTTTTTTTTTTCTTTCTAAAAATAGTTTACAAGTGGATTACATGATGAAAATAGTCTAATATATACTATAAGCTGACAAGATTACTTCACACACACTTAGAACTTACTGACGATAAATTTATATCATAATTTTAAAATAAAATTGTTTAATTAAGTTTTTCTTTTAGAGCTTAAAGCAAATACTTTAATTCAATAAGTAGAAATTTTAATAAAATACAACGTACAGTACTTTTTTCAAAAAAAGCCTATGAAATGATCAAATTCAATGTTGATTTCTCTGGAGAATTTTAAAATTTCTTAAAGAATTTTCAATGACTCCAATAAAAATATTAAAGTGAATAAAATATGTTACAGGTAATTTCTCAAGAGATGAATTAATATAAAAATTCTAAAAACAAACGGGTTAAGTTAAATAATTTATTTTTTACTCTCTTTTATTGTTGTTTTTAATTAATTTTAGAAACGAAAGAACATTTTTTATTTCTTTTTATTTATGCCCTTTCTTCAAAACTATTTAAACTTATAAAAATGTACTAAGACTATGTATTAGGCAATAATCATAAGTCTATTTTTCCATAAAAAAATTATGGAATTTATTCAGATAAAACATGCAAATAGTCAAGCGTTGTTAACCGAGAGGTCAGCGCAGCGTCTTGCAAGCAAGCAGTTGGTTGCAGACGGTTGTTGCGGGTTCGCCTCCCGGCCGATGTTACGACATATGGAAAAAAAAAAACATGCAAATATCGTGGAATTTCTTATCTTCCACGATGAAGATCAAAATACTCCCCAATTCATTATTCTTAATATATAGCTTTAAAATAAATGGGTTAATTGAAAAAAATACGTACAAAAATTAATAATAATAAACAGCCATTCATAACAGGGTATGCTCATTCTAACTCCAAAAAATGAAAGAAAGGCGGGGGGGGGGGAGACTCGTGTAGAAATAAGTTTTGTGATGACTATACCAATCAATCTATGCATTACAAATATGTCCATGTAAAGAATATGCTTATTCATTTTTTGGTTTATCTGATCTTTAAATTTCTGCAGTAGAAAAATTTGCTTTCTGAAATACTTCATTACCATATCTAAATGCAGCTCTCCAATATATTCTATTCTCTGCCATATCTTTCCAGCGGAAACAATTGTAATTGCATTTCCGTATCTTGACTTTGAGATAATCCTTATAGCATAGATAACTCTGCCTTTCCCACAAAAAATGATATTCAAGTTTGTCCTAAAATACCCATTTTTAATTTGTTTTATATGTTTTATATGTCCAAAATAATGAAAGGCTGAATTTATAATAGTGACTTCTATAGTATTGCAACAACCAGTTGAAGAACACACTTATTGGTTATTATGATCTGTATTTTTCAAATTTTATGGACTATCTTTAAATGAAATATTTCTCATGCCTTTATATTGTACCAACAGAATGTCGAAGTACCACATCTATATAAATAGACGACGTTAGTAAATTATCACTTGGCCACTATAAGACAAAAACAACAATTTCAGACCTCTTACTGTATATAAAACTATTATTAAAATGTATTTAGTAATTTCAAATGTGGATAACATCTCCCTCTTTTTATTTATCAATGAATTTATCTACACACTTTAGTAGTCAATAATCTTGGGTGTAGTGATTAATTTATTTGATTGTCATGTCCATGAAGAAAGGGTTAAAGTCATCAATGAAGGTATAGAATTCAAATAAATAAAATGTCCATGTATGTTCAGGATATTTGTGTAGTCAGAACAAAGCCAATCAATATATTATCATTAAATAATAAAATACACATTTGATAAACAGAGCAAAACTTTCCATACAGTATTGCCACCTGTGCTAAACAGAGTAATCAATGGATGCCAAAAGGCTTGTGCATAAAATCCCTATCCAATGCCTACTCATCCAATATCCCCAGACTAGTTTCTGGCTTGTGGCCTTCGTCAGTGAGGAGCTTTGGATCTGAGAGCACTGCATCTAGATCTTAGGATCTAATGCAACCCTCTAGCAACCACCTTTTATCTCTACTTAACTACAAAACTATGAGAATGAAATTGAAAACACAAAAAATATTTTCAATCTAAGCTCAATAGCTTATATAGTCATATGGGTCTGAACTCAGTTCAGCACCCATACATTTTGGTGTCTTTGGCTCTTTTACAACCATAGCCACCACTATCCTATTAGGCAGGATTGGTGTTAAACCATTAAGCATCACATGATCACATTTCCTATACTAGCACATTAATTGTTGATAAACAGAGCAAAACTCTCCATACAGTATTGCCACCTGTGACGAAGGCCACAAGCCAGAAACTAGTCTGGGGATATTGGATGAGTAGGCATTGGATAGGGATTTTATGCACAAGCCTTCTGGCATCCATTGATTACTCTGTTTAGCACAGGTGGCAATACTGTATGGAGAGTTTTGCTCTGTTTATCAACTATTAATGTGCTAGTATAGGAAATGTGATCATGTGATGCTTAATGGTTTAAAATACACATTTATGACTGAAAGTCAAGTTAAAACAAAGCATAAAAAATAGCTCATATGGGTTCATCATTGCAAGAATTTCCAGCAGTAATGACAGCCCACATTATATTCCAATCAGTTTTTAAGTCAATGAAATATCAGTTATGTGATCACTGCAGATTAACCTAGT
The DNA here is from genome assembly GCA_028023455.1 of Epiperipatus broadwayi. Classification (NCBI taxonomy): domain Eukaryota; kingdom Metazoa; phylum Onychophora; class Udeonychophora; order Euonychophora; family Peripatidae; genus Epiperipatus; species Epiperipatus broadwayi. The sequence continues at coordinate 5,104,901 of JAQFVV010000054.1, read as the reverse complement.
AACTTTATTCTCTAGCTAGTCACTACAGAATAACTATCTTGGTCAGCTACTGGATGGCTACCTAAAAGAAATCATATTCTGTTTATAATTAAAAACACCAAATTTCAAAGAACTCAAAATAAATATTAGTTATGTATAATGTATTCAAGATAGATGTAAATACATTCTCATGATATATGTAATTAAATCAGTTGATCAAACCATAAAAAGTATATATAACTATATAGTCATTCATATCAATATTAAGAAAGATATTGTAACTACTACGATACTATATATATATATATATGTGTGTGTTTGTGTGTGTGTTATATAAAGAGCTTGCAAATAAAATCTTAACAAACTTTGCAGAATATCCCCAACCACAGACCAGTTTCTGCTACTGCCTTCCTCAGTGAGGTGCTAGGATTAATGCTTGAATATCCTACCATCTCACTGAGGAAGCCAATAGCAGAAACCATTCTGGGATTGGGGATATTCTGGAAAGCTTGTTAAGAGTTTATTTGCAAGCTCTTTATATAACATTTGTAATATAAGCTTATTAAATTAGGTTATGTGACATATGATTTGATTTCTTTGTAATATATACTGATCTATAATTGGGCAATTATTTAGATATTCCTGGAAAAAATAGCAATGGCCATCCCACCCAATATCTAGACATGATGGCATTTAATATTTAAGTTAAATAGGTAAGATTCTATTTTTATTATTAATTTAATTAAAGCATAAGTTACTGTAAGCCCCCAGTGGAGTATGTATAAATTAATAAACACCCATCAATAAACAAAAATAATAATAGTGTGGACTCACCTGTTCCTTAACCAACATAGTATTTAAGCATTCGTTTTATTGACATATTACAATGCAGAGCATGATTTATGCATATTAATGTGATTTCAGTGGGATCCCAAATCATTCTGAAATTTCATTTACATTAAGATGTCATCAGATACATTTACACCTATGAATGGATCTTCATTTAATATTCAGGGTTTTTTAAACATGAGATGCAGCCTTTATGCTGTTTATACTGATTTCAGAATTCTGTATTGACATCACATTAACGCATAGAATACATACTGCTTCTTTAATCTTTATCTTCAGTGTTTTCACTTCTTATGGAAGGAATATAATTTTCTACTTCTTCCTTTTCCTATGTATTGATTTCTACTTTAACATATCATATAGGAAAAGGAAGAAGTAGAAAATTATATTATGTCCATAAGAAGTGAAAACAATGAAGATAAAAATTAAAGAGGCAGTTTAGGATTGTGAAGAACTCTGATGATGATTGCAAAAAAGTTGAAACTGCTAGTTTGATATAAATAAAGAGTAGTGATAAAATGTTTAAGAAATGTGTAACTGGTATGATATGTTAAAGTAGAAATCAATACATAGGAAAAGAAAGATGAAGTAGAAAATTATAATTTACCCCTGACAGACTGCAATTAGTAGAAACAGTCTACGATTAAAATTATTAATGCATAGTCATAAAGAATTAATTATAAATTCTTTCTCACAAAAAAAAAAAATAAACGTAATAAAATCCCAATATTATTCTTATATATATATATAATTTTCAAAAGATATATATTATATATATATATAATTTTCAAAAGATATATATTTTATATATTTTGAGTCAAGTAATGCTTTTTAATAATGATTATTTTATAATTTTAAATGAATTATATAGAATATTATTTGTGTTTAGATTTTGATTTATTTTCAAAAAGAATATGTTAACAATTGATTTAAGTCTTAATTATGTGAATCTATTATTTACGCTTATATGCTTATATAGAATGATAAGATAAACCTACCTCATAATTAAGATTATTAATAAAAAAAGAAGTCTTTACTAAATATTTTATCATTATGCTACTATTATACACTTATCCATTATTAATAAATGAAATTTATTTCATGCAAATAATTTGTAAAAAAAATTCTCTTAGCATCTGTTACCAGGTTTAGCTTATATATATATCATTTCAGTTCAGATTCCACTACACCATGATATTTTCCTTGGTACATGATAATAACAAAACGCAAATGTAGTGCTCCATAAACATTTTTATTCTTAAATAATATACAACCATTCCTTTATTGATATTACAATCCATAGTAAAATTTGAGATTTATAGCTTCATGGCAGTTAAGCATAATGTTCATTGTTGTAATCATTCCATTTTAGTCATAAAAATATCAAATAATGGGAAGTCTGTGTTCCCTCCCCCTACATAATTTTTCCAAGCATAGTACATATTTCCTTGTTAAAAAATCTATTTGTGAAAATAAGGTAAGATAAAACACAAAATTTTAAGCAAAAGAAAGTATGTGTTCTCCTTGCTAAATTTATTTCTGTGATGAAAAATGCAGACATTTTCTTTTTTTTAGACAGTAGCTCATGAACATGTGATTTTCTTTTTTTCCATAATCTTAATCAAGTATTGTTATCACTTGATATCTTAATAAAATTAATTCATTTTTAAAATTTAATAAAGTATCCAGCACTCTCCATTTATCCCAAATTAACAAAGATATAATTAAATATAAGATCTTTAATTGTTTTATGTATTTAGTTATTTATACACTAGAAAGGGAACTATAGATGTCTACATGTGTATACTACAATATATAAAAGTGATGACTGCTGATAGAATATTAAAAAATGTCATTAAATAAAATAGTAAACTATCTGGGAATACATTGATTACTCAGACTTACAAATGATAGTTATAAAATGAAGACAAAATGACTATTATTACCAAATGAATTAAGCTGCTTGGTTTTGAGTTTAAACTACTGAGTGAAAAAAATTAAAATATGCTACTTTCACAGTAAAAGATCTATCATGACTGAGATTTGAAGAGATTGATCAATAATAATTTATTATGATTATTTACTATATATAAATACTACTACGGTAACACATTTTTACAAACAATGTTGTAGGTCATTTTTAACTGCTGTTGATATTTCATGTATTATTATTTCATATAAATATTATATAAATATATTTTAATTCTCAACTACATAAGCAAGGCTGATCCATGGCTTTGCACACATTAGTAGAATAATAAATATAAAAGAATGTAATGCAATTGATTATTAAAATATATTTCTACTTTATATATATATATATATATATATATATATATATATATATATATATATATATATATATATATATATATATATATATATATAGAGAGAGAGAGAGAGAGAGAGAGAGCTTGTTTGAACTATTGGTACATTCCTATATTACATATTTGTAAATACAAGCTTATAAAAGCAATGTCACACTATAATATGACTTGCTTTATTACTTATTAAATATAGGGGATTTGAACTCAGACTTTTGTCCCTTTACTATCCACACTATCTCATACTACTGATACACATGACCACACACATGCAGAAAAGATAAATAATCACCAATATACATATTTCATGCTAAACCAACACTCATTTGTTGGTGGTCCAGACTACCATCTCCCATACATATATATAATCAGTGCTCAGTTTATATTAAAATAGCAAATCCTTATGCTTTAATGGGCAGGCTTCAATCCACTCCAACCTCCAACTCTTCAGCCATCCACACCATTGAAAATCTGATCATAGAATTTCCAAATCCTGTGCTGATGCCAATATTGTTGTCATGCCCATGTTGACCTCAAATCACTCTGACCTCTCGTATAATTTTGCCTTTAAGGCCTTGGCAATGCTAAGACTGATAATATATGGTATATCTGAATTTGGTTCTGTCCCATATACATATTTAAGATAAATAGCTGGAGTTAAAGACATTTTCATATCCAAAAATTTCACAGTTTCTACTTAAATGTTACATATTAAATAAGTGCTACATTTTGAGATAATATTTTGGATCTAGTGTCTGATTATTCTAGCTCCTTACTGAGATGAGCCAAAAGATTAAAACCAATTGGTCTGGGGATGAGAATGTTCTAGATAGAGATTTTAAATATTTTAGTCTTACTGCACTTATCAATTAAAATCTTATTTGAGTTACTGGTACACTCCCTATATTACATATTTGTAACTGCAAGCTCATAAAAGCAATATCGTGCTATATATGACTTGTCTTATTGATTATAAATAAAGAGTACATATTCTGAGCAGTAGAAATTTTTTAATGTTTGTATTGAATAGTAAATAAAAATTTCTCTCACAAATTCTCTCCATTTCTCTCACCATCCTAATGCTGTTATTAGAAAATTTGATAATTAAAAGATATTTACATATGCCACTTTCAAATTCTAGCTATATCCTCACATTAGTAGAAAGTCTGATAATTAATAGATATTTATACACTTCAAAAAGGAAACTTTATTTATAGCATGTTGTACAAAATTAAAAATACAAAAGAGGGTGACTTCTGATGGTTGCATGTATTATAAATTGAGGGTTTCATGTGTTACATAATAAAAAGCCCAGGCAATATCATTGCCACTGAAGGTAAATTGAACAGATTAAAGTTTTGAGGCAAGGATGGAAAGCCCATAATCAGTTATAATGTAAGCTGGTACCAAGAAATCTGAATTATGTATTTCTGCTACATCTTCAATTGACTCCATGTTTGTTCTGCCAGTTGGTCAGGACAAGTTCTTTTATCAATTTTTCTGGCTTTCTTGATGTATTTTATCAGGAGATCCTCTAGACAGAGATATGTTCCCTTCTCAAACAATACCTTGCATCATATTGTCCAGATCCCGTAGTTAATGTAGGTGGCAATCCATATGTTGGCAAAAAGCCCTTGTTCAAAGGCCTGAGGAAGCATTACACTAGCAAGGTTGGGATGGATAACCTCCCCAGAACCAGGCCCTGAAGGTGTGACCACAACTCATAACTGAGTAAGATGTGGTCCATGGTCTCCTCCTGCTTGCTACACATTGGGCATAAGGTCTCTATATTAAAGCCTCTTTGATGGAACAGGAAAGACCCTGTAGGGAGGGCCTTGAGGCTGACCTTGAGCAGGAAGTCTACATACTTGGACTCGAGTCTGAGGAACCTTGTCCATTTAATAAGCCTTGAAAGTGATAATGAGAGCAGGATAGGGGAGTTTGTTTTTCTTCTCAAACATCAGCTGGTATGTATGCCATTTTTGATTTTTGACATATTAAATACCAAATAAAATATTTAGTCACTAATTCTGTTCATTTCTCCAGCTGTCTCCTTGCATTGATAGAAAGTTTGATAATTAAATATATTTACATAATATTTATATGAAATAATTATCTATAGCAATATTACAAAAAATATAACTTTTATTAATTATAATAAACAATAACTTTAAAATAAATTATTTTACATTTCTAATATGATAATTTTTAAAATAGCTAGTAAATTTTAATGTCATAATTTATATGCAAGTCAGAAATTAAATACATAGTCCAAATGAGGTTTAAATTATTTAAAATATATTTATTCAATAAAATTGTACCTAGATTACCAAAAACTAAAACTCTTCATTTCTGCAGTATGTATTCTACTATTCAGGTAAAATATCTTATTTTATCTTGTAAAAATATACCCAAAGGAAAAGGGTGAAAATTTATCAAATTCAGTATTACTATTTGCTATAACTGTGACATTCTCAAATTTACTTGTTCATGTGTTAAATATATTTAAATATATTTAATCAATGTGCATTTAATAAATTTATAATTAAACTAATATTGTAAAAGTTGATCAATTTCATAGTAAAAGTTAATCAGATTCAATAGTATTTCTCTTGCTGTTCAGAGCCATTTTAAATTTTACATTAACACATGTTAAATTAAATATATATTTAAACAGAAATCCTAAAAGTTTATTAAATTCATTATCAAAGCTTATCTAAATTGTTATTATTCAAATGAAAAATTAAATACATGGTTATAAACATGATTTAAAAAATGTTTACAAAATTAAATTTCATTTTGCTTTACCAAAAACTTTTTTTTTTAAAAAAAAAACACTCCAATTCTGTAATCTTTTAATCAGTGCTGCCCTCTTTTTTATTTATTATGATGTAATTTAAAAAGAATTATAATATACATTTTGCATATATTTTTATATTGCAAATTACAATTTTTTTTTTAAAGCAATTAAAATGAAAAAACTATATGTCAGTAAAATTCTATACAAAAAAGAAAAATCATACAAGATTTTTTAAGATTGAATTATAAAATCACAAACCCACAAACAAACAAAGTTTCACATTTATATAGTAATATAGATTTTACAAAATGAAAAACATGATAATATACAAATAGATAATTTTAGATGCTTATTGTTTTTCTGAAGATATGTGTTGATAGTATTTTAGTTGTATTTATATATTGGATTATTTCCACCATCTAATATTAAGTATTAAATGATTTCAGAAAAAAATAACTTTATTTAAATCTTCTAATAACATTCAACAGTTAATAATAGCATACAGCTTAGTATAAGCACAACATTTCAAGAAGTATTTTTTCTCCTATCTTCTTCAGGTGCTAATGGCATGACCAGTGACAGTCTAACCAACTAATCCACCCCATCTTAAAATTCAATATTTAAGAACCTAAGGATTCACGTTTGATGCCCATGTTAGTACTGTCGCTGGTCAGGCCAGCAACACATATAATAATCAAAATATTCTAAAATAACATGACAAAATTAAATATGCCTATGTAAAATAAAAATAAAATCTTCACTATAGCCAGCTTATGGCCTTTTTACTCAAAATGGCTTAAAATGCCATATAATGGCTATAGCGAAAATTTCATTTTTATTTTATATAGGCACATTCAATATTGTAATGTTATTCTAGACTATTTTGATTATTATATTTATTTTGTTTAATATTACATATTTTTTCTGGAATATCTACCATGCCATATAGTACAATTAATTTCATTGCTGCTCAAGATGAAATAAAATGCCGTAAGCTGGCTATAGTGAAGATTTTATTTTAAATTTATATAAATATGGAGGTTATGGATAAGTCATCTAAAAAAAATCCAAATTCATCAACAACAATAATTTTTAATATGTTACTAAAACAATTTATATAAGTAAAAGACAGATTCTCATTTTTACTCTGGGCCAAGATATAAACATAGATTAAAAATTCTTGGTGTTTTGTGCTGCTTTCATGTGATTTGTATTTATAAACCAATTTAGTTTTGAGAAGATAATGCAAATAAATAAAATGTATACATATAAAATATTTAATATTTGAAATACAGGTTTTCTTATACATGGAACTTAATTGTAAATATAGGGAATTTGAACTCAGACTTTCAAGAAACCTTCAACTATTCACACTATCTAATACTACTGATGAGATAGTGTAAATAGTTGAAGGTTGCTTGAAAGTCTGAGTTCAAATCCCCTAGTCATAACAAATATCAATGAAGTATAAAGTAAATATAGCAGTAGATTAGATATAAGATTAAAACAAAAAATGCCTTTAACTAGAACAATATGAGGTGAGGAGAAGCCCCTCATTAGAAACATTGAAAAGAAAGTAGTGCTTATTAGGCTATCCTAATTGCTGATTGGTGAGTTTTTGCATCACTGTTTTTCCCTCTAGCTAAGGCTAGTTAGACACCCATTTACCAAACAAATTTGCATGGTTAACTGGATTGGTTACTTCAAAAAAACCTTAAACCTATCGTCAGCATGAATTCAAATCTAAGTTACAACCATATCAGGAAGATGCATTACTGTTGCCCCCTCAACAGTAGATATATATGTATAACATTTTTATTAAATTTATGTCTCTTTATAAGTTATTCATTATAGTCTTAAAATTATTAATATCTTAAAAAAACTATCTGAAAATGCAATACCATTAAATTATTTAAACTACTGAATACTTTATTTGCTAACCCTCTGAAAAGTACTAATTAAATTAACTGAAAGCAAAATATGACAAATGAATATAAGATACTGTAAAGCAGTATTATTTTTCATATTAAGTAAGTTCTACATTATTTACAATACTCATTAGCAACGTCAATACCTTCATAAATCTTTTAAAAGTTGCAGCCGTTTGTATATAACGGAAAGAAAGAAAAAAGGTAATATTTATTACTGTTCCTCCTCCCTAGTGGATGCAATTGCTTAATAATTTTTCAAGTTTCTTGGATCATTACCTTTCTCTTTAATTACTAACCTTTAATAGCTTTCCAATCTTTGGGAATTTTTTTTTTTTTTAAATTTAATAATGTATTCAAAAGAGTTAATAATCATTTTCTTGCAATAAAAGCAATTAACAAAATCAATTCAGCATTTATTAAATCAAGTCCTGCAGTTTTTTTTAACTTAATTTACATATTTAAAAACACCACTTTGCGATAATAAATCTTAATAATAATTATATATGTACTATATATACATCAACGATCTTCATGCCAGGATCACATTTTTAAAAGTCCATATGAATTTTTCCAAATTCTCTAGGTGCGCTAAAAGGTCACAGCAAGTTATAAAATAATCCGAAGGTCTCTAGTCTTTTCTATCTTAGGAGCATAGCAAATACATAAAGATGTATTTAAATAACAATCAACCATATGAAATAAGCTGTATTACAGAAAGTCAAATTTTTGCAAAATATATGTGAAAACTTAGAAAAAAATAATCAAAATCAGATTTCTGGTGATGTTCTTATATCTTCTCCTTTACTTTTTTTGCATTTCTTCATATAAATGTAAAAAGAAAGAAGATTATAAAAAGGTCTGATGAAGACTGCAGGACAGTCGAAACTGTTAAAAAAATAAAGGCGGAATTATAAAAATTGCATTAGAGTGTATACAAGATGATTTATAAAAAAGTAAATTTCTGTTGACGTTAAATAAATTAACCCAGGCTAATTTTTTCTTTCCATTCGAAGTAAAATTTTTGTTAAAGGCTATGAAAACATACACATATACAATCAAGATTACATTTCCGGAAATGTTATTTAAATTAACTTATATTAAATAATTTCCCCCATAAAAATGAAATTAGCATAATAAAGTTTAATTGAATGAATTTTTATTAAATTTTAAGGTTTACATATATTCATAAAAAAAAATCAAAAATTATTATACTATTTATAATTTTATTTTAGATGAGAAAATCAACAGTTCTAAGCATCTTCCTTTTCATGTTATTCAAACAATAATTCAATTTTACAAAAAAAAAAGGGGGGGGAGGGCTCTCCTTCACTCAATAGCAAACAAAACTTTTATTAATTATAAACGTATTATTTCAAAAGAACTTTATTGCATAAACCAAGAAAAAGGTTACATTTATAACTATTTTACCACATGCAAATAAATTGAAGTTAATATAAACCAATTGAAAATTGTAATTGGGGGGGGGGACAAAAACAAAGGATATACATGTGATTTACAAATTTGAGTTTACATTTTTCTATATGCGCATCCAATCAGTTTTGTGCTCTGACAAGGATCTTAGTTCTGTCTTTTATTAGTCTCTTTTCATGCTATAATTTTGAGTGGCGTTGCAATATGGACCAAGTGGCTGTGTACATCTCTTGGGATACAATTTTTTCATCCCAACAGTGGAGTAGTTCCATTTTGTTCCAGAATGTATTGGATGTCTTTTTTGATTATTGTTGTACACGAAGGAGCATTTTGTACACCATAGTGAAAATAATGTAAAAGTACTTGCTCGAATATGTGGGTAACTACCTTTACCAAATGATTGTTCAGAGCATCTAGTATTTTTATCACTTAAAGTATAATAGTGGAAAAATAAATCTGCAAATAGTATATGCTTCATAAATAACATTTTCAACACTACATATGTCAAATGTATGCATGAACATTCAAGGAAACGTTCTGATATATTATGATAGTAATGAATATTTCTTTAAATAATAACAAAACTAAACAATTTTGTAATTAGTTTACTTAAATGTTTTGAATGTTAGCTAAGTAAAGGTTTATTCCATATGTTAATTTTGTTAACTGTAGCTGAAACCTCTCGATTATTCTTGATGACAAAACTACAAAAAGAAAATCATTCTCTACATTTGACGATAGACTTCAGAGGTGCATATTATTATAACATCACTAAAAACATTGCCAATTGGTTAACTATTCATCTTGGATTTGAAAAATTCACTATAAGATCCTCCCTAGATTTTGTTCAATGTATCAACAAATATCTGATAAATAAGAACTATAAATTGGCATTTTTTAAAAATTTCATCTGAAATTGCACTCAGTTACAGATAACGAAATTAACATACAAAATAAACCATTGCTTAGTTACCAATTGAAAATGTTTAACCAAACCTATTACAAATAGGATATGGAAAAAAAGTATGACTGGAAACTTCACTTTGAACCATCTTGGATTTGAAAAATTCACTATAAGATCCTTCCTAGATTTCTTTCAATTTATCTACAACATGTCCAAAAAAATTTTTTATTTCAGCTGAAAGTGCCCTCGGCTAAAGTTACAAAATTAAAATACAGAATAAAATGTTACTTAGCTAATATTTGAAACGTTTAAGCAAACGAATTACAAATAGGATAAGGAAGAAAGGAATAACATAAACCTTCATTTGGGTAGATGAATGTTTTTTAAGTTTATTAATAATTAACATACTGATTGCCTAGAAGTATTTGAGAAAATTGTCTTAAGGATGCTATATTAATATTCTTCCCCACGTAATGGCAAAAGAGCTCTTAAGAGATAATTATCTCGTAGTATGATACGTTTTCAAAGAACAATCTATATAACATTAAATCTTGATAAAAGTATTTCTGAGCTACTTAATTTATAAATGAATGAGTAATGTTCTGATTTATTTATTGGGTGCATAGAGTATGAAATATTTATAAAGAAACATTTATTTAGTCTATCGCAAAATACAAATATCAAATTTCATTTTTGTACATTTGTTTTTGCACAAGCAGAAAGTAACTTACTAATCTCGGCTCTGACTTTTGTACAGAAAGTTAAGCCCATCATGGACCAAATAAGTCCAGCTGTGTTACTAAGATGATTCACAAGGAATATCCATAAGAAATCGTTTACATGAATTTGCGAACAGTACCCACCTTTTATTATACCACTCTCATGCAATGTAGGAACTAACATTGACTGGCTTTTAACACCTTGTGGAGAGACATAATCATAAACATATGACCAAAGACATGCGAAACAGATTTATAATCCACTAGATAAACATTTTGGGCAGAAGCAGAACTCATCATCTGGCCCAGAGTACAAACTTTTATTCATATGTTTATCAATGTTCTGTATACATATATAGCAAATTACTACAGTTTAATTGATATGTCAAACATGCTACCATGATTGTATAATCTCTAGTTTAGTGACTGAGTAATAAAAATTATTAGTACTCACCTTTTGTTTTATCAACGCAAATCTATTTTATTAGATAAGAGATTATGACTTCTATTGGATCTTCAGTTTATTGTATACTAATCCAATAAAATACCATGTGACTCCAGCTCATATATTGCTGTTTAAATGCATTTTTCTTTCACCATGTCTATGATTGAAAGTACTAGACAGGAGATATAAGAAAAGTCAGCACACAAAAGGGATTTATTAAACAGTAAAATCTGGCATATGTTAGTTACTAAAGCTCACAGTAGATGTCATAGATGTTGTGGGGAAATGTTTATAATATAGTAATAAACCAAGAATTGATATTAATGAGGCTGAAAGTTTCTCTTAGCGACTTTATTTTTATATTAATTAAGCCAGCTTACACATTCAAATTCTAAGTTAGATGAAAGCAAAAGCTGGTTTAGCCACTAAGAGCAAGTTTCAGTCCTTTTGAATATCAATGCTTGATTTATTATTATATAACAAACCAAAGGTCAGATAAAAGCAATCATCTTTTACCCAATGAAATAGATGCATTGATAAAACAAAAGGTAGATGTTATTTATAAGTTTATTTAAATGATGTTGTCTTAGCAATGTATTTAGTTGTGTTTGTTCCATGATTTCATTTATATTCTTAGTATTACATATTTAATAAGCCATAAAATTATTTTCATCCTTATTTAAAATCATTAAAAAATAACGAATTAACATTAATTAATAAAGGGAATAGTATAAAAAGTAAATAAATGGTTCAATTATTCTAAAATAAATATTATATAAGGGATTCGAACTTAGACTTTCACATGACCCTCAACTCTCCATGCCGTCTCATATTGCTGACCCACCTGATCATACACATGTTGAAAAGGTAAAATAATCACCAATAAACGTATTTCATTCTAAACCAGCAATCATCAGTTGGTCCAGATTACTATCTCCACCACATATATACAATCAGTGCTCGACTTTTATATTAAGATAGCTAATCTTCATATTTTAATGAACATGTGTATGCTTAGGTGGGTAAGCAGCATGAGATGGCATGGAGAGTTGAGGAGCGTGTGATTGAGTTCGAATACCTTATATATTACATTATATATGCGCAGGTGAGTGTAAACATGTACAGTGTATTAATTTAAAATAAATATTCTAGAAATAGTGTTGCTGGTTAAAATATAAATAATTAAAAATGCTCTGTATAATAAAAGCATTTTCTGCACAATGCAGCATAGCTGTAAAATGCCAGATTTAAAAGTTCAAGGTCTCCAGATCAATTCTTAATAGGGAATGGATCATCAGATTGCTCAATATGCCATTTCAATGTCCATTTTTTGTAACTTCCAAACAATTAGCCAAATAATTTTTTATTAATTTATAAACAGATAGGAATAAATGAATAATTAAATAAGAGTGTTTTCGACCCCATAAAAATAAATTGAAAATCTGAAATATTTACTTTTTCTATTGATGGAGATTTTTTTACTTTCATAAATAAATATTTACTTTTTTGATAAGATAATTTTATTTTTGTAAGTGTTATTGCATATATATCAATATTTTAAACATTTGAAAAAGAAAAGATTATTCAATATTAAAATCTTTATAACTTATTGAGCATGCTTTCCATTGCTAATGCAAGAAACACAGCATCCATAATCTGCAGGATTCATTATGATATTTAATTAAGGTGGCAATAATGTAAATGATTAGTTTAAATATTCCACTTTTTGGACAATGGAACACTTTTCTTTTTTGTTCAAAGCATAGGGGTTATTAAAAGTGAACCACACCTTTATTTTTCATTTTCTACCATCACATTCACAACATATAATATTTATCCTTGCTGGGTCAAAAATATGATCTTATTCCATAGTATGGAATATTTTCAAAACAGAATGTAACTGAGTCAATTTGCTTCTGATTACATTGATTTACAGTATAATCATGAGTTTATTAAAAATATATTTCATAAAAGCATCTAAAAATCTGTTAATAATAAAAATTTAATTGTTAATAAGAATAAAGAGTTTATTTCTTTATCATATAAGTCATCAATTTGTAAATTGATTTATAAAAGATTTTTACTGGATTGATATGAAAGTGGCCTGGAAGAAAGGCCTAAATTGAAATTGATTATTAAAGAGTTCAAGATAGACAATTGATAGCAAATTTATTCCTGATATAAATTATAAAATTCCTCGCACTTGTCATAAAATTTATGTAGGTCAAAGTAAATTAGGTCTTATTGAAAGAGACGAAGTTCATAAAAGTAGATTTAAATATAGGTATTATAATTCAGCTTAGTATATTCATGAAATGGACACAGGTCATAAAATATTATTTGGCAATGCAGAGGTTAACTTTTATATAAAAAAAAATTAAAAATAAGAGTCACAGAAATACTGATGATAAATTTTCTTGAATCCGAAACTATCAATCTCATGAAGACATACTTTGATGTTAAAGGCGGTTTGATTTTTGAAGTGAATTATGAGAAACCTATTTTGTTTTGTACACACACACACACACACACACACACATATATATATTTTGTATATATATATATATATATGTGTGTGTGTGTGTTGTTTGTATTTAGTTTAATTTCACTTCTGAAAGTCTATTTGCTAATAGATGAAATCATAATTGTGAAGAAATTTTAGTAAAAAAAAATTTTTGGCTAGTATTGTAATGTTATATGATTTTGTTTTATTTTATATGCATATATACATATGTATATATGCTTTTGAATAATGTATGTTTTTGATATTATACTTAAACCTCATTTATTACTAAATGTAATTTCAAATCTAGAATAGTGCATTACTTAGTAAAGATTGAAAGTTAAAAGCAAACTTTTAAAATCTGGCTATTGTGGGGAAAGCTATCTACTACAATTACCTTGTAACTGGCAGACATTTTGTTAAAATATAATTCTAAACAAATTTATCCCACCCTTTCAAAAATATACTGGTAATTGCTTTAGCAGTTATAAAAAAGTAAAGTGTTTTAATAACCATTAAATTATCAAGTCAATTTTAGAAAATTTTAATGAAATATAAATGAAACAGATATAAGATCTTATCAGTACTATATTCTAATATTCAGTAATAAAAAAATCTTTAAACCCAAAATTATCTTCTAAAGTTATTAATTTAAATTGTATCATTATTATAAGTTATCTTCCACAAAATAGTTTCCAAACATCAATTTGATAGTCAAGTATTGTTAGCCGAGAGGTCATCGCAGCTGCCTTGCAAGCAAGTAGTTGGTTGCAGACGGTTGGGGGTTCGCATCCCGGACGATGCTATGACATATGAAAAAATAAAACATCAATTTGATAATCTACTTTAGAACTGCTTTACTTTCCAAACTCTATTGCTTTCTTATAGATCATTAACGTAATTTATTTTTTCTCTCTCTTGTTTCCCTAAAGACAGATTATTTCAGTAATCCATAACCCTTTTATTTCTGAGTATATATACCCAACTTAATTTCTCTTCAATTTATGATTTTCTTAATAAATATCTAGCATTCCATGATTAGCTTCCATACATTAACATTGTGACACTTTCCATATTCAAAAGCCTTTTATGTTTATTTAAATTCTTTGTTCTATATAAATCTATACTCAAGACAAAATATGAGTGTTTTTTTTTCTCTTAAACCTAATATTAAAGATATACAAATATCTCCTATTCAGATTAAAATATTATTTAGATAGTTTATTTTAATTCTAATATCTGTTAATATTTTCAACATCAAATAAACAAATACCTACATGGAAACATATTAACATTTTCTAATGCTTCATGTCCAACTATCATCTAATTTTTTATCACCTTCACTTATAAACATTAATTTACACTGATCCCAAATTTTCAACAATTTCATAAATCTCGGTTCAACCGTTTGTTGATTTCATTCTTAGCACAATTAAAATACAGATTAAATGTAATTTTTTAATCCTCATCAAACAACACTCATTTAGAAAATCACCTAAATAAATATTAAACAAAATACAAAATTGATAATGCTTCTTCATATCACCTGGGTCTCGTTTTATGTGATAGACAGGTTCCTCAGAAAACACACGCAAAAAAAAAATCATGCAAATATAGATGTAACTTATCTTGAAAAAGGGGGGATATAGACTGTGATTTTTCAAAAATCGCATAAAAGCAAAGCATCAACGTAAAATTACTTTAAAATTCGTGCAAAAAAAAATAAGGAAATAAAATATGACTAATAAAAAATTTCAAATTTGAAAAAAATTGATACAAGACAAACTTTTTTTAACTATAATATTTAATTTTATTCAAAACAATATATTTTTATGCATAATTTACAGTACAGTAATTGACATTTTTTTATACACATTTTAATTATTATCGCTACTTGCCGATAAACAGGTTTGTTTGCAAACTGGTAAAAAATCAGATTCTTCACAAGAGGAAATACAACTAGTGCCAACTTCACTCTCATGTTGTGTTAATGGTTTTCTGGTGACAACGTAATTAGTAATTAATCTTTGAGATGATGATTTTATTAATTGTTTATGAAGCTCGCGATATCCAGACATACAACCATTTAGCTCTCGTTGGAATTTAAGAGCATGTTCGTGATTAGTGTCATTAATAAGAAAATAATTAAAAATAAACTTGCGGACATTAAATGATTAATAATTGATTACGTTCTTTTTTAAAAAGCAAAAACAGAATGTGATTTATAATGCAAAATTAACACGCACAATGTTTGAACAAATTTACATTATAATCTTGTAAAATTTAATGTGGTTATACATAAAATGTGGAAATCATGATTTTAATTTCATTATTGCATAAAATCTTACTATTGTAAAGCACTGAAAACATTGAAATTACTAAGATGAAAGTTGAATTCCAATAATGTGCTATTACTTTCAATATGACATAAGTGCACAAAATTTATTATTTAAAGTAATAGTGCATTATCGGAGTTCGATTTCTGAAGAAACATGAATCGCGTAACTTCAAAATCGCAATAAATAAATCTGCATAAAACGAGACCCAGATGTATTTGACTGTCTCTAAAAAACACTCTTTATTCCTACAAAAAAAAAAAACCTTTGATTCACTTACAAGTTAATCAATAAGCATATATGCTGTCAATGTATTTCCTATTCCATTTAAATACTGAAGAAAGGAACTCAATCTATTCTATTAAGCTATTCAAGATCAATGAAATAGACCTTTCTTAGTTAATTCTCAATAATAATTATTATTCAAAATTGCATCTTTAATACTGTTTTTCTTTTTAAATCCAAACTGGTCTTTAGACATTAACACAGCTACCTGTTATAACATTTTACTTGCATGTGAGATTATAGTTATCATAAAATCCTGCCCTTTATTATTTTATGACCTTTTTTAGGTGATAACTGTTAATAAACAAATTATTGATTAACTTATACCAAAGATATGTTAAGGAAAAGTAATATTCAATGCATAGGAGGATGATGTGAATAATGGGATTGTGATCCTGAGTTACTAATAATAGCACTGGTATGTAGAAGTAAGAATGATGTTAATTGGCACAATCTTCCATTCTCACTACTTTTATGCCACCTAGTCTAATCTTTAGTAATCAAAAGATGTCAGATAATAATGTTAATAAATCCCTATCCTATCATTATCCTCTTTTGGCTTTTGTTATGCATTAATTTCTATATTTAGATATCATACCTTTTCCAACTTTCTTATACACTTCAACAATACTATTTTTTACATCAAAACATTATTCTTACAGTTTCGACTGTCCTGCAGTCATCATCAGAACTACAATATCCACATATATAATCATACAATTAATACATTTTACACAAATACTTGTATACATAATCAAACATACATCTTAACCTGACCATTATAAATAATCATTTTCCATTTTATTATTTTACTATTAATTAATTTTATTTTACATTTTTTTTATATTATTTTATTTTCAATTTATTTTAAATCTACTTATTATAATTTTAATCTTAAAACATGCGGATTATTTTAATGCGATTTTGAAGTTATGTGATTAATGTTTCTTCCTAATATCTTTCATATTTCACTATATTTATTAGATATCAAGAAATTTAAATTATTAATAACTTATTTTGACTTGAAATACTTTTTTTTTTTCAAAAATATAATGTTATATTAGCAGCTAATGTGAATATAGCCTGAAGCTGTATTTAGAATTTAGCTTCTATGTAAATAACCTATTTATACTAATAAATAACAATAATAGATTTATACTTACATGAAGATTTTATAAACTAAAAATAATCATTCTAATGATAATGTATAATCTTTTTGTTTTGATTGCGATCTCATTTTTTTAATATAGAAACAGAAAACCATTAACACAGCACAAGATTAAAAGTGGCGCTAGTTGTACATCACATCACGAATAAAAATAAAGTGGCTAACAGGTTTCTCTGGGCATAATTCCTGAGAGATTCTTGACTTCATTTAAGGAGAAGCCACAATACATCACATCGAATCTGATTTCTTACCAGTTTACAAAGAAACGCTAGCGGTAATGATTAAAATATGTATGAAAAATGTAAAATTAAATACTGGAGTAATAAAAAAAGTTTGTCTTGTATTAATTTTTTTCAAATATTTGAAATTTTTTATTAGTCATACTTAATTTGCTTATTTTTTAACGCGAATTTTAAAGTAATTTTCCTTGTTGCTTTGCTTTTATGTGAATTCTGAAAATTACAGCACCTATCCCCATTTTTCAAGGTAAATTAAGTCTATTTTTGTGTGATTTTTTTTAATGTGAGGTTTCTGTGGAACCTATCTACCACATAAAACGAGACCCAGGTGTACTATTTACAAAATCCAACTGACATATTTTTCAAAAGTTTTTATACCAGTTTAACACCTCCCTCTATCTTCATTTTCTTCAACTTTATTTTTCTAACCTTTTTATAGCCAACCTATTATTAATAATAATTGTTCATAAAATTGACTTTATCTCAAAATCCCTATTAAGATTTGCTTTTATATTTTTAATCAATATTCAATCTTTAATTTTCCTATCCCTTCTATTATTTGTCAAAACTGCAAGAATAAGGTTTTGATATAAAAATTATATTGTCCTATCATCTATTCCCAGACTATTTTTTAGTCTATGACTTTCATCAGTGGAAAAAAATTTGAATTTCTTGACAGGACAGCGAAGAAGCGGGATGTATAAAACATTACCATCTAGTATTTATTAATTTCTAAAGCTTGTACTAGATGGTATAAAACTGGTGAGAACAGAAGATTATGTAAATAAATAGCAAGATAAAAGCAAAGGCAATATGATGATTAGTTGATCATGTGATGTCTTAATGCTGAGAATGATGTTTTCTTCTCATTTATAACTCAAGCTAGAATTTGACAAAAAGAAATTAAACTCTATATTCAAACAATGTGATTGGTTATCACAATCATTCTATTAAAGAAAAATATAGAAATGAAGATGGCATTATATAAAATTTTTACTGATGAATATATATTAGTAGGACTAGGATTCCAAAAAAAAAAAATATCACTCTATATATTTTCTTTGTGCCAAAAATGTCCATCTCCACCCACATATAAGATGAACTATTGGAACACCTATCTCATAAAATGAATATGATGTGCACTACATCCATATTATTGTATTCTCAATGATTTAACCTGTACATAATTAATATGTATGAATTTTTATGGTCTTATTACCAATCATATTATTTTATTTGTATAAGTCTTTAACACTATGAACAGCAAGTTAGTTATTATATTACCCAAGTGATGGAAAGGATATTTACCAATTAAAACTAACATCTTATCGAACACATCTTTGGACAGTTTATGTATTACCATTTATATATATATATATATAATCACAGATGGAGCTTTACCAATAGCTCATCAAGCTTGTTTACAAAAAATGCCGAGAGAGAATCGAAATTTCAATATCTCTTTCAAATTGTCCCCAACCTTTAAATCATGGTTTCAAGCTAATTGGCTTTCATCAGTAAAGGGTAGGGGGACTAGAAACTAGATCTAAAACCCCAACTCTACTGAACATCATATATGTAAACTGTTCCTATCAGCTTGAAAGCACGAATTTTTTAGATACGTAAATATTTTAAAATCCAGCTAAACAAACTAGATAGCTATATGGGTCTGAAATCAGTTCAGTTTCACCACATAATAGAAAGGTTCTGCAATCTATATCATTGCTAAAACCTTCAAAGGTACATTTATGATAAACAAAAACAAGTTAAAAATTTTTTAACCTGCCTATAGCTTGCATTTTATGATCACAGATATATGTTTTAAAAATTAATAAACTCATTTAAAACATGTGATAAGTTATTCCACTATCTCTAATTTTTTTTATTCCAACTAAGACATTTCTATTTTTGTAAATAATATAACAAGAAACTGTTTCAGAATTCATTATTATAGTTAAGATAATATTTGATTAGATAATATATGTAAACTAATTGTTTTTACAATCATAAAGTTCTATTTAGAAAGTAATAATCCCTCTTCACTTGCACAATAATAGATTAAAGTAATGATGTTAAATGTAAAGGTACTCTCATTTCAGACACAAGATAAAAACTTTGAGAGAATAAGAACAACTAAAGTCTTTAACAGTAAATAAAATAGTCATACATCATGTGACTTAATTTGATAAGTTTGTAAATCTAGAAATTATCACCACCCTCAGACCAGTGACAAGCGATTGGTTTTCCTCAGTGAGGTGGTATGATATTTCAGACACTAAATGCAAATATCATCTTAAAGCCAGCACTTATCTGATAGTTAATTTTTAAATAGAAAATCTGAAATTTTCGGATACCTATATGTCTTCAGATCCAGCTAACTAACTTAAATAGTTCTTCCGCAATACCATATTGATAAAGCTTGTTCGAGCTATTAGCATGCTCTTTATTTTAATTTATAATTACAAGCTTATCAAATTAAGTCACATGATGTATGACTATTTTATTTATGATTATAGTTTCACTTTTAAGTCTTAAGCAATATTATATTTCTAAGGATAATAATATAGGATATGGCTGAAGATTTCTCAGCCCCATATAGCTATTTAGGTTAGATAGTTAGATTTGAAGACATATAGGTGTCTGAAAATTTCATATTTTCTACTAAATTCTGGTTTTGAGTTGATATTTTGGATCTAGTATCTGAAATATCCTAATGCTTCACTGAGGAAAGCCAATAGAATGAAACTAGTCAGTATGGGGATAATTTCTAGATGTTTTATATGCTTTCTGTTGCGGCATTTATTGATAAAGCTTGTTGAGCAACTAACACACTCTTTATTTTGACTAAAGTCTTTATCTTGTAGTTAGAACAAGAGTATCCTTGCATTTAACATCATTGATTTAATATTGTAGTATGGTGCAAGTGAGGAGAAATTATTACCTTCTAAATAGAATTACAATCTGACTCTGTGCCAGTAAAATTGACTGAGCATTACATAATTAAATTTGAAATAGAAGCGTGGAGCATTAATTAATTCAATCAATAGTGTGATTGAATTTAATTAATTTCTGGATACTCAATGCTTTTATTTCAAATTTAATTTAAAATTCCCAATTGTGGTTGCAAAAAAACAATTATTTTTGGCTTTTTAGTGCACAGCAAATGAAAGTATTTATTGTAAAATATTTTCTATATACATTATTTTCAAATTTCTAGTATTGACACAGTAAATACAAGTATTTAAAATAAAATATTTTCTATAGGATATATTATTTTAAACTTTTAGTATTAGGATATTATTTATCATTTTCATATTCAAATTTAAAAATTGTCTTTTTAGTACACATTAAATAAAAACATTATTTATAAATATTTTTATGCCTATTATTTTTAACTTTTTAATGTACAAATATGTTTTTATAGTTACTCCTATTTAAATTTTAAAGTGAAGAATATAAACAGTAAAGGAAATTCACTCATATTAAAAATGGATTCCAATATGGTTCTGTTTAGGAAGAAAGCATTTTTTAAAACAACTTTTACAATTAAGAAAAACTAAGATTTGTTTTTATGTTTATTTTAATTTACTGTAAATATTTTTAGGATAAGATTTCATTAAAAAATTTAATTGCTCTCTGGTGTATCACTGGAAACTTACTGAACCCATATCAACCTGTTTGAAATCCACCCCCTTCACACAATGAACATCGTTAAACTGGACAAATGACTGAACCATGAAATATTTCATTGCCATCAATTTCTAACACATGTGCAAAATTTGAAGGAAATCCATTTGATAGAAGTATTTTAATAATTAAACCACTAAATATCACATGATCACCATTTCCTATGCTTAACAGTGACAAACTGTCCATACAGTAGTGTCAATCAATGCAATCCAGAGTGATCAATAGATGCAAGAAGGTTTGTGCATAAAATCCCTACCTAGTGCCTACTTATTGAACATCCCCAGACTAGTTTCTAGCTTGTGGCTATCATCAGTCAGGAGCCTTGGATATGAGAGCATGGTACCTAATGCAACTTTCCATCTGCCTTTTATCTTTTTGGTTAACCACAAAGCTATGAGTTCAAAATGAAAACTGATGAAACTCACAAGTTATAAACTAATTGGCACTAGATAGGAATTTTATATACAAATCTTCTTGCACCCATTGATTACAATGGCTTGCACTGTGTGACACTACTGCATGGAGAGTTTGTCAAAGTTTTAACAGCTTATGTAAGCATTGGAAAAGGCAATCATGTACGTTTAGTGGTTTAATGCCATTCCTGCCCATAGGATGATGATAACTATGGTTATTAAAAAACCAAAGACTCCAAATGAATAGATAATGAACTGGGTTCAGATCTGTATGACTATATAAGGGAATGAGTTTGAATTAAAAACAACTGTTTTCATTTTGGACTCAGTTTTATAGTTAACTTAAAAGGTAAAAAGCGGCTGCTGGAGCAGTGCAATAGATCCTAAGATCTAGATGCAGTGCTTTCATATTGAAAGCTCCTCATTGATGAAAGCCATAAGCTAGAAACTAGTCTGGGGATATTGGATTAATAGGCACTGGATAGGGATTTTTTGTCCACACCACCTTGCATCCAGAGCACTATTGTGTGGAGAGTTTGACACTCATTTAAAAATTACCAAATTTAACATAAATAAACAGAGTTTTTAAGAAATAAAAAAAGCATTTAAAAAATTGTCCAATCTATGAAAATATTAACTAATCAAATATTAGCGATTTATTAATTTCAATTTAAAATAATTGAAGCAAAATTATTAAATATCTGAAACTATATAAAAATATTAGATAAAAACACATACACATGTAGAATTATAAAATGGTGCCAGGAAAAGTATCTGAGTCCTAGGAACAGTATTTCTCAATCATTTTCTATCACAGATCAGGAATTGTTTCACCATTAAGCAATATAAAAATAGATACCACGAATAAATTGAACTTAATAAATGTATAATATGTATTGTATTATTTATATTTTATACAGCATGTCATACATTTAAATCTATTAATTGTAGAGGATTTGAACACAGACTTCCAAGCATCCTTCGGTTATTGACTCTATCTAATACAACTGATACACATGACCACACACATGTGAAAAAGATAAATGATTTCCAATATATGTATTTTAGGCTGAACCAGCACTCATCAGTTGGTCCAGATCATTATCTTTCTACACACATATATAATCAGTGCTCGATTTATATTAACATAGCAAATCCTCAAACTTTAATGGACAGGTTTCAGTCTACTCCAACCTCCAACTCCTCAGCCATCCATATCAAGCACTGATTACATATATGTGGAGAAGATAATGATTGGACCAACTGGTGAGTGCTGGTTCAGTATAAAATATGTATATTGGAGATCATTTATCTTTTTCACATGTGTGTGGTCACGTGTATCAGTTGTATGAGATACAGTAAATAGCTGAAGGGCACTTTATTCTCTACAATTACATCTACTTTTAAATTATATTAGGTACCTTATATTAAATTATAATGTATTCTAATATTAAATTTATTAAACAAATAATAATTATTTAATAAGCAAACATACTTAAAATATTTATAAGGATATAAAAATTAAAATATTATTTGCAAATCAATAAAATTTCTTCTTCAATTGGTACCAGTCCACAGTCTGGGAGTTAAGAAACTAATTTAGAAAGGGGTAAATGGTGAAAATGTCTCATGATTAGAAGTAATAATATGTTGCAATTTTTAAAAAGCCTTAATTTATAGACATAGAAAATCCCAAGAATTAATTATCTAACATTTTCATAAAATCTTATTTATCTATCTTAAAACTCAGTGTTTCTAACAAAAAACTATTAAGACAATTTCTAAATCAACAAAATTGGGTGCAATTTATGGTCTTTTAATTCATTATTTTTTCCTTATATTAAAGACATCAATGATAAGAATAAATATGTATAACATATACATCATTAAAAAGCAGTCAACACTTAGACAATCATAATATCACATGATCACTATTTCTTATGTTAGCACATTACTGTTATTAAAACAGGCAAAACTCTCCATACAGTAGTGCCACTCAATGCCAACCAGAAACTAGTCTGGGGATATCGGATGAGTAGGTACTAGATAGGAATTTTATGCACAAGCCTTCTGGCATCCATTGATTACTCTGGCTGACACCGAGTGGCGCTACTGTATGGAGAGTTTTCCCTGTTTTAATAACAATCATAATATCAATATCAATCAACAATTTCAACCAGTTGTCAAGGCAACAATCAACAATTTCAAACAGTTGTCAAGGCAACAATCAACAATTTCAAACAGTTGTCAAGGCAACCTCCTTTTAACAATAAATATGGAATCCCTATATATAATAATAATCAAGGAATCATTTATCGCAAGTGGTTATTTTTCTAGGGGCCACATAAATCCTGAATATCAAGAGGTCTATAAAATTCCATGTTTTGTTTGTCATAAGAGCATGTGGGTTAATCAAAAAAATATACCACTGGATGATTTTAGGAACAAATAAATGCTTTCAGAGCATTATTTCACATTTTTTAAAGATGTTTTATTAGACAGTACTAAGATTTTAACAAAATTAAAATAACATGGTTTACATATTACTGAGGGTTTATGAAAAATTTAAAAGGATTGGGCATTTAAAAATATGAAAGAATGCAACATATTCCTATCTTACAGAATCTTTTTTTTAATAGCTTCCCTTAACTATTAACAATTTGACTAAGATATTTAACCAAAAACAATCAATTTCATAGGTCACAAGTTTGTTTTAAACTTTTCATCTGTTTTTTGTTTTATTATTATAATAATACAATAAAGCAAGCACATACACTTACCTATTCTAAAACTCACCACAACAGAAATCAAGGTTTTGCGAAAAATGAATGAAAATTCATTAAAATATTGGCCATCATTTTAGTGGAAATTTTTTTTATATCTGTTGAAATATTTGAAATACAACCATTCTTCATATGCCTGGAGCTTAATTGTAAATATAGGGGATTTGAACTCAGACTTTCAAGCACCCTTCAACTATGCACACCATCTCATACCACTGATAGACATGACCACGTACATGTAGAAAAGATAAATAATCACCAACATATGATTTTCAATAGTATGGATGGCTGAACAGTTAGAGCTTGGAGTAGATTAAAGCCTGTCTATTAAAGTATAAAAAATTGCTATCTTAATATAAATTGAGCACTGATTATATATATGTGTGTGGGAGATGATAATCTGGACCAACTGATGAGTGCTGGTTCAGCACAAAATATGTATATTGGTGATTATCTATCTTTTCTACAAGTGTGTGGTCAGGTGTATCAGTGGTATGAGATTGTGTGAATAGTTGAAGGGTGCTTGAAAGTCTGAGTTCAAATCATCTATATGTATATCTGTGGAAAATAAATGAAACTTCATTAAAATATTGGCTGTCAATAAAGTGGAAAAATTTTATGATTGTGGATGTGTTGTTATAAATAATCAATATCTTAGCAACAACTGGATCAGTTTTGTTATTTACATAAAAAATGTTTCCTTCACAAGGACTTCTAAACAAGATTCCACAATGTTATTTTCATACTAATGTATGCACTATAAACACAGAGAAGATAAAATTAAATTATTCTTTGATAATAATTAAGAATAAAAAAAAGAACAAACTTAAAATCCATATGTATCTCAATGATGATGAGAAATATACTCAAATACAAGCAATTATCAACACAACCATCTTCTGAATATACTATAGTTTGATGTCAATATTTTTTAAAGATACCTAAAACCATGGATGATAGTGAACTTTACATTAATGTATGAATGAGAAATACAAGCCTTCTTAAAAAAATATATCATCATGAATTTTGTTATGATTTTCATGAAAGAGAAGATCCAATTTACACTGCAAAAATCATCTCAAAATGCATAATTACAAAGTGCAATGCTGATTCCTTCATAGGCAAAATATGGATGAGCATAAAAAGCTGCAATTAGAGAGAGCGTTGAAATGTTACAGAAAGAAAAGTTTATGGCACAAGAATTTAAGACATCACCACAAAATACCAAATGGAATAATAAGGGTAGATGATAATGCTTAATAAATCCCTATCCTTAACGCTGTTGTATCCAATGTCCTCAGACGAGATTCAAGCTTATCACTTCTTTCCATCTATTCGCTTACAGTAAATGGCACAGCTGTGTTCGGAGAAACAATGTATGCTACTAAAACAGCAATGTGTAAACTAAAGTTATGTGATATTGGAGAAACAATGTATGCTACTAAAACAGCAATGTGTAAACTAAAGTTATGTGATATTGTACTGCTTTTAAACAGAATAATAAAAGAGAATGTTCTATATGTGGATATATATGTGGTTTACATGTTCACAAAACTCATTTGGAGTATATTATTATTTTGTCCCTTTTTTGTTTGTTTTGGATTCTCATTTGTGGATGGCTGCTGCTAATGAATATATATATATATACACACACACTTAAAATATCTACACACCAAGAACCATAATTAACAAAAAAAAAAATAATGCACTTATAAAAAAAGACAGAAGAGAAAGAAATAAAATAGATAACGGAGAGCTTCTACCTATGAGAAATTGACTGAGACATGATTCATATCAGTGCACTGTAAACAAGCATGAACGTAAAATGTATAAATTCAAACTAACAAATTTATAAATTCTATTATTTTTATCCTTATGACTGTGGAGGTATTATTGTATATGTTTCCATAGTGCATGTTTTTTAAATAATAATCAAGAAATCAGTTGTAAAATCCTTTAATATTCAAGTATTTTCTTTAACCCTCGAAAAACAAATTGAATGAAACACTTATATAATGCTAAATAATATGACTGTCATGTCATACTGCAATGACAATATACATTCTGCAGAATGCAGTTCATTTGTCAACAACCATGTTAAGAAGCTTTTGTTTTGCATGCTCCAAAAGTACTTTAAACCTAGGCCTGGCAAGATAAAAACCTGATCGAGATTTTTTTTTTTTCAATTTCAAAATAATTAATAATTTTATGTCACATTTTTTCATTCAAAATTTCAATTAAAATTAACCAACGATAATTTAGAAATCAATATGGCGACAAAGTCATCACATGATCAGAAAAGCAGAAATCAATATGGCGTTAAAGTCATCACATGATCAGAAAAGCCTGCCACCAATATTACCCGTTCAAAATTTGAAAGTCTAAAGTTCGGTCAAGCATAATCTTATTTTTAATTTTATTGTAATAATTTCCGATTTTCATTTGGAAAAAAAAAGAAGAAAAAATTCAGTTTCAAATTCCCCAGGAAGTAGTTAGCTTGCTCACAAACAAGTTAACAAGCTGTGTTTTTTTATACTTAAAAAATATTCAAAATCTTAGGCTAACAGAAAAAAAAATTACCTTCATATACCTTTTTCAATTTCCAATCAGTTGATAACTTATAATTTTGTGTTACATTTTTTATTCAAATTTTCAATTAAAATCTAGTTACTTAACGATAATTTTTTTTTAAAAAGTCATCACGTGACCAGTGTCTGTCGACTGTAATACCAATTCAATGTTTCAAAGTACCAAGGTCAGTCTTATTTTTAATGTTATTTCAATAAACTTTGATATTTGTTTAGTAATAAATATTCGATCTCAAGTTCCCCAGCAATCAGTTTACTTGCTTACTGCCAAGTTAATAAGCTCTGGTTTTTTAGGCTTATAAAGTACACAAAACCTTCACCATCTCTCCCTAAGTCTGAACCCCCTATCTATGAATCTCACATTTAAACTACAGCAGCCTCACCTCTGACACAATCAGCTCCAGATCCAGTCTGATCATCCTACCACAAATTCCAACTCATCAATTGCAAACAATTCCAACACAGCTGTACCACCTTCCTCATCTGGAAATCTGGACCCTCTACATATGGATCTCATACTTAAATTTCATCAAAAACTTTACCCAGTCTCCATTTCTAACACAGCTAAGATTCAGAGGCTGACCAACCTATCCGATTCAACAATTGCAACCAATTCTAACATAACTGTATCTCCATCCCCCCTCTGAAATACTCAGCTATTGAAATGCACCAGAAAACAGGCATAGCATAGTTAACAAAACATCTTCACCAATTACAAAAACAAATTCCCCACACATCCTACGCAAACCAACATATCCCCAATGAAACCAAGACAAAACCTCATCACCCAAAAAAAATATGTGTATCCTAAAGAGTCAAAAATAATTGACATTGATTTAATATCAGTATCTGCATACCTCACAAACAATTAGCACACTCCATGAAAAACACAAGTCCCTCACATATGTTATCCAGGCAATCCAACTACATATGAAACTAAACCTGGCTTGCATGCATAAATACAGCAATCCAGAGCATATAAAATTCATATAATCTTGTGTAAATCAATAAATCAATTTTTACATATAAAACTCTACAACTACAGATTGCTCATGTAACCAAAGCAATCCAAGCTATGTAAAAGACTTGTAACTAATCCACAACATGTAAAAATTCTTAAGATCTTCTGTAAATCAATAAATCAACTTTTACATACATAAATCTACATCTATGGATTGCCTATGAAACGACAGCAATCCAAGCTATGTAAAATCCTTGTTACTAATCCACAGCATGTAAAAATTTGTATAATCTTGTGTAAATCAACTTCTACATATATGCACCTACAACTACAGATTCCCCAAGTATACCATGGCTATCCATGCTATGTAAAACCCTTCCAACTAATCCACAACATGGGGAAATTTATGCATAAATGAATAAAGCAACGTTTGTATATGTAAGCCTATAACTGTGGATTGCCCGTGTAAACAGCAATCCAAGCTATGTAAATTCCAACATCATCATCATCATCATCATCGTAATAATATATAAATGTTGGGACATTTAAGCCAGAAAACAAAGGGGAGGGTGATTTATTTACTCACTTCGTTTACATGTACGTTTAATTTAAAGTTTAATAATAATAATCATCATCATCAAAAAATTTTACTAGTACAGTGTCAAGCTATAATTCTAAGAGAAGGGAATCGACCCTCCACACACTACTATAATATTCAATTAGTGATAGTGATGATTATAATAATAAAAGAATACGTTATTTAATACTAAGTGTAATTTATATGTACATATATGAAAAGTTAATCATTCTATCATTTACAACTTTTGTTTTCAAAAATAATCCCCCAAGTAGTTCAAATTGTTAGTAGATTAACAATAAATTATTATTATTTTATCATATATATAACATTGGATCCAAAAAGAGAAAAAAAATTCTATACATAGACAGATTTAAATGACGTTGTACTCTAAGTGCCAAAGATAATTCTCATGAAAAGGAAATAATAAAATTGAGGAGTCGAAGAGTTTTGATAAGTTGTGAATAAAAAAAAAAAAAAAAGATTACTGACTTCCTTATTTTCATCCCTTTGAGTGAATAAAACTCGACAATGCTCTTTTAGGATAAATAAAATGACTTCTCAAAATGCTTATAAAAAGTTGTGAATTTTTAAAACATTATTAAAAGATGAATTTTGCACAAAAACAATATATATCTTATTTACATCTTCTTGTTAAGATTTAAAAAAAAACCATTATGAAAAGTTAAATTTTTACTTAGCATGTGAACATTATTTTGCATTGGGCATTAATTCATTAGTATTTATTGATTTCAAATATATACATAAAATACTTTATATTTGTACAAGCAGTGAAAACTATTGCTGGTGATAATGGATCATTATTCCTTTGATCATACAATTTGGTTTAATAATTATATCTGCCTTCGGAGAGAGTGTGTGTGTGTGAGAGAATCTAACACGTATATATATTCACGGAACAAACAAGTCCGAATATGTTACAAAAATTATTTTATTAAGGCATATCCCTAAAAGATAATCTACGATCGGCATTGATGTAACAAAAGGCACATATTTAAAAATGATTAGTAACGTATTCGGACTTGGGTGTTCCGTGAAATAGATTTATATTCTTAATGTGTGTGTTCGTTAAAATCAACAGTGATATATATATATTACTACTTATTTAACAGTTCTAATCCTAGACATGACGAGTCATAGAGCAAAAGCTAATGTTATTGAAAACGTTTCGTTAACTAAAATTAGCGAATATTGATTCTCTATTCCGTACAGCACTTAGGCTTGGCAGAAATTCAAGGTTCATGAATCATGGACCCAATTCTGTTAACTTGGTTCAAACTGCTTATGAACTCCTAGGCAATAAATCATTCCCTTACTAATTTAAAAATACTATTTAATTGTGTCATGTATGTCCATTTGAACCAATATATTGGAAAATTTCTGTCAAACAAATAGATTATTATGATATTCATGGACTATGTCCAATATCACTAGTTCCATTTATCTATGAGTCCATATGGCATTAAATTATTAAAATCAGTATTGAAAGATGAGACTGAATCACACCTCTTACTAGAGTTATCTAAAATGCAATTTTTTTTTTTTTTTTTAAAAAAAGGATCTCCACTAACCAAGTGGTTTTTCTCTTCAAGACAGTAATTGATTCAGTTAAGACTAAAGATAGGTGCAGTCTTTGAGTAGTTCAGCTAAATATTAAGGTGACATTAGACAATGTCTCCATTGACCACCTGATTAGAACTCTAGCAGATACATCAATACCAAAATCACTTTTTATGCATTTACTACTCTTCTACTCAACAGATAAATTAATATATTAAATTACAGATACTCTTCACCTTTCAGCCCATTGTCTGATATGTCAAGACGCCCATCTAAGTGCTCTCCTTTTCAAATGCTATATAAAGCCACTACTTACAAAAACTTAATGAGAACTGTCTTAAATACACATTCCTGAATTAATAAAATATTGCTTGCATTACTTACATGGATGGTATACTGTTTTGAAAAATCAATAGGGTTCTTTAAAGGAAGCTGAGTGCATTTCCTGGCTTTTCCATGCTACCTGAGCTCTTCAGTAATGTGCACACAAATTCAGAAAAAAATTAAAAACAAAATTAAAAAAACCATTAACTTATTATATTTACCATTTTACTGATCATTTCACTCATTATTACAAAGGTCACATACTATTTTCCCATCATACTCTTTCACAAAAGCCTTTTCTAATAATATCTATTCCATGCGGTGCAGGAAACATCTCCGCTGTAGTCAATTGCTATCCATCTCTTAAGCATCGTCAAAATCCCTTAATGGTTCAGGATTTTATACTATTAACATATTGAAAATATAAAAAAATCATATACCCCAATCTTTTCTTGTGTATACTCCTACCTTATAACAATGACAAAAATTATTTCTATGGACAAACTATCTCCAGTAACCAAATATCTTTAAAATGTACTATCTCCATTACTTTCAAGCTCAAATTTCTTTTATTATCCACACATGAAAACTGAAATGTTGAATTGTTTACAAATTATTCATCACAGTTAAAAAGTACTGTGGAGAAAGGTATTACAAATGTTACATAATAAGGAACTTATTAGGAAATTCACATTTTGGTCACTTACATCTACTTTGATTTCCTACTCAAATTAAACCACGATTCTTTATTCACATCACATTTTTTTAGATTCAAAAGACAATGCAGAAATATAAAAGGTAAATGCTTGTTTTGACTAATAAAAAATAAGTATTTCAAGATTGCAATGTTTTTTTTTTTCTCATGTGTCATAGCATCGGCTCGGAAGCAAACCTGCTAACCCGGGACAACTGCTTGTAAGGCAGCTGTGCTGACCACTCGACCACTAGCACTTGACAGATTGCAATGTTTTTAATAAATTCAACACAAGAAGTGATCATCAATTAGTGAGAAGTAAATACACATTAATGCAAAACTAAAGAGACAAAAATTGTTAAGAATAACAATATCCATAGTTGATACTCCGAATCTTCAGAAACATTCCAATGAATTTAAATTAGAATCTATAAATTGTTTTCAAATATTAACAGGATTTTGAACATAATTCAAATTTGAATGAATTCAATAAGAAGTCAACTGATACACTTTTAAAAACGGCAACAAAGATAGTTGCTACAAAAAATCAGTAACTGACCAATAAAATTTCTATTGAGAATAGATAATTTATGAAAAAAAGAAATATATTAAAGTATATAAAAATAATGATTTAAGTAGGACTGAATATCTAGAATTTTGTAAAATGATGTGAAAAAGAATTGATAACAATATAAGATAGTATAATTGTGAATTAGCAAGGAAATCTATAGAAGAGAATACAAGTCTTAAGCATGTTAAACATC
Source organism: Epiperipatus broadwayi (assembly GCA_028023455.1). NCBI lineage: Eukaryota > Metazoa > Onychophora > Udeonychophora > Euonychophora > Peripatidae > Epiperipatus > Epiperipatus broadwayi. The sequence continues at coordinate 5,072,613 of JAQFVV010000054.1, read as the reverse complement.
TTGGTATTGGTAGGAAATTTATTTTTGCAAAAAAAAAAAAAAAGATGGAACTAGTACTAAAAAGAGAGATTAAATTTTGTAGAATTCTATCAAGAATTATATAGCAAAAAAGATAAAGGAAAAGTACCTCATACAAGCGCTATATCTTCTGAAAGGATTGTAAATGAAAAACTGAGACATGCAATTAAATCTATAAAGAAGAGAAAAGTTCCAGGTTGGAATGGAATTATAATTGATATCTTTAAAAAAAAAGCAGGTGAAGAAATAAAAAAAATTTGGCAAAATTATACACCAAATGTCTAAAGGATAAAAATGTACCAGATGATTAGAAGAATGCAGTATTAATATTAATATTTAAAATATGTGATAAAGAAGATATTAGAAATTACAGATGTATCAGCCTTTTATCAGTTCCATACCAAATTTTTACTAAGATAATTACAATTTATTTACATTAAACTTTGGATTTTAACCAACCGAATAAACAAGCTGGATATAAAAATGGTTTTAGTATAGTGGACTATATCCAAGTATTGAGAGAAGTTATAGAAGTGACCAATGAATATGTGTTGCCAGTATGCTTTGGATTTGTAAATTATGAAAAAGCATTTGATTCTATAAGCATTTGTGATTAAGTATTGTATTATCAAGGTATAAATCCAAAATATTCTCATATTTTGAAGAATATTTATAAAAATGCAATAGAAACAGTTAGATTGCATATAGAAACTAGAAAGATTAACACTGGGAAGAGTATATAACAGGGGTGTCTCCATATCTCCACAATCTTTTACAGACTTCTGCAAAAAGTATTTTATGAATTAAAGTAGGAAAGTTAAGAGAGAGATTATTTAAGTCATTTATATTTTGCAGATGATGATGTAACTGTTTTGCAAGTAATGCTTTAGAGCTACATAAATGTTGCAAGAGTTATCAGATAGAAGTAATAAAGTAGGACTAAAGATACATATTAAAAAGAATAAAGAGATGTTCAATGAAATTTTTCAGAAGAAAATAAAGATTGAAAATTATGATTTAGACAAAGTAAACAACAACAAATACCTTGATCAGATTATTTCTACAGATGTTAAACATAATGGACAAAATTAATCTTAGAATTAAACTTGAATGGAGTGTTTTTATTAGAACTAACTTAATATTAAAAAGAAATATGCCTATATGTTTGAAAAGGAAGGTTTTTAATAAATGCATTTTACTAGTTCGTACTTATGAATCACAGACATGGACACTTAACAGAAGTGCAATACAGAGACTTTAGACCACTCAACAAAGTTTAGAAAAATATATTATGAGTAACAAGAAGAGATTGAAAACAAAATATATGGGTGAGAAACAAACAGATGATACTGCCATCATTGGAAGAATTAAGAAATTGAAGTGGAGTTGAGCTGAACATATAGCTAAAAAAGATGATAATAGATGAACAATTGAATCATAAACTGGATTCCAAGAGATTGTAAAAGCCCTAGAAAATGACTGGTTATGAGATGGATTTATGGATAACAAAAAGTGTGCTCAAATGGTGTGAAGACGTGAAGCTAGAGATCGGAAAACATAGATTGAATTTGGAGAAACCTTCATCCTACAGTGGAGTCGATATTGGTCGAAAATGATGATGATGGTCATGGTAAAAAGTAAAAATATTTTATTATATATATGTGTGTGTGATTTAAAAAATTATAACTCTTAGCAACTGCATGATAAGAAATTTAAATTTTCTGAATTTCTATACTTAAAAGTTATCACATGATACCAACAGCTAACTTTCATATTTTAGGCAGCGTGACCTTCATCCATAAAAAATATAACCATTGAATAAATAAAGCCATTTACGAAAAAGTTAGTGGCATGAAACTATTTATAATGTCATCTAGAGACCAGTAATTGAATTAAAGCTTACATAACAAGTTAAAAGTAAAAATAAAAACCAGCACCGTCTAGACTTTTGAATCACATACTTTTAATTCATAACAAAGCTGGAAAATATCCAGGACGTTTCTTATCTTTTAAAATATATTCAAATGGTTTCTTCTCAGCCAATTTAGCTTTATTTTTAAATTCAAATTGACATGGGGAGGAAAAAACAAACAAATATAAAAGTTTTGGTAAGCCAAGAGATGGCCACCAAATCAATCAACTCTCTACCGGAAAATTGACTGTTTTTTTTTTTTTTTAATGCCTCCTTATATTTAAAATAGTTCTACATATATATATAATAGCAATTAGAATACAGGTAAAGATAAATATATATACAGTGCACGAAAAACTCTTTTAAGAAAATAAACGTAATTATATAGTTAAAGAGGCTTGCAATATTAAACAATTTAAGTTAAAAGTACAAAAAAAGATACTTGGCAAATCCCTTCAAAAATAATACGTAACCAATTACATTATAAAAGCAGATGAAGGTACATATAAAAAATAAATGTCTACAATATAAAATTCAATGTTTTTAGAAAATACCATTATAAGCAAGTATCAGTAGAAATATAATTATTAATATTAAAATTAGAACACATGGTTCAAGGTGCGTTAAAATAATCACACAAAAACAATATAATAACCGAAAATTAGCAATAATAACATAAAGACAATTCCATTATATGTCAAATATAAATTTCTCTAAGCCTTCCCTTACTGAACCCTGGAATGACGTCAGAAGAAAATTCATTAAACTAAGACGTATTAAACACATGATGCCACCAACAGATTCTAGATTATATATTGATGGCTATAAGAAGTAAGTTGCATTAGATCATAAAGGTCAAGATTGCTCCAAAATCCAAAGCTCTTAATTTACAAAAGCCATAAGCTTAAAACTAGCCTGGGGATATTGGATAGGGAGGGCACAGGATAAAAATTTATTACGTAATGTCTATTACTTACTAAAGCTTACAGTAACGAGCTTAGAGAGAGTAAAGATAAATGTATGCTGCTAAAGAAATATTCAATCAATATCTTAAAACACAACTTCAACATAGTAATATTAGCAAAAACAGAATTTGTTATGATTTGGGTGGCTCCATCAATAACTGGGCAAATGTCAGCTTGATGAATCCTTTTTTCCTGAACCGAAAGTCAACTTGAGTGATGGGTTAATTCTATAAGTTAATATCTACTTTAAGACACAAGATCAAATTTCAGCCCATAGCATGTAAAAGGTACTCATCATACTATAATGCAAAAATGCAAGTAAGAGTCAGATATCATTGTACATCTTTGTAGTATTTACTTACAATGAAAAAAGGACAAGCAAATATGTACTTCTTAAAATATGTCCTAATAATTATAATCAATAACGGCTTACGTATTTCATTTTCTTTGTCAAATTGCCATATATATATATCATGTTCCAAATATTAATTTTTTAGAAGTTGCAACTTGTTATTGTTCAAGTAAAAATAAATATAGAATGTCTTAAAAATGACAATATCTTATTTAGAATAACATTGATATGATTTAGGCTACACTTTAAAACTTACATTTAACATTTTCAATATAACATACTAGAGTATGAGATACTATAGTAATACTTATTAAATATTTTAAAAAAAAGGAAGAATAACTACTTACAACTTATGATCTGATATTTTTATCAATGAATCACAGCGATAAAAGAGAGAAAAAATTCTTTTTTTTTTTTGGATGGTGTTATAGCAACCCTTCCCTCTCCTATTTGAAAAATTCTAATGATAATTTCATCCATATTTGCAACATTTTACTTTTACAATTAAAGCTTATTACTATATCATATATTGATATAATTTACATTATTTATTACAAATGTAAGTTTTTAAAAGATAGCTATTCGGAAAGTTAATATTTGAACTTTGCAAAATAGAAAAATAAAATATTAAACAGAGTTCTTAATTATAGCAACACTTTTTATTATTGGATAGTATTTGTAAAAATTGAAAAATTGTAAAACATTTTTTAAAAATCCATTTTTAAAATAAATACAAATTTTAGTTGAAATATAAAAAATAAAAAAAAGTCTTAAATTTCAAATTAAATTTATTATTATCAGAATTTTACAAGACTGTTCATGTCAATTACTAAAAACAGCTTCCACTTTGTATTAACTACGTTAGTCAAGCGTTGTTAGCCGAGAGGTCATCGCACCCGCCTTGCAAGCAAGTAGTTGGTTGCAGACAGGTGTGGGTTCATGTCCTGGCCGATGCTATGACATATGGAAAAAAAAAACTACGTTTTTATGACTTGTCTTCTTAAAGACAAATATTTTCAAATAAAATCTAATTGTAATCACATTATGTTTTGGTTTAAAAATATATTTTACAAAGCTTAAATATGTAAACAAGTGATTGAAAATTACAATTTTCTTTTCAAAATACTAATACAAGACATGCATACAGAATTGCATTGTGGCCAAATAATCTATGAACCCATCATTGTCAGTTTGTTTTGAGATCCAAATAAGGCATTGTCTGCTTAATTTATATTCAAATTTTGTAGTTCTGTATGATACTGACATCTTCAGAATTTTTTAAAATAATAATTTTAATTAACAATTTCTACATAATAAAAAAATCGCTACAGTATACTAACATTACAGATAATTGCAAAATATCAGAAAATCCAAAGTGATAGAAGATCATCATATTATTCCAAAATACTTCAAAATCATTGATTTATAGTCACTATAAAACTTGGTAAAGACTAATTCATTTCTTTTTGGAAACATTAGTGCACATATGGGTAGCAGGAATAAACTATGGTCAAAATTGTATTAGAGAATATTAGCTCTATAAAGATCTACTGTTATTGCTCTGTTCAGTGTATTGCTGTGGTAAAGCCTCAGATTCTTGATTGAAGGTCCTCAGATCAATTCAAGTCTGAGACTTCTGGTACTCAATCTTCTTATAAACTTTCTAGCAATAAATTCATTCAAGTATTTTATTTTTATTTATGTGCTGTTTATAGGATTTTACTACAATACATAAATGGATCAACACAAACCCTTTGTTTAGATAGAAACATCAACATAAAAAACAAAGATGGTAATGTTCTTTTGAATAATACAAAACCTCAGAAGAATGCTTTTTAAATTTAAGGTTCTTTGTTATTTTAAAAATAGAAAGGTCATAGGATTTAACGGGATATCTTCATGGTTACCAAAAATTCAATGTGGTTTTTGGAAACAAAATTTATTACACAGTGATGGGTTAGGCTGTAGAAAAATGCCAAACTGTGATTTTATATATTATATATATTGAATTTGATTAAGTCATTTGATTCAGTTAACCAAAAACACTTGTGGCAATGTTTAACACATTGCCACTACAATGTGATTCATCAGAATTCTATTATATTATGATCACCAATTTGAAAAATAGTGACCATTTTTGAAAGATTGTTATAATGAATAATCTTTATTTTTGAAAAAATGAGTATAATTTAACAATGATTGCTATGATGAATATTCATATAGATTTTTCATAGAAGAACATAAATATAATTTTACTTTGTTCCTACTATTTAAAACATAAGGAAAGGATATCCTTTAATTCATTTGAAAAAAACATGGATACTTACTACTTAGGATTTCTGACACTTTCTATTGTTCCATCTGGTTAAAATTTTTTGAAATGTTCAACCTTTCAGTTCTTTTATAATTTTTATTTTATACTAAAAGTCAAGTAAATAAAGTTCTAAAAAAATCACATTTGGCCATTTTAATTATTTAAAAAACACCTGTAAATATAACAATGTACCATAAAGATTATCACAGATATTTATGTACTAACTTTTTTTAATCGATTTATAATAGCTCTATCAAATTCTGCTTTAAAATCTGATATTTTCTCACAAAAATTACAATATTTTAGAAGATTTTAACACCAAGTCAATTCTAACAGATAAGGATCTAATAGACATTGCCATTTTTTTCTCTATATTACAGTCAAGTTTATTAACTTGGATTTCTAAAATTGAAACAAATAAACTGAAAGTTTACCTACATATTTCTTTATAATAATCAACAATTAGTATATAAAAGTAATCAAAAACATTTTATAAACAAGCAAAATATCATATTTCCTTTATACTTCAGAATCATCATGTGAAAACTAAACCAGAAGGATGTAAAGAAACATTAAAGCTAAAAAATAACTAATTTATTTTACTTCTTTTTTAATGTGAATGAAGGAACATAGATTTATGATAACTCTATAAATTTCTGCTTTAAAATCTGATATTTTCTTACAAAAATTACAATACTTTAAAAAATTGTAACAGAAAGTCAATTCTGACAAATGACATAATAGACATTGTTATTTTTTTCTTTACATTGCAGTCAAGTTTATTAACTTCTATTTCTAAAAATAAAACAAATAAATACACTGAAACTTCACCTTCATATTTTTTTATAATAATCAACAATTAGTGTGTAAAAATAATCCAAAATACTTTATAAATAGGTAAAAAAATTATATTCCATTACACTTCAGAATCTTCACATAAAAACTAAATCAGAAGAATGTGAGCACTCTGATGGTATGTCCTTCTGTCAAAGAACAAAGAAGTCATTTGATCATAGCTGTAGTCCATATGATGCTGACCTCTTCATATTTTTTTCAACTTTAATATTAATAAAAGCATTATGTTAGAATTTCCTTTTTTAAAAAACTATGGGTCATTATCTCTTAGGATAACATTAACAATAAAATAACATGAAAGGCTAAAACCTTCAACAGAAATGCCTTAATATTATCACTATAATTTAAGGTTTTAGTACAACAGTGCTTTTTCTGAGAAAACATTCAATGATTTTCAATGCACATCAGAGTTTAATAAGCTAATAATACAAAAGTATGAAAGGATCTCTTTTTTTGAATACTACTTTTTGGGACAATATCTTTCCAGATGGTGCAATCTTGGTAGCCACCTTCAATTAGACTATTTATTAATGAGAATGCCAAAATAGTTTTGGTAATAAAGTGTTAATCTTTTAACAATACTGATATAAATTATTTTAAAAAAGCATATATTTCATGGTCATAATATTATAAGTTTGCAATATTTAGAAAAAGTATAATGTATTTAAAAACATATAATCATCACATACTTAGTACAGATGATTATTAAAAATTAGTATATAAAAAATGTGAAGCTTCTTATCAACACTTATGAAAGACAAAAAAATGTAAATGCATATAGACCAATAAATTATTTCCCCTCTGATTACAGCTTCCATCTGGGAACCAAAACTAGAATTAACATTCAGATTTTAATATATTATATAAGGATCATTTAATGATAAAAAAATCAAGATTTTCAGCAAATAAAAAGAAACATTTCATGTAAAGTAAACATCCTAGTCAGTCAACATAGAAATAAAATCACCATTTATTATCGCATTGCAAAGACAACTTGCATTTTAGGCAGCTAAATAAAATTAATCTGAATATTTCTATAAAATGTCATTCCATGTCTTTACAACATGTGCTTATTTTCAGATACTTCTATCATATAGTGTCCATAATCTGCCCAAAATTACAATAGAAGAATCTTAAACGAATACAATAAATGATTTTTTCCCTCTCATTTGTCATAGCATCAGCCAGGAAGTGAACCCGCTAACCCAGGACAACTGTTGTAAAGCGGCAGTTGTTGACCTCTTGACCACCAATGCCTGACAACAATACAATAAATGATTGCTCATAAAATATATGCGATAAGAATATTATAAATGATTAATAATTCATACCTTTTTTTTCATATAGTAAAAAATAGTCTTTCTTTGAAAGGTGATCAGAAATATGAAAGAAGATTAGGACACTTTTATTTGAGCAGTTTCAAAATAGATGTTTCTTAAGCTATTTTATCTTTAATACATTATTCAGTGTGAATTTATTAAATATTACTTTTTTTTTCATGTGTCATAGCATCAGCTGGGAAGCGAACCCGCTAACCGGGGACAACTGCTTGTAAAGCAGCTTTTGACAGTAGTTTTAAACTGTTGTGCAAGCCTTTTTTTTTTCCATAACGATTACATTGATTAGAAAACTTTGGCTGGCTTTAAGATTCGGTAAAAATCAACATTGCAATTTGAAAACATTTACATACTTTTAAAAAAATATGTTTAAAAAAAACAAACAAATTTTTAATAATTTAAAAATAACTCACAACTTCTTCAAGCAGCATAATCATAATATTATGTTAAATGACACGTGACTGGTATAAAAGTAATTCCTTCCGTGTGTGTGTGTGGATTAAAAATAATTCATGCTCAATCCATTAAAAACTACAATTTCAAAATGAAATCATAAATTCTTTAAAAGAGAGCGAGAAGGAATGAATAAAATCAAAATTTTATAAGGTATCCTTTGCATATTTAATAAGTTTCTAAAGAGACTTCTTCAAACATCTTATAATTCAAAATCTTAATGCTAACAAGTGATTATTTTTTATTTTAAAAGAATAAAAAAAATATTTTAAATTTATATTATTATTGATTAATGTTTTTTAAAAATATATATATTTCGAAAAAAAAATAAACATTAAAAACTTTTAAAAATGTAATCAAAGATGATAATGTTAAATCTTTTTTTAAATATCAATAAAACACGAGTTGAGATTTCTCCATCCCACCCATCCCCCACCCCCAGGCAGAATAATAGATTGAAATAATTTTCATAACAATACAATTCCTTTTTTTAAAAAAAAAAAACACATTATGTATAATCTTTTTTTTTTCACATGTCAAATGCAATGACCGGGAAGCGAACCCGGGACAGCTGCTTGAAAGGCAGCTATGCTAACCACTAGGCCACCAACGCATTGACTAAGTATATTCTTTATTACTTACATTAACTTAGAATAGCAAATCTCAACTTATGGAATCCTTTTCATCCTGATAAAAAAATTTGGAACCGTGACAATTTTTATAGAACAATATATCAAATATATATGTGCATACATATAGCACCCGTTCGCAAAGAAGTATGACCACACCAATTTTAAAAAAAGAAAATAACAAAAAACTTCTCAAGATATGAGCTTTACAATGACTATACAAACCAATAAGTAAACCATAAATAATCCACATATTAAACATGATGGTGCATTTTTCTGTTTGGTACTTATGATGCTGTTTTTTAATTTGTCTAGAAGAAATGTTTTCTTTTTGAAATACTTCAAACCCATGTCTAATTGTAGTTCTACAATACATATATCCCAAAGGACTCTCCCAAACAGAATATTCAGCAACGCCCTCTGTGAACAGATATAGTCTCAATTTTAAGCAGCATAGTCCAAAAGGTTATTTCTTAATTATGTATGCTACTTATATATTGAAATACATACGAATTTAAACAAAACATGAAATTTTAATTAGCAACAATCTTCAATTGCTCATAAACAAACACACTTAATTTATGTATATAAGGAAAGACTAAAACAGTTTGCTTATGAGCAATTTAAGATTGTTTCTAATTAGAATTTCATTCTCTTTATCTGAATTAGTCTGTATTTCAATATATAACATCACTCCGGTGAACAATCTCTTGAATCGTGCTGCTTGAAATTCAGACACTATATTTATGCACAGAAGGCACTAATGAATATCTTAATAATTGGGAGGTTGATGTAACATTTTTATATTTGTATTTTCAGTTAGCAAAATGCACTTGGAATTTTTTCATATATTTTGTAACCTTTAGCTTTGCCAGTAAAGCTAAACTTCAAGTCATCTACGTATACAACAAAAATTTTTTCCAATAAGCTAATTGTAATTGCAACTTAATTTTATCAATGTTTTATAATTAAATGCTAATTTCATTTTTATAAGTCATTCTATCAACTTTTATAAGTTTTAAAAATGATTTTCAATATCATTATAGTATTGGCTTGAGCCGACCTGTAGTTACAAGTGACACCAAATTGTTTAAATTAAGAATATATTTCCCTGTATAATAATAGGTTAATGTTAAAAGCTATTAAAAGTTAAAGTTATTCTCATATGATTTCTAGTATATTAAAATTCAATATTTAAATTAAACTGTAATAATGGCTAAGTCTAAAATGCCAAGTATTATTATTTAATTTGCTTGCTTACAAGAATGCATTTCTATTTAAGTTATTTATTAATAAAATTGTTTTTATTCACAATAATATATGTGAGTATGTTTGCATTTTTTTTTTAATTTTTTTTTCATTTCCTTGTTCATAATTTTTAAATATTAATCTTAAATATCCTTAATTTAAAGCAATAAAATATACTCTGAGAACTTCTCATTCAAATTAATAAGATATAAATTTGTCATAAAGAATAATGTAAATTAATATTCTTTTCAAAACAATGTAATTTTATTTTGTAATATTTTATTTTATTGTAATAATTTTAATTTCATAAATAATTATCTTAGTTACAATATTTTAATTGAGACTAGACAATATGTAAATGAGTTTGTATTTTTAACTGTTTTCCAGAAACCAAATTAATTTTTAAACTCTAATACAGAAGGTCAAGAGAAAGTGATTTAAAAATGTCAATTTCAAATAATAAAATCAATCACATGATCAGGGATATAAAAACATGTAAGGGAAGACTTTTAACAAATGTAGGAATAAGAGGGAAATGTGCTTAATTTCTTTTCTAATTAATTTTTATTGATGGCAGAATCAATCATTTATAATAATTATAAGTTTAATTATTTTTAATCAAATTTTATTCAGTTAAGGTAATGTATGCTTAAATAAGTTCTAATTCAGGTGCTAAAACTTTAAGCTAAGTCTACTGGGAAGTCCAATAAAAAGAAAAACATGGTGGGAAGTTTACATAGTTATTTTTCTATAACTACTGAATATTTTTTATGCAGAATTAACACATCTTAAGAATTTTATATGGCTTACCTCACTAATGTAAGAACTTTTATTGATTATTAATTTATTTATTTACAATAATCTTTATTAAAGATTTAATATTCTTTGGACCACAATATTAAGAATGTTAGAGACTTATGTTTTTTAATACATTCAGCAGTTCTTAATATTTTCAATGACTTTGCTTGAAATTTTGAAATTTTTTTTAAAATGCTGAAAGAGTAATAAATTTATCAAAAGACTTTGAAATGTTTTGTCTCCAACAACATCTCTTTGAAATATATTTATTTCAATACTATCATATTTTAAAATTTTTAATGAATAAACTATTTTAATTCTGGATTATAGACTGACTGTATTAATTTGAATTACTTATTGTAATTATTTATTTATTGTTTTTGCTCAGAATGGAAGACATTCACTCCTGAATATTTTAACTTATGTTCAACACAGGGTAGAGATAAAAAAAATTTCCCCAAGCCTGTCAATGATAATTTTTAACTTACTCTTTCATTGGAAGATTATTGCTTGAATACTTATATTAAAAAGAAATATACCATTGTAATGGATTTATTATTTAAAAATTCATTGCTATCATAATGTGAACTACATCTGGACAAAATAATTGAAACAGTCATATCTGTTTATAAAAGAAATTTATAGTTAACTTTGATTACAAACTTACATTACTATATGCTTGTTATTAGTGCATCAGTTATGAATATCCAATTCTGCTCTTTAAGGAAACCTGTTTCATCTTTAAATATTTGCTCATAGACCTCATTATTAAATTATATTTTTCTATAGATGAATGTAAATTTCTGGCACTGTATTTAAAAATATTTTCACAAAACTGAATTCTTGGGATATCTATTGCTTATAAAGATAATTTTGAATGCTATCATCTAGTTTTAAATATGCTGTGTTTTCAACAAATGGAGAAATTTTTCTACATTTGCAGGACTGTATTCTGATGAATGGCGAACCCTACAAGCAGAAGGACATTTAATTATTTAAATTTTGGTAAACTGATGTAATTTTAAGTTATAAATTTATGCTTTTGTAATTTACTATGCATTTTATTTATTTATATTATGCATTTCTGTTTGATATATTTTATGCATTATTTATCAATTGTAATATCCAGAAGATCACAGAATATTTGCTATTTATAATCTTCTATCATTTTAAAATGTTGCTTTGTCTCCTATCATGAGTAATTGATCTATTTGAATGAATATGTTTATGCATAATGAGTGAAGATATTGTATATTCTTATTTTATTATTTCAGGCCATATTTTTATTAAGTCAGATTTGGCATATAATTTTGTTATTAGTTTTATACATCAATTATTATTATTTTTAGAAGAATATCACATTAGAATCTCTCTTATTTTGTGGTTTAAGTTAATAACTTTGTCTCTCTCTTGTATTCATTTTGTTAGCACATATATTTTTATAGCGATTGCAGCTTTGTCTTTTTCTTATATTTTCTGTGTTTTTCATATTTCATATTTATCATAAATGCTTTATTTAAGACAGTCCCTATTGTTCCTAATAATTTTAATGGTTCATTCTCATTTTCCCAATATGTTTAAAGACAAAAGTTATAGCATATTTGTTTGCCCTCCTTTTGAATTCATGCTATCATTTGTTTCATTGCCTTATGTATCGTTTCCTCTCAGATTTATTATATATATTTTGTATGGGGCTATATATGGTGTATTTTGGCAATTGATATTGTTTGATATTATATATATAAGATGAATAATATATATATATATGAAAAACAAAAAAAACACAAGTCAAAAACTTGCTAATGCTTGTATTTATGACAATAGATGGCGTTCTACCAAAAACACCATCAAGCGTAGTTTTCTGTTTACATAAATGTCAGAGATAGTGAATGCTTGCTCTGACGTTTATGTAAACAGAAAACTACGCTTGACAGTGTTTTTGGTAGAACGCCATCTATTGTCATATATATATAATAGATTAATAAATAAATTATTAATTAATGTACAGGATTAAATTTATTTTATTTTCTTTCAATATTGTTTAAAATTGATTTAATTGCAGTCAGGTAATTAAATAACAATACAGTATACAAATTAGTTGAGAATTGTTTACATTGCACCAGTAAAGTATAAAAATTCATTATCACATTAGTTAAAACTCAAAATTAATTTCATGTCAAAATTGCAAATTTTATCAGTAGAATTTTATAGTTTTGTAAAACACAAATGGTACTCAGGAGTGAGGTATCGCCATGACAATGTCTGAACTTTCTTCTCTAATACTGTTCACTTTGGCAGATATCAGTACATAATTTTATTTTAAGCTTTTATAATAATTATTTGCTTAGTGATCATTCTTTTCTCTTTATAATATTTAACTTTTAAAAATTAGAACATCTTTTAATTTTCTAATTAATAGAGAATTATGGTTTGTCAGATTATCAACTGTTTTAGGCTATAGATATAACTCTTGACCACCAAAAGTAAGAGAATGTGATGCCAGATTTTATCTATTGGATCTATCACTCTAACATTATACTAAGCTCAACAGATCAATTATTCAAGCATATAAACTAATATATACAGTGATATGACTAAGATATTATAAAAACATTCAATGTATGTTATCTATTACTGGCTTTGTCATTTGTAAAGTCTAGTAATATTTTCTTCTATTAGTAACGTAAGCTTTGAAGATGGTAACATTTCATACAGTGCCGCCCTTTAGATTTTGAGGCCCCAGGCAGAAATATGGAGCCAGGCCTCCAATAAATAAAAAAGTGAATAAATAAATAAATAAGATCTTTAATTTTTAATACAAGAAAGAAACATTTACAACATTTATTTTTACCTAAATAGTAATACTTAACTTATAAGACAAGCAAATTAATGTAACTTTATTTACCTTGCTTTAATTTCAGTAAATTTATCTATTATCTTACTTCCCATAATTTATTTTCTATGAAAAGAAATGTTAGGAATAGTCTTTCTTGTACCATTGTGGATTTTAAATAGTTTTTTATTTAAAGCTTCAACAAACTATGTTTGGACTCAGCAGTGGTCATCAGAAATGTTAATAAAATTATTAAGATTATACTTAAATTGGGAAATGAATTTCTTGTTTGGTGAATATTTTAAAGGCCCCAGTATACACCTGGTTGACTGGCACTAGGGATGCTACTGATTTCATATATAAAAGCTATTTATTATTGAGTTATTATCTACTTATAACAATTAATATAATCATTATTTATTCTTTTTGAAATATATGTGAGATGCAACTTTAATTATAATATTGATAATTTTAGCAGTGCTTTCATTGAATTAATTAGAGGAAATGCATCTGGCTGCTACACCTATGACTGAAATTCAAACCGAGACCAAATGAATTTTTTATCAAAAAGCTCAGGATTTTTCTTTGAGGTATCTGAGATAAAACATCCTTTCTCAAATAATTGGTTTGCTGTGCAAGTCAAAAATCTGTCCAACATCCTTTTTCAGATGAAGAGATGAAGGCAGTTTTCTATTGTTTTAGTCTTTAATAAAAGCATAATAAATACCCATTTATAAACCAATTTAGAATTGTTATCTGGATCAACTATAAGTTTCTTTTTCAAAAGCTGGAAATAAAATGGAAGATTTTTCTTACTGTCTACACATGTTAATTAGAGAAAATGTGCAAATCAATATTGTGCTCTAATTGCAGCTGCTATCTGGACAAAATTGCTAAAACAACAAGTATTATAAATACAAGAACAAATAAATCTTGAAAACTACAGGATTCATTTCAAATATTAGGCAGTTAAAATATCATTTTTATGGACACAAGCATAAACAAGCAAATAATGTTCAACTTCACTACTATGAGACAGCGTTGTTAGAAAGAAATACAGGATTAAATAAAAAATCTTTTAAAAATAACTTATTCATATTCTATTTGAAAAGCAAAAAGATTAACTGCCACCATTTTATGCAACTTCACTCTAAATTTGATTTTTGTAATATAAAGTTTTTCTCTCATAACTCCTAACAACTTGGAACAAAATTGAAAAATAAAATATAAATTCATTATTGATCAGACACGTTCCACACAAATTACATGTATAAATAAGACCATTGAAATGCTGTCAAAGTAACATCACGGTCAATAAGATTTGATAGGCAGTGCCATTATTTGAATGACAAAGAGTTAAATAATAAAGAAACTACACGATTTAAAAGTTGATAAAAATATTTAAATTATATTAAAAAATTAAAAAAACAACTTATGTCTGATACTCCATTAATATGATTTTTTTTAATCCTTAAAAAATTGGGAGTGCATATATATATATATATATTTAAAATGACAAAAATAAGCATTCAAATTAAATTAAAATTTATCTTTTGTCTTGTCCATCATATGTGAAAAATTCCTACTGCATTGTGCAAAGAATGAAATATATTCTACCGTCCCCTTATAACCCCTAAGCACCGGCTCCCTATTAAACCGTTCCTAAAAGGGATTGTGAACTCCAAAACAAACATGATACAGCGTAAAGATTTATTTATTTTTCTTATATCAATAGTTGTTCATTATCAACACAAGAGGGCGCCAGATACGATGATTTGATTCATAATTTAATTTCTCGCATCACCTTACGTCATATCAAAACGATTTTGAAGTCTAATCCCTGCCCATAAGCTCAAACTCCCAGCATGGACCAATAGGGGTCACTCAGGGTCGCGATGTGATTGCCTTCAAGACTATTATTCTGGCAAATGACACAATATTAACCAATGGATAAGAAGATCGGTTGATTAACAGATCGGTCCAAGCATTGGATGGGATCATTGGTTATTTATAACTAATACGAATGTTCGGTTGAGGCATCATTAGAATAAACAACTAGACATTTATAATATCATCCCCCCTTTATCATACAATCCAATAGAATTATTTATACTAGCTCTATTGACATTTACTTATATTTATTAATAATAGGCCCTCCCAACTCTTAAACCTATGTTAACTACATAATAAGTAAACATCGTGACTTACGGCACGATGTTTATGAATGAAACTTAAAAGAGATAAAAAAAAACAACAAAAAAAAAAATATAAGAAAGACAAATTTAAAAGTAAAATAATTAATTGCATGAATAAATGCTAACAATAATAATAACTTCAAAAAGAAAATATATTTAATTATAGAAAAATGATTTGAGGAATGCTCGACTAGTTTAAATAAATAAAAAAATTTATTGATTATAAAAAAATGAAACATTGATTAATAGCTTTATTTGCACGCACATACACGCATTCTCGCACTCGCACCGAAAAGAACATATTATGCATAATAAACATGACTGATAAAATATATTTCCTCTTATTACATTTTGAAAGTAGGTGTGTGTTATAGTGTAATCTGCGAAAGAAAATAATAATTAGGATCAAAGTTCATAACTGGAAAAGTACTAAGATTTAAATATGATGGACTATGTAGCATCTGATATTTTTATTTACGAAAGTTGAGATTAAAATAATAAGATTTAATATATGAGAGATTACAGATCATTTTATATTTGATTTACGAAAGTCGAATTTAATTAATTATGAGATTGCCTTTTAAGTTTACGTAAAGAATGAATGGAAGCGTTATAAAAAAAATGTTTACCTAGGATTTTGCTTAGTCTTCTGCTGCTTCTAGTCTGGTGAGGGTTCGAACCTGATAGATGAGGTTTCCATAATACATGGTTATTCATTTCACATAAGTTCAGCGTAGTATGTTTGGACGATTCTTGTATATTAAACGGAACAACGTCCTTAGACTGATTGGAGCACTATGTTCGGACGGTATTGTTGTTGATCATTCATAGCTGTGGAGATGTTCTGGCGGCGGAGCGTCGGTCAATCACTGAAGGGTTTTCTAGCCCATCATGACAATCGACGCTCTAAATGTTAATTTCACAGTGATCATATTGGATAAACCGGCTAGCAAAAAAAGAAAAGTTCTAGTTGTAGCTTCCGGAGGAATTTTAAAAAAAAACTATAAGCAGAAAAAAGTGTAAAAAGAAAAAGTGTAAAAAGACTCCTTCTTTAGATTTAGATTCATATTTATATGGGTTGGTTATTATCTGAGGATCGAATCTCCACCCCAGAGTTCAATATTCTTTGAGTTGTCGTTGGGGTCCGTGTCCTACGTAATGTCCACTCAATCCATATGCTTGAGGCAATCTTAGGTTTATGCAATCTCATATTACAATCTCAGTTAGAAAAATTTCCATACTTATTCACACCTTTTATGCATACATGTGTGCGTGTTTTAAGAGAACAATTTAACTTACATTAGTTTAAAAGTCGAGCATTTAATCTGTCTCAAAATCACTTCTATAAGCTTTTAACTTTCACTACAGTTATAATCTAAAACAAACCCCTTTTAATTACCCCCGCGGCATATACAAGTAGAAATCACTTATTGAGATTTAAAATGGCATATTAGTAGTACTTTATATATTTTTTTTTTTTTTCTTTTTAGAGAATATTATTATAATAGATTATATGAAAGCCTTAACTATTTAATCAGAAATATTAACATTTTATTTTACAGTGTATTTTATAACGCATTGAAAGAAAACTACATTTATTTTTTATCACAAGTTGAAAGTGAAAGAAGAGAAAAAAATATAGAGTGTTTACATTGCTCGTGTGTGTGCGTATATACCTGTACCGACTTTGTCTCAGTACAATATATATATATATTAATTATTGGTAGTATTAGGTTTTGCATACTGTGGCTGCTAAGTGATGCTGAAGAAAAACCAAGAAGTCTGCAAGTGATAAATTTCCATACGAAAATGGCTGAAATCAATGGAAAATTAGCAATTTTTGTATGAAAATTTATCATTTGCAGGCTTCTTGGTAGTTCTGCAGAGTCACTTAGCGGCCACAGTACACATAACTGACACTACCCAATCTTTCAAAATAAACTGTTTATTGGAACAAAATTGAATTAAAAGAGTGAATACTAACATGCATCAATCTAGAACAGTATCATTGTGAACAAAATGAAAGTATCATTCTACATAGTAATTATATAAAACAAGAGTTAATTAGAATGAAAACAACATTTAGTGACATCATTTACATTTGCTAAATTTAATTGAAGGATGATGTAATATGAGCTAGTTAATAAATTTTAATCTTATATAAATGTTATATACATTTAGCAGAAAAGACAGACTTTAATACAATTTAAACTTTATTCATTCAAAGCATGCTTTCGACATGGGTATGTCCTATTCATAGCAACCTAACTCTTGAATGAAGAAAGTTTAAGTTGTATAAAAATCTACATTTCTGCAAAATATGAGTAACATTTATATAAGATTATGATATTCCAGAAAAAAGAATAAAATAATTTTGGTTTATTAGTGAATCTTAATAAAGATAGCATTAGGAGATTCTCGGTTGCTAAAATTTACATATATGTATTATATCCACTTTTCTGCCTTTCTAATATACCATACAATTAATCATTCAAAGGCACAAAATGATTGTTAAGGAGGAACAGTGTACTTCATTATATGTGTGTGCCGTGTTAAATTGTATACATGAAGGTTGGTTGAAAAATATGGCTACTATAACCAAGTAATATCATTTTTACCATTGCTTGATATCTTCAAAACATTTGTTCCTAATTCAGATCTGTACCCCCAAATAATGAAGCAGATTATAACTATAGGCTTCATAAACATACCCCTGAATTTTATATTTTAACTGACTAATTAATCAAGCATCAATTATGTTAGCTTTTAATTAACATGATGACAGCTACAGTAGCTAATTCATAACTGTGAAAACTTATTTTGAGTAAACAACTTTCCATGAATGAATATGTATTAAAATCTAGTTTAAGGAACCCAGATACATAATCACACATTGAATATGTTGATACAGCCTATGTTATTTAAACTGCTGAAAAGCTGATTTTCTTATCTTTGAGAAATCTTCTGACAATAAGTGCTGTTAGAATGCACTTATAATCCAAGTATAATCAAGCCATAGTTTGCAAACTTTCTGCCTAACTTTTAATATTAATAATTGCAGCATATATATATAGTTTTTATGAAAAATTGTGATAGTGATTGTAATTCTCACTTCAGTTGATGTTTTTAAATATTTCAGATTCTGAATTACTAATTCAAGTTGCAATTAATGAGTGAGATTTTAATGTGTTCTTGTAATTAACTGAATACTGAAATGCTTTCACTTCTAATTAGGAAAAGTCTTCAATGTGACAACTACGACTAAAAGTATGTAATTTAAAGTGCTAAATTCCAAAATGTCAAATATTTCAATAAATAATAGGATAGAATGATGTTTAAATCATTGTTTTAAAGTGAAGTTGTTATATATGACATATTAACACATTATACTAATTTACTTTTATTTTACATTTCACTAGCATTATACTTTTGCTACATACCAATGCATAATTATGAAACATATTCTTAATATATGTGTAAACAATTACTTATTGGTCATTTAAATCTTTATTGGTATTTTTTTTTAATTAAACAATTAACAAAATGTGATGCATTTATAATAGTATAGTTTGCAACAGTTTATGAATGTAAATTAAATAGTGAAATTAAATTTTCATTATCCTTTTTCCTCCATAAATATATCAATTCATAATTTTGAAAAATGTTGTTAACATACATGTAAATAATCACTGCTTTGTTATTTAAGTCTTCATTGGTATTTTTTTTTAATTAAATAAAACAAAATATGATATATTTACAATAGTATAGTGATTGCTTAGTTTGTAGTAATGTCAGATGGCAATGGTCAGTCTGAGACAGATAGAATCGTACAGGGCTGGTCAAAGAAATCCTTAATATAATTTTCTTTCTTGGTCTTAAATATATCTTAAAAACAGAGAATAAATTAAAAGTAAAAATATAGGGGGTTTAATATACATTTATACACACAGAGACATTCACTATTGTACATACATTTAGTGTATGTGTAAGAAAGCTCATGTCAATTTAAAAGTAGGAACATTATCAACTTACATCCTTCTATATGCATTGCTAAAATTATAAAGAATTAAACAAATCCACTTTTCTTTATTACTGTTACAATGCTTATTTTATTAAACCTCATCAATCTGACAGCTTCTGAAGATTGCTAGTCAAACAAAATGTCAGGTTGATGAGGTTTAATAAAATAAACATCATAACAATAATAAAGAAAGATGGATTTGTTTAACCATACCTTTCTTTCATGTGGTACTCCTACATTTGAGAAATCAGGAAATTTAATTTCCTTATATAGCCATCTATTAAGAGATTTTGGTATCTTTTTTTTTTAGTTTTAAAGGCACATTTTTTTTCTAATATTTTAATTTCAAAAAAATTACAAAAATGTCATGATAATCAAATGATGAGAATCCATTGTTTCCTTGGAGATCTTGAACATCATAATATTATTTCAAGAAAATATTCCAAATGACTTAAAAACTTGATTTTTAAAAAAGTCCATGATTATTGTTGCACAATAATTGTGTAATAATGATTACAAATCAAAAAAATATATTTATTACATATTTATTTTCTACAGAAATGTTTTATTTCTAAAAATAAGTGATTATATTTTTTGGAATAATGTTGGCATGGAAATTATGATCACAGCAATTACAATCTGTTAGTAACATCTGATCACCCACAATAAAATATAGAAATACCACAAAAATTTACTAAAAAAAATTTAAGCTTTAATGCCTAAGGTAATAAATTTATGAGATGTGGATAATTATTCATTCACATTTTAAATACAGACGTCAACAAAGAAGATTCTCTGAAAATTAAATGATGAAATGGTGCTTTGTTTTGATTAAAATCTAATTTTTAAAATAATTGCAAAAGTCAAATGTAATTTTTTAGAAATTATTTAATTTCTAAACAAAAATATTTATTGAATGAAGTCAAATTAATTATATTCCGTTGTATAATAATAGTTTAATTTTAAAATAAAAGTTGAAAGTTTACAGCAAGTGAAAACAAAGAAAACTGCCGCAGTGTTAGTGCAGTTTAAAATGGTTAATTGTTCATTTCAAAATTATAAGTAAGAGATTAAAATAGACTTTTTTTATGGTCAAATTTGTTTTTATTTGTTTTGTTTTTTTTATCAAATAGATTTAATTGAGAAATTTTAAAATCAAGGTTTAATTAATTAATTTTTAGCTTTATAAGGAGTTATTTATTTTTAATTTCAAATTCTAAAGATTTTGTTAAATTGTATTAATTAATTATCTTTATAACTAGGAATTTGTGTGTGAAGCCAGTATAATTATCTTAACTGTACTTAATCCTTATAATAATGTATACTTAATCAATAACAACTGCATATTTGTAGAAATTCCATCTAAGGTCACAAGCACAGACCAATTATAAAAAAATATTAATATCATCTATATTCTTTATTACTTTTTACAATGCATTTTGATAGTTTCAATTGCCTCATCAATCTTCTTCAGAACTTCTACTGATATTTCCAAATCATAGCTCGGGAAGTTCTTAAGAAGATTTCTGGGGCAATCAAAACTGTCAAAAAGCATTGTAACAAGTAATAAAGAACATAAATAATATTAATATTATATGGATTTGGCAATGCAATAAAAAAGATAAAGTTATAATACATCAATTATAAAAAAGTTATATAAATTCTATTCAGCGTTCTGCTCACACCAATGCGATCTTGAATTTTCAAATTTGCAACTTCCGGTTTCAGTTTAAAATTGCTGGAAATCTATGCAGTCTGCATATGCACTTTTTACATCTTTGTTTCCACTTTTTTTTCTAGTTTCAGAAAATATTAGTTTCATTTTTCTATGATAAAAATTCAAAATTTTATGATAATTTTTGTCAACATGTAAATTGAATTTTTTTTGTGCTTCTTTCAGTTTTTTCATTTTTGACAGAATTGTATTTACCCTGAAATTTACATCAGAAAAAATGCAAGATTTTACTGATCTTCTTAGTTTGTATAACGAGTGAATATTATTGGGAGAAACTTTCCACTCGTAAGTATTTAATTTTATATATTTTTAAAATTATTATTTGAATTTATATTTTATAAAAAAAATATACAAAGAAATTATTATTGAACCTAAAATATTCACTGATCAAAAAAAATAGCTCACGTTTCTGTAAATTTATATCATGAATTATCTGCATTTTTTGTCATGGCAGTGGGCCTTGGCTCCAGATGTGCGGTATTTGAATTAGATGATATCTGGAGTTCTGATATGAGATAAAGACAAACATATTTTGCAAATATTATGACCCAATTTAGATTTTTTTCTCTAATGTCCTGTCTACAATTTAACAGTAATAAAAATATGTCAAATGCTAAAACTAAAGATTTTGACAGACAGAGTATATAAACTTAGGCTGATTATAGATTATTGCAATGAATATTTCAAAGCTGCATATCAAATGCAAAGAGAGGTGGCAGTTGATGAACCTTATGGTCATAGTAGCATGAAGCAATATGAGCTCTCAAAACCTATAAAGGTAGGATAAATAATACTACATCACACTGACTCTGAACTACTAACTTATGTACCTCAAGTTTAACTCTGCAATAAATTTAGTATTTCATTCACTTTTTATTTTGTTTTATTTTATTTTGTACATAGTAACTATTTTAGTAGTAATTTTTAATAAATTACAAACTTTATTGAAGTTCTTTATTATAATATTCAAATTATACTAATTATTGATCAATATTAACTACTTGTTTTGTTACTAGGGATAACATATACATTGCAAACCCCTGTATGGAAATACATTTTGAAGGGCTACAGAGAAAAAGGAAAAGTACTAATGTCTTTATTCTATGAAGTTTTCAAGTGATGGATTACCTTAGGTAAGTGTTATTATATACTAATTTTTTAGAAATTTTATGATGAATCCAATTAACCTACTAACAAAAATATAATTTTAAGTTGTGTGCATGATAACTCAGAATTTATGAAATAATATGAAAATAATTATTATAAATATTAACCTTTATTCTTTTTTTTTTATTAATTTGAATATCAATGACTATATTTTTCAGCTTAATTACATTCTATTATGTTTTAGATTTCAAACAATACATATTATGTCATTTTTGAATAATACAAACTTAAGTAATGATAAAATTTGTGACTTAGCATCCTTTTTTAAATATTCAATATGGCTTCTCCAGCAAAAAGGATAAGAATCCAAAATAAACTTTCACCAATTCTCTTCGTGTCTGTGCAAATATTTTGCAGCTACATTGATTTTTTTGAGCTTAACTTTCCCACTAGCAGAAAGATGGGGAAAGAAGTTTGAAGAATAAGTTTATTAGCACTTTAGAATCTCTCCCCTCCCCCAGATCATTTAGGTCAGCTGAGGTATGATGACCTTCTACGCTTGCCACACTTGAATTCCTTCCAAACACCCCTAATTATGCCATTTACAAATGGCTGATCTTGCGCAAGAATCACAATGATATGATCATACATTCAGTAAATCAATTTAAGAGTGTTCTCATTCATGGAAAAAAAGGGGGGGAAAGATTTAATAATTTGTAAGTTATTTTGCTTTAATATATCCAATATAACACCAACTTTTGTGTGAGAAAAAATACTTTGGAAAATAAATGAATATACATTTAAAGAGTTTTAGAGGTCATACATGCATTTAGGGCATTTGACTTAATTTCTTTATTTAAAGAAGGACTTCATATATTTAACTTTATGCATGTCAAAAGATCCAGCAGTTTTATTGTTTGATCAAATTATGTTATATTTTGGTGTTTTATGCATAAAAGACATTGCAACACCTTTCAGGGTATACATTTAATAATATAAAAAAAATATATAGGAAATGAAAGATTCTGTGATTGGTTCTTATCAGTTATATGTCACATTTGTAAAGGCATTATCTCCCATTAATAACCTGATTGGGAAAGCTAAGTATTTTCTCCAGCATTAACTGTAATCTAAATAAAAATGAAAAAAAAAAAAGTATAATCAATATGGTAAAGTACAGTTTTTCTATAAAGATAAATTTGATTTTGTATATATATGAAAATTTGTGTATTTGTGTAGAAGGTGGGTCAACCAAACTTATTTAATATGTTGAAATATATACATTTGGAAATACGTCAATTTGCTCAATTTAAAATTTGCATCATGATACGGGAATTATTAAATTTATTAGTGCTGTACAATTTGGAAATAGCAAATTGTGGAATGTGTTTAGAATGGTGTTGAGAATTGGATTAAACATTGCATGTGCATTTGTGTCGTACATTGGTGTAAATTAATATACAATCACAGACATTCATAGTTGGGAAGGTTATTAACTTGTGGCCATGCGTATTCATATGATTAAGAAATAATAATCAAATAATTTAATTCTATGTAGACTTAAAGATAGCTTGTTACCATATACAGATAGTATTGCCCTGTCATATGTGCTTCCCTAGAATATGAAGTGCCCATCAATTTTGCTTACGAGATAGCTGGCTTTATGGCTAGCAATTTAACTTGTTTTATTATATATATATGATAACAGATGGCATTCTACCAAAAACACTGTCAAGCGTAGTTTTCTGTTTACATAAATGTCAGAGCGAGCATTCACTATCTCTAACTTTAATTCCACTTTCAGATCATGATTTTAAGCTATTTGCTATCATCAGTGAAAGACAGGAATAAGAAACTAGATCTAAACACAAACTCTGAGCATTTATGAAACAGTTTCTATTCAGCTTGCAAGTGTGAATCTTTTAGACACGTTAATGTCTTCAAACTCAGCATAGCAAGCCAGATAGCTACATGGGTCTGATCTCAGTTCAGCATCACTACATAGTAAAAGCCTCTGCAATATACATCATTGCAAGAAAGACCTCAAAGGTACATTTATGAAAAACAAAAAAACACAAGTTAAAAAACTTGCTAACGCTTGTATTTATGATAACAGATGGCGTTCTACCAAAACTACGCTTGACGGTGTTTTTGGTAGAACGCCATCTGTTATCATAAATACAAGCGTTAGCAAGTTTTTTAACTTGTGTTTTTTTGTTTTTCATAAATGTACCTTTGAGGTCTTTCTTACAATGAGGTATATTGCAGAGGCTTCTACTATGTGGTGATGCTGAACTGAGATCAGACTCGTGTAGCTATCTGGCTTGCTATGCTGAGTTTGAAGACATTAACATGTCTAAAAGATTCACGCTTGCAAGCTGAATAGAAACTGTTTCATAAATGCTCAGAGTTTGTGTTTAAATCTAGTTTCTTATTCCTGTCTTTCACTGACGATAGCAAATAGCTTGAAATCATGATCTGAAAGTGGAATTAAAGTTAGAGATAGTGAATGCTCACTCTGACGTTTATGTAAACAGAAAACTACACTTGATGGTGTTTTTGGTAGAACACCATCTGTTATCATAAATACAAGCGTTAGCAAGTTTTTTAACTTGTGTTTTTTTGTTTTTCATATATATATGATTAAGGGTAAGATATATTGTTGTGACACCACAACAGTGCTCCTTGTAATTGTGGAAATTTAATTATATCTGTAAGATATTCTCATCTAAGTGTGTATCAATGGTTAGGCAGCATGGGTGTACCAGTTAAAGTAATGATGTTTTAGAAAGATATTAATTCCTTATTTTGATATTTAGATTCAATCATAAAAATAAAAGTTGCTTCTAGGGGTATGGCTCTTTCAAACCAGAAACATACACTCACTTCACTATAACTATCATTTATGCAATAAGTTCACAGCATTAGTGAGTAACATCTAATATGTACTAATTCATGCAATCAGGTTCAAAACACTTTAATACTTATAATTTTATTGTTATGTGTTTAATAACGGATTAATGGTTACATTATTTTTTAAGTCATAGTGTGATAAATAAATTTATAAAGGGTCTTATTGATATTACTTTTTGTATGTCTTTCTTTAAGATTTCTTTCCATCATAATTCTGGATATGATTGGTTTGTGTAAGAGTGATACATAAATGAAAAGGGTACGATCAATTGTTAATGAATATGATAATGTTGAACAAGGCTAAATAATCTTCCATGTTTTTGTAGAATCTGGGGGCACCTAATTTCTTTCTCTGCTCAATTTTATCCATCTAGCGGTCATAATTGGAACAAATTATTGGAGAGAATCGATGTTTTCCATTATAATAGTTTCAAATAATACCTGAAAGTAAATTAAATAGTGAAAATAAAACACCACTAGCTTTTTGCTTTCGCAACATACCAATTCGTAATTATAACAAATGCTGTTAATGCCTATAGACAAACAATTTGTTATTTAAGTTTTTAAACCACTAAACATCACATGATCACTATTTCTTATGCTTGCTCATAACTCTTATTAAAACAGGCAAAACTCTCCAAACCAGAGTAATCAATGGGATGCCGGAAGGCTTGTGCATAAAATTCCTATGTGGATGAGTAAGCACTAGATAGGGATTTTATGTACAAGTTTTCTGGCATCCATTGATTACTCTGGCTTGCACTGAGTGGCATTACTATATGGAGAGTTTTGTCTGTTTTATTTAAATTTTTATTGGTATTTTTTTTTAATTAAACAATTAACAAAATATGAAATATTTGTAATAATAAATGTAATATTAATTTTCCCTTCGTTATATATATATATATAATTCCTTTGCTGCATGTGTGTGTGCATGCATGATTTACAAATAAGTTTTTCTTCTTTCCTTCTCTTACATTGTTTAGTTTAATGCACTCCGTTAAATAAAATAAAGAAGAAAAAAAAACCCACTTCATAAAGAATACGCAGAACACACGTATGTAAAAGAATTGTAATAGTAAAGCTTGTAACAATTTCTAATAGTGAATTGAATGGCGTAAATATAATTTGTATGTTAAATAATATTTTTAAATTTAATACTTTATTATTACTATAGTGCCAACAAAGATTTTCAAGAATAGTATGATTAGTCAGAAAACAAACAAGTAGATACTTGATTAAAACAGGCAAAACTCACTATACGTATTGCCACGCACAGCAAACTAGAGTAATCAATGGATGCCAGAAGGCTTGTGTATAAAATCCCTATCTAGTGCCTACTCATCCAATATTTCCAGACTAGTTTCTGGCTTGTGGCCTTCATCAGTGGGGAGCCTTGGATGTTTTTTTGCCTGTTTTAAAAACAGTTATGCACGAGCATAAGAGATAGTGGTCATGTGAAGTAGATACTTGATTAGAATAGTCTTAAAGTTCTTCTTCAACCAGAAATCATTTGGATGAAATTGGCCTATTTGGGTCATCTAAGAAGCAACCTAATCTATTAGTGTAAGCTCAAAAAAATGGTAATAACATTTAAAATAATTCAGAAATGAGACAGATAGATTTGATTATCGCAATAATCATGCTATTCATAGGACTACTAAAAGTAGATATTTAATGATATCTAATATTATTGAAGATAATTATTAATCGGAATAAAAGTATAAATATTTAGCAATATTTTTCATTTTGTGTGTACAAAATATCTCATTACAATTTGTTCTATTGCATATAATTCTTATTAGAACACAACTAAAAATATGTAAAAATTAATTCATTGTTGTTGTAGTAGTTGTCATGACATCAGTTGTCTCCAAAATTTCAAGTTACATAATCTATACTAGCAATAAACTAAATAATATAGCGATGCATTAAATAAGTTTCCTCTCCACTGTAAATGAATAATAAATACAACTGACACAAAACAGTAAAACTGCATGATTGGAATAACTATTAGCCTTAACACAAACAATCCCTTTTTATTACATTCATTATACTTAATCATGCAGTTTGCATCACACAGAAATGACCAAAAAAGTAAAATGACTTAAAAGTTAATCTATATAATGTATATTAAGTTTTCAGCCCAATGACACATTGATATATCTAGACAAGATGTCAACATAGCAGTTGACTATCATTAGGAATACATTACCATAGCTAATTACCACATTAGTCTATTTTAGTAACTCAACAATTTGTATTATATTTAACATGTTAATGAGCATTTACCATGGCTAAGATACATGTTTACTCTGTAATAAGGCTACATTTTCTATATTGTGTGAATTGAGACAGTTGATTAAAGAAATATTTTAATGTTACAAATTAGTTCAATGTCCTAACTAAAGGAAATAATTAAATTACATATATATATTTTTTTTTAAATATTTGAAAACCAGGCACTCTTCACAAACCTGGGAGCTTAATTGTAAGTATAGGGGGTTTGAACTCAGATTTTCATGCACCCTTCAAAATCTGAGTTCAAATCCCCTATACTTACAAGTAAGCTCCCAGGTTTGTGAAGAGTGCCTGGTTTTTAAATATTTACATATCAAGCTTGTATCCTGTCCATCCCTCTTATATGTATTTAATGGATAAGGTGCTATACAAGAGGAGTCAGAGTGACTTCAGGTCAAGGGGTCAGAGTGACATCAGGTCAACATGGGTATGGCAATAATATTAGCATCAGCATGGGATTTGAGTTTTCATCATCAGATTTTCAATGATATGGATGGCTAAAAAGTTGGAGGTTAGAGTGGATTAAAGTCTATCCATTAATGTATGAAGATTTGCTATCTTAATATAAACTGTACACTGATTATATATATGTGTGGGAGGTGATAATCTGGACCAACTGATGAGTGCTGGTTTAGCACAAAATACGGATATTGGTGATTATTTATCTTTTCTACATGTGTGTGGTCATGTGTATCAGTTGTATGAAAAAGTGTGGATAGTTGAAGGATGCTTGAAAATCTGAGTTCAAATCCCCTATACTTATATATTTTTTAATTAATTTATTTTTTCTATCATTATCAGGAGCTTTGGAGTTATTAGATGCTATATTTATAGCTGATAATATTCATTTGAAAATTTATCTCTGATATGAAATGATGGGGAAGAGGATAGAACCAATAAGAAAAATGTGATCCTCGTAGTCATAAACATGTTGCTAAAAGTGTACTCAGTAATACCAAATTTATGGCTGCAACATTAATGTGTAATTACTAGAAGACAGGATAACTATTTGTGTTTAAAATAAATGTTAAACATTAGTTTGATCTTTAAATGTTTATCAGATTTAATCTATTTTTTAACTTTATATATATATACACACTCACTAAATCCACATGCTGTGATTATATACTGAACTATTTCAATAGTCTATTATTGATTGTGAAATATCTTTAGAAAATTTTGAACTTCAATTTTCAAATACATTCAAGTGTTAATAATAGTGCACAGGTTAGTATATAAAACAAAGTATTAAATATTACTATTGACCTTTCATTGTCAGGTGTTGATTGTTGCTCTGACCAGGGATAGTACTAAGGTGAGAATCAAACTAAGCTCTTTAGATTTACGAATAATAAATTTCAAGTGATGCTTTAAGCAACTAAGCTATTAAAATCAATATTTATCGAACTAAAAGTCCCTGGTTGAATTCCCATGTTAATACTATAACTGGTCAGACCAACAAAACATGAAAAAGAAAAAATAATATTATTCAAATCATTGTGCTGTATAATAATATCATGAATTATATTACTTACACTTCAATGTATTTGAAAAACTTAAATAAAGTGTGAGTTTTAAAAATCATTTAATAATAGATAATGAAAATCATCCAACTTATAATTACAACTAGAATATCACCAAACATTCCAACAAACTCTAACTCCACATTTACAATTTGAATTTAAACCTGAGACCAAACCAAATTTTTCAAATTACAAAGAGGCTTGAAATTTTTCTTTCAGATAGCTGGCTCCTAGCTACCTTGATTAACTATCCAATATTGGTCAGTAAATGGGTGTCTAACTGATAGCAAAAAAGTAATAAAATCACTCCAACTCTTAGAAGATAGGTGAATAATACCTTCTATTTCACTGTTTTTTGTAAATAAGGGATTGTTAAAGTGATATTTATTTTGTGGGAAGATGTGAAAGATTGTTTTTCTTCTAATTTTACCAAATCCTTATATTAAATAAAAAAAAAGGAACAGCAACAGAAATAAATCTCTTTCACCTGTATCAAGTACATCAAATACTAATCTTGGCCAAAGAATACAAGATGTTAATAGTTATTAAAAAAATTAATCATACAATAATATACAGACACTGAATTGGTTACAAGAGTTTATAATTGCGCAAGCAAATTGGCTTAAATTGAAAACATATGTTTTTAATTTTAGGTTGGTAGTTTAGTAGTAAAACAAAGAATTTAAAAGATGGTATGCTGGAAAAAAATTAATCCAAAAGATCTCATGTGCATTGACCCCAGATCCAAAGCTCCTCGTTGATAAAATCCATAAGCTCAAAATTAGTCTGGTGATATTAAATAGAGCAGCACTAAATAAGAATTATTAAATACTAATATCTTCTGACAATCACTGATTCTTAAAGCGTACACTAGGTGGCATAACCATAATATGAAAAAATTATTTGCTACTGAAATAATAGAATCTATTTTCTAAAATTAAATCTGATCTTATAATATGTTTGAATTCCAATTACTCTTATTAATATATGTTTGGAAGAACCTTAATGAATACAAAATAATTTTTAAGATTTATAGTCAATGGGATAGCAAACATTTATTTCTTCTATTTAACAATCTTCTTGCACAGCCAATTTAATCGAAACCTTGCTTTTGTTAAATTAAAACAAATTAGATTTTTGATTAATTTAAATTTTACCAATAATGATTTTCTTCATTGTGATGAATTCAAATAAAAATCTCTGAAAACATTCAGTACTCACAGCAAGATGTGACGATTTTCCAAAATATATTACTTTGCTTTATTAAATTCAAACCAAGTAGAATTAATGGTTAGCCAAGATAATTCCATAAGATTATATATAACTGAAAAAGTAGAAAGTTTCTACATCAGCTTAATATGTTTGTATATATGTCAATCATCTTTTGAAACTGATTTACATTTGAATAATCATAGATCATCCATTAACATTATTACAATTGATTTAAGGTAAGATTGAGAAGATTCCCTTTTTGGGGTTACCATATTGAAGTAAACTTCTTTTCATCTATCTGATTTTAATTTTTTTTTAAAAACTAACAATATAGTAAATCGCCATTATTGTGTTTATTCCAAAAAGTTGAGCTGAATCAAACCACCAAGAAAAGGTATAAAGATAGATACAACAGTACTTAATAGTACTAAGGCAGCTTTTGAAAAATTACCACCAGAATCATGGTGCAAAAGGAATGAACTACACTGTTAACAAGATGAATATATAATGGTTATACACTGTTAACATGATGAATATATAAAGGTTAGAAAATATGCAAATTATTGTGGAGAAAAATGTAAATTTATAAATGCCAGATATTCCTTTTTTTTATAGAGGTACACAAGATTATTTCTCATTGACTGATGCCTCCTTGAATTTTCTCTTTCACTCATCTCTCTCTGGGCAGGTGGTCTTGATATTAGAGGGGAGAATACATGTCCTCTAGCAAGCTTATGATCCAGAAAAACTGACTTATGTTCATGATTTAGTTTTGCCTTTTTATAAAGATAGGTGTGCTCATAAGTGAGTATGGCCATTCCAACTCCAAAAAAATAAAATAAAACAATTACTCTAGAAATGATTTCTACAATAACTATGTAATCTAATTTGTAAACAACACATACCCTCACATATAAATACTTGGGGCAATTTGCATCTCCTCATGCTCATAGGATCACTATTCATATTTTTGATGCTCATAGTTTTAAAAAATATAAAAAAATTAAAAACTTAACATATGCAACATCATCATCATTTTCAATCATGACTGATTTACTGGAGGATGAAAGTCTCTCCAGGCTTAAGTCATCATCTTTGATCTCTAGCATCTCTCCTTTCTCCACATCATTCTAACACCCTTCATTATTTCAATCATCCATCTCACATGTGGTCTCTTTCTGGGTGTTTCAATCTCTTTGGATCCAATTTAAAATTTCAATGGTCCATCTATTATCATCACTTCTAGCAATATGTCCAGCCCAACTCCACTTTAATCTCTAATTCTTTCAGTGATATAAACAACACATGTTTGTTCTTTCACCTAAGTATTTCATTCTCACTCTCTTCTTGTTCCTCCTAACATGCATCTCCCCATACTTTGTTGAGTGATCTAAAGTCTATGGAGTGTCCAAGTCTCAGATCCATAAATAAGAACTGGTAAAATTCATTTATTAAAAACCTTACTTTTCAAACACATAGAAATATTTTCTCTTGATGTGGTCATGGTATTGTATTATATTTTTTATAACTTCATTAATCTGTTTTTTTTTCTATTAGTTAATTTTGTCATACTATTGTGTACATTAAAAAAATATACGTGTGTGTGTGCATGTTATTAAACGTGTATATTTAGTGAGATTTTTTTCAATTATTCATAGTTCATCAGATATCCATGAAAAGTCTTGGAAGTAAATTCAATGGATGAGATATTATAATGGGAAAGAAAAATACGCATTCACAAGTATACAATTTTAACAAATAAATGTCAGAAAACTTAAACTCATAGAAGAGAAATTCTATGAACAAGTTCCAATTTCTCAAAACTATCTTTATAATAGTAAACATTTCTTGGGAAATTTATAAGCTGATGCTTAAGAAATTCTGATTAAAGATAGCTCTTAAAAGGCCATTAAATCTTGGAAATAAAATATCACAATCAGTGATGATTTCAAAATACTTTCCACTGGGTATTCTAAGCTGAAAATTTTAGATTAATGAAAAATATTCCTAGTAGAATACTTTGAAACCATAAGAAAAGGACAAGTTAAATAAAAGGATAAAAATAGAAAACTAATACCAGTCCGCTAATTCTCAAAAAATGAAAGTAAGTCTTTATATATATATATATATATAAATGAAATATTATCCAGATAAGACCGTGTATAATATATTGTATAAAATATATATATATATATATATGTACTAAAGCTTTTGCCAGGTCCAATTGGGTAATAAATATTATAGACATAATTTAGAGGCGCTCTAAACAATATCGTATAACAATAACAAATGTTCTAGTAATAGAAAACAGAAATAATAAATATAAGAATTTCTTTAGATAAATGAGATTTTTTTAAAAAAAATTCCA
The DNA here is from genome assembly GCA_028023455.1 of Epiperipatus broadwayi. Lineage (NCBI taxonomy): Eukaryota > Metazoa > Onychophora > Udeonychophora > Euonychophora > Peripatidae > Epiperipatus > Epiperipatus broadwayi. Next base: position 5,039,524 of record JAQFVV010000054.1, on the reverse strand, counting down.
TATAGAAGGTAATTTGCATGTATCATCCGTTTGTTGATGCGTTCTGGCCTTTTAAGATCTCAATGGCTTCTATGATTTAACATTGTTAGAGAATGTCACATGACCACCTCCTCTTATGCCTGTGTATTAACTGTTGTTAAAACACGCACAAGCCTTCTGGCATCCATTGATTACTCTAGCTTGCTGTGTGTGGTAATATATATAGTGAGTTTTGCCTGTTTTAATTGTTAGAGAATGTCATATTTGGATAGTATTCTCATGTTAGAAAAACCAATACTATATGACATGATCTATATATGGAAAGATAGTGCTGATGATAATGACTTAATCAATATGTTCATATCTTCTAGAATTGATATATATATAAAAGAAAGAAATTAATCGTGGAGACCTATAAAAAAGATATTAAATTTCCACATGAGTATGTAGATAATAATTACAGATATAATAAACACCTCCATACTTCACCATTCTTTTTAAATTCATATAAATTAAGATATAATAAAAGACAAATGCCCCCCAAGATGCATTTCGTGTTGAACCAGCACTCATCAGTTGGTCCGAGTCACTATCTCTCAAATATATCTTTATTATATGCAAAGTATTTATCTAGAGTAAATTGTTAGGTTTTCATTTACCATTGTCAGACTTCCTCCACTCATAACTTTGGCGCCATCCATTTCAGATAAATACACTAATGATTAAGTGTAAATACAATATTTATTCAGGCTTTTGACATGGCGCAACTTTGTCAAAGCATGACTGATATAGAAGATTATATCGGTCGTGCTTTGTCAAAGATACTCCCTATCGAAAGCCTAACCTAGCAGCTAATAAATATTGTATTTATACTTAATTTTGTTGCTGTAATTATCTACAAACTCGTGAAATTGCTTATTATATATCTATAATGGTTTATACATATCTCATGGGGGTTTACAATTATATCTGATTTAATTTTGTATACATTAGCCTATGAATATTTATATTTATGATTACTAAAACTAAGGTGCCATCTTAAATCCTCTGAATGTATAATACTGATTTCAGAATACTTTGTGCTGTACTTAAATAAGGCTAATATACAGAGTTCATGTTATGCATTATAAAACATCAAGAAATCTATGCTTAAATACCATCAGAGCTAAGTGAATAGATGGTAGCATTCTATTACTTTCATTTATTGATGGTGAATTATTAGTTTACACATAACTCGTGGAGGGTTGTAGTTAATTTAGTGTCTAAATTAGACCTTTAGTAAAGGTAAGATTTCCATTTTTATTGTTAAAAAGAGGTTTCCTTGACAACAGGTTGAGATTGTTGATTGTTATTGATATTGTTTAAGTGCTGATTGGTTCTGGTTGCCTTGACAACAGGTTGAGATTGTTAATGATATTGTTTAAGTGTTGACTGCTTTAAATGAATTTACATTTATAAACCTGTCTAGCATTGAGTATTATTAGCTTTATTATTTAAGTAATACATTGTTGGAGTGCAGTTTGAAAGTTATAATTGACCATTAGTTTGTTTTCAGAACAGTTTATATTTGTTTGTACAATGCTGTTTCTTAAAACTGCTTTGTATTCACAATTTCAATCTATGTCATCAAGTTTGAATCTTTAGTGTCTATATAAATATGTTAGACCATTAAGGTGGATTTCTATCTTTATTGATAAAAAAAATTGCTTTGACACCTCATGTAAATGTGATTGTTATTAATATTGTTTAAGTGTTGAGTGATGTTTTCAATGAACTTGTGTATATATATATATATTTTTAATGAAAAAATGAGAGCAATGAGAGAGGCTTTGTTACATGCCCAAAATTTGGTTGCCAAATCTATAATGGAAGAAAAATGATAACAAGAGGAAGAAACTATTTATATGCCCTAGTCCTAAAAGCCAAATCTGTACCAGTATAAAAATGAGAACATGAGAATTTCTCTTGTTAATGTACCAAGTCTTTCAGTAAACTAAATCTGTAACAGTACAAACTGAGGAAAGGTTTAATTAATCTATTATTATAGTAAAATACCAACCAATATGAATACTGAAAATCTGTAAGGTAATAAATTAATCATATGGGAATGTTTATTTCATGTGCCCTATGAATTGAGAAATGTCAAAAATCTATAATAATGTAAATAGGCTACCTAAAATTAGATTCTGTATAAATTAAGTAAACCAAATCTGTAATGATATAAATTTAAATAACCAATTTCTTTCAAACTCGAGACAAAATAATCCAAAATCTCTATTGAATGAAGTTTGAACTTATGAATAATATTTAAACACTAAATAAATATCAACCAGATATATTCTATACTGTGTGAGTCAAAATATGCTTATCCATCTAACATGAGCTGGAACTCACAAAATCTACTTCAAACCCAGTCGAGCCTGAGATTTTGGTCAGGGACCAGCCTGGATTCCAACCCACTCTCCAAGCCCCAGCTCAAACACCCAATGGACAACATAACAATGATGGCACATGAGAATTAATTCTTAATCCGGCCTGCTAGCAAATCAGAGAAAACAATAAGACTCATGGACTTAAACATATATATAAACAACTTAAATACTAGAGACATTCCAAAGATAAAATCCAATATATTAATTTATATAGGGGCTTTACTAATGAAAAGCTATGGGCAATTAGTGAATTGGATTGATCTAATAATGAGACAGAAACTGATATATGGTGAATTATAAATATATTTATTGACAATTTGAGATGTATTTTGTGATAACCAATATCGTTGGCAAATGCACGCAGGTATTTTATTTATAAAGTAATGTTTCTCTAGGCCATTTGAACAATAATTGATACGTTGGCAAATAGGTTTATTGATATTATTTAATGGAACCAAATATCATGCTATACAACTAATCACTACATTCACTTATTAGTTATGTCCTTTTATAATCAGTTCAAATGGCTATTATACATGAAATCAAATCAAGTCTGGAGTGAAGCTTAATAATACATCTAATTATAATAAATTTTTATATTAAATATGGGCATATAAAGCACCCCAAATAGCTTTAGATCAAACGGGTTTTCAAGAATGCTTCGGTTCAATGCCAAAGATTGCATATTAGGGAGGAAGAGTTGGCTATAGAGATTTTACTAATACGCTAGGCACAAGTAAAATATAATAATAAAGTTACTCTGTGGATGGAAGAATAGTTTTAGGGTTTTCATGACAAACACCGGTTTACTCAATAACCGGTCATCATGCTTCTAAAAAGGGAACCTTTATTTGGTTCAATGAAGCGGGGACTTACGTGCTAATCTTATCCATAAGAGAGGAAGATGGGCTGGACTTACCATGGCTCCATCTGATATATATCAAAACAGCACGAGAAAATATTAATAAATTTCCCATCCGCCAAGCCGAAGTATATTATAACTTAAATACTATACATCAAATGAACACTAGATTATCAGCTTGATCAAAAGAGCCAACTCTTCTGTAGCATGAGAAATACGATATACTACTGACGGAAATATATATATATATATATACGAACTTTACTTTATCCCGTTCAATCTACTACACTTTTAAAAGGGGAGAAGTATATTTAATAAGGGACTTACATATACTTTATTAAAAAAATATACTTATGATTGCACTCCAGGCTAGTGTAATCTTTAGTAACATAATAATTAAAGGTTGAAAAGCCACACTTTTATTTATATTAATTAATTAATAAATGACTAAATAACAATGAGCACAAATGGGTTGCCGCTATTTAGAAATTAGGTTTTCGAAACAGCGCACGAAATGACACTATAATAACTAATAATTCGAAGATTTAAATTATATCTTTTAAAAAAACATATTTGGTAATTAAATGCACACTGTTTCAAAATGTAGGTATAACTAATAATTATTAAAATAATCAAAAGGAAAGCAAATATACTGCAGTGATTAAGTTATATAGCAAAAATATTGAATTAACAAAGAAAAATTTGCAAAAGTATTACATTTTATAGAATTTAACTATTATTTAGAAAACAATTTAGAAAGAAGTTGCAATAATATGGTTAGCTAACCTGATTTTGAAGAAATAATGATTGTTTTGAAATTTACACAGAGCTCTGCGATTTTAATATTAAAACAGTTCTCCTGTAGTTGGACTGAAAATATTCGAACTGGAATGAAGGTGAGTTCTTTGGTGGCTTATGACATCTTCAATTTAGATGGGAGATGATTTTAAAATGGTGCTGAAATGAAGGAAATTCCCTTTTAGCAGCTTACGGCATCTTTTATTTGGTATAAGCTTGTTGGTTGTTGCTTCGGCATTGGATGGATTGAACTTTAGTGTTCCATCATGGGAACGGCAGCAAAATTTTGCCTGACTTTAGCCAGACATGGTAAAATTAAACAATTAATAACTTCTGATATTAACAGCTCTTCAAAAGCAAGATGGAGTATATCTTCCTGCTTAAAATAAGGCCTATTTATATATTTTTCACCAAGCCTTAACACCTTTTTGGAATTTTGTTTGCCTCGGGACCAATTGACTTTTAATTAAAACAAAATCATATAATCTAATTTCTAGAACCGATAACGTCTCCAAGGTGTTATTTTTAATTTACTTAAAATTATTAAAATATATAAATCATATAATTCGATTCAGTTTCATTAATTAAATTCCTTTTTAGTTGTTATAAAATGTTAAAGCTTAGCAGAAGGAACGATATTCTGATTTAATGATAAAGTCTTTTGTTGAAACCAAAATCAATCAGTAAACTAGATTTTACTTTTAACCCAGGTGCGGTCTCTAATTGATTTCTTCTTTACACAAAATTCTCATTTTTAATTATAAACGGATTTTTATTTTACTGAAATAAATAACTTTTAACATATTTGTTTTTACAAAATAACAAATTGGACAGATTTAAACAAATACTTTATTTTTTGTTATATATATATATATAAAAAACATTAAATCAGAAAACCATTAAATATATTTTTAAAAAAATGTTTTACATTATTTCTTTTTTATTTAAACTTAAATATCTATATATATATAAATCATTTTGCCATTATTCCAAGGTTTAAATTATCCATCCACATACGAATATAACAGCGAATATAATTAAGAATTGACTGAAAATTAATAAAACATTTTATAATAAATTATGAGCATTTCTAAGCTATAATTTTATCAAACCTGTCTAATTATAGCATATTTTCATATGTAAATGGATGATGCCATTCAAGTGGCCATGATAGCAAAGTTTTCCCATTCAACATATATAACATTTTTACATTTAATACAGGTTCGAAACTAGTTCAGATGAGTAGGTCATTAGGTTGATGGTGAAACGGAAAGAGATTGGAAGGTTTCCGTTTCAATACACAATATAAAATCATGTATTTGAAAATGATGTCAGATATATTAATTAATAGTTTATATTGGTATTTACTCATAAATAACTATTTAATACTATGTAATAAATGTATACTATATTAGAGAATGAATGATATTATTTAAGCTTCATGATTATATAAAATTTTATTATAAATAATTTGATTACCTCTTATGAGGTTCATAAACCAGTAGATTCACTTAATAATTACTGAATTCTAGTACAGTAATAAAATTTATATTATTTTGATAAACTGTATATGTTTATATTTGCAATGAGATTCTAAATTATGATTACTATAACATATATTACTTTGAATAAAACTCTTAACTCAAATTTAATAAATAACTAATTTTTTTATAAAATTAATAATAATAGACATTAATAAATAAGACCTTAGTCCATATACGTTAATAACTAAAGTCAGTGCATTTTAAAATATTATATTTGTTTGAACCATAAAATGGTGTGAAATTGTTACACATTCCTTTTAAACCACATGAAAATAACTATTTATTTATTGTCTCCAATAAACAGTATATATAAAAGATATAAAAGAAAATATTAATTTGTTAGAGTTTGCCTACTGACCATTTATCAGCAAACAATATAAATTATTACATAAAATCTATTATGATAATTTAAATCCAAAGCTAATAGTATCTATTAAAAAACCTTTTGATTAATTTATATATTTATATGTTGTTCATTTTCACATGTTATATGCTAAATGATCCTTTAAACCAACCACAATAACAACAATAATTATAAATAAATCATATGCCATGTTTTATCAAATGATATGACACTGATAACCAATGTCTATACACAAAAGATCCACTGCCTTTTAATTACTTCTTATGGAGAAAATTCACAAAGAAAATCGATTAAATAATGAATTATTAAAACACAGCAATTTCAAAAGTTTGTTTCATTTTAAAAGTACCATAGTTTATTTAGCAAAGTAATTCTTAATGAATCACGATTAAATTTCACATTATAGTTAATGTTATATAACAATTATTTTTTTATCATTTAAAATAAATGATTAGGTAGTTGTTTAAATTCCTAATTATTGCACTTGAAGTTATAATGTTTAATAAGTTATTTATTTTCTTGGTTGGCATCAAATATATAAATGATTAACACACTGATCCACATAATTAAACTTTTCCAACATTCTTTTACAAACTTATAATTATTCCATTTGGTAATTAGTATTATTTTATTCTTGGTAAATTATTGATTATTTGGCGCATACACATAATTATAGATGTATATATGTATTAACTCACATGATTAAAAATTATCAGCATTTTAAAACTTTTCTTCAATAATAACGTAAAGAAACACATTCTATTTTAAATATAGCTTTACTTCTCACTATATGTAAAATATATAATTGTTAATTAGAGAAGACAAAGGCAATCGTTTTGTTTTGCTAAATAACACAGACTAGAAAAATAAAATGCACGACCAAATTAAAATATTAAAGTTGGTGCATGATAACTCTTTTAATATTAAACTAGATCGAGATAAATTTATTAACAATGTGCTTCAGACTTTCAAGGATAAAGGGATTACTAAATCCGAATATTACAGGATTTACCCTTCTGCCACTAGACCCCCCCCCCGAATGTTTGCCAATTTAAAACTACATAAAACAGGCAAACCACTTAGATTGATGATGGATTTCGGTGGTGAGCATTATTTTGAAGCAGCCAAATTAATCAATTAATTACTTATAGATTACCTTAATTTTGGCTCATACACGATAAACTCGTCTCTCCAATTCATCTCCAAAATCAAAAATACTCAAATCTCTGACTTCAATTATGGCTACAATGGATGTGAAGGAAGTATACAGATCAATTAATCGAAAAGCATCTATCCAAATAGTACACGAAGAGCTACTGCGAGCACATTGCCCTAGTGAAAGAGTTAAATTCATTATTGCTTTCCTGTCATGGCTTGATTCACATATATTTACACTCTTTGAAAAGAAGTGGTACACAATGCAAGATGGATGGCCCATGGGCCTTCCTATCAGTGGTGTTTTATCTAGCATATATTTAAATAAATACGAGCTATCAATCCTTCCAAAATATCACAATATCAACCAAGACTTTACATATATTCGTTATGTAGATGATAATTTTAACATAACCTCTAAAGATAATACTTTAAATATACTACGTGATTTACAAAACTTAACCAAACTTTCATTCACCATCACATATGAAAATAATAAAGAACTTAAATATCTCGACCTCTCTTTATCGAGAAATCGCCACTTAATAGATTACAAAATGATTGTTAAACCATTTGAAATTCGCAGCTGTATCCACCCTAACTCTAACTCACCTGCATCGCATAAATTTGCTGGCCTTAATGCATTTTTGTTTAGAAACTTTTATTTATGTAAATAGGAAGCAGACAGGAAAGAAAACATAAACAACTATATTAAAGATCTATTAGCAGCAGGGTTCAAATTCAAAGCTATTAAAAATAAAATCATAAAATTTAATAATACAATAAACAATAATGTACCTCACACCAATCTACCTAGAATAACAATCCCCTACATTCCTAAAATATCTAACAAACTAATGAAAGCATTAAACGATAAATTTAACATAGCAGTTAGAACTCCACCTAATTCTAATAGATTGCTTAACAACTCTAAAGACCACATTGATCGATCGTTCACCCCACACGTGGTGTACTCTATTGCCTGCCCTCAGGCTGGATGCCATGCTATATATTATGGTGAAGCAAAAGCTACAATCAATACCTCGGTCAACATATTTACACATTTAACAGAGCTCAGAAAAACAGCAACACGTCCTCTGTATTCTTGGAGCATGCTAAACAATCTGGACACAACTTCACACCCGCCAATCCCATAATATTGTGCTCAGAATCAAATGATCACAAAAGAAAAATAAAGGAGACATTTTACATCAATCGAAACATCCATGCCATTAATAGAAAGGATACTTGCTTCGAGATCTCGAAGAAATGGGCTACATAATACTAGCTTATTTGAATATTTGTATTTGCATATTTTATTATACATTTTATGAAGGCTATGAATATGAGGCATGGATCCTCGAAAACGTTAAGCCGATAAACTTTAATACTAATTAATATCTTCTCTAATTAACAATTATATATTTTACATTCTATTTTAGTTATTTTAAAAATTATTCAAAAGATAGCATTCATACTTTAGTAGTAAATGTCAAAACTTCCAATTTAACCTTCCATTATATTATAATTCAGGTAAGATGTTTAAGAATGTATATCAGCTTTTTTAAAAAAAAACATTTACTCCAAAAAAGCAGTATTAACTGAAGTGATAAATATATATAATATATAAAGAAAGAATCAAATAAAAAGAATGTCATGAAGTTAAAACATGGACAAATTTATATCATTTTTTCATTGACATAGTTTATGCTTGGATACAATTGTTAATGATAAACTCAAACTTTACACCTTTTAATGAGCAATTCATCATCATCATCATCATTATCAACCACTATCAATCCACTGCAGGATGAAGGTCTCTCCAAGTTTAATCCATCTTCTCCAATCTTTAGCTTCTCTTCTCCACATCACCCCTGCACACTTTCTTATTTCATCCATCCATCTCACATGTGGTCTCTTTCTGGGTCTTTTACAATCTCTGGGAATCCAGTTTAAAATTTCAATTGTCCATCTATTATCATCTCTTCTAACAATATGTCCAGCCCAACTCCACTTCAATCTTTTAATTTTTTCAATGAGGTCAGTAACACCTGTTTGTTCTCTTACCCATACATTGCGTTCACGATCTCTTCTTGTTACTCCCAACATACATCTCTCCATACTTCTTTGAGTGGTCTGAAGTCTCTGAATTGCTCTTCTATTAAGTGTCCAAGTCTCAGATCCATAAGTAAGAACTGGCAAAACACATTTGTTAAAAACCTTCCTTTTCAAACACATAGGCATATTTCCTTTTAGTATCAAGTTATTTCTACCAAAAGCACTCCAACCAAGTTTAATTCTATGATTATTTTCCTCCATTATGTTTCCATCTGTATTAATAATCTGACCAAGGTATTTGTAACTGTTAACTTCTTCTAATTCATCATAATCAATCTTTATTTTCATATTTTGAGCAAATCGATTAAACATTACTTTAGTCTTTTTAACATTTATCTTTAGTCCTACTTTCCTACTTTCATCTGATAATTCCTGCAACATTTCCTGCAGATGTGAAGCATTATTTGCAAAAACAACTACATCATCTGCGAAATCTAAATGACGTAAATAATCACCATTTACTTTCACTCCTTTAGTTTCCCATTTTAATCCACAAAATACTTCATGCAGCACTGCTGTAAAAAGTTTTGGAGATATGGAGTCACCTTGTCTTACACCTTTCTCAATGTTGACTTTCCCAGGGTCATTATGTAATCTAATTGTTGCTGTTGCATTTTTATAAATATTCTTTAAAATATGACAATATCCTGGATCTATACCTTGATGATCTAATGCTTTAATCACTGAAGAAATGTTTATAGAATCAAATGCCTTTTCATAATCTACAAATCCTAAGCATAATGGCAACTCATATTCATTTGTCCTTTCTATAACTTCTCTCAATACCTGGATATGATCTACTGTACTAAAACCACTTTTAAATCTGGCTTGTTCTCTTGGTTGGTGGAAATCCAATGTTCTCTGTAGACGAGTAGTAATTATCTTGATAAAAATTTTATATAAAACTGATAAAAGGCTGATAGGTCTGTAATTTCTAATATCTTCTTTATCACCTTTTTTAAATATTAATATTATTACTGCATTCTTCCAATCATCTGGTACATCTTTATCATTTAGACATTTGGTATATAACTTTGCTAAAAAAAATTCTATTTCTTCACCTGCTTCTTTTAATATATCAATTATAATTCCATCATTACCTGGAGCCTTTCCTTTCTTCATACATTTAATTGCATGTCCCACTTCTTCATTTAAAATTCTGGGCAATTTGGAAGATGTAATAGATATAGGAGGTACTTGTTCTTTATTACTATATAATTCTTGATAAAAATCTTCTACCAATTTCATGATGTCATCTCTCCTTTTAGTAATAATTCCATCTTTTTTTCTTATTGCAGATATAAATTTCCTACCAATACCAAAATGTTGTTTTACATTCTTAAGACTTTTATTTTCTTCTACAGCTTTCCTTGCTAGTTCACAGTTATACTTTCTTATATCATTTTCAACTCTTTTCCGCACCATTTTACAAAATTCGAGATATTCAATTCTTTTTAATGCATCATTTTTGTATATCTTATTCCTTCTTTTCTTCATAAATTCTCTAGTCTCAGTAGAAATTTTATTGGTCAATTGCTGTTTCTTTCTACCAGCTATCTTTGTTGCAGTTTTCAAAAGTGTATCAGTTATTTTCATATTAATTTCCTTCAAATCTGAATCATGTTCAAAATCTACTAATACTTGAAACCGATTTGTAAGTTCTAATTTAAATTCATTAGAATGTTTCTGAAGATTAGGAATATCAACTGTAAATATTGTTTTTCTTAATAATTTTTGTCTCTCTAGTTTTACATTAACACGTATCTTACACCTTACTAATCGATGATCACTTCCTGTGTTAAATTTATTAAGAACATTACAATCTTGAAATATGTATTTCCTGTTAGTCAAAATATAATCCAATTCTGCTGTACCTTCATTTGGATGCTTCCATGTCCATTTCCTTTTAATATTTTTCTCAATAAAAGAATTCATAATATAAAGTTTTTCTTTTTCTGCAAACTCCACAAGTCTATGTCCTCTCTCATTTCTATTACCATAACCAAAATTACCCACAGCACTTTCATCTTTCATTTTTTTACCAATTCTAGCATTAAAGTCTCCCATAACAATTTTAAAATGGTGTTTACTCTGATCAAAAGCCTTTTGTACATCCATATAAAAATCTTGTACTACTTCATCACTATGAGAACTTGTTGGGGCATAAACCTGAATTATCTGCATTTGGTATCTGCTATTAAGTTGTATAACTAATCTTGCCACTCTGTCCGATACACCATCAATCTCCACAATATTGTTCTTCCACTTTTTATTTATAAAGAATCCTACTCCATTTGTATTTCCAATATTTGTGCCTTTATAATAGAGTATATGTCTACTTTTTAAATCAATTGTCTCTTCACCTTTTCTTCTAACTTCACAAAGTCCAATAATGTCCCATTTAATATAAGAGAGTTCTTCTTCTAATTCTTGCAATCTTCCTTCACTTGAAAGTGATCTGCAGTTGTAAGTACCTAAATAAAAAGTCGTCATCAAATGGCAGCCTGGGTCTGCAATCAGGGGATTCTTAGCACCCTCCGCCTTCGGCCACCAACCGCTGCCTTGGTTGGTGACTTTACAGCCTCCTGGGAATAAGGGCCATGCTTTATTTTTGTCTGTCATAATTGTATATATGTATTGGGAAAATATTTATCATTTACACAAACATTCATTCTGCCTTATCAGGGACTGAGAAGAAAGACCATGGTGTTTCTTGGTCTTAAACTCAGAGGTAAAAAGCCAATAAACTCACCATCCTGGCTAATGCGTGTTGGTGAGCAGCCTATCCATGTTCGTATACTATATGAATAATCACATAGTAATAACAGCTACAACGACAAGAACGTATGGAGTGGACATTAGGAATTTGCCCTGCTCGGTTCCTTTAAGGCCTCCAAGAGGAATCAAAGGGTCTCCTTTCAGTTAATAGCAAAACTCCTTTCTGCAGCAATGAGCAATTACTGCACTTTAAATTGAGATCATTTAAATACAAACTGGCATCACTATAAAAAAAATGTCTTCTTTTAAATTTTAAAACAAATATTTCAAAATAAAATATAGAAACAATAATTTTAAACTTTTTTCAAAATAAATTACATTTGTTTGTTCCAAAAATAATTATTATACAAATATATTTTTAATAACAAATATTACCTTTAAAACATTCACAATTTAAAATTTATATAATTTTGTATTTACACAATAACCTAAATACGCATGCATATATACTCACATATGTGAATGTAATTTGTTATTTACTTAGACCAATTGTTTTCTCAAATGTGTGAATAGACAAAACATTATTGTCTTTTATTAAAATATGCATTTTGAATTTTATAAATAACTTTTATAGTAAAACTTGATTTTTAATGCAGAGAAATTGCACAATCATATTAATTTAAAAGTAGGAAAAATAAAATAGAGATAAATCACAAATTATTACTTCATATTTGGGTGTGTCTATAATAACTTCAAAGTTAAGAGAAAACATCACTTGATGATTCCAAACATTCATTATCATAGAAAATCATAACAATAAATTATATATTTATATACGATAATCCTTATTTAAATTCAATCCAAAAATTAAATTAAATTCACTTTACAGAGTGAAATTTATTTTATTTTCAACAGTTTGTCATGTTTTCAGCAAAGATGGCCAGTTTTAGATCTTTTTTGTTTCATAATGAAAAATTATGTCACCAGTGTGATAAATGAAAAAATATTGAGATATTTTCCAAGGAATTGTTTAAAGATGATTATAAGATGAAACAAATTAAAAATACTTTGTCAATTTAAAAAGAGTTATAATGGTTTAAAGGAGTTGAAAATTGATAGTAAAAAATTAATATCTATTTCATTTATTTCAAATGCTCAAGTGAAATTTTTTAAAGATATATAAAAGAATATTTAATGTTTCATTCTGGGTTCCAAATATTGATAATAAATTAGTGAATAATTCTAAAAATATCATATCTGTCAAGCAGAAAAGTAATACTGTGTAAAGAAAATTGTGGGTATATGTTATTATATAAAGGTGAATCAAGGTGCAGTATTGAAATATGATTAAAGGGGCATGACTTGTTATATAAGCATGTTAAAATTAAAAATAATAGTGATTTAATGACTGCTTCAGTTTTTTTGAATCATGAAAGAACATATAAATATAAATTTAAGTTTGATATTGAAAATATGAAGATTCTTCATGAAGAGAGAAACCATAACAAAAAAAAAAAAAAATTAAGGAGGAAATTTTAATAAATAGGAATAAAATGAATTTAATTCATGGACAAACTGCTAATGTTAAAATTCACGATTCAGGATGTTTGCTTCCATTTTGTTATTTGAATTTAACAACAGTTGAGGCAAGTTAAGGAATTAACTGAAAGTATTTCTGTGGATTGAAAGATTGTTCATAATACTTTATTACCATTATATTTACTATTTATATAGATATAAAAATGAAAACTTTTTTAGATTATACTATATATTAGTTTGCTGCATAGAGAAACTATTCCATCTAGCACACAAAGAATTCTATTTAAAGTTTCTAAAATCTCCAAAAATATCATTTATAAAAACAGAGAATTTCTTCACTGAATTAGATCACTAAGATTTTGATAAAATCACATTGTCTTCCCCAAAGCTAAGGTTGCATTGAAGAATTGTTGTGTCTCAAGTAATAAGAGATTATGATTTTATATGAATTAAAGAATATTCTTTCATATGTATATTAGATGGCTGTCCAATCAGAATAGAAGATGGATTAACAAAACAATTTAAATTTCCATATGTTTTGCAGTTACTTATATTAATATATTTTAGATGAAGAAAGAGATAAAGTAATGGATATCGAACATCATGTAGACTGGAATATGCTGCTATTTGGCCTTTTAAAATTTCAATATTCTCCCTCATAGTTTTTAAATCGTATTTTTCCAAAGCAGCTATTATTTTAATATTATCAAAGTCAGGGATGTGAGCAATTTCGAAAGAGTGGAACACATTTTTATGCTTCATAACATTGACACCAATGCATCTACTTGATTGACTCACATACCTGCTAGAGTACTGTGAACAGGAAAAATTGGAGATTTTTTTTTAAACATTACAAAGAATTTTTTGTATGCTAGATAGAATAATTTCTCTATGCATAAAACTAATACTAGTAAAATCCAAAAATATTCTATCTTATAAGTGTGAAAATCATCATTGTAATATATATGTATAATGGAATGTTATTTATGTATGTATACTTTTCTGTTCTCTAAAATACTGAGAGTTTTTTTGTAGTTTTTATTATTGACTTTCCAATGTTCCAATTTTTTGATACATAGATCAACATCCAGGTTTTAACATAGATGAATATTGAATGTCACACTTGTTTAAAAGCGTACATACAGAAATAATAATAGTTTATAATTACATCAGTAAAGTAGAGGAAATGAATAGTTTGTAACAATTACGAAAGAAGAAGTCTATTTAACAGATTATTAATATATATATATAATTTCCTGAAATGTGTGTATATATATGTATGTATGTGTGTATATAATAAAGAATAGAACTGAAGAATTTATACCCATACAAACAGAGATAACCTTTAGCTTTTGACGTTGCTAAGAAACTATCAATTATGACTAATTGACAATCCCTGAGAATAAACAGAAATTTCAATAACCTATAACATTCACATCATACTCTTGGTTTCAAAAGGTATCAATAAAAGTAAAAAAGCAAAGCTAAAAAAACATGCTACAACACTACTGCTCAATGGATTTTCTCAAAAGAAAATAAAGATTGATAACAATGAATTAGAAAAAGTTAATAACACCAAACCCCATTGGTCAGATTATTAATAGATGAAAATATGATGGATAAAATTAACCAAATAATTAAACTGGGATGGAACACTTTGGTAGAAATCACTTAATATTAAAATGAAATATGCCTCTGGGTTTGAAAAGAAAGATTTAAAATAAATATGTTTTATTGGTTTTTACTCATGGGTTTGAGAATTGGAGCATTTAACAGAAGAGAAATGTGGAGACTTCAGACTACTCAATAATGTATAAAAATATGTATGTTAAAAGTAATGAGAAAAATTTAAAAATGAAATATACATGTGTCAGAGAGCCAACATATATTACTAATACCATTGAAAGAATTAAAAATCTGAAGTGCAGCTAGCTGAATATATTGCTAGAAGAGATGAATGCACAGTTGAAATCTTAAACATAATCCCAAAAAGTCATAAAAGACACATTAAAAGATCACATGTGAGATGGACAGATGAAATAAGAAAGTTTGCTGGTGTAATATAGAGAAGCGAACTCAGAGAAATGATCTAAGCTTAGAAAAATCTTCATCCTACAGTGGGTCAATAATAAATAAATATGATGGTATATATACCATTTCAAAGTAAGGTAATTATTTTCCAGACTTGTGATATATTATTTGATACATAATGTATTTGGCATAGTATCTATATAACATATTTTGATAATTCCAAATTTTGTGGCCTTATAAATAATCACCAACAAACAATGGTAGAATCAGCTCTTTAATGACTGCAATTATTCTTTTTCATCAAAAATATTTAACAAAGTAGCTAAATACTTAAAATCAAGGAATAACGTCACCACATCATTATCCAATAATATTTGGCAATTTTTTTTATTATTATCAGAGTTTCTTTTATTTCATTTGTAAATATTTTCTTTGTGCATCTACATCATAAATAAATTCAGACATTATATATTAAAAAATAAAATTTCATAAGAGAATATATCTCAATAATGAATCTTAGTAACACATGAAGGTTTGTGATGTAACTTAAAACTAAAATGGTTGAATAAGTCACTTTTGTTAAGAAAATTGAAAGTAGTGAACACCCTACAGTAAGAATACAAATTTAACATGCATAAAAACTGAAAAACAAATTATGCCATGAAAGTGATTGTAAATGTCTTACAACTCAGATTTTTTCTTTTACTACCACTATGCCATCTATTGTAAGATTTAGTAACTAATAGATGCCAAGTGCTTAATAAATTCGTAACCTGGCATCTATTAGTTCTTAAAAGTAACAGTAGGTAATACAGCAGAAGTAAATATATATATATATGTTGCTAAAACAGCAATATGTAAGATGGAGTCATGTGATAGAGTTGTGATATGTTTACAATGCCTAAAATGTTATAATGATAAAACATGTTTTCAGACCACAGATCTGCAATTCCATCTTTTATTTAGTTTTTAAGAATTAAAACTACAATGAAATCATTAAGCAATGAATTCCAATAACTTCTTTCTAACTAATGAAAATTCAAGTGTAAAATTGGAACATCTTAAACTTAGTTAAGAGAGATATTTATTTAATCATGTTATCTAAAATCCTTTTTTTAAAAAATAAAATCATTTTATTTTATTGAATAATTTAAAATTTTACACATATGTTCTTTATTTAAAAAAATATATCTATAATGGATGTTTAAAAGTGATATTCTAAATGTTTTATCATGCAAATAACATTTTAAAAAAAAAAATGTTTTAATTTTAAAGGAAATGCTGTAATGTATTATGAATGAAACTAAAAAAAACAACAATCTGCGATGAACAGTTCTTTTTAAAATATTTAAATAAATGAGCTTCAAATGAAAAAATTTTAATAGAAAGACTTCAAAATATAGCAAAATGGAAAAAAAAAAATCTTAAAATTAAGCTAGGGGGAGAAAAAAAACATGATAAATGACCAATTTCCTTTTCAGATAAAGTCAACAACCAATGAATTGAGAAAAAAATGATGTACTAAAACTTAAAATTAGAATATTTTTATTATTACTGTAAAACATTTGATATTAACTTAAATAGAAACAGGAAAAAAAAAAGCAGACACATTTCCATATAAAATGACAACTTAATACACTCTGGGCATAATTTTTAATATACAGATTGGTATGACTTAAATCAAATGGACTTTACAAAGTTGTATCTATCTATATTCATTCTTTCAAAACCCACTGATTCATTTACCCAATTCATTAGTCCCTGGTTAAATATATATATATTAAATAAAAAGCATTACAAATTAATAAAAAATATCAAACAAGGCAAAATCTCCATACAGTAGTGCCACCCTGTGCCAACCAGAGTAATCAATGGAGAAGGCATCTGTTTGTGGTGGCGCTACTGTATGGAGAGTTTTACCTTGTTTGATAATTATGTGCTAGTATAAGAGATGGTGATCATGTGATATTTATGGCTTTAATAAAAAGTAATATTTCAATTTTCTAAATTTATTTATTTATTTAATTCTACTGCACAACGTTACAAGAAAAACAAAGAACTCTACTTGTATTTTTTTAAATATTTTGCAATTGTCAAATTTCTTAACCAAAAAAATATAAGAGAAGGATTATGATTGGTTTATTTTTATTGATGTCTTAAGATATATCTAAAATTTTCAAATATTTGTATCACATTAAGTATTAAAACATAAACCACAATGGCTGCAATTGGATATGTAATACTAGTATAAATTTTTATCTACCTTAATTTCATAGAATTTTTTAAATTGAAATGGTGTCTATCTCAGTCCATATCCTTCTAGATAAGACACTGTATTTTTCAAAAGTCAAATTAGTTTGAATTTTGCTCATATAATATAAATTCATACTAATTATAGTCAAAACTAAAATAATTTTCCTTTATATTTTGCTAATAACGTTATTTTTTCTACTTGTTTAGACAATTATTGTAATATTGATAGTAAATAATGTTTATAATAATTAAAGCAATCTTATTTCCTTATAATAATTGATTATAAGAAGGCTCTTAATGGATTATAATTAAAACCAATTTAAACATAAGGAATTTTATGTCTCCATTTGCAATTTTATAATTATATTGTTTTAATTTTTTTATACAAATATTTATACATCTCTATATTTGGTTCATTTTGAATACAAATCAATGACTACTATGTATCCTCTGCCATGATGTAATACCTTGTTGTGATGGAACCAATTTCTTAGAGGACAACTTAGTTGCAGATTGACAGTGGTTGACTACATCTTCAATCTCATGACTCATATTAGGCCATCACCCATATTTTGCAGTAGCAAAACATCCTACAGGTAGCAATTCCTATATGTGCTTTCTCCTTCTGGAGGAATTAATATGCGATCTGTCATTAAACTGCATCTGCATGGAGATTCTTGCACACATTTTAGATTTTCTCAACTACGTAACTTGATCAACTTGTAGCCATCCATCTTTTATCCACTTTCCAACTACTTGATATCCACATATTCTTTAGTCCATTTGGCTACAACTGCACTATTGAACATAATGGATTCAGTGACTCTGTATAATTTATCAGCATGGTTTGAGTTTGAGGTTCATACTCATGCATATTTGGCATTCTTAAATGTCTTTTACCAGCTTATATACAAATTCAAAGTCATAGAATGCAAATATATTTATCCATTCAATCAATCTTTGACTGGCATAATCTGAAGTCTTCTTTATGTTTCCTACTATTTCTAACAGAGGTTTATGGTTTGTACAGATTTAAAAAGAAATTGTGTACATATTGGTGAAATTTTTTTACAGCAAAGCAAGGATTGCCAACTATAGTTATTTTCAACCACAGTTAAAGTTCTGGATGCATATACAATTGGATATTCACTAGCATATACTCTATGGGGAAAAAGAGCTTGGACTCCATATTAAGAAGCATCTGTTATCACAATTATGTCTTGATTGTTTCTGTAATAGACAAAGAGTTGATTCAATGTTAACAAGTCTTTAATTTTCTTAAATGCTACATGTTGCTCAACTTCCTACTTCCATTGTTGTTTTTAATTAACAGATTACACAGCAGCATCAGTAGAGTTATTTTTCAGGAAGTTCTAGAAAAAAATAAAACCCAGAATCACTCCCAAATCCTTAATATTTTTCAGTTTAGATGCATTTTTAAATAGCTTTTACTTTTTCTGGATTTGGGTATGTTCCTTTGTTATTAATAACATGGCCTAAAAGTTTTATTTCTATAGTGGACCAAATGTAATATGAATAACATTTACCCCCATGCCAAAATTCTCTAATGTAGCACAGGCTTTGTTTACACATGCTCTTAATTCACTCCATTTTTTCAATAATTATTAAAATATCATCCAGATAAGGAGTGATGCCTTCCATATCATTTATAACAGATTATTCTGCACATGGGGCAATGGTTACTCCATGTGACAATTTATAACACTTAAATAACCCCGAGTGAGTATTAATTGTAAAGGTTCAGCTGTTCTTACTGTTATTAAAATCTGATGGAATGTGGACTATAGATCAATCTTAGCAAAGCATTATATAATTTGTAATGATGCTAATGTCTCACAAAAACTAGCTACAGATATGCTTTTTTATTAATATATTTATTTAAATATTATTCAGTAATCATCACATAAATGAACAGTATCATCTGGCATCAATATTCCTATAATGGGTGATGCCCATGATGAATCTCCAATAGATAATAGAACAACTCTCTTTACCAAATCTTCAATTTTTGCTTTTAAAGCAAAAGAAACCTTCCATAGTCTAGAAACTACAGGATGAGCATTCTCCAATAATTCTATATCAATCGGTTAAATCTATTCTCATGGACCTGACTTAAACAATTTTAGAGACTTTTTTTCTGATTTTCTTCTCCAGCAGTACTCTTTTTATTATCTCTATCCTGATCCTAATGGTTTAAATAAATTTCAACCTTGATTCAGGATTAAGACTCTTTTCATAATATACAAAGATAAAATTTTGACTCTCAAGTTTACTTTCACTGGTAGAGTTCCTATCCCTCATGTTTCTCTCAATTTCTGTTTCTATTGGTATACTCCTCTTGCATTTCCCTGTGATAATTGAACAATCTCTCTATGATAGATGATATGCCTGCTCCACTGTCAATCTCCAGTCTCACCTTCTGTTAACAAACACAAACATCAATTTATCAATATCATTCACCTTTTTGACATTAGTTTCTCTTTTGTTTATCTCCTCTCAATTTAAAGTACAGTCTTATTTCAATTTTACTATTCTTTCTTTGCTATGATAAACAGAGGACTAGTGTTCTTCAACCACATAAGAATGGCATCAGTTCTTTTTAAATTTACAATTCTTGTTCATATAGCCTTTACTGCCACAATAATCGCATATACAGACCTTATCTATATATGTACAGCTGTTAGTCTCAGCTTTTATTCTGTTTAGTTATCTTGGAAGTGTTTTTTTAACTCTGTATTATTCTGTTACTCTACTATATTTTACAGTATGGCTTTTAAGGCTATACTTTTCTCTATGGTGTGATTGTACAATAATTCAGTAACACTCAATAGTACTTATCTGAATTTTCTGCCAATCATATCTCATAATACCTGTTCAAGAAGCATGCTATCCAACTCCACACTGCAATTGTGACCCTCATCAGGGGTACACAATCCCATGTCATATGGTGCCTGGATTTTATTTCTATATTGTAGATATGCCACAATGTTTACATTTTGTAGGTTTAAATGTATGCTTAGTTTTGTCTATCACATGGTAATTCCTCTGGAACTTTTGGTCCCCACCACTTGCAATATTTCTTCATTGGCCATCCACATTAACATTGGCACTCTATATCATCTACTATATTGGTAATAAGCATAAATTTCTCTACATTCACATTATAAATTTGAATTCTGTTGTGTTGTTCACATAGAACTAATTAAGACATCTATTTGACAGTGCAATTATTTTTCTCTTTATTAATTCCTGGCTGTTCTTTCTTCTTTATATGGCTCTCTCAAAGTTCTAGGCTGCACTAAGCTGCCTTAAGCACCAGACAACTTTCCACTTCACACAGGTTTTCTGAGTTTAAACTATGCCCCTCTGCTACAAACAGAGATATTATTGACATTACCAGCTGCATCATCAATATTCATTTATCTCAAATAAAACCCAACATTACGGTGAAACCTAAACAAAGATGAGCTTATTAAGTTGACATGAACAAGCGTATATATTTTAAATGCTTTCACACTGTTGCAAATCTCAGAGTAAATACACTTCCTAAACAATAGATTAAATTTAATACATCAACATGTTCTATGGATACTACTTAGCATATAACTTTATCTATGCACAGACATCCACACATCCATTTTCTTACTACATGCACTGTATTTCACCTCCGAATGCCTACCAACTCTCACCTTCTTTACTACTGAATCACACACTGTAATTTCACCCTGCTTTTGCAGTTTTTATTGCATCTTGAATACAATCTGCATAATTAGTACACATTTGCATAATCTGCATTCAAATGTACATTATGCATATATTAATTTTCTCGAGTGTAACAATGGGGAGTTTATTCATTTCCTGTCTGCCGAGTTTTTATAGACAAATTTAATAGCTTTATTTACATGCTTGAAAAATATGTATGTACATAAACCACAATATTATTATTTAGATAATCAGTAGAATTGTATAGCATTTAGTACTAATTACAAAATTCCTTTTCCTTATAAATATCATAAAAAAATTAAAAAAGTTATTATTGCAAATAAAAAATAAAGTCTTGGTGTTAAAAAAAAATAAAAACATTTAAGATGTTGTTCATTTTATTGAGTATATTTATATTCATCTTCATATTATTGATAATGGCAGTTTGATTTGCTTGTTATTCTCTTAATACAGTTTATTTTATGTGATTTAGATGAGCCTTGAGGCATAAGGTCCATGAATCACACATTCATAGATCATTTCCGAGCTGAAACTTCTTATCAACCTCTAAGTAACAAACCATTTGTTTTTTTTTATTGGTATACTTCAATTTTGGGTTTTACTATTTATACAAATACAATGTACTAGACTGGACTGATGAAGTGTCAACCAATTACAAATTTCTAAAGCAATATAATAATGAAAATAAAATGTGATATTTAAGGGAACAACACAATCTTAAACAAAATTATTATAATAGTAGGTTAAAGACAATCTAGCAAAAATCTATACTTCTTCTACAGTTCAAATTTCATAAAAACACATTCCATGTCCATTTTACATCACAGTAATGAGATTTAATTAAATCCAAGTATCCATCCTATACTTGGCTGATATATATTAAATCAAAAACTTTTATTATTAATGATAAAATAAGCAAGATAAATCATGATTTTTTATGAGCAACAATTTTATAATTTTGAGAAAAGACTCTCATTGACATTGGCAAAAAGTTCAAATTTATGGTACCCCAAGGAGTGTGAAATTCCTATCAAACAACAACTCTATCGAAAGTATTATATAACACAGCTGTAAAAAGTCCTTCCTTCGTACTAATAAACAAAACAAGATAAACAGATAAATAGCAAATAGCTTAGTATGGAAGGTAATCAACACTATATCCAATTCTCCAAGATAATATGAGAATCAGCCACAGGGTCATCCAATATTTGATGATTTTTTTTATTCAACTCTCTTTCATTATATCACATTAATGAAGATAATTGACGTGTAGCACAATACAAAAAAATATAAATATTTATCTCCTATTTTAAAGAGGTTCCCTGTAGAATTTTTCTCAACCAAAGAATAAAATTTTCAGTTGCAATGAATTTATAAATTGCTGTTATCAATTCCCATGCTAGTACTGTCACTAGTCAGTCCAACACCTGAATAAGAGTGCAGAATAACATATAAATTGTATCTGGATCTATCCATAAATTTCAAAGTCCAGGTTCAATTCCCATGTTAGTACTGTCACTAATCAGGCCCTAACACTTGAAGAAGAGAAGAGAATAACATGGGAATTGTATTTGGATATATTCATGAATTTCAATGTCCAGGTTCAATTCTCATGCTAGTACTATCACTAGTCAGACCAGTAACATCTGAATAAGAGTGGTGAATAATAGCTCTCTAAATGTCATGCTATATACTAATCTGTGTGCTCTTACTACCAGTTGAATATATTTGGAAAGTTTAAAATTTTTATAAAAACATTTAATATTTAATATTAGATGATAGAAATGGACCAACATATAATCAATAATAAGTAAATTAGTATATCTGCTGCTGGGAAAGAATATACATCTTTTTATTATTATTTGCATCATCAACAATCCACTTTGTTTACATTTAGTTTTTTCACTTTTGCCTCTGAATAAATTTAAATTTTAAAATGTCATGTATCATTTGTTACAATATCTTTTATTCAAAAAAGGACAGATATGATTTAGTGTGGTGGTAGAGTATCGGACCCTCAAATGTAAGGTCCTTGGATCAATTCTACTTCCGCTTCCAGAGTTCAAATTTCTTACGAATCTCCAGGCCATTTAATTATGGTTATTATTCAAAATAGAAATCTGGAATTTGTAGTACAAAAAAAAAAATGATAAAAAGCAAAGGTCCTTTTATTTTTAATTTCAAATGTTTCAGAGGAAATTTTCAAAGAGTGAACTTTGAGCTAACAAGGAGTGAGATTTGAGCTCTCAATAATATATTTCCAATAAAAATAAAAAGATAAGAAAAATGTCTATATTTAGCTATAAATGAAAAGATTTATTATTTACAGATCAAGGGTGAAAGTGTTCAATAAATAGAACACCATGTTTAAAAAAACATACACTCACACACTAAAGAACTTTAGAAGTATAATTGTTCTACTATAAACTTAAGCTGGCTCAATTAGTTTAAACAAAGATTTCTTACTCCATTAAAGTCTCAGCGATATTAAGGCCAAGAAACATACTGAGGACTTTATCTATTTCAATGTGAACTATTACCCCTTTTAAGAGGAACATCTGAATGGACAAATAAAATCCTTTTCGATCAAAAAATATTTGGCAGAGTTTTGTAGGAAAAAGTATCTCTCACAATTTTTTTTTCTGAATAAAAAATACATTTTTCAAAGACAACCAAATGCAAGTTATAAAATATTAGAATATTTATATCAAAACTAATTATCAGATTTCTGTTGCACAATTGGAGTTCAGTTTGATGTGTTAAGACCAGTGATTCCCTTCCTTTTCGCCACCACGGTACTCTTGATTTCATTCTGCATATCTCACATACCCTTAGTGATAAACCTCTACTTTTAAAAAAATGATTTACTTTTTAATTATTAATTACTTGAGAGGCATAACAATTTATTGCTGTTAAGTTTCTGTTTATTCATTAATTATGTGAAAGTAGTCAAGCATTGGTGGTCGAGACGTCAGCGACAGCTGCTTTAAGCAGTTGTCCTGGGTTAGCGGGTTCGCTTCCCGGCTGATGCTATGACACATGAGAGAAAAAAATTATGTGAAACTAATTGAAACTAATTAAATTAAGATAGTAAATTTTTTAAACTTAAAATATTTAGTTTTATGGTGCTATGTTCAGACAGAAAAAACAACAACAACAACAACTAATAGTTTCTTTACAAAATAACATTGAAAAGTAATCGTGTTATTAATATATGTTCTACAGTTTTATAAATGTAAAAATTAAATTGAAATAAAGGTCAAGTAGAGTTAGACAATTCACTGTTATCTCAGTCTAGAGGGAACAAGTCTCCTGTCACAACAATGTGATTTTATTTCAGTAACAATTCACTCTAAAACCTGGTATCTTAACAAGCATTTATTGATCATGGGTGAAACATTTTTTCTATACCACATTGTTGCAGCGAACATCAAAAGGAAAATTTTTGTTAAATATTTAGAACATTGATGGTAATATAAATTTTGTTATGTCAAATGCACTTTATATTCATTTGAAAAATTGATATTATTTATTTTTTATTTCTACATTTTACAGTACTTATTATAAAACATCTATTGGGAATCGCTGATCTAGACACTCAAAATAAAAATTTCAGTAGAAGCATAAATTCCCAAAAATACACCCATATCCAAATCCCCTTCCTTACTTGGAACAATCAGGTTCATCAACCTAACTAAACAATTGGCCTGTTTATTCCAATGGCTATTTATTGAATTTCACTGTCATTTCATTGGGGCTAATGCATTACATGTTTAATCCAAACTTCATAATGCCACAGTTTAGACCAATCCATTATTTGACAGTAAGCTTAGAATAAGTTCACTTCAACAGTGTTTCTGAATTCCCTAAAATCACACTGTATTTTTGATAAACACTCACCTATAACTGAAAGAAAAATAAACAATAAAATTGTTTTATGCATATTTATTCACTTTGGGTTTGATTATATTTATTTCAGTTTATTATGTTTTGTTATATTTTATGTTTTTTTAATTACAATTTTTATGGTATTATATACTCCCGGGTCTCATTTTATGTGAATTTTTTTAATGTGATTTTGAAGTTATGCGATTCATGTTTATTCTTAATATCTTTGTATGTGGTTTTCTTTTATGTGATAAAAATTATTAGATCAGAAGTCGAGCTCCGATAATGCGCTATTATTTTAAATATTATAAATTTTGAACACTCGCGTCATATTTAAAGTAATAGCGCATTATCGGAATTCAACTTCCATCTAATAATTTCAATATTTTCAGTGCTTTATAATAGTATTGTAATAGATTTTATGCAATAAAGAAGTTCATAATTCACTTAAAATCAGATTTCCCCATTTTATATACACACATTAAATTTTACCAGATTATAATGTAAATTTGTTCAAACATTATAGATGCCTATACTATGATGTGGTTGTTTTTGCATTTTAAATCACATTCTATTTTTGCTTTTTAAAAAAAGAGAACACAATCAATTAATCATTTAGTGTCTGCAAGTAAATTTTACAAGATTATAATGTAAATGTGTTCAAACATTATAGATGCGTATACTATACATGTTGTTGTTTTTGCATTTTAAATCACATTCTATTTTTGCTTTTTTAAAAAAGAGTACATAATCAATTAATCATTTAGAATCCCAAAATTAAAAGGTGAGTAACAGCAGGGGGCACAATTAAATTTGACAATTAAAATCTGATTTTTAATTATAATTAACAATTTAAAAATTATGTAACAGTGATCTGAAATTAATGTGATGTGAAACAATGAAATTTGATTTTTAAACAGGATTGAAAATTAAGAAATTAAAGACAAAAATAAGAATTTAATTTTTAATTGTTAGTTTTAATTAAATTTTGCCCAACAGTGGTGAGTAGGTGTCTTTTTATTATCATAAGTCTAAGTTCTCATTTTTATTTTAAACTCTTAGTTTACCCTAATGGAGAGGGAAAAACACCCAAGAAAATGAATTTCTTTGGAAACAAAAATTTCAATTTTAGATCACTTAGCAAAATGGGAAGGATCAACAGTGATTGGAAAACATTTTAGTTTGGGCGAGTGTACTATAAGAGCAAATAAAAAAATGAAATTGGCGCTAGTTGTATTTCCTCTTGTGACAAATCTGATGTCTTACTAGTTCACAAATGAACTTGCATATCGTCAAATAACAATAATGATTAAAATACTGTACCTGTATGAAAAAATGTAAAACACTGTCAATTACGCATAAAAATATATTGTTTTGAATAAAATTAAATACTGTAGTTAATAAAAAAAGTAAAAAAAGGTGGTCTTGTATCAATTTTTTTCAAATTTGAAGTTTTTTATTAGTCATATTTTATTTCCTTATTTTTTTTTTATGCGAATTTTAAAGCAATTTTACATTGTTGCTTTGCTTTTACGCAATTTTTGAAAATTACAGTATGTATCCCCCATTTTTCAAGGTAAGTTAAGTCTATTTTTGTGTGATTTCTTTTGTGCGCATTTTCTGAGGAACCTATCTACTGCATAAAATGAGACCCAGGTGTATATAGTTATGTATTTTATTTTGTTCATTATATCATAGCTCACAGGACAGTCAAAATGTAATTGTGAATGCATATATGTACAATAAGGGGTTTTTGCTAAAAAGGGTTTAAAATACAATGAATAAACTGCATTTATATAAGATATGATATCAAAATAATGGAAGTGATGAATTTGGTAATATTTCTGAAATTTCATAGATGAGAAATCTATATATTCCTCAAAAAAAATCCAATAGTTTTAACAGTATTATATTTTAAATTTTCTCTGGGTATTGCATAAGAACATGCATATATTTCACTTTGAAAATTAAAAAAGTTATATTGAAGTTCATTCAAATACTGGAGTTTTTTTTTTAAGACAGTAAATTATGAAAGGTTTCACATGTTCTACTTCTAGGATGGATTACTTTTGTTAAAACAGGCAAAACTCACTATACGTATGCCACACACAGCAAGTTAGAGTAATCAATAGATGCCAGATGGCTTGTGCATAAAATCCCCATCTAGTGCCTACTCATCCAATATCCCCAGACTAGTTTCTGGCTTGAGGCCTTCATCAGTCAGGAGCCTTGGATCTGAGAGCACTGCATCTAGTTCCACAAGCATAAGAGGTGGTGGTCATGTGATGGATTACATTTGTTAAAAATACACATCTAGTTACTATTAATTTATAATTTTATCAGTTTTTTCCTTATAACAAAAATATTATTTGGAGCTAACAGAAAAGCATTATGATGTTACATAAATATTTCATGATAGATGGTAATACACAAGAAAAAAAGAAAAAGAAAAAGAAATATTTATTATTAAACTGACAGTATGTCCCAATAATAAATAAATGATTGGTTTTTTTCTTCAAACTACCTTACAATAATACTTAAATTGCAGTTGTTATGTAGTTATTCAAACAGGCAAAACACTGTACGTATGTAGTTACACAGCTATTCACAAAAATGTTAAGACCTAGTGGGTCTGAATCATGAATTATGATATAAAATATATGTCAGTTTCATATTTTTATGGATCACTATTCTCTATGCCATAAAATGAAATCTTGCAATCCATTTTAAAATGCTTTTGTAAATCGTGGTTTCATTTCTATACACAGTTTAAATTATTTATAAAGTTTCAATAGCAATTTTGCTTAATTTAAAAAGAAATTTAATGTTATAAATTATTCCTTCATGGGATAAGGCATAAAACACACTGTCATATTTTTTTATGTTTGTAACTCATAATTCAGACATACTAATGTTCTAAAGTGAATAGCTAAATTATGTGACTACATAACACATGCATTGATTCAGAGATGGAGTTTCAGACAGCTTTGAGAGAGAATAGTCACATTTTAACACAGACAACACTACTTATATATTGGATATAAAATAAATCACACTTGAACCCTTGTGTTACTATTAAAAGAAATGTGTTTTAATGTGTTATTTAAATATTGTCATGGATATGTGCAATTTATTATATTCTAAAAAGATATCTGTTTAAAAAATGTATGTGTAATATAAATGAAAGAAATCATCTACTTAACTCATTTCTCTTATGTTTATCATAGTTAAATGTTAGAGAATAAGGATGAAATTCAAGATATGTTAAACAAAATTTAAACATGGCAAAGTAGACAATATTTAAGATTAAGTTTGCATTCTACCCCCAAAATAACACCTACCATTGAAAACCCAAATGTCTATCTAGTTTATTCTTTTTGTACTTTGAGTATTTATATTTAATTTTTGTTATAAAAAGTAATTTCTTTCATTGCTTATAAATAATGTTGTTGTCTATTATATAAATATAATATTATCTCTTTATTCTATCAAGTAGATATTTTAAATAAGCACAGCTCCAAAAATTAGCCCAGCATTAGTGCATCCTCATCTACCCTCCAATTAGATTATATTTATATCACCACAATCATTGCTTAAAATAAACCAATAGAATATCAGCAAACTGTTGTCAAGGCAACTACATTGACAACAAATTGCTGATATCTGATTGGTTTGTGTAAAACATTGGTTATGATGATGTTTACATATGAAAAACAATTAACTCTGTACATTTAACGTTAGCAGTGTGTGTGTGCGCGCGTTTGAGCATTGTTGAATTTATGAATTCGGAATTAACAACGGAAATATATGCCATTCAATAATGTTTCTTGATTATTCACTTCAATGGTCAGTATAAAATGACAAATGATTTAATTTCTCAAATATTTAATATAAATTTGGTACTTTTCTTTCTATTTTTAAAACTTCATTTTTAAAAGAAAAAAATTACACTGTCAAATATTTCGTGAACTATGTAAGCTAAAAATGTAAGCTGTTATTGATGTAGAAGGAAGGATTAACAACTTAAAGTCTGTAGAGGATACAGTTAAAATTTTAAAAAATATAAGTTTAATATTAATCATTTATCATTTTTTAGATTTTCTTTTCCACTTCATCTTATCTGCGCCACACTCGTACACACTCATATTGATATTACATATATATGTATAACATATTTAGATCTTAAAACATATCCCATGACGTTATAATTAAAGTAATGTAGGACAAACTTCAGCTCACAAGGTTACGTGTTCAGCTCTAGAGACAATATAAATATTGGATTCCATTGCCACTTTTCTTAAACTTATATATTAATAAACTATAGTAATCACATGATCACTATCTCATACTAGCACAATAATTGTTATTAAACAATCCAAAACAAAACAAAACTCTCCATATAGTAGTGCCATCTTGAGCTTGGATTGAAAATATTAATAGTGTTTTCAATTTCATTCTCAGAGTTTTGTAGTTAAATAGAGTTAAAAGGTGGGTGCTGGAGGGTTGCATTAGATCCTAAGATCTAGGTGCAGTGCTCTCAGATCTGAGGCTCCTCACTGATGAAGGCCACAAGCCAGAAACTAGTCTGGGGATATTGGATGAGTAGGCACTAGATAGGGATTTTATGCACAAGCCTTCTGGCATCCATTGATTGCTCTTGTTAGCACAAGATGGCACTACTATATGGAGAGTTTTGCTTTGTTTTAAACTATAGTAATACAATATGTATCATTATTAAAATATTTTATTTTGTAAATAAGGTTCCATTCAAAAAAGTTGTTAATGTGAATTTTATTATCATATTTGATTAATAATAAGTGTTTCAACATTTAATAGCCCGCAAAGCATCCATTAACATTTGTTCCAAAAATGACTACTGTGGCTTTTAAGCATTCAAATATTTATGAAATGTATTATACGTTTTTCTTATTTACTGAAGAACCCTACTTAGGGTTAGAGTGCCAATAAGTTAAAACCTAGATTAAAATCTGGAAATGTTTTTAGGTTCCAAGTTAAGGATTTTTCTTTAAATAGCCAGCCCATAGCTAAATCTGTTACTAAAGTAAAAGAGCATGATATTCTAAGCAAGAGGGTAGAACAAAGAAAAAAAAAACCATAAATCATCACTCACAAATTTATATTTGACAGAATCTCTTTAGGAAGATTCTGGTACACATTATTTTATCTTAAAATATATATTTATTGAGATCTTAAAACACATTTTTAGCAAAAACTTCATATTAGAATCTTATGAAAAGATAGTGAATACACTATCCTACTATATCCTTAATCAGGGATTCAAATCCAAACGAAATTCTACCAAGTGAGTTCCATAAACAGCCAAAGTAAAAATCATTTAAATGGGTATTTCACTGTTCTTAGTTGGATGATAAAGTTTATAAAGATACATCATATGGTTACTGATATATTGAATACAACAAAAGAAAAATATAATTGAAAAATGATTTTTGTACATATTATATAATTGTTATATGTAGTATAATTGATAAATCTTACTTTCATTGCAATTGTAAGTATTTGTATTATTTTAGCATAATTTTAGTATTGGATCTGTTTAATGTTATATAAAAACCAATAGATGCCACTATGTATGCAATGCAAATTGAAGCTTTAGAATAGATTACAATCTATAATGAGAAGGGCATAAATTATTGGATTATTTTTATAAACAAATATAATTATTGCTGCTGAATAATGAAATACTTAAGATTGCCTTACATAATTTCATTTGAGTTTGGGAATAAGATGCCTTATGTCTCTATCTTATAGCTGGAGCAAGAGTATCCTTGCAGATTGAACACCAATGACATATTCTTGGAAAAGAAAGTTGGAAATAAGTCTAAGCAGCTAAAATAGGTACAATTATATATATATATATATAAAGTGAAAATGGGAGAGATAATAAATTGCAAGGACTTAAATATTCAAATAGTCAGCAATTGAAGAAATATAATATTTATGATTAATGATTTTGTGTTTCCTAAAAGAACAAAGGAGCAACAAATTACTTAAAATGTAGTGGAATTCATTTGTGATGGATTTAATGCTACTTTTAATAGGTCCACCAATTTAAACTCATCAGTCTAAAAATCACATGACTTTTATTTCCAGTTTTATCAATGTCTGCTATTAAGATATATCATAAAGCAATGCTGGATAAAATCTCATAATTGCTTCTGGCTGATTGGGTTTTATTCAGTTGAGAGATATAGTTTATTGGTGACAATAAAGTTTAATACCAACAACATCACATGACTTTCTAGTGTTCAAGTTTACAGTAGATGGAGCTACAGTAGAGTGAAGATAATTGCTTCTGGAAATGTATGAATAAGCATATGAGAAAAGTCACGATACTATTATTAATATTAACTGTCTTAGCAAAGGAACCTACTATTGGCATATTAATAAATAAAATTTGGCATGATATCAGATCTATAAAAACATGCAAATGAGTTTTCTTTGATTCAAAACTTTTGAAAAAAGAAATTTCAAGCTACTTTTAAATAGGATAAGTATTTTGCATGCTTTACAAGATTAAAAAAAAAAACAACAACACTGTTTTATTTAGATTAATGCATTTTTGGTGCAACCACCATAATGATAGCTATTCTAATTACAATTCAAAGACTGCTTTATAATAACTGTTAGTAATATTTGAAAATGCCTTATTTTACATATTCCAATCATTAGATAGTTGGACACTTCAATATTTTGTTAATGATATTATCATTGTTAGCAAGATATCATGCTTTTTTTTATTTTCCTTTTTCAGTTGTTATGCTCTCAGCAGACCAGTTTGACATTTTGCAAGTTGAAACAATGCCATTGCTCTTTTTTGTGGCTTAATAATACAGATGTGTCAAGCATTGGTGGTCGAGAGATCAGTGATGGCTGCTTTACAAGCAGTTGTCTCGAGTTAGCGGGTTCACTTCCCGGCTGATGCTATGACACATGAAAAAATAATAATAATACAGATGTATGTGTTGAATTTTCCTTCAGTTTCTTGTATAAATATTTATGTTGCTCTACTTCAGTTGTGATGTTATTAACAAAGATCAAATAGCATTCAGCCATTTAATTATTTGAATATGTAAATTAAGGTGTTTTCAAATATTATTAATACTTGTTATAAAGTATTTTTAAAGTTTAGAAAGAATAGATAAGATTAAGGTAATTGGTATTAAAATATGTTAAATAAAACTAGATTCTTATTTTATGTCTTGTAAAGCATATCTATATATGTATACTCGAAGTTTATTATTTTTATAATAATGAAGGTTTTCATAATTATTTGATTGCTGTAAATTTATAAAGTGGAAATAGCTAGATGCATAAGATGTGTTATGTTGGACTATTTCCATCATTTATGAGTGAATGTTGAATGTAAAGAAAATTTTAAACTTTATTTAAACTTTCCAAATACAAACAACTTGTTAGTAATAACACACAAATAGATAATACAGGTTAGTAATTACACAATGTTTCGAGTAGCATTATTCTCCATTCTTCTTCATGTGTTGCTGGCCTATATGCATAGTGACAATATTTGCTTAGAAGTTGAACTCGCACTTTAGATTCTTGAATATTGAATTTTAAGGCAAACGCTCTACCAACTGAGCTATTCTGTCAAAGGCAACATATAGTAGAAATTTGCATTAAAATTCGATATTCAAGAAATCTAAAGTTGTGAGTTCAACTTCTAAGCGAATATTTTCACTGTGCATATAGGCCAGCAACACCTGAAGAATAATGGAGAATAATACTACTCAAAACGTTGTGTAATTACTAACCTGTATTGTCTATTTGTGTGTTATTACTAACAAGTTGTTTGTATTTGGAAAGTTTAAATAAAGTTTAAAATTTTCTGTACATTCAACATTCACTCATAAATGATGGAAATAGTTCAATATATCACATCTTATAATATACCATCATTACAAACCTTCAGACAAATGTTAGATGCATAAGTGTGTAATTAGTTTCAGTTTTAAATCCTAATTTTCACTGATGAAGGAGAAAGCAAGAAATCATATATTATCCATCAATTATGCAAACTTATAATAGATGATCCTAGAATAATGAGAAAAAAATTACTCCCAACCAAAAAATTTCTGAATAAATTTTTCCCTGAAGGCAAATGATGGGGGGTGGAGATATTTTGTTGATCTCTGCCTCTTTGGTATTTCAAATCTTATTAACCTCATAATCAAGTGATCATTTAATAAATGGAGAAAAAAATCAAATGAAAAATACCTCATAGTACCATATGAGAAAATTTTAATTCATTTTTATATTCGAACTATTGATTTGAAATTTCACACTCATCAAAAAAGGTATCACATGATTTCATTTTTTAACTAACTATGAATGGCATAAGGTGATCTCTTCTATAAATCTTTGCAATTAATGTAAAAACAAGCCAATAGATTAGAAATAACAGATATAAAACTTGAAGCTCATTTGTATCTATGGTTGAAAAAAATAAAAAATTCTCAATAGGAAAATTTGTTTGGGTTCAAGATCTTAAAAATTTGAAAGCCTCCAATTATTAAAACCAGTCCATTAGTATTTGTTAAAATGTAGGAATTATTTTCATTTGATAGATAGATGATTAGACTAACTGTAGGAATTTTTTGAGTTTTGTCATCTGTACTCGTTTATAAAATTAAAACTTACTATAATGGTCGTTTCTTTTTTCTTGTTCTCCTTCATTTTCTTCCAACAATCAAAGTTGTTTTAATACACTTTTCATAAAACTGAAACTCATAACTTTGAATTAAATAACAATTTCCCTTATATGATTATTTAATTAAACAGAATTATAATAACTTTCAAACAGATTTTCATTCCGATTTGTTTATTACTTAAACCAATAATCTACTGTTTAGTGAATTATTTCAATTTACCTGTGAATTCATTGATTACATAGAAAAATTACATATAGAAAAACATAATGTATGTACTTTAAATTAACAATAATCAATACTTCCATCCATATTGGAACGATAGCACTCCTTGTGGCAGAATTATTAGATAACCTCAAACCCAAATGTGATTGAACACATTATAAAGATTACATTAAATAACAAATTTTCATTTAAATAGACAAATAATGCTTGCCTGAACTTAAATAAATCATTTTAATAATAATTTAGATTGCAATAACAAAGGTAAAACTCTCCATATAGTAGTGCCAACCAGAGTAATCAATGGATGCCAGAGGCTTGTGCATAAAATCCCC
Organism: Epiperipatus broadwayi; assembly: GCA_028023455.1. NCBI lineage: Eukaryota > Metazoa > Onychophora > Udeonychophora > Euonychophora > Peripatidae > Epiperipatus > Epiperipatus broadwayi. The sequence goes on along the minus strand of JAQFVV010000054.1, from coordinate 5,004,837 downwards.
ATCTAGTGCCTACTCATCCAATATCCCCAGACTAGTTTCTGGCTTGTGGCCTTCGTCAGTGAGGAGCTTTGGATCTGAGAGCACTGCACCTAGATAATGTATGAGTAGGCACTAGATAAGGATTTTATGCATAAGCCTTTGGTATCCATTGATTACTCTGGTTGGCACTGGGTAGCACTACTGAATGAAGAGTTTTGCCTTTGTTAATAACAGATGTGTTATCATAGGAAATGGTGATCAAGTAATAATTTAGATTGAAAAGAATTTAAATATATCCCTCAATAACAATATTTTAAAAATATTTAATTTGTAATAAATGCTTTAAAGTCCAACCATTAACTGCATAAAATGAATAAAAACAATAATAGCAATAGTAGTAGTAATAATAGTAGCAGTAGTAGTAAATAAATAGCAACAAAAATATCCCATAACCAAAAAGTACTTTAAATTAAAATAACAGCACAAAGTTTAAATAAATTTAAACTCATTTTTATTCTTCATTTCAATAAATATTATATTCATAGAAAATCAATACTCCAGTCAATCAATAAGATATGGAGAGATGTATGTTGGGAATAATGAAAATGGATTGAATACAAAGTATATCAATGAGAGAACAAACAGATATCATAGACATCATGGAAAAAATTAAGAAAGTGAAATGGAGACGAGCTGTAAATATTACAAAAAAGGGTGATAATAGATGGGAATTGTGGTCTTAAACTGGATCTCAAGAGAATGCAAAAAAACCTGGAATTAGACCACAAATAAGATAGATAGCTAAAATAATAACATTTGCTGGTGTGTTGTGAAGAAAACAAGCTAGGGATTGGAGAAAGTGAATGAAATTTGGAGAAAACTTTCATCCAACAATAGAACAATATTGATTGACAAAGATGAATAGAATATATATTAACAAGACTTCTATAAAACAATAATCTCTCTCCAGGCAGTAGTGCCACCCAGTGTAAGTCATAGTAATTAATGGATGCTAGAAGGATCCATATCTACTTCCTACTCATCCAATATCCCCAGCCTAATATTAGCTAGTGGCTTTCAGCAATGGGGAGCATTGAATCTAAGATCACTGCAGCTAGATCTTGGGAGCTAATGCAATCATCCAGCCACCATCTTTCATCATTTTAGTTAATCATAAAGCCATGAGTCCAAAATGGAAAACACATTACTATTTTTAATTCAAGCTAATTCACTTGTATAGTTATACAGATCTGAACCCAAGTCCATATGATATCTTAGGGATTTTATGTACAAACCTTCTAGCATCCATTGGTTTACTATGGCTTGCACTGTGTGGCACTACTGTCTGGAGAGTTTGCTATTGTTTTAACAGTATGTCTATGCATAGTAAATAGTCATGTGAAGAAGTAATATATTATGCTTTTATTTTGCTTTCTATTTCTTTTTGATAATTTATCTTCATGTCTTATCTGTAATATTCACATTGGCGATTAGCAATATATGTGCGATATCCATCAGAAGTACAGTTAAGTTGTAAAATTAAAAGAGAACACAAAAGACACAAACGAAATAATTTAAATTTATGATAAAATTTATGTTTAAATAAATCAGGAATAAAATAAAAAAGTTTTACAATAAGGTCATAAATCTATATTTTATTTAAAATTTATGCTATAATAAAAATGTGTTAGTTCATTATATTACATTTTAAATGTGAAATGAAAACAAAATTAAAGCAATATAGTAAATGGATGCTGCAATTATCTATGTCTCATTCTTGCAAAGTTATCTTTATTGTAAAATCAATAAAAATTAATAAGATTTCTCATTTATCACACAAGGGAACTGAAGAATTGGAAAAAATTATCAAAAGATTTCACACACCCACCTAGTTAAGTTTCTATAAAAGAGTAATTGAATAATCAGTTGCTCAGGGGGTCATTTGACAATGGATTTCAGTTCTCAAGACCATCAATCTTACTGCAGGCATGTAAACATGATAAAAGTTATGCTTCTGGTGTGGATGACTTTTGATTAATCATTTCAACATTTGATTTCAAAGTATATAAAATGGTGAGATAAAATGTCATTCATATGATAAAAAAAATTCTTGATACTAACTAGATCATATCTAGTAATATTAATAGTAAAATTTCTGTAAAAATCACCAACTATTAGCATTTGATCATAGTACCATATTGCTTAGACACTTAAATATGAATTTAATTAGTAAATTTCTGGGCATACACTTTTTCTTTCACCAAAACTATGCCACCTAATATAAGATTTAGTAAATAATAAATAATAGATAATAGTGCTCAACAAATTCCTAACTAGTGCTGTCGTATCCAATATCAGACCAATTTCTGACCTATGGCTTTCAACAATGAGAACTTTTGGATCCTTGAAAAGTGCACCTAAATCCTTAAGATCTAATGTACCTTCTTTCTAACAGCCATCATTCATTTCGGTGTTTTACTATAGAGATGTAATATTTTATTGGTTTTAATCAGCAAACTTAAAAATATAAGTATTGGACTCGCACTATGTAAATGTCAATCAATATATGGGCCAATGCTTTTTCAATAAACAAAAACTTTACTAAACAATTATGAAATTCTATTAATTTGGGTAACTCTGCATTTTATTGACAAGAACTATTGTTAAGACTAAAAACAACTAAGATCTTAAAAGATTGGTCAAGACTACCAAAAAAAAATCTGTACTGTGTGATTTAGTGAATTCGTAAAATGTCAGATCCTGGAATATAAGATAGTCAATTGATTCCAATTTTGTCACATTGGATAGTCAACAAACTTCTTACATCTTCTCAGGTTTTAAAGCCATCTTTTTATTTATTTCAGTCTGATGAAAATAAATTTATACACTAATGTGTGCAAATATATTCATTTTTGTTATGACCCATATTTTTTTTATTTAAAGGGTTAATAATCATAAAATGTTATGATTATATACTTTTTATTTCCCAAACTTCCAAATTTATTGTAAATTAAAAAAGAAAAATAATGATTATTAGTCAATAATTATCAAACAATAGTCAAGCATTGGTGGTTGAGAGGCCAGCAATGGCTGCTTTACAAGCAGTTGTCCTGGTTAGTGGGTTTGCTTCCCAGCTGATACTATGACATGAGGAATAAAAAATTATCAAACAATAATTATCAAAAAAGAATACTTAGAAACATCAATAATTTGTGCAAATTTGAACGTCTTACACCATTCAGAAATATTACCAAATTCACCACTTCCTTTATTTTGCTGTATAATGGTACTACTAAACCTCACAACTCTATCTGCCATACCAGGGCACTACTAGGCTATTTGAAAACCTAAAAAAATTATAGAGGCAGCAGATACATATGGGTGAGGTTACCCTCTTATCAAACTGAAACCCAATAACTAATTCATGGAACGACTTTAAACTGACCTATATATTAAAAAATATTAACTTTTTTCAAAAATATTATTAATAAAAATAGATAAAAATAAGTTACGGCCCAAACATTAATTTAAAAAAATATTTTTTATTACTATGCACACACACACATTAAAACAATATTCTGGAAACTAAATTAGCAACTGAATAAATTTAATTTATATTATATGCACAGGTGAGTCCATTCAGTAAATTTAACACAATTTTAAATATTTTGCTAAGTGTAAATATGCTACATATAATACGCGTTTAACTAACTCGATTCTTTTAACTCCAGGCTACAAGTTTGTTCAATGGGCCACCCCAAATTACATTGACATAAAACACCCCTACATCCTTCCACCAGCACTGATTCAACTACAAAACAAAACGCCCAAAATTAACACACCTAAACTAACATAATCTTATGAATATATGCAGCCATTTACACCTGTTTTTAATTTATTAATTTAAATAAAATTAACAAGAATAAAAATAATAGTAGCAAAGATATATAAAAAAATATAATAGTTTACATTTTTACTTAGTCAGGTAAGAGACTTTATTTAGAAATTAGGTAATGTTTAGTAATTAAAAAGTTCTTATTTTAGATAATTAAAGGTTCATATCTTATTTAAGACAAAAGTTCATACTTTCCATGGCATTAAATTATTGGATTTCATCTTTGCAGTCCTTAATGTGTGATACAACTCCATTCGAAGGTCCTTCCATCTCATATTAATATTGTGATTGGGAAATCTCATTTGCACTTTCCAGGAACCACTTGAGATTGTAAAGAAAATTTATTTGTGACCTATTTGGCCCATCATATATTTAATTTGTAAAGGCAGATAGTTGAAATTGAAATTAAATGATGGGTGATAAGATTATAACAACAAGAATTTCCAGACTCGTTTAATTTCAATACACATAACATATTTTAAACAACATATAAAACAACAAAAAAAAAACCACTTTTCTTTTTATATCATTTCAACCTACAAACCAAAACAAACTTCTTAGTCTTAATATTTAATAAATTTTAGAATTTATACTAATAATTTTTAATACCTTACCTATAAATGTATTTTAATAAAAAAAACTTACTACTAGATTTAAAAATAATTCTAAAAGAAAAAATAATACTTTTTATTTCTTAACCTTTAAAAAACTTTTTAATTTTTATTAACCCTTAAGAAATTAATTAAAAAATATTAATAAAATTTTTAATTTTTTTTTTTTAATTTATATTTTTTTATATAAAAAAAAATAACACACCGAAATACTATATAAACAATACTCCTATACACTTTTTCAAAACTTAAACAAAAAACTAACAACCTCTTTTAATTTTTAGAGAAAAATATATAAAAACACCATAATAAAAAAAAATAAGAGAAAAGAACCAAAAATATAATTAATTTTAAATAAAATTAAAAGCAATATCAACTATTTTAAAATATAGTATATTTCTATAACTATAATATTATCAACTTAATATGAATAGTAGTTTAATTTATTTAGAGGCCACAACTAACCATCTTTTCTAAAAACCCTAAAAAGCAGAATTTTACTAATTTATATATTCTTTATAATAAAGAAATTATAAACCTAAAAGTAAAAAAAACTGATAACTAAAATAGAAAAAATGAAATAATGTAAATTTTAAGATAAAATTTAAAACTATAAGATATTATAACTAAACGAAATATATAACTATTAATTCAAATACACTTTAAAGAAAAAAACCCTTTCTTTGTCTAAATTGAAGTTTAACATTTAAATTTTTAAATTTTATTTAGATACGGTATAGATAACTTCTAGTAAGGTAGGTTAATAAAGATAATAGTACCTTTTGAGAGTAAGTTGGCTTTATACTTACACTTACTGAATATTTAGGGCAAGTAAGATTTGGACTTTGGAAGATGGCAACAATGTTTTACCACACGGACTAGGTTAGCAAATGTTGGATGTTTATTAAGCTTAAAGCTGAAAAAGAAAAAAAAAGAAAAGTAAATCTTTAACGAGATTTGAATTCATTACCTTTTTTTATAACCATCTATACTTCTTTCTTTGCTTTGCTCTTTTATAACTTATTTGATCTTTGATTTTTAAGTTTTACCTGAACTGCTTTACTTCTTAACTTATGGATGTAACTTTGCTAACTTTTAATATTAATACTTTAATAAATAGAAAATAAACACTTTCGTATGATATAAAAACTTTAAACATTACTTAACTTTTAAACTTACCACAAATACTGTACCATATATGAAAGTACAAATAATATATATATATATATAAGACATGGGCTTTACCAAAACCTCCAAACAAGAGATTTGTTTACATAAACATAGAGCAATACTTCTCTTTTTGGCTCCACCTTCAGATAACTGATTAATGATTGCTATCAAGGAAGATAGGAGTAAAAGAGACTAAACACAACACCAATACTGTACCATATATAGAAAAGTACAATAATATATATATATATATATATATATATATATATATATATATATATATATATATATATATATGATCAATAGATGGGCTTTACCAAAACCTCCAAACAAGTGTATTTTGTTTACATAAACATCAGATCAGAATTCACTGTCTCTTTCATGGCTCCACCTTCAGATAGCTATTTCAAGCTGATTTGCTATCATCAGTGAAAGATAGGAGTTAGAAAGTAGACCTAAACACTAACTCCAAGCATTTATGCAACAAGTTCCTATCAGTTTGCAAGCATGAATTTTTCAGACACGTAAATGTGTTCAAACCCAGCCTAACAAGCTAGATAGCTATATGGGTCTGATATCAGTTCAGTTTCACCACATAGTCAAAGCTTCTGCAATATATATAAAATAACATTGCAAGAAACTTCAAAGGTACATTTATGAAAAACAAAACCAAGTTATAAAAATGTAAACTTGCTATCACTTGTATTGATCAATAAGGAGCTCAGCGTGCGGAGACACGTGTCTGAAAAATTCATGCTTGCAAACTGATAGGAACTTGTTGCATAAATGCTTGGAGTTAGTGTTTAGGTCTAGTTTCTAACTCCTATCCTTCACTGATGATAGCAAATCAGCTTGAAATCAGCTGGTCTGAAGGTGGAGCCAATGAAAGTGACAGTGAATTCTGACTCTGATGTTTATGTAAACAAAAATATGCTTGTTTGGAGGTTTTGGTAAAGCTCCATCTATTGATCATAAATACAAGCGATAGCAAGTTTGTGTTTTTATAACTTGTTTTTGTTTTTCATATATATATATAATACAAATTTGTGCTACCAAAGGTATAATTGTTATATGTTGGCTGAAGTGTTTCTAATGGTTTATTATATGAATTTATTTTTTATTAAGTGTAGTTCAGTGTGCTTTCAGTGTTGGCAATCAGATACCTAGCACTCACAGGCTGGCTAAGTATGCTGTGATATTTATTGGTGAGCTATTACTTATTTAAATTATAAATACAGAGGCAAAATTCTCCAACAGTAGTGCCACTCAGTGGAAAGCAGAGTAATCAATGGAGGCAAGAAACTAGTCTGGGGATTTTCTTCCACATTACGAACAAATTTAAGATTTTTTTTTCAGGTTATGAACCTATAAATAAATTAGATAATCATCCAATATCTGCCAATAGACAGATACCAATCCTTGATTAATGAAGAATAAATCATCTTAACTTCTTTCCTACAACTTTTAGACCTTCCAATATATATATTTTTTATAAATATTCTTTATATTTAACACTTGCTTCATTTCAAGCAGTGAATTGTAACTATGTTACTTTTTGTTATCAATGTTTTAAAGTTCCTAATGATTCAACCTAAATACTTAATTTTCTTTCTCTATATTTATATATAAATTTGCAAATATTTTTCCTTCTTAACTACTTATATTTTGGATTCTTATAATCGTTTTCTTCTAACAAAATATTTATTCTTTTTCCAAAATATACTTTTCAATATTCAAAAATTGCTTTAATTATTAATTTCCTTTTTGTTTCTATGACAAACATGTGCAAATAAACGTGGGTCAAAGAAACTGCACAAATTTTAAATCTTTTTATAGTCTTATTAAAAAAAAATACATGTAAAAAAAAAAAAATCTCTTTTAAAATATTTAATTTAATTAATCTACAGAGAAACATAAAATTCAAACAAATTAATTCATTTATGAATAACTTTTCCCCTAAGTTAAAACAACTAGGGATTTTTTAATCTGCAATATTCTTCTTCACTTCCTACCAACTTTTTTCTATAATAATTTAGAAACAATAATATAAAAACTAAAAATATGTAAAACGTTGTATATTATATTCCCTACAGCCTAATTAGTTTAAATGTTGTTGAACAGGCAATTAATTTACAACTGATGTTAAAGACATGTAGTTGAACATATAAAACAATGCATAACGTGTTTTGTAGAGTAGACTGCTTTTAATTTCTTTCTAATAATAATAATAATATATATATATATATATATATTAATAACTGAAATCAAAGATAGCCAAATCTGAATACAGAAATGATGTAAATTTTATAATAAATTGCAGTAAAATTTAAAAATGAAACATACCTTATTTTCACATAATGTAATTATACAACTTTACTATGTAATCTATATACAACTTTAATATGTAATCTATCAGAAATATGAAATTTTGTTTGCTCCTAAGAAAATGTTAATTTCCCACTATCTACTTATTCATGACAGGTAGACTTAATCAACCTATGTGCTGTGATTGGCTATGAGGTAGACATGCCCGAATGACTGAACTCACTTCCAGCTGTATAACTTAGCTTGCCACGTGAGTACTAGTCAAGACACTTCCAGGTGTACTGGACAGCTTGCTTTGAGTTGGTTGTATTCATAGCCACTTCCAGCCCTATTGTGGACTTGCCTCACTGTGTAGATGTATCGGTAGGGAATATAGTAGAAACCCCTTCACAAGTGAAAGTGGTTTCAATTGAGAGCACGTTCAGTCATTCAGGTTAGAGAGACATTATCTCTTTGTTTTTCTTACCTCCAAAAAGACTGACTATTTATTGTCAGATCCCCTACCTTATTGGCAGCAATCACATTCAGAGAGCATCATTGCCTATTGGCCCATGCTAGCCAATGGTAGGTTTATCCACATGTTTACCCATTGGTCATACTTATGTTTTACCCTTTGGCATGTTTATACATTGGTTATCCACATATTTACACATTAATTATCCACATGTTTATACATTGGATAATAGCAATGAGTGCTCAATCCGATCAGAGAAGGAAAAAATATGGCCTAGTCCACTTCTGGCGGCAATATCAGATATAACACTAAAAGAACTAGTAATCTGAATCTTGTTTAAGCATTTAGAAAGTCTTATTTTTTTAAAAATATAAATATATTAATGTTGTTTCCAGCAATTGTTATACTCTGCACAATTTAGAACATCGGTAGAGTAGCGGACACCCAACTTCAATGTCTACGGAACACAGCATAATTCCCTTTTGATATTCCAACTTTATAGAAATGTCCAAGCATTCAATTATTTATATTCTTAGTCATAGTTATGATATCAATCCCATACCATTAACAGCAAAGATTTTTTTTTCTATTTACAATCTCTCATAAGCAGGAAAATATGCATATAAGAAGATAGCACGAAAATTTTATATTATGTCACTTTGGGTAGATTTTGAGTCATTTATTAACCACTGATTTTATTGGACTAAAATGATTTACTAATTAAAAAGATAATATTTTAATAAGTATATAAACAAGTACAAAAAACTAATATTAATATACTATTGGTGTTATAACAATGATGATAATCGTTTACAGATTCCTCGTTATCTGGTACAAAGGAATAATTATTGGAGGCTTAAAAAAACTATTGATATACAGTTGTGGTTTTTTTAATTTATGTATTCATTATTCAAATCTTCATAATAATTATTAAATAAGTGAAATAGTTCAAAAGCAGATTTCCCAAGATTTAGTGTCAAATAAATGACAACGAGCATTCTTGCTGAATTTAGCAAAATACTTATACTTCATAGTCATTTAAAAATAGATAATTTATCTCTGGATGAGGAAGAACATAGCAGAGAGCAAAGTAATGACAGTTTGTCAACTGTTATCAAACTGTAATTTTTAATATATAATTTTATACTTCTTCTTTTCCTATGTAACATATCACACCATTATAACATATCATACCATTTACACCTTCTTAGACACTTTATCAATACTTTTATTTGTATTACACTAACAGTTTCGACTGTCCTGCAGTCATCATCAGAGCTGCAATATTCAAATATATAACTATACAATTATTACACTTATCCACATATAATTATTTTGTTTATATTGTGTATTAATTATGTATATCAATATATGGATAAGTGTAATAATTGCATAATTATATATTTGAATAGTGTAGCTCTGATGATGACTGCAGGACAGTCGAAACTGTTAGTGTAATACAAATAAAAGTATTGATAGTGTCTAAGAAGGTGTAAATGGTATAATTTTTAATATAGTATTATCAGTAAAATATCATATGACTCTAACACATGACTCCAGTTTACATAGTGCTGTTTTAGTTACTAAAGCTTACAGTAGGTGGCACAGAAGTGGAGAAAGGAAAAAATTGTCAAATATCAGAAGTAGAGAAAGGAAAAAATTGTCAAATAATATAATCATTTTATAGCATTGTTGCCTAAGAATAAATGCTACTCTTTTAGTATGAGGTGCAGATTAGATTGACTGACAATCCAAAGATCCAATAATAGTTCAATAGAAAAGGAAGAACATCCATTGTTTCTAAATATATTTTATATTAAAGAAGATAGCGGTTGAATAATAATGATATTTTGATTTCACACAAAGCATTAAAAAAAAAATCCCTTTTAATAAATCAGAATGAATTTAAGTGATATTCAATTTAATAGAAAAGCTTAGTTAGTTAGATAGGCATTTTAAATTCAGTATTCATGAATGTAAAGTTTTACCAATTCAATTCAATACTAGCCTTACACATGGAGAAAAAGTGATTACCAATTCAATTCAATACTAGCCTTACATTATTGCTGATAACTGGATATATTTAGAACAAATATAAATGAAATTTTATTTCTTCTAAAACCTAACATGTAACTGCAAGTAAAATGTAACCAATACAACATTTCGGACAAGCATTCAATTAATATTTGTTTGTAATTATGACAGCATTTTTAATATTATTTCTGAATAAAATAATAAAAAAATATATATATTCAATAAAATTGTATCTTCAACTTGTCATTTAGTGCTTCAATATCATGGGACCTCCCAAGGAAATGATTATTAAGCCAATAAACATCACATGACCACCATCTCTTATGCTTGTGTATAACTGTTGTTAAAACAGACAAAACTCACTATACGTATGCATTAGATCCTAAGATCTAGATGCAGTGCTCTCAGATCCAAGGCTCCTCACTGATGAAGGCCACAAGCCAGAAACTAGTCTGGGGATATTGGATGAGTAGGCACTAGATGGGGATTTTATGCACAAGCCTTCTGGCATCCATTGATTACTCTAGCTTGCTGTGTGTGGCATACATATAGTGAGAAATGATTATTATTTATAAACTACAGACTTGCCCAAATATTTACTAAAATTATAATCTGAGAGCACTACACCTAGGTCTTAGAATCTAATGCAACCTTCCAGCAGTCACCTTTTATCTATTCAGTTAATTATAAAGCTATGAATCCAAAATGAAAGACAATAGTGGTTTTCAATCCAAGCTCATTCTCTTGTACAGTTATATAGATCTGAATCCAGTTCAGCATATATACATTTTGGCATCTTTAATAACCAAATTCACCATCACCCCATTTGGCAGGATTGGTATTAAACCACTAAATATCACACGATCACCATTTCCTATGCTTACACAAGTTGTTAAAACAGAGGCAAAGTTTTTCATACAGTAGTGCCCTCTAGTGCAAGCCACAATAATCAAGAAATGCAAGAAGGCTTGTGCATTAAATCCCTATATAGTGTTTACATCTCCAGACTAGTTTTATATGTTCCTAGATCCCATTTGTGACCTTCATCTGAAATGTCACTGAGTAGAGGCCTTTCCAGATCTATCTTCATCAAAGTGCATATTCATATGTGGATCCTTTCTCTCAATTTGGGCTTGCTTCTTCTTTCATATTTCTCTGAATTCATCTAGAACTTCCCAAGGAATGACTACATTCTATTTTAAAACTTCTGTCCTAAAAATAAGCAATTAGTTCTACAACTTAATTATTTTTACCTTTTAACTGAAAATTTCTTCCTCTTAATTAAGCATTCCTTATGTTTTTATCTAAGTGTTAATTATCATCGCCTTTATAGTTTTATGTTACTATTTTGAGTCTAATCCGTTTTACTTTTGACAGGTATCTTTTTGATATTTTAGATATGTGTGCGTAAATATTTACACACATGACCACACACATGTGAAAAAGATACATGATCCTCAATATACATACTTCATGCCAAACCAGCACTCATCAATTGGATCAGATCATAATCTTCACACATATATATAATCTACGTTGTTTATATTAAAATAACAAGTCCTCAATCTTTAATGGACTGGCTTCAATTTTGTCATTTCTGATTACTCAACTGTCCATTTCATTAAAAAACCAACAATGGATCAAAGCCTTTATTGGATTTGCTATTGTTAGTCATAGCCATGTACACATTAAGTCAATCTAACACCTCATATTATTGGACCATTACACATTCATATATATGAATACAAGAGAAATGGGTTGAAATTATGTTAAGATGTAATCTATTTCCCAAGCAATATGTAATTCTAAGGCAGTATGTAACTTTCTTATACTGAATGTTCCATATATGTAAAGAGGGATTTGAACCGTAAGATTATTTCAGTCTATTCATCTCCTACTCTATTTCAAGCAACTGATACACATGACCACTGAAAAATCCTGAGTTCAAATCCCCCTATTTACACACTAATTCTTTAATGTTTTTTAAAACATGAATTCCATTACTATTATTAACACATGAATTCTATAATTTGTTATTGGCTGAGTTGGTTAGAGAATTACCTTAAAATTCAATAATCAAGAATCTAAAGACCCAGGTTCGAATCCCATGCTAGTACTGTCACTGGTCAGGCCAGCAACATCTGAAGAGAGGAAAAAATACCTCTCAAAACATTGTGCATATACTAACCTGTTTGTTGTGATATTACTAACAGTTATTGCATATACTAACCTGTTTGCTGTGATGTTATTAACATTTGTTTGCTGTGATATTACTAACAGTTGGTGCATATACTAACCTGTTTGCTGTGATATTACTAACAGTTGGTGCATATACTAACCTGTTTGCTGTGATATTACTAACAGTTGAATGCATTTGGAATATTTAACTAAAATTAAACTTTTCTAAAGTCATTCAACACACATATTAGATGATGGAAATAGTCCAATATAAAAATACAGTTAGAACACCATCATCACAAACCTTCAGAAAAACACATCATATATGTAATGATAAATAATAATTCAATTATTATTTTAAATAGATATGACATATTTATTTATTATAGAGTTTAAAAATAAGTGAGATATCTCAATTGTATAAACTTACTATCAGTTATTTAAAAATCAATTTACATTAAAATATATAGACTGGCGTATGTTTTGTATATGGCTCTTATCATTTTGGCTAATTCTAAATGAAAATATCTAAAATACCGTAAGAAGTGATTCGTTTTCTTACTGTAAAAAGTTATTGAAAATAGCAGCTAGAGGGCAGTTCAATTATTTTTTAAAATAAACTTGGACTCAGGCTTTCACACGACCCACTACTCTCAGTGCTATCTCATATTGCTGACCCACTTGATCACACACATGAAGAAAAGATAAATGATCACCAATTTATATGTATTTCATGCTAAACCAGCAATCATCAATTGGTCTAGATTACCATCTCTACACATATATGCTATAAGTGCTCAGATATATATTAAGATAGCCAATCTTCATACTTTAATGGACAGGCTTCAAACTATTCCAACTCACAACTCTTCAGCCTTCCATTTTAGTTGTGACTTGGAATAGTTTGAAGCCTGTCCATTAAAGTATGAAGATTGGCTATCTTAATATAAAGCTGAGCACTGATTATATATATATATGTGTGAGGATAGTAATCTAGACCAACTGATGATTGCTGGTTTAGCATGAAATATGTATATTGGTGATTATTTATCTTTTCAACATGTGTGTGGTCAAGTAGGTTGGCAATATGAGATGGCGCTGAGAGTAGTGAGTGGGTCATGTAAAAGCCCGAGTTCAAATCCCGCATATATTACATATATAAATGCAGGTTTAAGCCTGTACAATGTATTAAAACAGACTTGGTAAATTTCATATGACATTATACTTATTCAATATTAAAATATTATTTACCATTATATAGAAATTCTTCTATCTTATTGACATTTTTCAGTAAATTAAGAACTCTGCACTGGTTGGTACAATTGGTAGAGAACCGAACTGGGGTTCGGGAGATCTGAGAATCGATTCTGGTGCTCGCAGGCCTGGCACTCTAACTTCTTATGAGTATATATATATATAAACATAATCTAAATAAATTTATTAGTACAAGTTTATTATCAGATTAATAGGGTTTGATACCATCTTAAAACAATTTAATCATATTATTTAATAAACCTAATTAATTCCCCAAAATAGTACATATTTTAATTTCCATTTTTATTCAAAAATAGAATGTTGTCAAGCATTGGTGGTCGAGAGATCAGTGACGGCTGCTTTACAAGCAGTTGTCCCGGGTTAGCGGGTTCGCTTCCCGGCTGATGCTATGACACATGAGAAGAAAAAAAATAGAATATTGTAACCAGCACACTTTTTTATTTTATATATATGCGTGTGCGTTTAAAACATTTTACCACTTTTTTTTTTTATAATTTGGTATTGACTATAGTTTTCTGCTGAGGAAATTAAAAGATAACATTGCAAAATATCAAATAAACAGAAAAATGAACCAGAATGTTTTCTATATATTGACATATTTGTGATTCACTGATTGTTTTGTATAGCCATTGCAAAACTCATTTCAAGATTGCTGTTTTCAATACGAGTAGTTATATATTAAAAGAAAATAATCTAAAATTAGTTAAAATAACAGCACACATATTTTAGTCAAGACTTCATTGAATCAATTAATGCCAAGAATAATTAAACACACATAAATATATATAGCAAACTCTTCAAATATTAATCATTATTAAAAATTAAACATCATCAATTGTAATTAACACATACATTTATAATTAAAATAACTTTCAAAAATTATAAAAATTTGAATCATTTATAAAGTAAAATTATAATAGTAGAATAAAATTACAGTTGTAATAATTTCTAATTAAGTGCTAATAATCTTTAATGTATCAAAATTTTATGACATTGAAAACACACTAAAATATATAATGACAAGATGTTTTACGTTTACATTCTCACACTTATAATAAATACTTTCTGAGTTTAACTCCATGTAAAAACTTGAATTTAAAGTAAAAGAGAACTCCTATTAAAAAAAAAAACTCTATTAAAAGAGGTATTTTAGGTAAATGAGAATGTTTAGCCTCAGGATTTGTCAATTAATAGTAATTGATCATTTCTTAGCAACATCAAAGGTTAAAGATTATCTCTGTTCACAACGATATGATCTCATTTCTATTTTTTATTATAATAACAATATGTGAAAATGTTTAATTCAATACATGTATATGTATATCACAATAACCTAATATCAATATGTAGACTAAATTCTCTGTTGAAATGCAAGTAAGAGTGACTAGATAAGAAATTTATAGTCAAATAATAGCTTTCAATCAACATATAGTAGTTTACCTCTGCTTGCCCTCCTTTCCATATTTAATGAAAAAAGAAAGCCTATTTGACAAAACACATAACTCATCACAATCAAATTCTAATAGTCCACAAGAAGACTGGAATCTAGAATATTTCTCCATAAGTATCTTCAGAAAATGTTTCATTTCCATAAAGATTGACTAGATCAAGTTAGATCTTTTCTGGGAATACTTTCTGTCTCTTGGCATTCATGCAAAAAGGTTCATCAGTTCTAATCAAAGTTGGACCTATTACTTCAAATATTATAATAATATTAAGTTTGGGCCGACATCTTTATATTTTTTTAATTCCTTCAGGTCATGCAACATACCTTATTATTATTACCAAGTTGGAATTTGAAATCCCTTTGATAGCAACATTTTTTTGATCGTTTGCATATTTAAAAATTACTTGATTTGTTGATAGGAATATCAGAGAAAATATCACTTCATAAAACATAACAATGTACTAATTATAAAATTATCTATCAATTAATTCACATTTTTACTCAATTATCAAAGTGATGTGACTGCAACTTCTAAAGATACTTAAATTTTCAAAACTTACGAGAAAATCTGCAACTGACCAAAATATTGAGCAAAAAAAGTCAAAGTAGCTTTAAAACATTAAGATGATTAAAATAAATCTGTTTTTTAGTATTTATCTGCTAATTAAAGTAACAAATCTATTTTTCTTAATCTATTGAGGAAAACCATAAATTAGATATTAATCTAGGGATATAAATATAACATTGGTGGATAGATTTATTGAGCACTAGCGTCAATTATTCTAAGCTTACACTAGGTGGCAGAACAGGACCAAAACAAATAGATTAATTACTTAAAAATAATAAGCCAACAGATGTCATGTTATGTTTTATTGATACATCTGTTCAATAATCCAACTATAATTCAACTTTGTTTCCTTGATATATGATAATACATAACTCTTTGTAGAATTTCTTCATGCATAGTTCATCTTTTTATCATATTCCTGAAACAACTTTCATTTGTGATACATGATGGCTTGTATTTTTGACATTCCTCTTTTCTTGCCAAACTGCATTTATAATTTTTATATCAGCATAAACACTTTTTCTATCATTTTGTAATATTCCAGTAATTTACTTGTTCTTAGTAGATCATTTAAAATGTTTTTTACATTCTTTTTTATCTTCATACACTATCTTAGGTCTATTGGAAAGTTATTGATGAATTATTGATTTTTTTATAACATCGGTTGTTAAAAGAATATCAGTTATCATCTTATTGACCTAAGTCAAGTCTGTATCATCTTCAAGAATCTGTGGAAAAGGATTCTGAAAGTTAGATATAATAACTGTTAATACTGTCTTAACAATTTTATTTCTCTAGTTTTGCATTACTTTCTAAGACCATGATATGATATACTATGTTGAACATATAAAAATATTACACACTTGAAATACATATCTCTTGTTAATCCAATCATGCTGTATCTTCATTTGAAGAATGTTTTCATATCCATTTTCATTAGACATTTTTCTCAAAAAAAGGATTCCATAATGCACAAGTACTGACAGTTAAGTTTGCAAACTCATGAGAGAAAAAATGCTATAAACCTCATTGATGAATATCATTACAGTCACCTCTGAAATACTTTTTTGGGGAGCTACTAATGAATTTCCGGACTTAATCCACCTTTTGAAGTAGTTTTGGAACTAATTTTGTGGAATGGCTATCGGAGCTGTCCTTATATTACACGTGATGTTCTAAATGGTCTTCTTTTCAATATTTCCTTTATCTTTGGATAAAGAGAAAAGTCATTGGCAGCCATATTAAATAAGTAGACATGGTGTTTTAATATTCTTTTTCTTATTGGCTAAAAATTCCCTCACAGACACTTGCATGTGGGCAAAGGCCTTGTCATAAAGCAAGTTCCTGTGCACCCAACACCTTTCTCATGACAAGATTTTCAGTTTACATTTTCTTAACTGTTTATATATCAGTATAATATGCTTCTCACATTTGGACAATGATTTTGATGCCATATTTGATTAATCTGCAATTATTTCATTGGTTCTGCATATTATTAGTCAACCTGATCCCTCTTGCAGCAGTGAGAGTTCTTTCTTTCCAGAAAAAAACATTTAATTCATTTATATACTGTTGTTTTTTTCAAACCATTATCTCATAAAATAGTACTAATATGCCCCTAACTTCACTTCCACTCTTGTCAAGTTTAACATAAAATTTTATCCTGCTCACTGCTCTAATTCAAGTTGACATTCTCACAATGTACAAAAACACAACAATAATGAATGCCATTCAGTGGAATATGTGACATGATGATGATGCAAATACAGTTGTGGTACACTGATATACCAAGGTTATGAAACTTTACAGATTTGTCTGTACAATACTTCCAATGAAAGTGCATGGTAACAAACTCATGAACAAAATTGTCAGACCTCACAGGTTCTCTTTTAGTGTAAATTTCATAGATCTGTGTTTCTCTTATTACTATTTCCATAGCTAAATTTACTCACATTACTTTTATCCTACTATCATTTACTTGTTCTTATTATTTACAAGATCTGAAATGAAATATGATGTGCCATTATATTGACAAAGAAATGAAAAGCTCTAAAATAATAGAAAATGTAGCAAAACTAGATATTAAAAATCTCAAATATACATAATTAAGAAAAATGATAAAAAGATATTAAAAACTCCAACAAAAGATCTTATTTAGCATCAAAAATTGTCAATTAGTAGTAATGGATCTTGGCAACATCAAAGATTAAAGGTTATCTCTGTTGACATGGATGCAATCTCATTTATATTCTTTATTACAATATATGTTTGAGTTTAATCAAAAAATGTATCAATTACTATACTCATCTTTAATTTGAATCCATTTCTCAATTTTGGAAAAATTATTTTAACCAGTTTACAAAAACATATTTTTATTGTCATTATAAATTACACATTTGTTAGCTTACTCTACAATTATAATTGTTTGCCTACTTTTCAAAACATGTTTTAATGAGGTACTTAAAAAATATTTCACTGCTAACAAAACTTTCTTTTTAAATGTATAATTTATTTTACCCATTACAAACTTTATCTTTATTAAAATTTTATATCTTTTATAATAATCTTTATAGTAGAGTATTTTTTTCTCTCTCTTTTAACTAGAATAGTAGAGTAAGAAATTTAATGAAATAACATTCCTTTAAAGTATGCATAATTCCGTTATTAACAAGTTTGTCCTTCATATTTCAGACGTGCATAGACAAACTAAATTTCTTAACATACAACTTTACATATATTATACAACTCAATAATTCATATTTATCAAATTAAATACCTGCCTCGTTTTTTATTTTATTTTGTAAGAATGTGACCGTATATATGACACAACACTAAAAAGCTATACCAAGAAGCACATTATTTATTGGAAATTTTAAAAATCTTGACAGAAGAAACACTTTAATGACACAAATAGGCAAAGCTCTCCATATGTATTGATCATGTGATACGTATTGATCATGTGATACGTATTGATCACGTGCTGTTTATTGCTTTAATGACAGAAGTTCTTTTTAAAAATATCTTATATAGACAATAAATTACTTGCATAAAAGCATTGTAATATTGTGAATAATTAATGAGGAAAAAAAATTGCCAAATAAAAACGAAAACTTACAAAAATTTATTTGAATCAAGTTCAAATTCGAAGAATATTGCATTCATAAAAACAGAAAAAAGACAATGATAACTAATAAACTGTTATGTAGTCTGTGTGTATGTAAATACTATTAATAATTAATATACTCAATTTCCCCCAAATATAAGAACTTTAACATAATAATAACATTTACTTGATGTCACAATAGTAATAATGAAACATGTTTCAGCTCAGGATAAACACGAAGTTGTAACTACTATTTATTACTTAACCAATTACAAGTAATTAAGGAATAACTGACCACTCATGACAAAAGACAGCTTCTCATGTGATTGAAATAATAATGACAGACGGTTAAATCCATGTAGAACCTACAAATTAATCTAATAAAAAACCAGATTTGTTGTCATCATGATGGTCTTAGCATAGAATCACCCAGGAAGCTGAAATATAGTGAGACATCCAGATGACAAGTTGCCTATATAATGCAGTATGAACAGAACTCAAGTTCACTAAAAAATCATATGGAGGCTTGACTAGTTCTTGAAGCTTATAAGAAGCACAAAACATGAACAGCTAGAAGATAGGAGGCAGAAAGTGTGTCAGCAGATTCAAATAGATGTATGGCTACTTATAGTAAAATATATACATATAAAATATATTGATTATATATTTATTACTTGCTAAGTGGCAGATTGAAAAGACATATGAAATGCCTAAGCTATGTAGAAACAGAGATCAGTCAAAGCCAGGAACTAAGCAGCAATGAGAATCATTACATAATATAATGACATAGCAACTAATTTGTGAAGTAAGAAGCAATAAAGTTTGTCATTTATTAGAATGATCAATCAAGAAAATTAAGCTAAATCATTACCAGTCACTGATGAAAGTGCCCTGAAATGATTTCACAGGTATTCCCTCTGTTAGTTATGGAAAACTGTGGCAGTTATCATTTTTATTATGCAATAATCCAAATAAATATAAAAATAACAAACAAACACAGTCTTCTATTTAAAAATAACCTAATATTTTCAGTATATATACAATAATCCATACACAAACTTCTTTATAAATCTTGATTTATTATATGAACTATTATAACATACAAAAATGTACTTCAATGTTTGATTATATACTCCCAACATTTTGATTCTATTCTTTTATAGGCTTTAACAATAAATAACTAAAAAATACATAAAAAACAATAAATACAAACAACAAATACAAATACCCTCTACCTTAAAACTCTTCTAACAAACAATCTTAACTTTTCATTACATATGGGGAATTATTTTAAGAAAGGTATATAGGAAACGAATGTAGTAAAAAGTTAAGATTCTTTGTTTAGAAGAGTTTTAAGGTAATTAATTAAATCAACTTATTATTAGGTTGATTTAATTAAATAATTATAGGAAATTGTTTTAAGAAAGGTATATAAGAAACGAATGTAATAAAAAGTTAAGATTATTTGTTAGAAGAGTTTTAAGATAAGAAGTATTTGTATTTGTGTTATATGTATTACGAAATACTTGTATTTACACCTGGGTTTCTTTTTGTGTGGTAGATAGGTTCCGCAAAAAAACCCGCATAAAAAAAACCGCACAAAAATAGATTTAACTTACATTGAAAAATGTGAGATATGTTCCATAATTTTCAAAAATCGATGAAAGCAAAGCAACAAGATAAAATTACTTTAAAATTCGAATAAAAAAAAAAAAAAAGGAAATAAAGTACAACTAATAAAAAATTTCAAATATTTGAAAAAAATTGATACAAGACAAACTTTTTTTAACTATAATATTTAATTTTATTCAAAACAATATGTTTTTATGTGCAATTAACTTTACATTTTTTCACACATATTTTAATTATTATTGTTATTTGACAATAAGTGGGTTCATTTGTGAACTGATAAGAAATCAGATTTGTCACAAAAGAAAATACAATTAACACCAACTTCAGTCTCGTGCTGTGTTCAATAAGGTGTGTCAACTGAAAATTTTCATTCATGGCTTCAAGTGACTTAAAACCATCAATTTTTGCATTATTGTAGTGAATTTATGGTCTTTTTAAAGCTTAAAATGTACCGTAAAGTGCTAATTTGTAGTTGCTCACTTTGAACCAAAGGGAGCACTTAACAACAATTCTGACAGCTCCAAGTTTTTTGTTTTGATATTCAAAACAAAAATGTATATTTTAGAGTATTTTTTTATATATTATAAATTATTTTGATAAAATATGCTAAAAATATAATTATTTTAGAAAAATAGTTAAGATTTTAGTAAAAATGTGTTACTTTTACACGAATGTAAATTGAGAAAGAAATCAATGACATATGCAGCATTTTCTAATAGGTTACGAATGTTCTTTTTAAGTTCTCCAATATAGAATATTTTTATAATTATAAAAAAAATATATTTTTGAAAAAACTTTCATTTACTTTCATAACCTGACAAATTATTAATTTGCTTTTTACAAACAAATCTAATATTAAAAGACAAATATATTTTTACTGCTGATTCTGTAATGGAACCAATCAAAAGTTTAAAATGTTAATTCATTCAGCCAATAAACAATTTTTCAATTTAAAAGTTAATGTTTTTCTGTCAACAATTTAATCAGTGATTAAGCTTTGAGACGATGATTTTACTAATTGTTTATGAAGCTTGCAATATCCAGACATACAACTATTTAGCTCTCATTTGAATTCAAGAGCTCATTCATAGTTCATGTCATTAATAAGAAACTGATTGTTCAATTGATTAGAAAGTTGAAGACTTTCTCAAATCATTTTTGCTGTGAAATGAACAGGTTCCACTTCTGTTTCATTATCTTTTTCTAAATCTTCTACAGTATCAAAATTTATTGCCAAACCTTTTTCCCACAGGCATTTAAAGTATGTAAAATATGTGTGTATATAAAATGGGGAAATCCTGATTTTAAGTGAAATATGGACTTCTTTATCGCATAAAAGAAAACCATATAAAAATATATTAAGAAGAAACATGAATCACATAACTTCAAAATCACATTTAAAAAATCTGCACAAAAGAGATCCAAGCGTATCATTTTTTTTAATGTATTTTTCAATTGTTCCTTGATAAAGACTATAAAAAAATTTAGTTGAATCGAAGTATATTTTTGTACATTATAATAGTTACTATAATAAATCCAAGATTTATAAAGCAAAAGTTTGTGTGGTTTATTGTATATATATATATTCTAAAATAATACATATATATATATATATATAGTATTTGTAACCATTGTATTGATATATTAATAAACAACTGAAATAAATAGTAAACCATCAAACATCTTATGATCATCATTCTTTATGCGTACACATGGTGTTTCTCAAAAAGGCAAAACTCTTCATATAGTAGCACCACTCAGTGCAAGCCAGAGCAATCAATGGATGTAGGAAGGTTTGTGCATAAAATCCCTATCTAGTGACTATTCATTCAATATTCCCAGGCTAGTTTTTAGCTTGTGGCTTTCATCAGTGAGAAGATCTTAGAGCACTGGTAGTGTAACCCTCCAATAGCCATCTTTTACTTTTTTTAGCTAACTATAAAGCTTTAAATCCAAAAATTATGGATACTGAACTGAGTTCAGATCTATACGACTATACAAGCTAATGACTTTAGCTTGAAAACATTACTGTGTTTTCATTTTGGACTCAAAGATTTTTAGTTAGTTAAAAAAGTAAAAAGTGTTTGCTGGAGGGTTGCATTAGATCCTACGATCTAAGTGCAGTGCTCTCAGATTCAAGGCTCTTCACTGATGAAAGCCACAAGCTAGAAACTAGACTGGAGATATTGGATGAGTAAGGCACTAGATAAGAATTTTATACACAAACCTTCCTGCATCCATTGATTACTCTGGTTTTCACTGAATGGTGCTATTGTACAGAGAGTTTTGCCTCTGTAAAATCAGTTTGTGTAAGCATAAAGAATGGTGATTAAGTGATGTTTGATGGCTTAATACCAATCCTGCCCAATAGCATTATGGTGACTATGGTTATTAAAGAACCAAAGACACCAAAAAGTATGAATGCTGAACTGAGTTCAGATCTATACAATTATACAAGCTAATGAACTTAACTTGAAAATGTTATTGTGTTTTCATTTTGGACTCAAAGCTTTATAGTCATCTTAAAAAGTAAAAGGTGGCTGCTGTAGGGTTGCATTAGATGCTAAGATCTAGGTTCAGGGTTTTCAGATACAAGGATCATCACTGATGGAAGCCAAAGCTAGAAACTAGCCCAGGGATTTTGGATGAGTAAAGCACTACATAGGGATTTTATGCACAAACCTTCCTGCATCCATTGATTGCTCTGGCTTGCACTGAGTGGTGCTACTGTATGGAGAGTTTTGCTCTGTGAAATAAATATTATTTGTTTATTATTATTTATAACTCTCAGACCAAGGCTAATATAATTAATTTATAAAGGTCCAGTTATAAAATGCTCCACCAGGCCAGTTAAAATCATGCAATTTTTTTCAGGTCATGAAGAAATTAAGATTTTTCTTTCTGATAGCTGATATTGGTCAGTAAATGGTTATCTAAATATTATTAATCAGAACATAAAGATCTAAGTCAATTTAGTTTGTTTAAAGATTTGTTAGTGTACTGACTGTAAAAGTAAACAATATGAAATGATATGTTTAACAGCCTGGATCGCCAATACCATGGTTTAGTTTATCTTTAAAAATTCTAAATTTAGACAAAATCTTAAATATTTGAAATACAGGCAGTCTTCATTTAGCTGGAGGCTAATTGTAAATATAGAGGATTTGAACTCAGACTTCCAAGCATCCTTCAACTATCACACTATCTCGTATCACTGATACACATGGCCACACAGTAGAAAAGTTAAATGATCACCAATATTCGTATTTCGTGCTGAACCAGCACCCATCAATTAGTCCAGATTTCAATGGTATGGATGACTGAGGAGTTGGAGGTTGGAGTAGATTGAACTCTGTCTATTAAAGTATGAGGGTTTGCTGATTATATATATATATATATGTGGGAAATGATAGTCTGGACGAACTGATGAGTGCTGGTTCAGCACGAAATACGTATAATGGTACTTATCTTTTCTGCATGTGTGCGGTCATGTGTATCAGGGGTATGAGATAGTGTGATAGTTGGATGCTTGAAAGTTTGAGTTCAAATCCCCTATTTTAAAATACATTTAAATAAAAATCTTTACTTACAATCGAGAAATATATATTTACGTATTTAGAAATAAAAAAGAATTTGAAAAGTCTTTGAATATATATATATATTCTTCTTTTCGTAATTTTAAATAATATTAACCTACTAGCAACATTTTTCTAATGCCAAATACGTTCTGATAATAGAATATTAATGAAGTAAAATAAAGTTGCTTTTTTATTTAAAAAAAAACAACTCAGTTACTGAACAGAGAAAAAAAACCTCATTTACTGAAATATGTATACTTTGCATTCTAAATAATATCTTGTTAAATATTAATGTAAGATAGAATGTTCTTATGCTTTTGATATCCTTCAAATCTTCATAAATATTAAATCACATCTTATTAATTCTGAATATAAATTATTTATTTTTAATACTACTTCATAGTTTCAAACGAGCGTTATTTCTGAAATTTTATTAATGGTATAAATATTTAAATAGCAATTTTATATTTTAATGAATATATTTGTAAAAGTAGGGAAAGGAGTCTTTAAGTGGTTATAATAGCGTAAATGCCTTTCCAAACGCCTTCCGTCTCCACACAGGAAAAGAAAAGAGAAAATATTACTCACTTGACTTGCCAATTACCGGATGGCGAAATCTCAAGCAAACTCACATTCTTGTTTTAACTCTCTTATTAAGAATATGATACCTATTTAGTCACCAATATTAAAAGTTAGTTGGACTGTCTTTAGTCCTTGATTCAAACTAGAAAAAAAATTCAAGTTCATGCAGTCAGGACCAAACCTTAAGTTATGAGCATGATAGATGGAAGGATTAACGAAATTTTATTTTAAAAAAAAATACATTTCAGGTAATTGATCCTTTAAAAAAAAAAATACTCATTATACGTACTCTTCACCAAATTTAGATTTTCTTTTTTTTTCCTCATGGGTCACAGCATCAGCCGGGAAACGAACCCGCTAACCCGGGACAACTGCTTGTAAAGATGCCGTCGCCGACCTCTCGACCACCAATGCTTGACATATTTTCTTTTTTCACTTCTAATTATCTTTTTAAAAAAAAATTTTACAAGTGTATATGCAAGAATCTTGTATTTAAAATAAACTGTTGAAACCATTTTTTATTCTTTCTCAGTTGAAGCATTTCCACGTATCTTTTCTAAACCATTACATTTCAAATAAATAAATAAATTTCTGGCTTTGTCACAATTATTTATAAAATATAGATTTACTTAATAACCCCCCCCTTCCACCAGACATTCTTAAAACATTAATAAAGACACATGAAAAGACAAAAGATTTCAAAAATGTATTTCGTGCTGAGCCAGCACTCATCA
This sequence comes from Epiperipatus broadwayi, assembly GCA_028023455.1. Classification (NCBI taxonomy): domain Eukaryota; kingdom Metazoa; phylum Onychophora; class Udeonychophora; order Euonychophora; family Peripatidae; genus Epiperipatus; species Epiperipatus broadwayi. Next base: position 4,979,272 of record JAQFVV010000054.1, on the reverse strand, counting down.
GTTGGCTTACGTCACAATCTCTTACACATGTTTTTATCATTTGTTCTGTATTTAAATAGTAAATAGTTCCAGTTTGATTTACAAGTGTCAAACTTAGTCTACCCATAACTTTGACATGAACCATTCCAAATACTCACATCAATGATTCTCAGTAAGTATTATTAAGCTAGAGATTATCCTTAGCCTAGATATAAACTTTAAACCAGTTAACTATCTATAAGACTTAAAATATTATGTTTTGGCAATTAAATATACAAATTTTTAGCATTGTTTCTCTAAGATCATCAGCATTACTTATTTGTCAAAATACATTTTGATGGAATGTCTTTTTTTATAGTTTATACTTTCATTTCTTACTTGATACAAGTAAAAAAAAAAAAGATTCTTAATTTCTATATTATTGAGCTTTTGTTATTATCGTTTTATTTACTTATGTATAGCAGATTTTGAAAACAGTTTAAAACATCATACCAATATAGTTTATCATTAAAGAATTTGACAGTATTAGTATTATCTAGCACAACATTTGTTCAATATTTATCAATAGTAAATTGTTTCACTTTGACTTAGAAGTGTGAAACTTAGTCTATGCATAACTTTGATACAAATCACCCCAAATAAACACATCAATAATGATCAATAATCATTTATTAAACTAGAGATTATCCCTAACCTACATATAAATTTTAAACCAGTTAAATATTTATAAGACCTAAAATATTATATTTTAGAGAATTAAATATACAAAATTTTAATAATGTTTCCTTAGGTTTAAGACAATGTCTTTAATCAGCAGTTATTATTTGTTCATAAAAGTAGACGTCAATGAAATCTCCTTTTTCGTAGTTTATACGTTCATTTCTTATTTGATCCAAGTAAGCAAATTGGTTATTAATTTCTATATTAATAAGGATATTTATTATCTTCATTTTAAACTTATGCATAGCAGATTTTGAGAACATTTTAAAACATTATCAAATATTTCTTTTTTGTCTAATGGATCTTTTAATATTTTTTTCTGTGAAGGTAATGCTTGTGATGTTGAGCATAGCAATAAAGTGTCAGACTCAAAAGCTAATGGTCCCTGAATTAATTCTCCCCTGAGTGTCATAAAAAATGATTTTCCTCAAATGAATAAAATGTTATGTTCAATTTATCATTTGGATGCTCAGTTAATTTCTTAAGGAATTAAGCATTTGATTTGTTCTTTTCTGTGAAGATTTTGAATATACTGAGATCAGAAAACGATCCTACTTTATACCTGTTTTAATGACATTCTTCTATTCTCACAACTTTTATGCCATCTAGTGGAAAGCTTTAGTAATCAATAGATGTCAGATGCATATAGAAAATTGCTAATTCCAACAGCATATAAATAACTTTCATTACAGCTTGAATATGTAACATTTTAGGATTATAATGCATATTCAAGAGGTATTAAAAGTTATTTACATACTATTGAAATTAGTAATATTTAATTTAAAATAATATATGAAACCCTTAAGCTGGCTTGATTAATTTGTGAATTAATTATCATTGTTAATAATAAGTTTCCATGTAGATTTATGTACAATATATATAGTTGGAGGTCAAATAAAAGAGGAATTCTCCTTTTGTCAGACTGACTGAATGTATTTGCAAGTTCATTAAAATGACTTGTCATGAGTCTGTCTGCAAAATAGTTCTGAGTAACATATTTGGAATGAGAATGTTGTGTTATATGAATATACAAAAATGTGCTAATAAATAGCAAAGGTCAAGTGATAACTTATTGGTCATGTGATATCTTATCTAATTCCATTATTCTTCCTTGGGCTGAGAGTTTTATCAACTGAATAGGCCAAAATTTTATTATAGACATATTTTTATATAAAATTCATTGTGATCTATATAAGGCAGAATATTTGAATTTGAATATGTGAATAAATAATGAGGATTGCCAAATCCTCTACAAGGTTTATGATAAATGCTTAGCCAGAGCCAGCACTTAAAAGATTTCTGTCAGGAGCCCCCCCCTCCAACACCTGACCATGGTTTCATGCTTTGGCACTTCTCAGAGTCAGAGATGGGAAGTGGGGTTCCTGACAGAGATATTTTAAGTGCTGGCTCTGGCTAAGCATTTATCATAAAGCTTGTAGAGGAATTGGCTATCCTCATTGTTTATAACTCACAAGCTTAAGAGATAGGGTCATGTGATGTATGACTCTTATTTTGACTATGAATATGTGAATGTATTTGAAGAACAATTAACATAATGTTTGTGGAAAAATTTTAGTAAAATTTTGTTTTTTTGGATAGTATTGCATGCAATGTTACATGAATTTCAATTTTATTTTGAATTTTATAAATTTCAATATTTTTTTAAATCTTGAATTATTGCTTAATCAAATAAGTCATTAAGAGATATCTTCGTTTTATATAATGTTTTAAATTATGGATAAATTTTTGGGAGATAATTATTTTTTAGTAGACTTAACATATAGTTAGTTAGTTAGTTAATTATTTAAAATGGCAAAGATATATGCATTAAAAATATTGCTTATTTTATTTATAATTCTATTTATAATGTGTATATCCATACATATATATGGGATTTTGATAAAATTTTCAGTTCATATTTCTTATGATTGTTCTCTTAATTTTATTATTATTAAACCTATTATTAATACATTTTGTTCTAGAAATTTCTGGAATTTGGTAGCATGTTTCATAACATACATTCTTTAACTTAATATACTGTACAAGTTTACACACACCTGAACATACAATGTAATATATACAGGACTTGAACTCAGACTTTACACAACCCTTAACTCTCCATGCCATCTTATATTACTGACCCACCTGATCACACACATGTTGAAACGATAGATAATCACCAATATATGTATTTCATGATAAATCAGCACTCATCAGTTAGTCCAGATGATCATCTGGCATGAAGAGTTGAGGGTCATGTGAAAGTCTGAATTCAAGTCCCTTATATATATATATATATATATATATATATATGTCAGTTTAATATTGTGGCTAAAACCTTTAAATATACCTTTGCTCCACCCTTTAGTCCAATAAGATCATCAAAACCTCCTGAGAAATAATTCTGATAACAACACAGAAACCCTCCTCAAACTCACTTCTCCAAGAAGAAACCAACGATTACCATAAATTCTCTTCCATAAACAAAATCTAACCGGTTAGATACAATCCATCAGAACACAGAAGTACCACCGACAAGAAAAATCCTAGGTATCTGTTTTATTATTATTTACAAGTAGTAGTCACCACTGTAATCCGTAAATATTGAAGAATAACATTATATGAACTCTATCATACATAAAAGGAACTATTGATGTGTGTGCGTGGGTTTCAGATGTTATTAATACTTTATTATTATTTTTGCGAATGAGAGTTAATTTAAATGTCTAAGATTATGTTGCTTTGTTCATGAAATATCCTATCATATGTTAAGTTAAAAAAAAAAAATGTCATCGTGAAATTTGATTTATAAAATGTTTAGAATGCGTTTATGTTGGTTAGTAAATTATATTTAAACTTAATTGATGTTGATTGAAATAAATTATCTTTAAAATTAAACTTGATCTGTCGTCAATTCTTTTTATCAATCTCTTATTAGCAATAAATATCTTTGATTAAAATTAGACTGGGCTGGTTAAGGGAATTGTTTCGAGCGCTGGATTATGAGCCTACTACCCGAATATGTTAGTCTTCAGACTAGCTGGTACCCCGGGGTTTACCCCGAAACAAATAAAGTATTTGGATAGTAGGGGTTTGAATCTAGCAGCCGAGATGGGCATTGTTGATAGTTAAAGCTATTAATAAGATCTCCATTTTGCTCGAACGTGCGGTTCGTTCACCTAACCTTTATAATATTATAAATGTATTGTGAAGGAGTTTGAAACCGGCCAAAACTTATATATACGTATAAGTAGGTGGTTTCAGCGGTTCGACCCGGTACATTAATATACTATTAATTCATCGTTTGATTTTGTAAAGAAAATTCAAAATATTAATATTAATAATAATGATAGTATTTGTACATTTGATATATGTGAGATGTACGGTTCAATAGATAGATTAAAATCTATAAAAATTATATTAGATGCTTTAAGGTTAAAAAAAGTTGATGTTAAAAAGTAAAATTTGTAAATGATGTATTATATTTTATTGATAAAAATATATATCTATATTTAATGAAAATTATTATAAAATGGATTATGGATGGCCTATGGGACTTCCTGTAGTTTCACAAATATGTAGTTTTGTAGTATCAAGATATGAAGATATAATTCTTAATACTAATATATATTGCCAAGTATTAAAATTTATTACAGTATGTTGATGATGTTTTCGTTTGTGGAAGTTTAGATATTATAAATGTATTATTCAATGAATTAAATAGTTTAGAAGGTTTAAAATGAGTAAATCTTTTGAAGAAAAAAAGTCAATTCAGTATTTAGATATTAAAGTACACGTAATAAAAATAAATTAGATTATTGTATTAATAAAAGATATTGAAAAAAGAGGATATATTCCTTGTATTCAAATTGCCAATTGCACATAAATTATCCAGTTTAAAATCATTTTTATTTAGGAATAATAAATTATTAAATATAATTCTGATAAAATAGGTAACATAAATGTATTTATTATGGATTTGTTAAATGTTGGATATGATCATAAATTAATTTATAATATTGTTACTAAGTTTAATAATAATAGAAATATTTTAGATGCTATAGATATTGATAAAATAAAATATACTTGGATATCAATACCATTTATTTGTAATGAACAGGTTAAATTTATAAAACAGATATATAAAAATATATGTCGAGTTCATTTTATACTACTCCTAATTTAAATAGATTAATAAATAATTCAAAAAATAGGTGTGGTATTTTAAATCAAAGTTGTGCAATATATAAATGCTATGTTTTTGTGGAAAGGCATATATTGGGGAATCTCGATGTACATTGGAGAAAAGATCAAGGGAGCATTTGTTATTATATAAACGAGTGCAAAAATCAAGACAAGAGAATGTTAGAAATGATGATGTATCACCATCAGTATTTTTTGATCATAATGTAACATGTAATTATGGTTTTGATTTTGATTTTAATAAAGTTAAAATTCTGTGTATTGAAAGAAATAATAATAAACGCAAAATTAAAGAAGCTATGTTAATAAAAAGTGAAAAGCAACAGTTGATAAATAGACAGACAGCCAATATAAAAATTAATGAATTGTGGGAAAATTGATGTATGACGTATTGCTTTTGTTTACATTTGTAACGGTTTTTTCTAATACAATTTGAGTCTAGTTGACAACGACTACATAGATAGTTGAAAGTACTTCTATTAAATTGGTATATATTTGTTTAAAATATTGTTACTGTATTAATTATTGTATTGTTTTGAATAATTATATATATATATATATTCTTTAATATTGTGGCTGTGATATTTAGTCACATCAGGTAGAGTGTGTGAAAAATTGGATAATGTCAAGAATAGAATAGTTTTAATTAAAATGTTAGAGTATAAAAACAGGTGAACTCAATCCTTCTGAAGAAAAGAAGGAGTAACACACTCTAAGATGAGACAGATTTGTTACAGTAAACAAATAAAGCTAATTTCCATTGACCACCTTTTTAATGATTGGGTATAGGAACTGAATGGTTGATGACTGTTGATTGGAAAATATAACCAGTTCATCATTGATTATTATACCCTGAGCAATCAAAGTACCCATCTTAATGCTGATACATAGTTCTGGCAATATCTACCCACTGGCTAACATGAGTTAAATAGGTATGAAGGTAGAAAGGCTGAAATATTTTTATTATACAGTAATCACTCAGTCTGAGAATGGGACACTATTATGTAGTTATACATTTATGTGTTTCATCACTTATATAAATATTTTTAAACAATAGAAGTAAAATGACTATTGATTTAAATTTTCGGGGATGTTTGGTGCTTTAAAATACAGACTATTTTTAGTGAAGGAAGACTTTGCCTTCATCACAGCGAGGACTTACTATTTGATGGAACCAATAGACTTATATTCTAGCAGAAATTTTTAAATTATTCCAAGATAATCACCTCAAATTCATGCTTTTAATAGACCTAAACATGTAAGTGCATTACTTTCAGTCCTGAATTTTAAGTCCATAATGAACAATGAAAATTCTAGAAAGTAGTCTAGAGACATGATTATCTGTTGATTATTGAGCTTTCAATAGATGGTTCTAGAGTAGGTAAAAAGAACTATTCTTGTAAGAATACATTAATAATAAGCTGAGAAAATCACATCATGTTTTGTTGGTATATTTAAATTATATAGTCACACCATCTGGGTTCAATTCCTAAGACATATCATTTTTAACATATTTAAATATTTGAATAAATAGATATTGTAACTTTGGAATTATTGATCTTCCATAAAATATCTGATAGATAAATGTCACTATAGTAAATGATAGACTAAGAAATATGATATTCTTAGTTTGAAATTTTTTATAAAAAAGACATTTTTCGTCTTGTTCAACTTACAACCATTCAGAGGTATAACCAATCAATCGATGTAATGATTAATCTTTGTTTTTATCAATTCTTTGTGGTATTTTTACAACTGAACATATTAACCACTAAAACATGTCATGATGTAATCAGGTTTATTTGACAGAAGTGAAAATAGTCTTTCAAATGAGCTGTCGCGTGCATTGATAGGTTCAAATATTGATTTTTTTTTCTTTATAAAAATAGTATTACCGAAAATATTTTTTTCTTTTAGCTGGCCAGAAAGTATTGAAACATTTGTTAAAATTATTTACGAGCTACATAGCATCAAATACTTTTTTAAAAAATATTTTTTAAAAGTAAGAATAAATTATTTGTATAATTGTAATGAGTTATGAAATAATGCAAAATAATCACCTTTAAGAGTGAACCCTATATATTACATATATAGACACAGGTATATAATAAGCCTGTGTTTCAGTTATTACATTCTAGAGATGTCTGCCCATCATTGCATGTGTATTAAATGGATTATGCCCTGTACATGTGGGGTTCAGATTGACATTAGGTCAATATGGGTGTGACGAGAATCTCGGCCTCAGGGTGGCCTTCGGGCATATCATCATCAGATTTTCAATTGGATGAATAGTTGAACAGTTGGAGTGTATAGTAGATTGAAGCCTGTCCATTAAAGTATGAAGATTGTCTATCTTAATATATATCTGAGCACTTATAGTATATATGTGTGGGAGATGATAATCTGAACCAACTGATGATTGCTGGTTTAGCATGAAATACGTATATTGGTGATTTATCTTTTCAGCATATATGTGCTTGAGTGTATCAGTGTTATTAGATAGAGTGGAGAGTGATGGGTTGTCTGAAAGTCTGTGCTCATATACCCTATATATAAAATGTGTTGCTGTAAGTTTTTTTTTTAAAAAAAAAAATCAAATATTCGCGTAGTTAATAAAAACATTTATTCATTTACACAAATTATATTTTATATACAATTACATTATTCAATTTTGTGTAATAAGAATATTTTATCTGTCAACGACATTTATTGAAAGATTATTTTGATTTTTGAATCCGCCTGTTTAAAAAAGAAACATCTTCAATAGAAACGTAATATATATTTAATATTACATCTAATACTTATGTGCAGTAAATAATAAAAATTTTGCAAACATCATTTATTAATATATAGTGAATGGAATTAAAATGATTGATTAAGAGACCTTCATGCTCTCGTTTCTAAATGCTTAAGATTGCCCTATATGTATTTATTAAGAAATATAAAAAGGATGGATTTACTCTTATCTTTTCAAAGACTACATCTTGTGTTTAGAACGTGAGAGTATTCGTCAGCTTTATAAATTCATACACGCATGTGAAAGGGTGATTCCATTATGACTATTGGAAATAAAACACAGTGCTAGATAAATAAGTAATTAGTTATATATATTTTAAATTGTTTATATCAGGTTGGGAAATCTTTTACCATGGAGGGTCACATTCAATTTATGCAGTTGTGAAAATACCACAAAGAGTCAATAGATCCGTAATTGAAAATCTACTCTTGAGACTGTGAGCTACAGAGCTCAATGTTTTTGACTCATCAGAAAATCTGCATTCTTGTATTAGTGGCAAGGCACACCTCTCATACAATAATATTTCATGTGCTGTAAGCCACTGCGGTAGCATATATGAAATCTTAGTTATAATAAGTATTTATTGATATGTTGATCCTAATACATATGATCTACTTCGATCTTTATTACATCTCATTTTAAATAAAAAATATATTTTTTTTTACATTATGGCTAAGACTACACAAAAAACTTAAAAAGACCACATGTGGCCTTAAAACCATAAGTTTGCCACCCTTGGTTGAGATGATCAACTAAATGTAGACCGATATTTGTTTTTTCCGGCTAGCTTAAATAGTTCTTTTTAAATATACAGTGCTGAATTTTTGCCAATGTAATTGGTACCAAAAATGTGATCAAAAATTCGTAAAACAACATTTTTATCTAAAGACACTTCAATTGCTTACCACTTTTCAAACTTGCATTAAACACAATCAGATCTCTGTAATGAACTTGATTAGTTTCAGAAGAATGGTAGTTAATGTCTACTCATTCAAAAGAATATATAAATGCATGTAATTAAAGGCAATCAATTCCAGATCCACAAAAAATAGAAAAAAACCCACTACAATATCATAAACAGACGAGTAAAAAGATACAAAATTAATTTACACTGCATAACTCTAATATGCCTATTATACATATAAGTTTTAACTAAAATTTAACCTTTAAATTTTCTCTATTGTGTTAGATTAAAATCTTCTAACTAGTGAGACGTTTTAATTGAACTTAATTTGATAGTAATGTATGTATGCAAATGAAAAAATTTCATATTTGTACTTGGCAAATATTGAAAAAAAATGAGTTGATAATGATAATAAAAAACACTTTGTTGTAGAGTAGAATGACTTCAAAAAACAAATGAAATCTTTTTAATTAAAATTTGTATCTAAAATGTGAATGAAGAAATATTCACTTTCTATAAAGTTGTTCTTTAAAACATTAAAATTGCTTTCTAATTTTTAGAATATCTCAAATTATTCTAATATAGTATCGGCAGTGACGTATTAACTATCAGTTTCTTAAGATTGGTTAATCAAATACCATGATCTTCTCTGTTAATATTATGCTATAAGATACTACCTTCTATTTTTAAAAACAAATCATATATATATATATGCAATAATGTATAATTTTAATTTTTAATAATTATTATTGGGTAAAAATAATCATGAATTTTAATAAACTTTAAAAAAAAACCAAGTTTAGTTATTCCAAAATTTATTTTGGAAGTAATCTTACAAATCATCTCAAAACAGAATACACAAGACTACATCATCAAAGAGATGGAGGTGGAATTAAAATAGTTTCATTTTGCTACAATTCGATTCTAGTGACCTCTTTAGATTTTTCTTGAACTAAAATCTCAAAATACAAAATAGTGAAATATTTCAATAGTTTGCTGACAAGGGGGGATTAGAGAAATGTTTCTAGATTTCTTTTGAGTGAAGGCTATTGTGCAGAAGTTTTGAAAAGTTAAAAATTGTAATAGAAAAATACATTAACTCTATCATCTACTATTTGTTTTTCATTCACATGAATAAGAATTTTCATCTGTTTCATGATATTATAATGTAAACAGCAAATCTGACAATTACTTTGACATTTAAGCATTTTTTAATTTCATCATTATTTTTATAAAAGGTATTTCATATATACTTCTTACATCTTTAATAATTATTACCACTAGGCTGATAATCATTTTTTCTGGGTATTCATGTTAAGATTATTAATTCCTTTTCTTTGACTCATGGTAAAATTAGTATGCAGTATGTATATAGAATAATTTAAAAAATAGCATTTTCAATGTAAAAAATTAAATCCACAGCAAACTATAAAAAACAAAATATAAAAAATATATCAAACAAACAGAAGGAAACATTCTAAAGCATTCTGCCACAAGCATAGTGGCAATGCGGATAAACCCAGATTTAAAGACCCTAAAACTAATTCTAGTACTTTAAAAGTTGAGATGAAAAGATTTCAAAGTGATAGAGGTATATAAGATAAATTTATAAAAGCTAAAATGGAGTTAAGCACTAAATAAATTATTGTAGATACTAAGATAGATGGTAGATGAATTCAATAAATGTCTGGAAACCTATCATTGTAGTGATGTTTATATTAAGTGTGAGTTTAAAATGTTTCTTGGTGATACCTACTCCAAATTAGTTGTTAGCTACTAAACTGAATTGATCCCATATGGCGTTAACCCTGAGAAAAAAATTATTCTAATTCTGAGATGGGGAAAAACTTAACAAAGTAAATATGATGAAAGAATTTTATCATTTTTATAATGATGATGAAGTAGATAATAATATAAATTTAAAAATAAAGTGATAGTTTACAGTGCAAGTATCATTCTATAAGGGTATGCTTTACTATTTTTAGTTTTCAATAACCATTTACCACTGGCATAAATGTAAGATGAAGATATGAGTTGTAAAATGGTGTAGTCCAAATGAAAATGAATAAAAGTCATTTTATATGGCATAGAGATGTGCTCTTCATATCCAATCAAAAGATTGAGTGTGTGCTATAGGCATTACTGACTTTTTTTTTAAATTTAGCATCAGGATAACTTTTATAAAATGTATAAATAAAATTAAAAAATAAAAAAAATAAATGGGGTAATGATTTAAAATTTGGTACTTGCGAGTTTTCTAGTCAACCAAAATGGCTACCCATATTTTTGACAAATATACAGTTTCAATGGACAACAATCTTCAGAAGATTTGTTATTTGTAAAAAAAATTTAAAAAAGTTAATGAATCCATTGTTAAATTTTAAAAAAAGTAATAAACCTGATAAATTTCATTAAGAATCCTTATTTCATTTTTTTTTATTCATATTACAACATGCTAGTGCAAGATGTTCTTTACATTATCATACTTTGATTCCATTCAGTGTGTTCCTTGTTGCCAGCAATAGTGTGTTTGCTAAATTGTCATCATGATCAAAATTTGGAACTTTCCTGTTACAAAACATATATTTCAAAAAAGTACCTGAACGTAACCTCTGGAAAAGTAATGGTCAGTGATATGAAATTTTACATTCAAACATCCCCATCAATGGTGATGCACATGGAAGGTAAGGTCTAAAATTCCGTTTCTGATTGCATTCAGATTTTATTTACATATAAAAAAGAGATGTAATGTCAATTAAATGGAGAAAACATCAACTGGATTTGTGTGACCACAACATCATAGATTAGAACAATAATCTAAGGAAAGTCCGCACATCTAGCCCTTTATCAATGTAAATATTGTAATTTTTTTTCATTTTTCAGTTAGTAAGTTAATACAAAAAAGTATAAATATTGTAATTAATTTTATCATAATTTATTTTTTTTAAATAATAGTAATAATAAAAAATTTAAATGTAAATATTAAAAAAGACAACGTTTTCTAGCAGTCATTTTTTTAATATTCTTTTTGCACCTACTCTCTGAAACTGTAGATTTATTAAAAATACGGGTGGCCAATCTTCGTTTACCGGAAAACTCACAAGTTTATTTAAATCTTAAAATAAAAACATGATATTAGAATATGGTAATGAAACAGTTTTATAAAAATGGGATAAAATAAAAAGATTTAGTGCCATAAAGAGAAAATTTATTGCTAGAGGAAAGAAATACTTCATTTGGCTATCAAGGTTTCTGGATATATGGCATATGGAAGACCACTCCTGAATTCATCTAAGGAGAATCTATTTTCAGCACATCACATCAGTAATAATTATGATTCAATTAATAATTCATTTTCAAATACGGGATAGATTAAGGATTTGTTGGTTACAAACTATTGCAAGGATTGTTAAAACGAACATCCTTAAATACATTCTTAAGAAAATAAGATTTAAAATAATGTTTTTTAAAAATGTATATATGTAATAAATGTATTGTTTAACTTTCCAATATTTTATAAGAAATCCTCAAATCTTTGTATAAAATATATAGCTTGTTTTTCTGCTGGATAACTTATACTTCAGTTGAATAAATCGTGGAATTCGCAATAAGAATACTTAGTAAAAAATAAAACTACATGGAAACTAATTTCTTTATATATCTAACTGGGATTTAATCAACGGTATTACAGTTACTGAAAATAATAGATAATGACGCCAGTAAATAGTTTATAAAAAGTACAAAACAGTTAATTATCTTCAATGCAGATAGCTTGTCTAAGTCTGAAGTCAAGATTAAATATTTATTGCTTTTTAAAAATAAAAAAATAAATAAAGATAAAACTGACTTGAACAAATTTCTGACCTATAGCACATATATATATATATAAGGAAAGGGAAATGGATATAATTAACGCTCTTTAATAAATAATAATTTTTTTTTTTTAATATTTGATACATTTCCACTCCCATGATCATAATACAGAGTTCAAATATTTTAAGGGTCAAAGTGAATTTAGGATTTTCCTTTCAATTGATGGATTTTACCCAACCCAGACAACCATCCACTTGTTGGTCAGCGAATCGATATTGAGCTGACTTTAGCTAAAAAATAATAAGTAAAAAGGAAGTGTAAAACTTTTTCGTATTTAATTTGTAACGAGAGTGGTATTCTGTTGTTTTGGGTTCCTCTTTAGGTGATTGGTGGAGATCCTCTCACGGAGTGTACATACTGTTACGGCTACCCCCCCTTACATCTCTCCAATACCTATTACCCACAATGTGGCCAATTCAAATCTAATATCCATGACATTAACAGTATTTATTAATTACTAGATTAATAAATAGTGAAGCACACAGTTTAAACTCCAACTTAATTATATTGCAAATAAATATTTAAATTATAAGATATATAATGTTCTATACATGAGGGGTCAGATTGACTTGAGGTCAACATGGGCATAACAACAATATTGGCATCAGCATGGGATTTGGGCATTCTATCATCAGATTATCAATAGTATGGATGGCTGAAAAGTTGGAGCAGATTGAAGCCTGTCCATTAAAGTATAAAGATTCGCTATCTTAATATAAAACTGAGCACTGATTTTATATATGTGCAGGAGATAATAAACTGGACCAACTGATGAGTGCTGGTTCAGCACGTAATACGTATATTGGTGATTATTTTCTTTTCTATGTGTGTGGTCATGTGTATCAATAGTATGTGATACTGTGGATAGTTGAAGAGCAAGTCTGAGTTCAAATTCCCTATATGGACATACACAATAACTTTTTGTAATTATTACCTTGTTAAAGGTGTTTTAACTCCAACATAATATAACAATGCATGGTGAACAAAATCGGCTAAAATGAATGCAATCAAGAAATGAAAACTAGTATTCAAGTAGAAAGAAAATCAAATAAATTTTTTATTGTTATTAAAAAATTAGATATATTAATACTCAATAAGAATGATGTCAACAATAGACTTAAATGATGATCATGGAAAGTCCACTAGAGAAAGCCTGGGACTCCAGTTCACGCTGTTACAGGCTCCCAGTTTTATTCACCAAAGTTATAGTCTAGTTTTGAATTCATAGAAGAAAAGTTTACTAAGATGTAAGTGAATACGTGTTTTATTGCCTTTTCATCTTTACAAGAAATTTTAAAGAAGTTTTCATTCAAGAATAATTAAAATTACATATCGTTTCCGTTTTATGCAAACAGCTGTCATTGGAAATAGGCAAACGCTAGGTTAAGTAATTCTGAGAATCATTAGAATAACACAAATCTTTGAAAAATAGTTTTAAATGAAACTAAATGATTCTAAAAAGAATAGAGACACTAGAAATCGTAATTTTTTTGATAGAATAAAAAAAGAAAACATTTGGATATTAAATCTCATTGAAAATGCTGAAAATAAAAACGTTAACAAAAATAGTTTTAAGAACTTTATCTCTGCATGAGATATTAATATTGTTAAACAAGTTTCTATAGCTGAAAACCAGTCAGGGAAGACAGAAAACAACCTAAGGAACATTATAGATACAAAAATTAATCATAAAATTAAGAAAGAAAGAAATCCTAGTGTTAAATTGTTCATAGGAATAAAGTTATGATATCGTTGTGTTGAACAGGTCGAATAAATTATTTTGAATTTTAATTCGATCTCAATTTTAGAATTGAACATTATAGATTATGACTTAAGCTATCTTCCTCCACAAAAATCAAGTTTCACCAATGATCACAACAGAAGTTATTAGCCCATTTCCGGTGTGATTGGGGCATCACAAAAATAAAAATTTTCAAATCAACACAGAATTACAACGAAATGATTCCTCAGCAAAAAACAAACAAACAATGATTTAAAGGCAAGATTAGTACAAATGATGTTTTAGACATAAGCAGAGACATTGAAGCTACAAATGATTCATCTTCTTTTTTAATTATTTCAAGCTTTAACAATAAACTTTCAGATTATACAACTAAATCCTTGATTCCTAATCAAGACCTAGAATTCAATCCAAAGAAGCAGAATCCAATTAGTATCAACAAATAATAACCATAATGAACCCTGAGGGACTTTATAGTTGGGTAAATTGAACAGGTATTGTGAACATTTGCAGACACAGGAGGTTGATAATGATTACAAACAGACTTTCAGCTCCATTGACCTCAGTGTGCTAGGTGATATGGACAAATGGTGTGTATTCATGGTGTGCAAGTAAATCTGGCTTGATTCCAGACTACATTAAATCCAACTGTTGCATTGGTGAGCACAGGTCTGCACTCGTCATTTCTTTCACAGGGGTTGATGATGGCAGTCATTGGGGGTCTGGTTTGTGGGTGCGGGCTGTTGACAATTATTGCCGCTTCCAGAAAACCTGCTGGGAGGGTACAGGGTCAAAGTCTTCAGCACCTTTACTGCTCTGATGGGCTGCTGCGCTCCCTTGATGGATTGTTCTTGGGCAGTGCAGATCTGTGCTCATCCATATATAGATACATATTGAGTAAGGTTATACAGCGTATGTTACTTTGTTTTTACCTTGCAACATTGAACACTGTAATATCATGTAGCTGGTGATCAGTCACCTGTGTTTTTTTTTACCTTAATAAAAAAAAAAAAAATGATGATCATGGAATTGCTTTTAGTTGAACAACAAGTTTCTTCTCCAAAAAGAGAGAAAACTTCTTATATACTGAATAACGTACAAGAATTTAGGTAGATGATTCGAATTTACAATTCGAAGAAAACAAACAATTTTGAGTGGAAATATTACTAAAAAGCAATGTGAGAACAAACATATAGAATTAAAGTGAGCCAACCAAGGAATTTGAAATTGAAATCTTCACAAATAAATTCAGATCATTCGAAATTCCAAAGGGTTGGTAATTCTAAGTTATAGGTCGCAATATCTAGATTTGAGAACATACAATCATACAAGAAATATTAATATTACTTCACTCAAAATAAGTCTTTAAAAAAATATATAAAAAATGATAAAGACAAATATGCATTGCTAAGTGGAACAGTGATATCAGGGAAAGAAAATCATCATCTATGGAGCTATAACTTGTCAGAACTGGTATGGAATTGATGTAGCACTTTACACCTGTGCTATTAGCCATCAAGTCGATTCTTAATGAATGGCTCCTATAACTCTTCACTTCAAAGCAGAAATTCTAACTATAAACAATAAATTACTTAATGGATATTACAAGGATTACTGGAATGATTCGCGGGGCCATTTTTCATTATAAACTTCAAAAACAAATTTAAGTTTACGTCATTCAGTTTATTTGTTTGTTTATTTGATGCTTTTTTTTTTCTTTTCTATAGACAAAATGGGTAATATAAGTGTTAGTACATAATATAATGAAGAAATATTGTTGCTTTTGCATAAGTAAAATAAAATATATTTTATGATGAGTGCTTAACTGTGTACTAATCTGATCATCATCAAACAGGAAAGGTAATATTTTACCTAATATGTATTTAATCCAAACATTTATATATTTGCAATGCATTACATTTTTCTTTGTTTGTTTACATTAATAATTGTGTTAAATGTTTTCGGTAGATTTGACTAACTATTTCTGTCATAACAGGGGAATCCCAGATCACCACGAGATAGGAATCTAATATACAAAGTTAACTGACATAAAATGAATTATGAGGTGCAATTGAAAATATAATAAGTAAAGATGATTATGGTAATCCTAAATATAATATAAATTTCATTTATGTTAATAGAGACGTCAAGTGGCTATTCTCTGCAGGGATCAGGGTTAGGAATAATATTTAGAACCAATTATAAGCAAAGAATGACCATAACTGTCTAATTAAATGTTTTATAATTTTGTTTCCAATCTTCTTTGTTAAAAATATTAATCGCTATAAATATAGTTATTAAATATATTCAAATATTAAATTGAAACTCGGTATATTTTTCTGTAGCCAACTTTCAATTAGCCATATCTTCTCCCATATTTACCAATATTTTTGTCTAATTACACATAAATTCATATCCACGCCTACCCTTAAACACCTACACATGTTTAAACCTATCTGTGTTTTAAGTGATACCAATATAACCTGAAGTAGACAAGCACAATATCCACGAGTTCGAAATTCAGGATAACAGAATTGAAATACGACATGGATGAGATGAGTAACATATATTTAATATTTAGTTGATTCTTAACATCTTCTCTCTTAGGAATGAAATCAATGCATATGTGGTATAAACGCCCGCTCCATTACAATACTTGTGTCTATGAATTTTCAAAGTTTAAAATGAATATTACATTAGTCCTTCTTTGTATGTGTAATTAAAAATATGTTTATTTATTAGTAATTAAAATCATTGCTGATTGGGATCCACGCTTCTTATTTAAATAGGTCTGTATTTCAACATACTTGACAATTTTGCAGTTAACAGGTAAGAGTTCGGTCTTTTACCTGTGCTACTTTATTCAGACGTATGTTTGTTTCACGGGAGAGCATTGTAGTGATGTTCTATGCTTGAATTTCAGCTAATAATTTGCAACTGGTTCTAATTCATATATATATAAATATTGTGATGAAATGATAGCACATTTTTCCATGATATACTCTAGATTCAAACCTGGATCAACAAACTTCAAATTTCTTTTAGCAGATTTGGGATTTTTCTTTCAGGTAATTAGTCCATGACTAATCCAATTAGCCAGTTAATACTGTTGATAAATTGGTATCTAGTTTGTCTTAGCAAAAATTAAAACAAGAACAAAAAAAAAAAATGGCCAAACTCTAATCACATGATAAGGGTCAACTCTGATAAAAATGTTTTCTCTTTCACTGATCCTCTGAGTTGTTTTTTCATTCAGTTAAGCTATTTAAAAGGTATTCATCTTTTACCTTTATAGTTTATGAATTTATGTAATGAACAGTAGCAAATACTGGAAAAAATTGAATAAATCAATTTAAATACACATATATATATAAAACAATAGTTTTTAATTAACAGATATTTTTTTGTATTATATCTATCAATGATAACAGCTCAAGCTTATCAACTGCTGGAATCTTCAATCTGTTATCAAATTGCTATGAATACCTGATGTCAAGACAGCCTTTTATTTATAGAGGTTGCCTAGACAACAGTTGACAATTTCTGCTATCGATAAGCTTGAGCTATTATCATGTGATTTGTATTTGTGGAATCATCTAACTTTATGTAAAATAAAGTTTAATATATATACACAATTTTATATTACATTTATAAAAAATCTAATAGTGTTTTCTTTGATGAAAAGTATATATTCATCTATTTTAAAAGTATACCCATAATAAATTTGATGCACTTTTTATTATTATTATTTAGAAAAAATTGTTTAAAATCTGCCAAAACTAAAAAAATCTTGAAATGTATTTCCATTTAAATTAAAGATTTTGAAGAGATGAGTTTTTCTGAATGTTTCATCAAGAGACTGAAGTGGAATTGGGCTGGGCATATTTCTAGAAGAGATTATAATAGATGGACAGTTATTGTAAAAGACCTAGAAAGAGACCATATGTGAGATAGATGGATGAAATAAAGAGGTGTGCTGGAGTCATGTGAAGAAAAGAGGCTAGAGATGGGAGATGTATTGAACTTGGAGCAATCTTCAACCTGCAGTGGGTAGATAATGGTTGAATATGATAGTGATGATGACTATTAATCTGTTTGTACAAATTATTATTGTATGTACTATGTAAACTCTAAAATAAGCTTCATTAAAAGAGTGGCATGCAATGTTAGTTTATATTAGTGCTGATCAATTACTTTCATTTGATTATTCAGTTGTTGGTCAGCTATCTAATACAACTTATATTAGCAAATACATGCTTCCAATATATATTTTTTAAAACAGTTAAACGTTAGAAATAAATATAAGATGTTTGTATTACGTTAAAGTGAGGGACTAAAAACAACATATCTCCATCAACAATGATCAAAAGTATATTCATTTTAATTTTGGACCATTTCTTAATATCAAATAATCAAATATGATAGACTTAGCATATCTTGTGTAAAAGAATTTTCAATTTTACTCTTTGTGATAAACATATAATACGAGGACAATTATTCAGTTACAAGTTCACTGAATCACAGCTTTTTACTCTAACAAACATTTACAGTACTAGTTACTATACTAGCATACCATTTCTAATATTGAATGGATTTACTATCAAATATTTTTGAAGATATATGCATTTGAAAAAAGTTCGACTTGGTAATAAATGGAAGAAATAAAAATGATAACTGATGCTAAATAAATTGTCAGATTATTTTAGAAAGTTTGAAAAATCTTTATCCAACACTATATTTCCATATATCAAAGCATCAGATGGGAAGCGAACCCATAACAAATGTCTGCAAGCAACTGCACTGACCTCTCGGCTACCAACGCTTATTTTCATTATAAATAACTTTAACATATAAACTTCCTACTTAAAAATGCAATTACTTTTTAAAAAATTAAAATACTTTATTACATTACTTTGTAATATATTATGATGAAGCACTTATATATATATATATTTAATAAACATATAGTTTTGAAATGTTTTATTTAGCTTTTTATATCTATTCCATAGAATTTAAATGTAAAAAAAGTAGCAAAACCCAGGATTACTAAATTAGTACTTAGTAAGGTTTTATTTCCTAAAACCAACAAAAATATCACATGACTCCAACTTATACAATGCTGACAGCACACTTTTTTCTTTACCCACAGCTATGCCACCTCGTGTAAGCTTTAGTAATAAATGGATATCAGGGGATAGAGCGTAATGAATCCCTATCCAGTGCTGACCTATTATGATGTGATATTAAATGTCCAGACACTGTCCCATGATCCAAAACTCTCACTGATGAAAGCCATAAGTTTGAAACTAGTTTGCATTAGGTACGGATTTATTAAGAACTATCATCTGACATCAGTTAGTTACTAAAGCTTACATTAGATGGTGCTTTATTTGCTATTAATTTTTAAAAAAATCAAATCTTACAATTTTTATATTATTCAAAATTAATTATGGGTAAGCATATGTTGAAAACTTACAAAGCCCTGCATGACTTAGTGCAGGGGTAGAGTAATAGACTCGGAAGCTGAAGGTCAAGGTTTGCTGTTCCAGCTTCATCACTTTTATTGCTCGAACTTATAATCTCCGAGTAATAAATCATTTAATTATTTACTTATTTAACATGTACATGCATCTGATACACCTCTCCCACCAATAGTGAAGGCTGTATCACATAATAATCTATTTTCTTTATTTTTACAAGCAATGCTGCAGGACCCTTTGGCCAATCTAAATTACTCTTGGATTTTTAAATCCTCTAGCTAAAAGTAGCTATATATAACATTTACCAATAAATAACTTGGATATATGGCCACTGGTAAAAAAGTCCTAAGCCCCAAAAAAATTCAAGTTAGCTAGCCTGCATTCAAACCCAAAGGTATAGCAGGTGGATGTAATAATCACAACACCATGACACGCTATTAAAGTTCATTGAATAATGTGAAATATTCATAAACATTTTTACTGTTCAATGATAGATTTATTCATAGATATTTATCATTGTTTTATTGATTATTTTCACACATTTTTGTTAAATTATCTTCTTTTACAGCAATTTTATATTAGGGCTTCAATTTTTGAAAGAAAAAAAAAATTGTTACTGGTTGTTCTATTCCCTCTATAGTTTCTATATGCTACAGTCTTTATTCAATACATCATATATTTTAAAAATATGGATAGCCGTATCAAAACCAATTTCTCATCACTTACTTTTGCTTAAATACAGTTATTTATTTCTTAATCGTTTACAGTAGACTTAAAAGTTTTTACAAGCTTTAACAAGAAGGTATCTTTACTTATCCCATTTAATCATCTTAATAAAAGTTAAATTTAGTCCCTAATTAATCACACAAAGTTTAAAAAAACTCTTTATGTAATAAAGTAAGACTCTAGAAACAGAGATAAATCAAGTTAATATATAAGGAATTCTGTTATAATTTTTATTATATTTAAAAACTGTAATTCACTGACAAACTCTCCGTATAGAAGCGCCACCCAGTGCAAGCCACAGTAATCAATGGATGCAAGAATATTATGCATAAGTACCTACTCATCCAACATCTCCAGACTAGTTGCTAGCTTGTGGATTTCATCAGTGAGTAGTATTGGGTTTTGAGAGCACTGCACCTAAATGTTAGGATCCAATGCAACTCTCCGGCAGACACCTTTTACCAATTAACTACAAAAACTATGAGTCCAAATTTAATATCTTCAATCCAAGCTTATTCACTTTTAGTCATATAGACTGGAACCCGATTCAGGATCTATATAATTTGGTGTCGTTGGTTCTTGAATAATCATAATCATCATCATTCCATGGGCAGGAATGGATGATAATGATGTGCTGTTAAATGATTTAAAAAGCAAAAGTGAGAGAGGGGGGAGAGGGGGAGAGAGAGAAGCTTTGTTATAAAATAAAAAGTTTAGAAACGAATACAAATACAGAATACATAATTTAAATTACAAGAATAATATTGCTATAAAGTATGTCATAAAGTGAAAGTTGAGTTTATTATTAAAAAATAATAAGTTTATCAATTTCGAATATAATCAGATCGCAAATAACAGCGTTTCTTTTTTTTTTTTAATCTATCAGTTTTCTGTTTTCTTTTTCCTATTTGTAATGAAACTTGAATAAGATTCTTTATATTTACTTCAACTAATAGGATTACAGTTACTATTGAAATTTTCTGCACTGAGCAAACACAGTGTCAAAGACACAATTCTAAATGATATTTATGCTTCTACTTACACCGTTATAATTTTCTACATCAATATTTACCTATAATTACAAACGGTAGAGGTTTCATTTCTAGTAAAAATTACAGTATATGTTATATATATATATGAGTGTGTGTCTGTATGGTATCATATCTCTATTCATTTGGGTGCCTTCAGCAAACTCCATTATTTTCTTCCTGGCCCTGATATAAAAACTGAAAATGTGTAAAAAATTCTTTCTTCATATGCGGAATGGGGTCATTTTTAGTACTTATTACATAAATCATGGTTTTAATATGTTGCTCTTTAAAATAAAAATGAGCATAATCTTGCATGATTTAGAGCAGCAATAGAATAGTAGCCACTGGCGCTCAGGGCCCAAAAATCATGGATCCAGTTGTGGTTCCTCAGATGTGTCAACTTCTAATGAATTTCTGAGCAATTGCCCTATTCATATGCTTCAAAAATGTATGATATTACACATGAATTAAAAAACCACATACATTAATCTTTAACTGAGCTTTAAAGTTTATATATGAACTAGAGATAATCTTATGTTTAGAAATGATTAATGATAAATGGATTATGCCAATGTTGTGGTTGGATTAAGTTTGACCCTTGTATATCAAAATATAACAATTTACTATTGATAAATTCTGAACATAAGATAGAGACATGGATGAGAGGTTGTGACTGGGAACAACTTGTGAGTGCCAGTTCAGAACAAAACGTGTCATAGGAATCATTTGTCTTTTAAAGTATCTTTATTCTTATGTTTCAAGAATGCATAAAGTGAAGGTTATTAAGCACATTTACGAAAGACATTACACAGGATGAAAGAAAAATTAAGTTAAATTACTCCATATGTATGTGCTTAATTAAAATCAAATATATTAATTATTAATTAAGGTTTAGAATTTATATATGTGTTAGGGATAATCTCTAGTTTAATAAACGATTAATGATAATCATTAATGTCTTTATCTAAAGTGCATCTTGGCAATGTTGTGAGTGGAGTAAATTTGACCCTTGTAAATCAAAATGTAAAATTCGATTATTTATCTATAGTGAGTACATGTGAAACTAGAATAAATAGGTGTGATTTAATGTGGCTAGTTTTCTAAGAAAACTTCCAACTCCGACTTTTAAAAAATAAATTTAATGGTTTCATTGTTAAGGTCTTGCTATTAATGCAATATATATATATAAGACATTGTGGAATATTGTCATCATCAAATTATTAAACTAGATTTTGGACTAATAATAACAGCTTAATGTTTATACATTATTTCACATAACCTAATCCAGAAATGTCCAACCTTTTGATACCTCTGAGCAACCACTGGAAAAAAAGAGTTGTTTTGGACCATACAATAAATATACAAACATTGCCATAAACTGATAAGCAAAAAATGTTTGCATGATTTTTATATCTATCACCACAGATAAGTAAAAAAAAGTCTTTTAATAATAATCCTTATTAAAACAGGCATAACTCTCTGTACAGTCATGCCACTCAGTGCCAGCCAGAGTAATCAATGTATGCCAGAAGGCTTGTGCATAAAATCACCATCTAGTGCCTACTCGTCCAATATCCCCAGACTAGTTTCTGGCTTGTAGCCTTCGTCAGGGGAGCTTTGGATCTGAGAGCACTGCACCTAGATCTTAGGATCTAATGCAACCCTCCAGCAGCCACCTTTTATCTCTACTCAACTACAAAACTATGAGATTAAAATTGAAACCACAATAATATTTTCAATCTAAGTTCAATAGCTTATATAGTCATATGGGTCTGACCTCAGTTCAGCAACCATACATTTTGATATCTTTGGCTCTTTAACAACCATAGCTATCACTATCCTATTAGGCAGGATTGGTGTTAAACCACTAAACATCACATGATCACTTCTCATGCTTGCACATAACTTATTAAAACAGACAAAACTCTGGCTGGCACTGGGTGGCACTACTGTGTGGAGAGTTTTTCCTGTTTTAATAACAGTTATGTGCAAGCATGAGAAGTGGTGATCATGTGATAATAATAATCCTAATTATGCAATGATTCATTCACAGAATCTTTTAAAATCATTGATGAGGATTAAGGAATTAATGGGAAGTACTTCTGCAGATTGAAAGACTGTATGTAATAGTTAATTACCATTTTATTTCTTTATTTTTACTGTTATTGTGATAACAAGTATAGAAAATGTATATATCTAAGTAATAAAACATTTATTAACGTTTTTTTATATTATAAAAGTAAAAAAAAAAAAAACTAGTTGGATTTTTGACATTGCATTTGAGTGCATATGTATGTTTATTTTAATCACATTACAACATATAATCACAAAAAATGTCATAATCCTTTGAATAATTTTACAATTTTGCATTTGCCACACTTATAACCATCATAAACTGCATGTGGTCCTCAGGCCACAGGTTAGACATCCCTGATCTAATCTATTCTCTTTACTTCTTTTAGGATTTTAAAAAAACAAAAGTTTATAACTTTTTTCTTGATTCTCTTCACTTTTTAGTAATAATCACCACAGTATTTTCTTGTGACTGCTCTTATATCTAAATATAAAGACAATCCTTCTCTTTTCTCATTTACTTAATTGCTTGCAATAATATTTTTTTCCATAATCACACTTTAAAAAAAAAAAACCTTGTCTCCAATGACTACAATACCTATCTAGTATAAACATAGTTTCCTTTACAAATCTATGTTAATAATAGCTAGATACTCAGCTAAGATAAACAAAGTATAAAGAAATGCATGTTAGGATTCACAAGAAGATATCGAAAATGAAATATACGGTTGAGAGAACAAGCAGATGTTATTGAATTCATTGAAAGAATTAAAAGGCTGAAGTGGAATTGGGCTGAACATATTGCTAGAAGAGATAATGAGAAGTGAACAGTTAAAATATTAAAATGGACTCCAAGAGATTGTAAAAGACCTAGAAAGAGACCACATGTGAGATGGATTGATGAAATCAAGAAGCATGCTGGAATAATGCAGAGAAAAGAAGCTAGAGATGGATTGAACTTGGAGAGATCTTCATCCTGCAATGGATTGATAATAGTTAAAATGATGATGACTAATGTCGTGGCATTAATTATCCAGTTACTATTACATTGTTAACAAAAATTATAGTTATAGTATGATGCAATCTCCATCAACAGTGAGCACAGGGTCATATTTCTCCAAGTATGGCACCAAGGTTTATTTTTACTTTTCTATACTATTCAATTGTTGAGAATACTTCTAATTTAAACTTTTAAAGCTCATTATTCTCATTCCAACTTTACTTCATTCAAACATTATGATTCATATCAGAGAAGGTAAATTATAAATATTATTATATTAAACAGTTGTAAGATTAGTTTACGTTATGTTACTGCTTTGACGTTCAACAAGTGAAACTTAACTTCTGCGATCTTTGAAGGTCATTTTATTAACAGAAGCATTTAGGAATAGAAAAAAATGTAAAAGAAAAACAAGTAAATGATATACTATCACAAAATATCAATTGCTAAAGTCACTATTTTAAAGAATAATGCGAACAATGTGTATTTGTTTCATTCCACAAAAAAATTATTAAAACCGACAACAATCTTTTTGATAACTCTCACATGGTATTACTCCTGAGCAAAAACAAACTTGTTAGACTTAGTATGACTCTACTCATCTTAATGCAATGGTAAAGTGACAAGTTAGAGGAATTATGGGTTTCTGGATTGAAACTCAATCTGTCATGATTTCCCCCAAATCCAACCATTCTACCTATTGTTCATTTACAGAGTCAAAACTCTCCATACAGTAGCGCCACTCAGTGCAAGCCAGAATAAGCATAAAGAATGGTGATCATGTAATGTTTGATGGTTTATTGTTCATTTATTTATTTAATTAATCACGCAGTTAAACTATCATTTAATTTTAATATGATGAGTAGTAAGTTCTTTTTTTTTTCTCAAGTATCATAGCATCGGCCGGGAAGCGAACCCGCCAACCCGAGACAACTGCTTCTAAAGCGGCTGTCACTGACCTCTCGACCACCAATTTCTAATTTTTTTTTATACATATAATGCCAGTAAACTGGTCTACTGTAAAGCAGGGATCTTCGACTCCAAATAGATTTCTGCATTATTCTCTGTTGCATTAAAAAACAAGGCCATCACTAAATTAAATGTAATATATAGGGGGTTTGAACTCAGACTTTCCTACGACCCTCAACTATCTATGCTACCTCATACCTCTGATATACTTGATCACACACATGTCGAAAAGATAAATGAATGTAGCAAATTATTCGAAATTCTTTCATAATCCATTACAAATGCACACAAAAAAGTATTACAATATATTACATTAAACAGCCCTACATAAAAAAATCCATTCATTTTGCAAAGATATATTTACAACTAAATTAATTATCATTATTATCATTTTCTCTGCATTTTCTTTGTATTAATCTAAGCTCTGTAATTGTGAGTCTCTTATGCTCTCAATCATTTCTATTCACTAACATTAAGAAATTAATGTGTTTTTACCTTGAGATTTTTTTTCTTTCTTTTAACTACAAGAATATTTCCGATTCTTATTTCTCTTCAAATATTTACTTTTTGTTTTGATTTTATTTTCATCAGAAGGGGGGGGGGGGTAACATCTATGATATTACCACTTTTGCAAAATTATACAGTTAAAGAAAAGATATTAATAAAAAAAAATGACTTTTTATTACAATCAATTATAATGTCTGAATTTTTTTCTATAGTACCGGCTTTTTCATACCTGTACTCCAATATGTAATATATAGGGGGTCTGAACTCAGACTTTCACACGACCCTCAATTACCCACGCTATCTCGAACTGCTGATACCCTTGATCGCACACATGTCGAAAAGATAAATAATCACCAATATTGGTATTTTGTGCTAAACCAGCACTCACCAGTTGGTCCAGATTATCATCTCCACAGATGATTGTATATATGTGTGGGAAATGATTATCTGGATCAACTGATGAGTGCTTGTTTAGCACAAAATACGTAAATTGATGATTATTTATTTTTTTCGACATGTGTGTGATCAAGTGTGTCAGCAGTATGAGATAACGTGGATAGTTGAGGGTCCTGTGAAAGTATGAGTTCAAACTCCTATATATTATAATCAATTATGTATTGCGTCTTTCACATTCCATCAGAATCTAATTTTTCTCATACGTATGCAAGAAATGTGCAATAATGTAGATATAAAAATAACATTATGCAGGTAATTACATATATATATAAATTTGGTTTATATATCACAGGAAAGAGAATGTTTATTACTTTTAACTATTTGTGACTTTGAATTATATTAGTTTGAATATATGCAATAAATCTTTTAATGATTTATATATATATATATAATCTTATGAAAATAAATTATTCTTCACACATACGATATTAGATTGATATTAAATAGGCATGCACTCACCAGTCAATACGTATTATAAAAACATAAGTGAATCACGTACGCTTAGAGGCTATAACCTATTCTTACTGATCATGCTTAAAGCAGGACTTCATCTTATTATGAGCCTGATATTTCGATTGACAAACTATTTGTACAAATGTAGTTTATATATTGCAGGGAAGAGAAAGTGTCTCATATTTAACTATCTGCAACTTTGAATTATATTAGTATGAATACATATGTTTAGTGACTTTTATATATAGTCAAACTAATATAATTAAAGTCATAGGTAGTAAAAAATAATTAACATTGTTTCCCTGTAATATACAAACTAAATTTATACATATATAGTATTCATATATTTAAAAATTCTGTATTTGTTTTCTTTTCTATTTAAATTGACCCAAGCAATGCTGTATTGGATGTTTTTATGCAAATGTTGATTAATAATGTATCGCTAAAAAATAAATACTAAATGATCAATAAAGCTAAAACAACATAAACAATAAGTTAATATAATATTTAATTTATAAAGCGCAAACAATATTTGAAATTAAACAGAGAGACTGCAAACCTCTCGCGCTTATCAGCCAATCAGATGTTATTAATAGTGATCAAATCATAAACACTGAACTCAGTTCAGTTTCACCATATATTAATAGCTAAAGCAATATTACATCACAATGGCCTTCAAGGGTACACTTATAATAATTAATAAAACAAGTCACAAATTGTGCAACTTGCCTTTAAGCTTGTGCTTGATCGCTATTAATAACATCTGGTTGGCTGATTAGCACAAGAGGCTTGCAGTCTCTCTGTTTAATTTAATATAATATTATGATTGTTAAAAACTAAAATAAAAAGGAAAGAATTTAAACATTTTAAAAATTATTAAGTTTATATTGATTCATAGTTTTAAAATTAAAACATTTTTAATATTTAAAAATTAATCTATATCTAATTATAAAAAAATGGCATATAAAGATATCTAGCAGTCATTAATAACCCTTTTGCACTATGCTAACATTCATACAGATTTCTTTGTTCTCAACTTTCACTTTGATATTAAACCATTACTATTTATCAGAATATAATAAATTTAACCTCATTTGATACATATTTTTGTTTAGAAATTAAATAAATTTTAAAAAATCACATTTGATTTTCAGAATTATTTTTAAAAATTAGATTTTAATCAAAATAAAATGCTGTTTCATCATCAAATTTCAGGTGAAGCAGATTCAATTTGCAAAATGATTGAAATGTTCTTTGTTTGATGTTTGTTTTAAAAATCTGAATGAATTATTTTAATGTATATCAATTTATGCTTTAAAAGTTTAAAATATTTTCATCATTTTTATAATATCACTAAATGTTATAACAGACTGCTGAGTGACATCATTTCTAGAGTTATATTTTCCATGATTACAATCTCTATGGTAACAATATTCAGAAGAATATATTCTTTTATATTTAAAAATAAAACATTTCTGTAAAAAATAAATATGTAATAATAAATATTTTTTATTTCCAATGATTACTACCCAATTATTATACAAAAATGATCATAAAATTTCCAAAAAATCAAGTTTTTACACCATCGTAATAGTTTCTCAAAATAATCTCACAAAGAGATCACTAACCATATAATAGGTCCCATCAATATATACTTTGAAGACCCACTTATTCAATTATCTTGACATCATTGGAATTTTTTTGAAATTAAAATATTAGAAAAGCAATATATGTGAATTTTAAAATGGTTAAAAAAACAGGTTTGCAAAAAATTTTAGTAGAGTGAAAAAAAATGCAAATATAATTTCTTGATTTCTGGCCCAAGAAAATGGTTAATACTTTTTTAATGAAGATAGAAATCTTTCAAACACCCAACAATAAAGGTAATCTAGAGAGACGAAAAAAATGAATCTTTTTTCCTAATAAAATTTGTTTTCAAATATTTATTTACTTAATAACATTAGTACAGTAAAAAAAAAAAAAACAAAAGCAGATGGTACCTGAATTTGAATGATTTATGCACATATGTATAATAAAAGCAGGCACATTGTTCATTATTATTTGGCCTATTTCTTTTGTGAACTAATATTCAATAATGTAACTAATTTTGTGGTAATAATTTCAATGTATTTTTATAATTAAAAGTAGTTTTGGATAAAAATAATTGTTTTTTTATATATTTAAAAATATATTAAATGCAATTATTGAAATTACAAATATGTAAATCAACCTATAAATTTAGTTCAAAAGTCTTTTATATTAACAGACATTTTTTCTTTCATTTCAAAAAATATATTGCATAAAAACATCATGATAAACAAATTGGTAAATCAAAATGCCAAGATTTTTTTTGTTAAAACCTATAGAAAATTATTTACAAGATAAAAAATGCCCATGTACATGTCATAACCCCACCCCCCTCTGAAACTTCTACAAAGATGACTAAAGAAAAAATTGATAATGATGTGTAGATTAAAACTATTTGTATTTTTAAAAAATTGCTACATTTTTTTAACTTTCCAACACCTATTTTCATTTATTTCTGTGGTCAATTTCCTTCAGAAATAGCATGGTAGTTCTGGTGATTATATTATTTTACCATTATCAAAATGATGTTAATGTAGTTTTTCTTAAAATGCAGTTTCTGCAAGCCAGCTTTTATTGATTTATTAATTTTAAAAAAATCTGAAGAAGTCAGTATGTTATGGGTAGTCAGCTAACTTATAATGTCTTTATTGTTCACAACAAAAAAGTACATCTTTCAAAGAATTTCTTCATTGTCGTCTTGCTTTCACATAAAATTTTTGGAATAAAAATATATTCTTTTGCTTGTTTACTAAATATTACTGATTACTTTTAACCACTAATTAATTGGCAATTATTAAAACAAATTTAATACTCATATACACTTTTGTTATATTCATTTATATTTTATTTTAAAAAATAGATGTTAATAAACTTGACTGTAATAAATAACAAGGAAAATCACAGCAAAGTTTGACCTTGCTTGCCATTTACCTGTCAAATTAATATGGTGTTAAACTCTTTTCAAATATTGTATTGATTATAAACCAAATATCAGTTATTAAAACAGAATTTAATAGATTTTTCACAAATCCACGTTTGTTTTGCATGAAAATTTTTTTTTTAAAAACTTTTTTTATTTTCTCAAAATTGTTTATTTTCACATTGTTGTATGATGTTTTATCTTTTGTTCTTATTTACAATTCATTTTTAATTATATTTGCAAAGTTCAAATATGATTTTAAAATATATTATTGTAAAATTAATTTAAAAAGAAATCAAGTTCAGTTTGATGAGTTTTAATATTAAATAATGATTTGATACAGAAATAAAAAAATTGAGCATTTCCAAAAACTACCACCAGCTGTAAAAGTAAAAAAAATGTCTTGATTTGAGAGAGTAAGAAAACTAATTAAAGCATTAAAAGAGATTACTTTAGATGTATGTTTGTGTGTTTATATCTAGATATTACTGCAACTTTTTGACCCCCCAAAAAAATCCATTAAAAATCAGAGTGGAAAAGATTGAAACCTGTCCATTATAATCTGTTATCTTAATATAAAGTAAGAACTGATTATATGTGAAAGATGATGATCTAGACCAACTGGTGAGTGCTGGTTGAGCATAAAATGTATACATTGCAGGTCATTTACCTAACTTTCATGTATGTGGTCATGTGTATTGGTTGTATAATATGGAGTGGATAAATGTAGAAAACTTGTAAGTCTGAATTCAAATCCCTTCTGATTACATTAAGCATTCTTTTTTTCATATGTCATAGCATCGGCCAGAGGCGAACCCACAAATTTATGCAATCAACTACTTGCCTGCAAGGCAGCTGCGATGACCTCTCGGCTAACAACGCTTGAGGACATTAAGCATTCTTTTTCACATGATTTTTAAAAATTTAGAAAAAACATCAGAAAAAAGATTGCAATTTTCTAAGCCTAATAAGAAAAGAGATTTTGATTTGTTTTTGTTATCTGTTATATTTTATGAAATATTGTGGATGGAAATTATTCTTCACACGTGCACTATAAAATGCACACACTCTCATATATTATATTTTAATCACATTGAAACATTTTATAGATTTATGTACCCAATATAATCTCACTTTATATGTGTGAGTTAAAATATTTTAATTATACATAAAAACTTACGTTTTTTTCTTATTTTTGTTATCCATTCAATATATAGTCTTTAGTAAAATTTATAAATCCACGTTCAAAGCTGCAGATTGGAACCAATTAACATAGATGTGGTTATTTTTTGATTGTAACCGAATAATAATTAATTTTTTAACCCCTTTGATACATTTGAATTCATAAACTTGTTTTTCAGGTTTTATAAATTTAAATAGTCTTAAAAGAAGCAGCTTTAAAACTTGCTAGATATTAAATATCTAAACTAAATTCTTAAGACAAAAAGAATATATATATCCTGGATAGTTCTCAAAGAATTTAAAAATCATATAATACACTTTATTATACATTTAAGTGCAAATTCGAAAAAGTGAAAAATTAATATTTAAAAAAAATAATGAAAAGAAATGAATTAGGTATGCACACAGATTTATAAAATATATATGTGGAAAAAAATACATAACAGACAGAGAAGTATTTAAAAAGCACAGCAATAGACAAAAGACTTGGAGAATGCACCTGAATTAGTATATGGTATCTCTTTTTTGTCATATTAATATTAATGACAATGATACCTGTAGCAGAAACAATTTGATAAAAAGTGCTTACAGAATGAGACCATTTGATCTGACTTTTGGGCTGACGGAAGGTTGTGATATGATTGAGCTAAGGTGAAAGATGGGCCGAGAGAAGAACAAAATTTGAAGATATATTACAATTCAAAGAATGGTTTGCCCCTTCACAAGGTATTAAACTGAGATAAAATCAAATCTTTGTCTTGGGCAAGAATGGTATAATGAACGTTATCAAAAACTGTTAAAATAGGTAAGGAATTGTTGATGTCTCTATAACTTTACATCACTATTATTAATTGTAAATTAAAAAGTATATGTAGTCTGAAGATAATCTCTAGTTTAAGGAATAATCAATAGTAATCATTAAAATAATTTTATAAAGTGGTTTGTGTCAAAGTTATGAGTGCAAAAATTTTGACACTTAAAATCAAACTATAGTAAATTTCTATCTATAAAGTCCTAAATAAATAATAAAAATGTATGTAAGAAAATGTGATCTGAGCTAAGTGATAAGTGCTTATTCATCATAAAATGCATGTTTCGGAGATCTTTTTTTTTTTGCATGTCTTTGCTCATATGCTTAAGAAATTTGCGATGAAATAAAAGTTTGAACTATATATATTAAAATATATGTATGAAGTTAAATATATATATACAAGTTACAAAGAAATGAAGTCATATGTCACATGAAAAGTTTGTATCTAATGCTTGAATATTCTAGCACCTCACTGAGGAAGCCAGTAGCAGAAACCGGTCTGGGGTTGGGGATATTCTGCAAAACTTGTTAAGAGTTTATTTGTGAGCTCTATATAAAACATATAAAAAAGTGTATACAAAGTTATAATTATATAATGTATGTCCTACTCACTTGAAAATGTGAACTGGGTGGTACTATCAGAGTGAAAGGTGTTAGTTTAACTTCTGGGATGTTGAATGGCTGTATATAATTCAGCTAAGTTAAAATATGCATTGAGAAAATAAAATTATATATATATATATAATTATTACTTTAGCTCAATTTAATTTAAACAAAGCAAAGAATGATAAATGTCATTACAGTATCCATTACTGCTATTTAACAAAAGCTTAGATAAAAATTAATAATGAAAGTCCTACATATGAGTGATCAGAATGATTTATGGTCAACATGGATATGGCACCAAAAATTGACAAACATGGGATTTGAACATACCATCATCACATTTTCAATGATATGAATAGCTAAAAAGCTGGAGAGTAAAGAAGACTTCAGCCTGCCCATTGAAATTTGAAGAGTTGTTATCTTAATATAAACCGAGCACTGATTATATATGTGTGTGGGAGATGATGATCTGGACCAACTAATGAGCACACAAGTTACGTATATAGGATATAATTTATTTTTTTCGCAAATATGTAGTCGTGTGTATCGGTTGTGTAAGATGGAGAGGATGACAAAAGGAAACTTGAAAGTCTGGGTTCAAATCCCCTCTAATTTCTAGTAAAGTAAATAATTAAGTAATGAATTAAAAAGCAAACTTTATAAGCTAGTTTTGTAAATAATATATTCCTTTAAAAAGCTTATAACTATTACTAAAAAGTTAAAAATTGTAATTGACTTTATACAAAGTAAAGCATCACTAAACACCACAAAGTAAAATCTGTACTCAAAGGAATTTAATGTTTAAAAAAAGATAATTCTAAAGACAAGTTTCTTTTTTTTCCCCATGTGTCATAGCAGCAGCTGGGAAGCGAACCCGCTAACCCGGGACAAAGACAAGTTTCTTTGGGGGGAAAATAAATACAACACACGATTTTAATTTTAAAAAGCACAATTTTTAATTTACAACTAGGTATATATGCGTGCGTAAACGCAAAGATATAAATAATTATCCATATTTAAATATAACAATTCTATAGATGAACAAACAGCAGGCATATTGACAAGCAGGGACACCTCAATAATATTCTAGTAAAAGTAATAAATTACCATTTCAAAGTTAATGATAGTTCTGTATGTAAAGATATGATGTTTAAAGAAATATATAATTACCTTTTCAACGTGTATATATATTTATACTTTATATATAGATATTTTTTAAAAGATAAATAGAGAATATTTATAATTACAAGTTATAATTATAAATTTTATTAAACGCACATTATTATATTAAGTAATATTTACTAAGGCTGTAACCTTAGGATTAAGCGTCTGAAAAATTCGATGGTAGGGACCTCTACAGATCTTAAACACAAGCTTACGCTATGAAGAAAAGAGGGATTCATAGCGTAAGCTTGTGTTTAAGATCTGTAGAGGTCCCTACCATCGAATTTTTCAGACGCTTATTCCTAAGGTTACAGCCTTAGTAAATATTATTAATTACAAGTTATGCGATTGTTGCAGCTTTCCTAGAAATATAATCATTCATGGAAAGTAATAAGAACTCAGAAAAACAGCCAAATGAAATGAAATCAGGGATATTCACATAATCAATAAAATTAAATATTAAACTAATAATATATTATCAGTTTGGAAAACAGATATGATCAAGCCCAAATATTCTTCCATTTCACTGAATAAATAATAATGAAGATAGAATTTTTCCCTTTGGTTATACAATTTATGCAAGTTCAGTACATTCAATCTTTCAAAGTGAGAAAAAGACACATAATTCTTTTAGAAGTAATAAAAATAATACATCCAGCTTACAATCATGGTAAGATTCTAATCCAATTCCATAAAGATAAAGTTGATTTATTGAATAAATGTCAAATTTAAAAAAACAAATCTTTCAATGAATCAAATAAGCTTCTACCCAATATAATATGTAAAGATTCTGAAAAATCTAAAGTGGAGAAAATACATCTCTATTTGATCTTCTCTATGTTGAAATTGTATAGAATAAAACACAAAAAGATTAATAAATCTTAACTAGGTATTAACAGGATAAAATTTTTGTAAATAATAAAATGTGGTAAATAATAAAATGGATAAGTGAATTGATATAATCAGTGAATAAAAACATTGATGACTTCACCATAAGACGTGAATTTATAAATTTTCAAAGATAAAAATATTCATTAGCAAATTTAATGTTGTTGAAAGTGTAATTATTACTATAACATTGACATATTTGATTATGAGTGGCTTCCAATATGTGTGTACAAAGCCAAATATAATGGCTTTCATTTTACTAACCAATCTCCCAAAATAGATAAATCATGCATACCACAAATTCTAGATGATACGGAAATGCAAGATTATATATATATGTGTGTGTGTGTAAAGCTGAGTACAGACATGAATTTAAATATTTAAATATGTTACTAGCATTAATGTTTCTAATATGGTCATCTGAGGAATTTCTCTTTAAAAACAAATATCATTAATAGAATCAGTATTTTTCACCACTTGTTTCTGATCATACAAATAAGTAATAACCTAATCGAAAAAGCAGCAACAGGAAAATTATATAAAGTTAATCTAGTAAAAACAATATCAGGGTTGTTTTGGTGAGACTAAAATAAATACCACAGTATATTAAGCAGTTTCCAAAAGACTTAGAAATACAATCAAACATGATTTTTAATGGCACGTGTAGTGCCTCCATCAGGTAGGAATTCAAATTCTCTATCATAAATTATACATTAAAGACAATGATGTAATAAACTAAAATTTAAAAATCGATTAAACAACTTGGGAAAAAACAGAAGTAATCATTAGAAATCTGTAATTTTTAATCATTCTTTTGTTTTGTTAATAATATTGGAATAAACTAATATTTAACAAATAAATAAATATTTAACAAATGTTTTTTTTTTTAAAAAAAAAAAAATGCAACTGACTAAAAAGTAGAAAATAATAAAGAATACACTAATAAAGTAAGTTTCAAAAAATATGTTGTGTCATTTCACAAAAGTATTTGAGGCCATAAATATCAAAAAAACCTCACATGCTTGTATGAAATGACACAATATGCACAAGCTTGTGTTTAAGACCTGTAGAGGTCCCTACCTTCACATTTTCAAGCACACATGCTTAAAGGTTTATTGCCTTAGTAAATGTTACTTAGATTACTTTATAAATCTGATTATTTTGTCATTTTCTACATTTTAGGTAGCTGTTTAATAAGTGCATTATTTTTTTTTCATAATATTTTTTTTTTACTTTATAAATAATTTTCTTCATCAATCATTTTTTATTATGTTTCTTGTTCTTTCCACAAGAGATTGCCTTCTGACAATGATTTTCATAGTTCTATTTCTTTGCTTAGATTTTGGAAATAAAACACAATTCTCTACTATTTTTTATACATTGTTTTTTCACAAAATATTCATGAAATATTAATTATTTCAAGAGAATAATTCAGATTGTAGTAGAAAATATTTACTTTTAATCTATTAAATATGAGTCAAGTCAATATTAACAAAATCTTATTCTACAAATGTAATATTTCCATTGACTCAGTTGTTAAAAATTTTTCTTGGGAAGCATAAGTATGTGAGTTTGAGTTCTAAATGGGAACAGATTTTTTTCATTATTAAAATTTCAAAACTGTGAACATCTCAACAGAAACACAGAAAGGGTGAGTTAATGTAAGCATATTATACTGTAATATTAATGGACAACCTGCGAAAAATTAATTAATCAATTGTATAAATA
Source organism: Epiperipatus broadwayi (assembly GCA_028023455.1). Taxonomy (NCBI): domain Eukaryota; kingdom Metazoa; phylum Onychophora; class Udeonychophora; order Euonychophora; family Peripatidae; genus Epiperipatus; species Epiperipatus broadwayi. The sequence goes on along the minus strand of JAQFVV010000054.1, from coordinate 4,942,974 downwards.
CCGGGACAAAATATAAATAATAACATTTAAAAATAAATGCCATGACCGGGTCAAGTCTGAAAGATCTATGTTTTCTTAAAAAAATATTTACAGAATGTGCATATTTGTGAAGACAAGAAAATGTCTTTAAAATAAATAGTAATCTGAAAGTAAAAATCTGTATACCTATCTTAAATGTTATCATGAAAGAACATTGGAAGATATAAATCAAAATAACTCTCATGTATTAAAGCTGACAATTGACAATCACTATAAAAGAAATGTATCCAAATATATCTACTTGCATATGTATAAAGAGTCTTTAACATAATGGTTAACAAATCCAAGTAAATTCAGCTACAACTTTAGTTAATCCATGGATAAATCAGTAAGTAATCTGGTTATCTAAAATTTTAGCTAAACAAGATAGCAAAAACACCATAAGTCAACCAACTCAGAAATTGACTAAAATAAATAAGGACTTGCCCATCAAATTTCTTTTGATGAACATTAAAAGCTACAAACTAGTCTGAATGAGAAAGTACTAAATAGATTTTATGCACAAATCTTCTTGCATCCAATGTTGAAATATGTAATATGTAAAAATTATTTAACAAGTATTACATAGACTAACCTATTGGACCAAATCTCAAGGAGAAAGTACAAAAACGACTGTAAAGTAATTAGTTTATTCTTACAACTGTGATACAATGTTCACAAATTCTTCCAGGGTAAAACTCTCAGAGAGATAAGGATGAATCAATTAAAAAAGATTCCTAAAAACTATCTGCTGCTAAGAAAAATCTTAATTAAAAGATTAACTGATAAAAGGATAAAAAAACAACTAAGCTGCTCCAAAGGAATGCCAGAAAAAAAAACACCCATTATAAGGAGTCAAAATAAGAGTCATAGATCATGTGACCCTATCTCTTAAGCTTGTAAGTTATAAAACCAATGAGGATTGCCAATTCCTCTACAAGCTTTATGATAAATGCTTAGCCAGAGCCGGAACTTTATAAGGTTTTGAAACAATGAATCTGCAGTAAATTAAAAAATAAAAAATTCAAAGCTAACCTATAAAGATTGTCAGGAATATAGCTAGAGACAGATAATCTACATTAACTGCAGCAATTTTACTTAATTGCATTATCTATATTACTGCACTAATTTATTTCCAAACACTTTGTTGATCCAAATTTGCAAATGTTTGTTCAAAAACTAAGTGAACTTTTGGTGAAGTAGATTATGTGTTTAATATTTATTTTAGGGTGTATTAGTAAGATATTGTTGAAACCTTTACCTTCAAGAGATGCATAAAAATGCATTACAGCAATGTTAGAAGAAAATAGCTAAGATCTTGAGATGTGTGAACATTATTTTGTGTGGTTTAACTCTTTCATATACTAAACAGTATTCTTTAAATCACTTTTGTTAATGAACAAGGAGACCCACCAATATACGATCTTTCACAGAGCTGAATAATTTTATATATATTGCATTCCTTTTATGATTTTTATCAATTCTATCTTTAGGCTTATCAAGTAGTCTATTTCTACAAAGTAGTAGATTATTTGCAATAGTAGCAAAAATTTTCTCTACAGAATAGCGCCATCTAGTATAAGCTCTAGTAATCAAAAAATGCTAGAACATTGTGCATCATAAACTAAAAGGCTGTATTGTAGTGGGGAAAAAACTTCTATAATCTTTACAGCTTCTGTAAGCATCAAAAAATTGTGATTAAGTGATATTTTAGTGATTGGGATTCTTTTATTTTATTACTGAAATTATTCAATTTTCTTCTGAAACTTTCTATTGCCTGCTCTAAGACAATCAACATCATATATTAATGTTGCCCTTTATGATGAATAATGTGTGATATTACATACATTTATTGCATTTTATAATAATTTTATATATATATCAACAAAATTGGAAAAGTATAAATATCTTTATGTTCTTTCATAAAAATATTAATCAGAAAATAATAAATTCTTTACAACAGCTATATAAATATCAATTTTTTTATACATTAAAAGCCTTTTTCAGCATCTAGTTTGGTGCCCTTTTCAAATGTTAATAATCTATTATGTTAACAAACTATTCCAGACATAAAGCCATCTAGTGTTCAATAATAAAATTAAAACAAACAATAACAATATAAATCATTTAAAAAAATAACTCAAAACCTGCATATATAAATTCAGTAATTACAAAATAAGTGACTATATCATAACAATACAATAAATAAAATAAATTACAAGCATTTTTTTACAAGTATATATATGTCAATTTATATAATTTTCCATTCATTTTTAATCAACCAATTATTAACCAAATTTATAGAAAACTTGTAAATATTCATACAATTATTTTAATATAATATGTTTTATATATTTGTCTTCTTTTTGGATCTTTTATGTAATTTAAACATTTAATCCTTTTTGTAGCATAAATTCTATGCCCATATTTCAAGTAATGAATGTATAATGCGGACTTATTATCCCTTCTATTAATTAAATTATTACGTTCTTTGGCTCTTACCTCTAATTGTTTGCCAATATGCCCAAACTAAATCATTTTACAATGTCACATGTAATTTTATTTACAATTCCTTTTTTGTACTGAATATCATCTCTTAACCTGTAATTACCTATAAACAGATCGAGATTTTTATTATTTGACCAGTCGATATTTATATTCATCTCAATATAATTTTTGTTATATCTTAATGCATTATATGTCTTAAAATAATATGAAAGTCTAATCCATTTCTTATTTGATTCATTATTACCCTTATCAAGACCACTATTTTTCACCTACTACAGATGATTTAGAATTAAAAAATATATTTTTAATAGTTTTAGGATTATATCGATAATCTTTATATAATTTAATAAACTGATTATATTAAAAAGAATATTATTGGCTACTTTGCATATTTTAACAGCTTGCATATGCATAAATAAAAGATGATCTGATGTTTTTATGATTTAATATAAATCCTAGACAAAATATAAAGGACCCAAAATATTTAGACAGTGCACTGATTTCAGATCTGTGTGGCTATATGGGAAAACTAGCTTGGATTAAAAAGAGTGTGTTTTCAGTTTGAACTGATAGCTTTATAGTCAAGAATAATGATAAAAGGCAGTTTCTGAGGGATGCATTTAGTCCCAAAAATCTAGTGTGCATTACTCCTAGATTCAAGACTCCTCACTAATAAAAAACCATAAGCTAGACATGGGTCCGGGTCAGAAAGTATTGTATATCATAAGAGACTACCATCTAGCATTTATTGATTACTAAAACTTGCATTAGTAAGAACTATAAGAGGGAGGGGTATACTGGTTTTAATCTTTTTTGCTTCTTTTTTTGAAAAAGCATTAAATATTATTTTAATCCTTTTAATACTATCTTCTTGCTTCTATTTATTGACTATTGTAACATTTTCTGAAATCTCTCAGATATATATTATTTAAAAAACAACAGTGCAAAATCTAACTGCTTAATCATTTTCATTGCCCAATGTGGTTAAGTGAGGTATTGAAGTGGCAGTTTCTGGAGTTCAAGACCCATGGATCACATCTCAACCCTGCCAATTCTAATCCCTGCGCTTCTTGTGAACTCTGAAAAATAGAGCAGTTCAGTTATTATTATTAATTTTCATTTATTTTTATTCCTTTAGCATCCATTTTAATCCTCAAATTATTTATTGTGAAACTATTAGAGATCCATCTTATCTTTTAAATAAATCTAAAGAAGGCAAATTACGAAGGAGTTATTCCAATCTGCAGAACATCTCAATAAATCATACTTTTTAAATGGAAACATAAGTTCTTTGGCTTATTCAATATAAATTTCAAAGAATTTCTCATTTATGGAAAATAAGCATTTATGTATTATAATGAAGTATCGTATTTTTCCTCTCACCTTATATCTTCTTTACACATTGATAAAATTACCCAACAATTAAATGAATCCACTTTTCTTTTATTATTATAACAATGCTTATTTTATTTTTATTTGATCATTCCAACAGTTTCGACTAACCAGCAGTTTTCTTCAGAGCTGAAGTATATATAAATATACTGGAATATCAAACATTATATCCAATTATAAATTGAATTCTTTATATATCCAATTATATATAAGGACATAATATATATATACCACCAAAGTGTATACTGCATTTGTAGCATATTAAAACTTAAAGCTGAAATCTGTAAGTCCTATCATTTTATATAATTTATTTTTTCTCATCTTAATTATTATTATTGTAATTACAAAAATATTGTTAACTTAAAAAACATATTTTAATCAAATAATCTAGCAATCAGGCAAATTTCAAATCTATTAAAAACAAACAAACAAAAACAAAGGATTTCACTCATGAGATTAGATCTGCATAAATCAAAAATTAATAGGATAACACCTATTTGTGTGCCATAACTTTTTGCTCAACAATTCCAGATTGTGCTCCATTTGTAAAAAAGATGATAAAAATATATCAATAGAATATATCAGGGGTCATTATATTTTTTCAGGTCAAGAGCTACTTGTAAAACCTTTTTTAAGTGCCACGCTCCACCACTTATATATTATCTACATGGTTTTAAAATGTTTTTCAGCACTTTCTTTTTGGAAGTGACAGATGGGTATATCATATATAATACCCACATATTGCATTCATCACTGTGAAGAAAAAGTATTCTCCTGATTTCTATTAAAATTGTGTCTTTCTTTTTTAATTATTTCAAACATGACACCCCCTTTTAAAAATATAATGAAATACTCATGTCTCACAATAAAATGCTTAAACATGTGCATCTACCATGACAAAAGGACAGCTATCAGCTTTACATAGTTACTATATTCAGTGTTCCTGGCTGTGACTTAACATAGTGCCTTGAATGTGTTTGAGCCAATGGATTAGTAATCAAAGTAAGCATCGTCGTACATTTTTCTTCCGCGTGGTTTTCTCTTCTTTGCGATTGTTTCAGACATGATAAAATATCAAGTTCTTCCATGACACAGTACTTAAATCTGCATAACTGTCATGCCAAAAAATACAGTTATCGACATCTAACTGACTGCACTTACTCAATACTTCTTATTGCATTTTTGGGTAACGAAGTAAACACATCTGAGCTGATGAATTTGTAATAAATAAGAGTATCACCATGCATTTTTGAACAAAGGAATGTATATCAGTCTCCTCGATTGTGAAGAGAGAATCATAAGTGCAAAAAATGTATTTCTCTTAACTATTCTAATGTAATGTAGCATTGAATACCATTACTTTTTTAAAGTTCAGGCGGACATTCCAAAATGTTCACAATCCACCATGTACCACGATCAATGTCTTGCTCATCTATGGAATAGATAAGTAAGCAACCCTCATAATAGAGATTAATAGGTAAATTAACTTTAATATCTGTTTTCAAAACATTTTAAATAACTTTAAAAAAAATTAAGTCAGCCAGTTAAATAATATTTCCAAAGAAAAACATCAATCATTGAGAAACTCTGATATACTTGATAATTTTTTTGTTTAAAAAGAAAAAAAAGTTTCCATAAATCTTACTTTCACATTTTCTTTAAAAAAAAAAAAAGAAATCGAAAAGAAAAACTATTTCTTATATATATATATAAAACTTAATTCAATTACAAAAAAAAAATGAACAGAATTTAATGATAAAATGATATAAAATTAATTAAATAAAAATGCTCTTTGTAACTCCATGTTAAAACAAAACCAGGCTTCTACAATAAATAAAAATTACAATATCAAAACGACGAAACATAACATATCAATAAAGTCTGGATACATACATATTTTAGGAAAAGTTAACCCTCTTAAATCTAGACTTTGTTAAAAATGATATTGATATTTTAATTTTGAACAACATCAGGCATTTACCACATGCATGGGATTTGATGTAAAGTTGATGTGATGCACTGTGACTTCTCCTTATATGGAGTCAGGAATTTCTCAGAAACTATGCCCAGAGAAACATGTTAGACACTTTGACTTCCCTTTCCATTCCCTACTCTAAGTGTTCCCATATTCTTCTCTATCATGCTCCATTCCATTTCCACAACATATCTAAATCCTCCTTGTCTTTTCCCAAACCCAGCATAAAAACCAATAAGCCACTTTCTGTATAATCACTTTGTTTATATTTATTCTTCCACAACTTCAATAGTTGCACCTAATCTGCATTCAGGCATTTACATTCAATTAACAGATGTCTAATATTTTCTATGCCTTCCTTACACAACTTGCAGCCTAAATCACCCATATCCCTCCATTTACATGTATCCCCTTGTTGCTAAAGATCCCATTCAAGGCTAAATAGTAAACTACTTTCCTTGCTATTATCATAAATTAACTCACACCCAATATTCTGTTTACTTCTATAAATATTTAAAATCTTTTTATTCTCCGTACTAGTTCTCCATCTTTCCAACTCCCTATTCTTTATTAATGCATCTATTCTTCTATCCCATTCCTTATCCCTATAACACTCAACAATTCTCCTAATCAATCATCCCACCTTTTGTATAAGTATACTGACATAAAGTCTTTATCCAAATCTTCTGCATATTGCATTACCTTTCTCACCCATCTTGAAGCTTGCCTTTTATTCATAACCCAATTAAATACTATTTTGGCTATTCTTTTATTATCCATAAGCTGCAATCTACCAAACATTTTCATTTTGCTTTTTGCATCCACCATGAGCGCCCTCTAATAGCTTTATTTAATATAATATCTCAAAACTTTTGTTTTAAATATGTTTTTCAAAAGTCACCCAATTAATAAATGAAAAACCATTTCAAAAAGTCATTCACTTAAAAAATGAAAAACCATTTCAACTTCTGTGTTTTAAAATGATATTCACTTCTATAACCTTTGTGATGGGCATCAGTTTTTTACTGCATATCATAACACTTTACGTATTACTATGATTCATTTGCTATAATTTTTAATTGATTAATTATTTTCAATATTTTTATTTAAGTTCCAATAATACTTACTTATATTTGTCATTAACAGTTGATGTAAAATGTCTATTCTATTTGCATCATACAGATATCCTTTAATCAGGTAAAAAAGATATATTCATTGATAGATGCTTAATGTTCTATATCAAAATGATAATGATAAATGGTGCTTTCATGAAGTACTGTGATAACACTATTATGTTTCATCTTTAAATCACGCTTTTGTGGTTAACTTTTTTTTTTTCTGTTTTTATGTTCATTTGAAGGTAACAATTAAAAATAAACTAAAAACTGTTTTATTAGTTCAAAAACTCTGAATATGTTAATAATCCAAAAGAAATAACTACAGATAAGCTGAAGAAAAGCGTAGAAGGTCAGAGGTGGGTAGATTCTTTGTTCTTGGGCATATAAACAAACTTGTAAGCACCTCTTTCATTGTTATTAGAAATAATAATAAATGATAAAAATCATATATAACAACTATATAATATAAAGGATTGAACTCAGCCTTTCTCACTGCCTTCAGTCATACCCTCCACCTTATACAACCGACATACAACCACACACATGTGAAAAAGATAAACATTCTCCAATAAAATATTTCATGCTGGTTCAGCATAAAATAGGCATATTAGAGATCATTTATTGTTTTCACATGTATGTGGATATGTGTATAGGAATGAAGGGAGCTTGAAAATCTGGGTTCAAATCCTTTATATTACATCTGGCTTAAGAATATATATACTATACTTGTATTTAAATATAACAACTATATAAATATATATTACTAATAATTACACATAAAAAGCTTTTTGGCACATGATTTTATGCTTTTGTCAAATGCTAAGCATCTATTTTAATGCTACCAATTGTTGTAGACAGAACACCATCCAGTGTTCTGTAATGAAAGTGAAATAACAATAACAAAATAAAACATGAGTAAAATAGAACAAAACCTTTATATAGAGATCTAATATAACTTCAATGAATTAACTATATAACATAACAATATACAGAATAAATAATACATTTTTTACATGCATACTATTTTATATAATTTTATAATGTATGTATTATTTATTCAGTATATTGTATAGTATGTGGTGAATTCTTTGAAGTTATATTAAATCTCTTTATGAAAGTTTTATTCTACTTTACTGATGTTTTATTTTATTAATGTTATTTTATTTCCATTGTAGAATGCTAGTGTTGTAACAACAATAATTGGTTAGTGTTAAAATAGACACTTAACATTTGAAAAGGGCAGAGAACCATGTGCTGAAAGAAGCTTTTTATGTGAATCTATTATATATATCAGTTGTATGTGATTTTTATCATTTATTATAATTTATATACTGGATTTCATTACTTTTCTTTTATTTTTTTCATATGTCATAGCATCGGCCGAGAGGTGAACTCACAACCATTTGCAACCAACTACTTGCTTGCAAAATGGCTCTGATGACCTCTCGGCTAACAATGCTTGATGTTAAAAAAAATTGCATAATTTCATAGTTTATTTAAATATGATTATTATTAGAAAATATGTGTATAATAATTATTAAAATAGAAATATATCAAGCATTGGTGGCCGAGTGGTCAGCACAGCTGCCTTACAAGCAGTTGTCCTAGGTTCACTTCCCATTCGATGCTTTGACACATGAAAAAAAAAATAATTAGAAATATGTTTATGTTTAGTGTTTTCCTGAAGATTTGTGATGATGGTGTTCTAGTTGTATTTTTATATTAGACTATTTCCATCATCTAATAGGTGTATTGAATGTCTTTAGAAAAATTTAACTTTATTTAAATATTCCAAATACATTCAACTGCTAGTAATAGTACATCAAACATGTTAGTATATGCACACCATTTTGAGAGATATTACTCTCCCCTCTTCTTCAGGTGTTGCTCTCCTGACCAGTGACAGTATTAGCATGGGATTTGAACCTAGACTCTTAGACTCTTGATTATTGATTTTTAAGATAACACTCTAACCAACTGAGTATATTGAAATGTGTTTCATTTTTAAAAATATGAATTTAAGAAATTCAAACAAATGATAAAAAAGAAATTACTATTGTTATGACAGTTATAATCTGTCAACTGGAACTTAGTTATATATTTAAAATTATAAATACAATTTAGAATTTTTGAACTGTGTGATGATTTTATGATTATTCATTCACATTTTTAAAAAAAATGGAATTAATTTAACAAAGATTTCATTAATTAACTTTTTCAATAAAGTAATGACTATTATCCAATAAGATAAAAGTAATTATTCGCATTATGTATTTGATTATTATTATTATCATCATCATCACCATCATCATTATCATTATAATCATCATTATTATTATTATTTTCTACATTTACAAAGTTCAAATATGATTTTCAAAGATATTTTTCACTTGTAAACTTATAATTCTAACAAATCAAGCCAAATTCAATGCTAAAATTAAATAATGAATTATTAACTCAAATTACTGCTAGGGATAATGATAAAATATTAAAATGGGGAAAGAATATTCAAAGCTATTTCACAAAACTCATACTTTATATATTGTTGTTTTGTTTTTTCCCCTTTTAATTTTGATACTTTAGCAATGCAGATCTATGGGCTGCGCCAATCAAAATCAAAAAGGATATATGTTCATCTACTTTGCTAATAAACATGAAAAATTTATAATTTCCTATCCCTATTTGTTTATCATGACATTTAAATCTGACTCGGTACATTATAACTGAATAGTATTGTAAAAATGACCATAGCATTAAAATTAAAAATATTTATGGATATAAATATACAAAATTGAATAATTTTTATAACTAAATGTTATTGTCAGAATGCAAGACTATAGTAGTAAAATGCTACGTAGAATTATCAGTTTTTTCTCTAAATCAGTGGCTGTGGTGGTGGGTAGGAGTTGGTAAGCACTAAAACGAAAGTGCATTTGCTTTCCTCAGAAACAGAATGACTTCTTTGATCTTGTAATCAATAACAACTCAATGAAGTTATTTTCTTTGATTACAAAAAATATAATTTCAGTAACATCCAATACCTATTACAACTTTCTCTACCATCGAGTGTAAGTGTTAACAACTAGTAGATGCCAGATGATAGAGTGTAATAAATCACTATCAAGTGATGGCCTATTCAATATCAGCAACTTAGTGTCTAGCTTATGGCTATTCTCAGTGAGGAGCTTTGGATTTTGTAATAGTGTACCAGGACATTCAAGATCTAATGCACCTTCCTTCTTGTAGTCATCTTTAACGTCTTTGTTTTACTATCAAGCTATTAGTAGAAATTGATACAACATGAATATTTTCCATCTAAGATAACGTTCTTGTTTATTCATATAGATCTGAACCCACTTCAATAACTATTTAGCATAATGCCCTTAGTTTTTTGATAATTACAAATTGGTATAACCTCAATAATAAATCACATGACTCCATCTTGCAAAATGCTTACACAATGTTGCTGAGCAAAATCGTATAAGTATTATGTCACATGATGTCTTATTGGATTTTGTAAAGACAATATTAATTTTAGTTATTATATAGCTTGAATATCAATTTTCCAAAACATAAACTTGAAAACTTGTATTTATCACCATATTATGGTGTTTTAAAAATATATACAAAGATTAAAATTTCTGTAACACACTTATTAACAAAAAAGTTCAATTGTTAAAAAATCAGTTCAAAAATGTTTATCCAAATAATATATGAATCCCTGACATTTTTTATTTTGTTTCCATCGATGTACAATGATTAAAAACAAAAAGCAATAAACCTTATTATACCACCACATTTTTGCTATCTAGTTTAAATTGTAGTAAGCAATAGATGGCAGATTGTAGTATTTAATAAATCTGTATGTAGTGCTGTTCTAGTCAATTTCCCAGATTAGTTTATAGCTTTTGACTTTCATCCATGAGCAGCTTTGGATGTTGAGAGTAGATGTTATGTGATGTTTGATTGGCTAAAATGCAAAGCAATTCAATATTAAAAGATCATTTTCAAAACAGAGAACAACAAAAAAAAATACAGTGAATATTTCTAACCAGCTGAATAGAGGCAGCATAAAATAACATGAATAAATGCTCAAACAATGTAATGTACCATGCTCACTTAGAAAAAAAGTAAGTTTATCAATTTATTTGTGCATTGTGTAAATAATATATATTGTTTGCAACTGTGGATAAAATTTAAATATTTTTTTTTTCAATTTCATACCAAAAGTTTATTTTCACAACAAACGAGAGCAGAAAAAGACTGAAGATGGCTTATAATACATATCCTGTATAATTACATTAACCATTATAAAGTAATGAAACATACTGAATCTGCCTAAAGAGTATCATCTATAGCACATGCTAATATGGAAGCTGATTCAAAATTGTGTACAATAGACAAAAGTCAAAAATTTGCAATAAAATTTATAATTAAAGCTATTTTTACATTAGATATCATGATTTACAAAAAAATTGCACAGAAGTGTGGCTTTTCTTTTACGCAAAGGTACAAGTGTTAAAAAATGCCAAACAATAAAAGTGAATCACGATATATCTAGTTACATTTTAACAATTTCACTACCAAACTCACTTCTATGTGATGTGATGTTATGCATTGTGGCTTCTCCTTTCTTGAAGTCAGGAATCTCCCAGCCTCTATATACAGGGAGACCTTTTAGCCACCCTATCTTGCCTTTTCATTTCTGGCTCTAAGATTTTCCATATTCTTCTCTATCCTGATCCATCCCACTTCCACAAAATTATCTTTATCCACTTTATATATCTACATCCCCCTTATCTTTTCCAAAACCAGCATAAAAACCAAAAACCCACAACTTCATTATTTGTACTCTTTCTGCTTGTAAGCATTTACATTCAATTAAAAGATGCCTAATATTTTCTATGCCTTCCTTACATAACTTGCAGACTAAATCACCCACATTTCTCCATTTACATGTATATCCCTTGTTGCTCACGATCCTGTTCGAGCCTTAAACTGTAAATTACTTTCCTTACTAGTATCATAAATTAACTCACATTCGATATTCTGTTTACTTCTATATACATTCAAACTCTTTTTACTCTACATACTACTTCTGCATCCCTATTTTTTTATTGACACATCTATTTTTCTATCCCATTCCTTGCCACTATAACATTCAACAATCCTCCCAAGACAATCACCCCATTTTTTGTATAAGTATACTGACATAAAGTCTTTATCCAAATCTTCTGCATACCATACTATCTTTCCCACCCATCTTGTTGCCTGTTCTTTATTCGAAACTCAATTAAATACTACTTTTGCTATTCTCTTATTATCCATAAACTGCAATCTACTGAACATTTTCATTTTACTTTTTGCATTTCTCATGCTTGTTTCATGGACACTAGTGGCTGTTTGGGCTAGATTTTTCAACATTTTAGTTTTTAAACTAAATCATTATTCTATATAATTATTGATACTATACTGTATCCATACACATTAGGAATAACAGACAAAGCACAGAAAATCTGCACTCAATATAATATCAGAACAGCTTCCCAGTGTCATATCACATTTTGATGAATTCTAACATGTACAAATCTAAACTTGAAGTTAAAAAACCAATAAACACATGTTCAACTGAGAAAATATGAAAATATTAAATAGTGAGGGAAAAGTGCAAAGAAAAATATTCAAAGAAGCTTCTCTTGTGACAAATAACACCATAAGTCAACCTAATGGCTGGGAAGCATTAATTAATTTTGCTCTCAAGAAAAAGTGGAAAAAAAAACAGGACAACTCTCACAAATAAATATATGAAATTTTTACCGACTATTCCCATTGGCGGAAATTAGAGTGTTATCTTATGATTTAATATTCAATAATCTAAAAGTAGAAATTCTATTTCAATTCCTAGTACTGTTAGAGCAACTTTCCAAAACCATATCACACTATGACAAACCCTAACATGTACAAAGCTCAAACTTAAAATAACAAAAAACAAAAGTTGCATCTATAAAATACCATGTAAATATGGAAGGATAAATATTGGTGAGATTAGTCAATCGATTGAAAAGTGATTGAAAGAGCATAAACTGATGATTAGAAAACAGAAAACAAATGTATCTAAAGTAGCAGATCATGTACTTTAGACTGGTAAAAGAAACAACTCAAAGAATCTGCTTACATGACAATGCCAAATAATGTAATACCATAATACAGAATATCTGGGAGCTACTAATTACACTTTGCTCTTAAGAAAATGTGAAAAATTCATGAGAACCATCACAAATAAGTGTATGAAATTTCTCCTGACTGTTGCTTTTGACAGAATATCTCAGTTTATTAGAGTGTTTCAATATTTAGAAAATCGAATGGTCAAGATTTGATTCTGATGCTAGTATTGTCACTGGTCATGCTAGCAACATGTGATGGCAAGAGAAGAAAAATATCACTTGAATTATTATGTTATATACTAACCTGTGTACTACTACTAACAGATGAATGGAATTGAAAAGCCTAAATAAAGTTTTAAAATGCTCCTAATGACATCCAACATTTAATGTTAGAAAATGGAAATAGTCCAACACAGTTGTTATTAAAAAGCTATCCTAACAAACCTTGAGGCAAATACTAAATTTTTATTAACTTTATTAACTTTTAAATAGATATGATTTAGTTTTCAAAAGATACTTCAATACTTTCTCTTCCTCTTTCCTTCTTTATTTGTGTCTTTTTTATAACTTATAATAACAACTTTTCACTCTTCTTACACTTTAAAACAGAATATATTTATTTATTCTTTACAGTTTCAACTGTTCCTAGTAGTCTTCATCAGATAAGACTTTAAAGAGATCCGATGAAGACTGTTAGGAACAGTTGAAACTGTAAAGATTAAATAGATATATTTTGCTCTCAAGTGTAAGAAGAGTGAAATGTTGTTATTACATGTTTTCAATCAAAAGATTACTGTTGTTTTTAAGCTCAAATATTTAAATATTACAAAAATAATTTAAAATATTTTTGTATTGACTATAGTAAAAATTAAATTTAATGATTCTTTTCTTTACAAAAGATACTAACACTTGAGCAGTTTATATGTTTTTGATGGCTTCTAGCAGCTGGTTGGTTAAATTTCCATCTTTTTTATTTTTAATAAATTAATCCTTTATTCTTTATTATATTTCCATAAAGTTTAAATTATTTCTTAAAAATATACTTTACAAACAAAATCATTCTTAAAAATAATATTTTAACTTTGCAAATAAAGAAAAAAGAGAACTGAAATATCTAATTAAAATAAATATATATATATTGGCATTTTCTGACAAAACTATTTAATGAACAAAATTAGACTTATTTTAATTCAACTTCTAAAATAAGGACAAATTATTATTAAGATTACATAAAGCCATAAAATTCTATTTAAAATTTGAAATTCTACTTAAAATTATTAAGTAATATATATTAAGGCTATAGCCTCAAGACTATATGCTTAAAATTCAACAGTGGGGACCTCTGCAACTCCAAACACAATTATGACTTTAAAAGATAAGAGCATATAGTCATTACAAAGGCATTACTTTTTCAGCCAATCACAACTTTCTATTTTACCATCATTACATTCTCTTGGCTTGTCTTCTTTCAAAGAAAATATTTTTGAATAATATCTAAACAAATCATATTATTCTTCTCAAAAATAAATATTAGACAAATATTTTGCAAAAATAATAACAAATATATATATAAACAAATTATGGAAAATACACATTTTCATTCTCAAAATTTAAACAAAAGCGTGAGTGTTGTAAAAATATCCCACCAGCATAAATGACCAATTAGCAGTGTCAGGACATTTGTATTAGATTTTTCTGCACAGATTTTTTTAAAATTAACAATCAATATTATTTTTAATTCCAGGTTTCACCATCAAATAAACACAAAACTGGTAAACAAATGCTAAAGATAGCCACAAGGGAGTTAATTCAAATTCTAGTGATTGAAGCATAGTCAATGAAAAAGTCAGCCAAAAGATTAAAAATCCTCTCCACCATTAAGCTGTAATCAGGATTGGCTCTAACAATTGTGAAATCCTTCCACTGGTATGGGGTACTAAATATTGGTGTGTTGGTGGAAATTGGCCTAAACTATACCAGACATCAAAATGTCATTAGTTAAATTTCCATCTAATAAGTGATAATCACTTAAAATACTGTAATATAGTTGCTAAATACATCAAGATAAATAATTAAGCAAAAATGATTGTTATGCAGTAATTTTTAAATTAAATATAATTCCTTGTGAGTTCAATAAATAATAAATTGTTATCAGAAAAAAAAAATTAAAATTATCATTAATTAACTTATTATGATTAAGCTAGGAGAAGATGATAAGCTTTAGTCTGTCCTAGGTATTATACTTGCTTCCCTCACCTTGAACTGATATGTAAGCTTTTTTAGAATTTTAACGAACAAAAGAGATTGACACTGTAAACGCTGTGACCATTTGATGGACCATCTTTTTAAATTTTGAAACCTGTTTATGTAATAGACTTTTGAAACATGAGAAGCAGTGAAACATCTTTTAACATTTAACCAATGATCCATCCCCTGAAGATAGATATAGAAACCTAGTGACTAATTGCAGGCCACTCCAGTCTTTAGCTTTACGGCAACATCAAATTATACAATAGTTGTACTTAATTTTCATATGTAAATATGCCTGATTTAGTTAAATACAAATTTACTTATGATTTTTTTTAAACTAATCAGTAGGAAAATTTGCATATGGATGGATTAATAATATCAGACATTATTAAACAACTCTTTAAATTATCAAGGATCTTTTATTATTTTGTCAATATAATTGCACTTGCTTACTAATTTGTCATTCATTCATAAAAATAATATTGGAATGACTTTGTTGTTCAAAATTACATAAAAAATTTGAGCATTGGAAGTCCAGCACCAGAGTCAATACGAGGATCCCACATTCCACAGTGTGACATTGTCCACTACCCTAAATCCCACAAGAAAATCATTTATTACATTGTTGGTGACAATTGCTTGTGTAAAATCAATAGGCAGACTTTAAATAATAATTAAGTTGCATTCAATATCATACTTTCCATGTTAATACCAGATACTATGACAATATCAGAATGCCCTGTATCTTATTGTTGTTTTCCGTTTCCATTGTTGGCCTTGAGTTGACCTTGGTATGAGGCTAAAAGCCAATCAGAAGCATTCTTTAATAGTACTTCTAATTAAATTTGTACCAGACATTCTTTTACAAATTATTGAAAAACATTTATTAAAGAATATATTTATGAAAATATGTTTTTTTTTATGTTTTTGGTTCAAAAATCTTTACAAAGAGACTGAACAAACATAATAAAACAAATGGCAAAAAATAAATCAATTAATTAAAGAAATAAAATCGAAATAGCTAATACAGTTAGCTGTGCAGTGATTATTAATTAAATAATAACTTTTCTAAAAAAAAAGAATAGATTTTAGAATTTAACCTTCAGCATTTCAATATGTGTAATTAAACCACTAAACGTCACATGATCACCATTCTTTATGCCTCTATGTGTGATTAACAAACAAAAACATGTGTGATGCAGAATAGCACAAATGGAAAAAAAGAATAATATAATCATAAACAAAATGGGGCTTTTGTAAAAACATCTAAAAATTGATTGCTTCCCTTTAAAAGATTGAGTAAAAAAATATATTTTAATATCATATTTCATTAACTTATGAATTTTCATTAGTTAATGCGTTTATTTGAAATTTATAATCAGACATTTTGAAACCCAGAATAAGATCATAATTATTAAATTCTCATTATAAGATTTTTTTAAAAAAAAAAGTGGCAAAATATGCTATTGCACAGGGCAGAAATATTCCTAGCACCAATCCTGGCTGTATATTAATAATTTTTATTAGTCATTCATTAGAGTAGAGAGAGAGTGGTGTAGTGAAAATTACACTACAGAAATATTATTCATTAATTGTATAATATTTAGTCTAGTGAATGACTAATAAAAATTATTAATATAGTTCCACTAAATGGTTTGTGTCAAAGTTGTAAGGGAGATAAGTTTGGCACTTATGAATTAAATTAGAACAATCGGATATCTATATATACTGAACAATGATAAAGGTGTAAAAGATTGTGGTCTGGGTCAACTGATGGGTACTGGTTTAGTATGAAATGTGCATCTTGGTAATAATACATCTTTTTCACATATCCTTGGTCATATGTTTAAGATTACAGCCCTCCACAAGGTGTTAAAACAGGTAGAGTGTAATGGAAATATTGGTCCTGGCTATAATTTGGCAATTTCTGACATTCACAGTGGTGCTTATTTATGGTATTTGAAAAGCATTTGTTTAAATATTGCATTCCGTTTATATAAATAAATAAAAACATTTAAGAAACATCTAAAAAAAATCTTGTATTGAATAGTGACTAGCAGAAATTACTATAAAAAATACATTTTATTTTTTAGCCTTAGATTATAACCAAAGATGCTAACACTGATGCTTAAAATTAAATGAAATGTGTTTATGTTATGGGATGTGGCTACACCTTTATCAAATTCAGGTCTCTTTCAGCCACAATGACCAGAGAAATCTGTTAGCCACCTTATCTTCATTTTCCCACTCTAGGTTTTTCCTGTAATCTTCTCTATACTGCTCCATCCCATTTTCACAACATTATCTTTGTCTACTCTATGGCCTTTTTATCTAGATTCCTTATCTTTTTCAAAACCCAGCATAAAAACCAAGAACTACTTTCTGTACAATCACTTTGTTTATATTTATTCTCCACAACTTCATTATTTTTACCCTTTATGCTTGCAAGAATTTACATTCAATTAGCAGATACCTAATATTTTCCATTCCTTCCTTACATGACTTGCAGACTAAATTGCACACATTTCTCCATTTATGTGTATATTTCATTGTTGCTAACGAACCAGTATATTACTTTCCTTACTATTATTGTAAATATAGTCACACTCAACCTTCTGTATACTTCTATATATATCTAAACTTAAACTCTTTTTACTCTCCATACTAGTTCACCATCTCTCCAATTCCCTATTTTTATTAATGTATCTATTCTTCTATCCCATTCTTTGCTAGTATAATCCTCAATAATCTTCCTAACACAATCATTCCACCTTTTGTACTAGTATACTGATATGAAGTCTTTATTCAAATCTTCTGTGTACTGTACTACCTTTCTCACACACCTAGTTGTCTGACCTTTACTTGTAACCCAATTAAATTCTATTTAGGATATTCTCTTACTATCCATAAAATTGCAATCTACCAAACATTTTCATTTTGCTTTTTGCATGCACATGACTATCACATTTCTCCTTGAATTGCCTCCTCTGCCATCCACACATCTGCATCTAATTCTTGTCTTCCTACTTCTCTTTCTAGTTTTTCTAAATAATCTAACACATGTTTACTAACACATAATGCATCATTATCATAACATAAGCCTGCTACTGCCATTCCCTTCCGTACAATTCTTGCTACATCATATTTATTATATGAAAACATTATTAAATATCTTTATCAGTCCTTTTCATTTCTTTGCTTCATTTATCAATTTTTTTCTCCCATTCATCCAAGCAATTCCTTTGATTACCTAAGATGATTCCAAAATAATTATACGTATTTACCATATTTAACTTTATATTGCCTAATAAAAATTCTTTCTATTCTCTTTCCCCAGCATTTATCATCATTACTTTTGATTTTTCTTAACTAAATTTCATCCCCATCTCTTCATCCACTTTTGCACAAGTCTTAATCAAATGTATACACTCCCTTACCATTTATTAATGGTATCTCTACATCTCTTCCAAATCTTTTTATTACTCTATTTTTCTCACATATGACCAAAACAAAATAGGCATTCCACCCCATTTTCAACTTCAACTGGTTCTATATTTCCTAATTGATATGTATAGTAATTATTTTTCATACAGTCTATAAGATCTACTAAAGCTCCATTCATTACCCACGATCTATTTCTAGTTATTCTATCATATATGTCTTTTCTATATCTATAAAGACTTTATATAACTGCCTACCCATATTCCTACTCATATCTATAAGTTGTGTGATTACAAATAAACAATCTCCTATATGCCTATTAGTTTTAATATTTCCTTGCATTTCTCCAATTATATTATTTTCTTCCCATCCATTTTATCACTCCTCCAGCCACCATATATGCAAAAACTAATACCGATGTTACTATAATTGTTTATCTTTCTATGGTCCTTACCCTTTTTTTTAAATAATAGCCTCACTCTTGTATTATTTCAGCTATCTGGAAATTCTGTCTTCTGTGCCATCTTATTAAAACATGATAATACGTGTAAATTTTGCGCTATTTCCCAAATTCATCACCATCTCTGTTGTCCATTCTATCTAAACCTCTCGTCTTTCCACTTTTCAATTTCTTCCATATCTCATTCGATTCATTTTATATAAAACTAATATTTCCATTTCCATGTGCTCTTATCTTTATTATTACTCTGCCCGTCACATCTAATATCTTTTCTATATCCATTACATACTTATTTTCAGATTGTCTCTAATTCTTCTCTAGAGCTACATTCTTTTCCTCATCATTTAGTAATACTATTTCCTCTCTCCTATATTTCTTCTTTTAATATATTTTCAAAATTTTTTACCCCCATCTCTTCCACTTTTATTAATATCCTCCAATAAATTACTGTTTAATTTCAGTCTCTCTATATAATTATTTATTTTAGCCATCTTTTTTTAAAAATAGTTTACCCATGTAATATTAACATCTTTTTCACTTTCTTTGTTTTTAATAACATATTTATATTCTCTTCATGCTTTTTTCCTCATGCTTACACTTTTACTAATTCTCACTTTTCTATTACTTTTATACTTTCTGAATAATTTGACCTAAAACCCTATTTGCCACTTTTTCTACTTCACCACACAAGCCTCTACACTCATCCCCAACAAACTCTTCCATGACTCTTTCTGCTTATATTTTATATTCTTCTAACTTATTCTTATCATTCGTTCTTCATCCACATTTTTCACTATCCTTTCTACTTTTATTACTATTTTCCATCATATGACTAACCATTTCTATTATAAAGAAATTGTGATCACTATTATATATATATGAAATGCTTTAATTTTCTGTACTTTATTCATTCCCTCTTTTTCTACTAATACATAATCAATTGTTATGATATACATTATTTCTAGACCATGTGTATTGTCCTTCATAAATATTTGATAAATTTCCAATGCTCAAATTCACTCTTATATATTAATAATCAAAGCATAGAATATAAAAAAGAAATAATACCAACAACAAAAAAATAAGATTGAACTAAATAGCTTGTTTCATGAGATAAGTATCAAAGAAAAACAATGCACAAAAAAAATCACTATAAACAACCACTCACTTGCCAAGCATTGGTGGTGGAGAGGTCAGCGACAGCTGCTTTACAAGCAGTTGTCCCGGGTTAGCAGGTTCGCTGCCCGGCTGATGCTATGACACATGAGAAAAAACAACAACAACCACTCACTTTACTAATGAGTCTATTACTGATTTTAGCTTCTTTTTTTTTTTTTAGATAATAGTTTTTCTCTATAATATATTTTCAACTTTTCTGCTTTAAAATCAAAATCCAAAAATCTAAGATAATTCACAATTAATTATACTTTAGAACAAGGATACACACCAGCATATCTATGAAGCATTTTTAAAATGCTTATTACTAATTACAAATGATGATGATGGCATTATAATCTTTATTTCTTTTTAGTATGTAACCAGTTGATTTGCTTTCTTTCCATTATGTTCTTGCAGATGTCGTAATTTTATTATAATTACAACTTGATGTATTTGATATTCAAGGAATTGAAGATTAATAATATAGAAACAGGTATAATTTTAAGATCACATTAGACTAATGAAACATTCTGGAATTTAGTCAGAGAAAATAACTATCCATTATTAAAAAATTTGCTTTAAAAATGTATATATATTGTTTTATTTTTGATTCATCATCCACCCCAAATAGGGACTACTTAAAATTTAAATACAAAACCTAACTTATTAATACTTATTTAGACCATTATTAAAGAACTCAAAATTCTAATTATTTTCCAGATTACAATAAGTAAGTGGAAAATATATAGTGACAAGAAACTCAATAATGTTTTCTTTTATAAATAATTGTAAGAAATCAGAAATTAAATATGACATTTCAGTACTTAAGTCATGGAAATGGAATTTTGAATTAAAAATTAACTTAAAGGAAATATGTATTGAATACACCCTTAAGCACAGAAATTCCCCATCTTGACAAATTGAGATAACATGACCTTTATCATAAACCTGTCATTGGATATATTCTGATCCAAAATTATTTAACCCCTCTTTTAAAAAATATCACTATAAAATGGCACTGTTAATTCTTTGATTTCAACTAGAGATTTGTGTTATATTCCGTTTGGATATGACTTATGTGACTCAGGAAAGTATCCTGGAAAGAGAATACTATAATAAAAGTAAAAAATATATGATCTTTAGAAATTGGCTGAATTTAGTAAGTGCTCCTTCTGAATCTAACTAACCCCCTTAATACTCTTATCTGTAAAATAATTCTCCAAATTTTTTTTTCATCATCATCATTTTCAACCATTTTCAATCCACTGGAGGATGAAGGTCTCTCCAAATTCAATCCAGCTTTTCTGATCTCTAGCCTCTTTTCTTCATATCATCCCAACACACTTCCTTATTTCATCCACCCACTTCACATGTGGTCTCTTTCTTGATCTTTTACAATCTCTTGAAATCCAATTTAAGATTTCAACTGTCCAGCTATTATCATCTCTTCTATATCCATCCCAAATCCACTTCAATCTCTTAATTCTTTCAATGATGTAAGTAACACCTGTTTGTTCTCTCACCCATATATTTTCTTTTTGATCTTTTCTTGCTACTTCTAACATACATCTCTCCATACATAAAAAATGACATTATGAATAATAGAATCTCTTATAAAAATTTTATGAGAAGATCAGAGTTTTTTGCCCCAGATAGAGGAATTCCACAAGGATCACCTTTGGCAGAACTGTTGTTTGCAATTTATCTAGATCCCATGATAAATGAAATAGAGGCACTAATAAATGGAATTTACCTGCCCCAATTGGGAGTTTCAGTAAAGGTTATGGCTTTTATAGATGATATTATAATAATTTTTGAAAACTGTTATATAATATCGATGTTGTAATGAATATAGTCAGAAAATTTCAGCAGGCAACTGGAGTGTTAATTCAAGTAAATAAATCAGCAGTTTGGCAATTGGCAACAGGGAAAAAAATTGCCAATGAGTTTGTAGCCCTGTAAGTCCTTTCTTGGCCTTCCATTATATTTATCAAAAACTAAGATGAATGGACTATTCACAAGGAAAATAGAGGAAAGAATTAATGGTTTTATGCCTTTTAAACTCTATGAAATAACTAAAATCAAAATATTTAATGCAATTGCAATGGGAGTGCTAGGATATTACGGCCCATGGTTAAAATTATATAATAAATCAAACCTAAAGATTATACAGATGGCAAAAAAATTCATATCGGGAAAGAAAACTTATGTCCTCTCTACCTCACTTTTACCGATTCCAATAAATAAGAGTGGTTTCAATTTAATTGACCCAAAAGCTTATGTTCGATTTGTTACTGCTAAAGCTTATATGAATGTAGCCAAAGATCAGTCATTTACTCTCCCAAATGGTGACATATTTATTATTAATAGATTGGGAGCTGAAAAAAGATTGTATCTTACTGATATGTAGATGGCATATAAAGACTTGCAAGATGAACTTGATGTAACCACCCTAGATGGTATTAGATATAAAGATTTAAAAAAAGCAAATTATCAAAATGAAAATAATTGGTTGAGCTGTTCAATGAAAAATGTTTTAAAAAAATTTCCCTCAATATATACCCCTCAGACATTAATGAGATTTATTTTTAAGTTAATCAATGGGATTATACCTACAACTATTTATATTAAGTCTTGCATTGGTGCTCGAGAGGTCAGCGTGACTGCCTTGCACTTGCAGGCAGTTGCCCGTGTTGCGGGTTCGCGTCCCGGCCGATGCTATGACACTTAAAAAAACTATTTATATTAATAAAAGACTGGGATTGAGTTTGAATGAAACCTGTATTATGTGTAACAGGGGCAGTGAAACTTTTATACACTTGTTTGAAGATTGCTATGCCTTTAGAGAAATTAGAATGAAGGTCTTTCACAGGCCTATAATAAATATCAAATATCTTATGAAAAAATATGTTATAAACATCAACCCGCACAATGCGAATGTAATGATCCATACGTTGAAATCATTGTGGGCAATAAGATATTTACTTTTTTTTTTCCATATGTCAGAGCATCGACTGCGAGGTGAACCTGCAACAACCATCTGCAAGCAAGTGCTTGCATGCAAGGCGGCTGCGCTGACCTCTCAGCTAACAACGCTTGATTAAGATGTTCACTTTTATTTGATAATAAAAAATTAAATTGGTTAAAAAAAAATGGATAAAGATTGGGAGAACTACTTTAACTTATACCTAAAATACTGGCCCCAAAAAAACCTTCCAACATGTATGGGGTGGAATTGCTCTCTCCAAATGTGAAATCTGGGAATAAAACATATAATAAAAAATTGTAATGTTGTTGTTAAAAAAAAAAGGGTCTAAATCGTAAACAGTGACAATTAACAGGTGACAGGAAAAATAGGTGAACATGATGAAATGTGTATAATGGACAAGTGAAGGATAATACTGTTCCTTTTTTTGTTAGTGAAGGATAATACTGTTCCTTTTTTTGTTTTTTGTTTGAACTAGAAATTTATTTTGTAATTATGCAAATATGTTGTGTTTTAATAATATTTATTACTTAAAAAAGAAAGTATATCTAAATCAGAATAAATAAATAAATAAATACAATATGCAAAATCATCATTTAATTTCTGCATGTAAACACAGACATAGAGTATTGTAATAATAATATTGCGAAGAAATTTTTAAGAAAATTTAAACGATTAAAAAAAACATTCAAAACGTATTGAAAAACAAATGTTGAGTAACAACAGTAAGAAGCAAATCATATAGTGTCTATTATCCTTTAGCTATTTAAAAACACAACACTTATTTACAACTCAAATATTTTCCCTGTAGTCATTTAAAAAAAAAAAAGCTTTTTAAAAACTTTTATTAGATATTCCTCAGCTAGTAATATTTTATTATATAAAAACAATACAAATCTTTAAATAAAATCTCATACAGCTAACTTAATCGTTTCTAAGATATCATTTTGCATAAAATTGAAAAATAAATTTTATAATAATACGATGATGTTACATATCTAAAATCCATCCGTCTCACACTTTATTTAGAATGATCAATACTATATATATATGTATATTGTTCTTGCATAAAAGATATTTTCTGCATCATTAATCAATTTTCTACAAAAATATAAAAATACGCTATGACATATGGGAAATATATATATATAGGAAATTAGAATTTTTAAATATTTTAATTTAGATATTAGTTCTATAAAAATTCGGGCAACTCCTTTTCATTTTGTTTACCCAACAGAATGACGAATTATTTATGATATTCTCTCTCGTTTAAAATTATGATTTTAAATATTTGAAGACGTAAACGAATTTGCTAAAAAAGAATGAAAAAAGGAATTGTGATGTATAAAAGCATGGCCTTAATAAACGACTTTCATTACAAAATACATAGCTGATTGGTTTGTCATTTAGCAACTGATATGACGTTTCAGCACCAGAAGCGCCTCATTTGTTGTGGAAATGGGATGGAACAGAATATGGGAAAATTTAGAGTGGGGAATGGAAAACAAAGTGGCTAACAGGTTTATCTGGTCATAATTGCTGAGATATTCTTGACTTCCTTCAAGGAGAAGCAAAGGTACATCACATCTGTAACTCCGAAGAATGTTACTGTATCATTGTATTTAAAGCCCAACACGAGGTTTCGCGATACCTTGGTTTATCATGAACACTTCCTAGAGGTACTGTGATATGTATACGAAAAAAATAAATACCAAATCTTCAGGTGAAATACAACAGAAACAACCACCATTAAAACTAAATGGTTTAAGTTTACTATTACGCCATTATCTTAATTAATTCAAATTACGTTCATTTTCACATCATTAATTAATTAATAAACAAATTCAATAGTAATAAATTATTATATCTCTCATATAACTAATAATAAGAAAATAAATTTTTAAAAAGTAAGTTTTCCTCAAGGTTACAATAACATCACATGAGCACCATTTCTTATGCATGCACATAACTGTTATTAAAACAGGCAAAACTCTCCATACAGTAGTGCCACTCAGGGCCAGCCAGAATAATCAATGGATGCCAGAAGGCTTGCATTAGATGGAAATTTTATGCACAAGCCTTCTGGCATCCATTGATTACTCTGGCTGACACTGAGGGGCACTATCGTATGGAGAGTTTTGCCTGTTTTAATTACAATAACATATGAAGAGCAATGTTAAGGTTACCATGATGTCAAAAAGATCAGGGACCACAGGTAGTTCATTACTCTGCAATACTAAATTCACAAAGAATGGCAAACAATAACATGCTAATCAAGTACTATAACTGCTATAAAATCAATTGCTAATTGCACAACTTGTTTTCATTAATTTTCGTCCAATACATAAGCTTGTGGTTAACACCTGTAGAAGTCCCCACCTTCACATTTTCAAGTACACATGCTTAAAGGTTTATTGCCTTAGTAAATATAATATTTATTGCAATTTCATGTAAAACATTTTTGTTATCATTTAATCCTTAATCCTGAGACAAATGATTAATAAACATTTATTTAAAAAATCAGATATATTAATCTTTAACTGAGGTTTAAACTTTATATCTCAGCTAGAGATATAATCTCTAGTTTAATAAATGTTCAATGATAATCATTACTGTATTAATCTAAAGTGGATTATATCAATGTTGTAGGTGGAATAAGTTTGACACTTGTAAATCAAAATTTAAACAGTACAATCTCCTGCTGCTTTGTAAATTAGGGTGTTGTTCATCAAAGACAAAACACTAGTAACAATAAGTATATTCTATTTCCTTTCAGCACTCTTTCTTTCTGCATCTTTCTTGCTCTATTGTTTATTTTTATATACTAATGTCTTTATTCATTTAGGATGTGGGTTCCTGGTCATACAAATTCTCCAGTATTGAGAATGCAAAGGTGGAAAGAGATTTAGAGAATAGTATTTGAAGAAGTACAATTAAAAATAAATTGCAGTAGAACAGGATTTGGATAAGAGCTCTCACTGAATCAAATGCACAGCAGTTGTTGGATTTATCCTACAACTCAGATAAGAAGAGGTATTATAATAGGTCTAAAAATGATATATCTTATATTCCGGCTGTAATGATTGAACTTAAATCTTTAGATAAAATACAGATGCCAATATGCTGCTGCTTAGAGTAATTCACCATTGGGAAATAACTACTGTGATTAAATTAACTGAACATTGAGCTGTTATTGCATCCAATTTATAATATAGAAGTGACATTAGCACCCCTTATAAACACAATATCAAGGCATCAGAAAAGTTTCATTTATGGATGCTCCATAATTTTTTTTTAAAAATATCAGCAAGATTATAAAACTAATCAATGCTATTCAACTTGCTGTGTGTGATAGTGTAACATTCACTATTGCATTCATTGGATTGGACATACCAAATGAATGAACAACACGACTTCCTAAAAGGATGTTTTATGTCAAAGTTAAGAATGGTTTTTATGAAGAGGTATACCCTGTTTACATTATGACAAAAAGATATTCTAAAGAAGTGCAATGCCAATTGATTCAATTGGGAAGGAATGGTAGAGAATAGAATATACAGGAGAGCTATATATGGATATGGTATTGAGACATTTCAAAAAGAAAAGATTACTTCTAAAGAATTTAAAAGACAATAACATAAAATATCAAGCCAGCAGAAAAATAGCCCAGCATGTTCTATATGTGGATGCATTTGTGATTCACAAATTGGTCTGTATAATCATTGCAAAATTCATTTCTAGAGGGGTTTCATCTCTCCTTTCTTTTTCTTTCCTAATTTTTTTTTTCTTAGAGTTAGAATGACCATATTCATTTATGAATAGCTGTTTATTATTTGTATTAGTAATAATGGTAGTAAAACAGGGAATAAAGATAAACATTTCAATTTTTTTATAAATATATATTCAACTAATTTCCAAACTATGTATTGTTCACAATTTGAATATAATTTAACTGATTAGGAAGAAATGAATATAAATTAATAGGTGAAAATCCACTAAAAAAAGTCTACATAGTGTTAATTCATAGTGACATAGAACTTGATATATTTCACTATTGAATTCCCAGATATATGTGGGAAAGGCTAAAAATATTGTGCATAATGGTATTTGTGACCATATCGTCAATGGAAATGCTTCAATGTTAAATTAGGAGAAATTATTATAAGTATACTAACCCTTCAGTAGTGAAAGTGCAAAGTTGGATACGGGCTTAAAAATAGGAAACAGCATTTGGATAATAACTTTCACATCCAATGGGCATGGAATGGTTTAGCTTGCAATGTCAAATATGGAAGAATGTGATACAACTAATCTTAAAATCTTCTCCCTTGCAAATTCTCAATGTCACCAAACATTGGTAAATGATCATTTCAATTATGCAATTAAATATTCACCATCTCAATTATTATTTCCAGTCTGACCTCAAAAAAGAAATTGTTACTTTAGCTTTTAATCTCTCTTTCGTGGCTATCATTAGCATTATTTTCCATATGTGTGTAACTGGAAGGTGCAAACTAGAATTAAAATATATTGATTTATTAATTCAAAACAAAATTTTAAGATGTTAGCATTTCATAGAGATTTTATCTACTACAATGCTGATAAAATGTCCATCGTGTTATTGATTGGTAGTTTCTAGTTGCCTCCATATAAGAGTATTTGCGTAATTTTGAGCGCATTCATTCCGTTAGATTTTGAAAATGAAAAGATACTTCCCATAGTTTGTTTATATACTCTAAAAATGTTTGTTTAACATTTGATTTTATTTACTAGCACAGAGATAGTATGTAATTTAAATAGTAAGGATTGTTCATCATAATATATGCACTGTACTGTTGTTTTTTAATATCTCAATGATGTCCGGTTGAGTATTGAGGAAACTCTCACCCTAAGATGCTTTAGATTGGCCTATATAATTAAAAAGTAGGTTTGAATATAAGATGGCTATTCTTATCATTTCAAAACTCTCTATCTTGTGTTTAATTCGAGAGTTTGCTCAATACTTAACAACACATTGTTGAGATATTGTAAAAAAAAACAGTACAATGCATGTGTTAGGATAAAAAATCTTTACTGCTCAAATGACATATTACCTCTGTGCTAATAAATAAAATCAAATGTTACATAATTTCTAATATTTCCAAGTACTAACATGTAGTAAATTTAAAGTTTTCAAATGAATTAATACGCAAAAAGAAAATAATGGGCATAAAGTGAACAGAGAAACATCTTCATGCTCTTAAACTGAGATTGGTTTAGAAGGTAGGTTTAAAGATAAAACAGCGGGAACTTATCTTTTCAAAAGTCCCTATTTTTGTGTCTTAGTTTCTTTGAGAGTTCCCACAATACTCAACAAGACATTGTTATAGCTTTATATTAGACTATATAAATAGAAAGTAGATTTAATGATAAAACAGCTGCCCCTACCTTTTCAAAAGTACTTGAGTCTTAGTTCGAGAGTTTCCTCAGTAGAGCCCATGCATTAGGATACACCAAAAATTCTTACAATTTAAATGTCTGTTTAATATTTTTTTTAGAAAAATAATATAATGGTCTGAATTTTCATTGGAAAATATTTAGTTTTAGAAAAAGACAAAAAAAAAATCAATAATGTCCAGCAGCAAATGGTAATTGGACAATTTTTGTTACTTTTCTAAAATTATAAATAAAACCTTAATTTTTAAATGGAATTCTGGTAGCTTTAAATAATGTGAATAATAGTTCATTCAGACTTTTGAAATTAATTTAAAATAACTCTAATTTCTTTTTTAAATTTAATATTATTATTAGTAACTACAGTAATTACCAGATAAGAAAAAATGTATTGTTCTTAATAATCCTACTATGCATTTCATTTTAATACGATTCTTTCAATATTTGAAAAACTTAAATATTTGTCAGAATAAAATTTGTAAATATATCTTTCTAGTGAATAATTCAAAATTTTTGAAAATATAATAAAGAATAAAAACAAATTTAATGAAATAAAAAGTTGGAAATTTAATCGAAACAGACATGGGGAGATTTAAAAGAAATTTTGCAACTAGAAAGTTAATGATATTAAACATATATTTCTAGTGAACAATTCAAAATTTCTGAAAATATAATAAAAAAAATTTGACCAAATAAGAAATTGGGAATTTAATCCAACTAGACACGAGGAGATTTAAAAGAAATCTTGTAACTAGAAGGTTGATGATATAGTTATAATGTCAGTAATGGTAACAGTGAAGCAGGGAATCGGGCAATAAATAAAACTACACCTGGGTCTCGTTTTAAGCGATAGATAGGTTCCTCAGAAAACACACGCAAACGAAATCGTGCAAAAATAGACGTAACTTACATTGAAAAAGGGGGGATGCGGTCTGTGACTTTTCAAAATTCGCATAAAAGCAAAGCACCAACATAAAATTACTTTAAAATTCGCGCAAAAAAAAAAAATAAGGAAATAAAATATGACTAATAACAAATTTCAAATTTGAAAAAAATTGATACAAGACAAACTTTTTTTAACTATAATATTTAATTTTATTTAAAATAATATATTTTTATGCATAATTTACAGTATGATAATTTACATTTTTTATACATGTTTTAATTATTATCGCTATTTGCACTCACATGTTGTGTTAATGTTTTTCTGTTGACAATGTAATTAGTAATTAATCTTTGAGACGATGATTTTATTAATTGTTTATGAACTTAGACTTATGATAATAAAAAGACATTTATTCACCACTGCTGGGAAAAATTTAATTAAAACTAACAACTAAAAATTAAATTCTTATTTTTGTCTTTAATTTTCAATTCCGTTTAAAAATCAAATTTCACATCAGATTATTTCAAGTCACCATAAGTAATTTTTAAATTGTTAATTACAATTAAAAATAAGATTTTAATTTTTAATTGTCAAATTTAATTGTGCCCACTGCTATTACTGACCTTTTAAAAATAAACTTGTGGACACTAAATGATGAATAATTGATTACGTTCTTTTTTAAACAGCAAAAACAGAATGTGATTTAAAATGCAAAATTAACACGCACAATGTTTGAACAAATTTACATTATAATTTTGTAAAATTTAATATGTGTATACATAAAATGTGGAAATCATGATTTTAATTTCATTACTGCATAAAATCTTACTATTATAAAGCACTGAAAATATTGAAATTACTAAGATGAAAGTCGAATTCCAATAATGTGCTATTACTTTCAATATAATGTAAGTGCTCAAAATTTATTATTTAAAGTAATAGCGCAATATCGGAGTTCGACTTCCGGTGAAACACAAATCGCGTAACTTCAAAATCATGTTAAATAAGTCCGCGTAAAAAGAGACCCAGGTGTATTCCAATTTTTTTCATATATGTGCAAACTTTGAATTCTTCCAAATCTAGTCGTGATTTAACTGATCAATAAGACATGAATATAAATTAATTTGTAAAAGCGCATAATTCAGTAAAAGAAGAATTATGTTGATTCCTCGTGAAACGAAACTTGATATGGTACTGAGCCCATTTTGTCAATGGGAAATGTTTCAATGTTAAAGTCAGGAGAAATAAAACTTTGTGCTTCCTTACTGAAAAGCATTGTTACACGAATACTAGTAAAAAAAAATTTTTTTTCATGGAGATTTTAACGCATGTATTGCAAAAACATTGAACTTTATCCAAAAGTTATTGAAATAATGATATTGGAACTATCGAGTTGGGTAATTTGTTATTACAGTTTGCAGATAATATTATCTTATTACAGCAAACACATTGTTTAGAAAGAAAAATTGCCATAAAAAATGTTAATGCATCAATCATGCTGAACTTAGAAACTATAATATAAAGACGATGTACAATGAACGTTTATAAGCAAAAACATTTTCAATTTAAATTAAAATATAAGAGCATTGACATTTATTATATATACATTTTGGAGCTCAAGATGTATTTGTTATATATAATAATGATTCTAGAATTGAATAAAACACTTTCTGGATTAAATTAGAATCACTCAGAGCAAGGTACGGAAAAATTTCCACATGCAATATTTACTCTGATACCTGGTCCTTAATGCAACAGCATCTAAAATCCTACAATGATATCTGTAATAATCTGATGCAGTACTAAAGGGAACAATAGTTTTTTTTTAATTTTTGTAAATATGCGATATATATGATTAAGTAATCCTATATGAACTATTTCAGTTTTTATTGCCTTCCTAAATATAATTTTATAATATAAAATGATGTAAATGAGATATTTATCTCAAATAGCACAATGTGTATGAATTGTAATAAACTAAACATCAGCATTTCAAGCTAATGCACATGTGTTTTATGAATCTTAATAATAAATAAATACTTTCATTTCCAACACAAGATAAAGTCTTTGCGAAAGAATAGAATGAATCCACCTATTCTTTCAACCCAAAAGCTTAAGTATAGGCAAATCTTAAGCACTGGAAATGAAACATAAAGATAAACAGCATGCTATATGAGATAAATATCTCATTTACATATGTTTAGTTTCATTTAAGAATGACGTATCGTAAATTCTACAAAATTTTGCAGGCGTCATTCATTAAGACATAGTAATAAGTAATGGTTAATCTTCACACTTTCATTTCCAGTGCTTAAGATTTGCCTATACTTAAGCATTTGGATTGAAAGAATAGGTAGATTCATTCTATTCTTTTGCAAAGACTTTATCTTGTGTTGGAAATGAAGTATTCATTTATTATTAAGATTCAAAAGGCGCATGTGCATTAGCTTGAAATGCTGATCTTTAGTTTATTGCAATATAAAATGATGTAACATTGAAACATTTAAACCAATAAAATCCTTTAAAACATACATTAGTTATGTATTGTACTTGCAAATTTCTTATAGAAAAATAAAACTCAAACCATTTACTTTCCCAATATAAAGACAGTAAAATAATAAACAGCCATCCCATAAACAAGTCACAATTATAATTCCAAAAAACAAAAAAGAAAAGAAAAAAGGAAAGAGGGAGAAGAAAAAAACTGCTCTAGAAATAAGTTTTATGATGGCTATACAAACCAATCCATGATTTTCAAATATATTCACATATATTATATAGAGAGCTTATTTGAAATCCATATATATATATATATATATATACACTTGTAATACAAGCTTGTTAAATTAGGTCATGTGATATATGAATTGATTTCTTTGTAATATTCACATATAGAACATACTAGTCTATTTTTCTGTTTGATTTTTTGTGATGCGGTCTTTTAAGTTTTATAGCAGAAAACTTTTTTACCTGAAATAATTCAATATCAGATCTAATTGTAGGATTCCAGCACATTCTATTTTCTGCAATATCTTCCCAATAGAAACAAAACATTGTATTTTTTTAGAAAGTCTTTGAGAAGTAGAAAAGATTTATTTAACGATGTTCAATAAATTTTCTATGATAGCAGGAACTTAAGAGAAGATGTACGTTTTTAGCCTTGCTGGATAAGATAATATTCATCTACTATTGGAACATCATCTCTTCATTAGGATAGGCAGTGAAGGAAATAAATAACAAACTTCCTATTAAAAATGTTTATAATACACTTGAGAATATTTCTCAGCAATGAGCTGGAGTATATTCACATTTTGAAAAGTATTTTAAAAACACTTTAATAAATCAGGATGAACTGCTAAATATTAAAACATAGTATCATAAGATGGGCAAATAAAAGATTTCAATATAGTACCTATTTTGTTTTATGAATTAGTTTATATAATTAACGTACAACCCACTTTTAAGCCAATAAACATCACATGATCACCATATGCACAAGCCTTCTGGCATCCATTGATTACTCTGGCTTGCACTGAGTGGCAATATGTATAGAGAGTTTTGTCTGTTTTAACAACCCACTTTTGTCTTTGTGTTCTTTGATGCTGATGTTATTTTCTTTTATGAACTCATGCTTGTGAGTGTTGCTTATAATTATTATTATTATTAGTTAAGTCTGTTATTTTTATTGTTAACTTGTTTGGTTTATATTTTATTTGAAACTGCTACAATTATACACTATGACAGTTTAATGCAATTAAACATGCTTTCCACCTGTCATTTCAAGTAATGTAATAAATTTTGGCATCTTCCCTTTTTCCCCTTACAACAAGTAAGTCTATTATTAGTAAACATTATAATTATTTTCTTAAAATCAGATAATCTCAATGTCAATATTATTATAAACCAAGTGGGAGCAAAACACCATGCACAGCTCTCGTGTAGCCTGCAAAGAGGATTTGTGTGACCACAGCCCATGCACAAGTATAATATTCTTATAGCATATGACATGTCTCTACTTAGATAATGTACAACTGAATGTAAGATGGAGACTATACTTATACTAATGGAATATCATACCCATCCTTTAAAATCCTCAAAAGAAGTTCCCTTCCATCATATTCTGCAATAAAGTAGTGATTGTGAATCTGCTTTAAAATAGTATTTTAGTCATATGCAATCATAGGTATTACCATGCTGACTAATTCAAATATAGACATAATATAATCCAACTACCATAAAATTGTCCTAAAATTTTAAAAATCATGAAAACTTTCAAGAATAATTGTAATACTTTCCTTAATTATAAGAAACTCTTGTATCTGAAAGTAAAAAACCAATTTTTTACCTGCAACCCATTAAAGACTTTACATAAGTCCATGTTGCCTGCAATCAGAACAATTTTTCCATCGCTGTTATAAACAGTCCATTAGCTGCTGCTCAGAAAGTGGCTCCCCCTCATAGAGCAAAGTACTTTTCAACTAATTTTATGACCAACATTGCCTATGTATCTATCTATTCATCCATCCAAAACATATATCTATTACTGTATCATGTTTTCCTATTTCCTTGTGACTGTGATTTTTTAAAAAAAAAAAAAAATTTAAAATATAATTTCTGTGAAAAATCTAATAATACAGTAGGATTGTGTTAATCAACACTGAAAAACAAGTGTAAAAAAAAAAAAAAGTTTACAAACATTGATAATGAATTGTGAGCATTTGAGCTGTGATATCACTTTGTCTGCTCTTGATTAATCTAAATTGGGAATGTCAAAAAGGGACCAAGTGTCTTCAAATAATTTCTTGGAAGAGTGAAGGTCATCTCTTGTTTTGATTTTATACATTGTCCTAAGAAAGAAGAGCTCCTCTTCATGTTCTGATACTACGAAGACCAATTTACAGTGAACAGCCCACATTATATATACTATGAATATTGAAATTCTAATCCCTGGAGTTCACAGAGTTCGCAATGGAGGTGATTGCATGTAGACCAATTTTTGAGTGATCATCGATTATTTTCCTTATTTTTGTTAGTTTAATGTAGTCGTTAATTAGATGATCTATGTGTGTGGTCATGTGTATCGGTTGCTTAAGACAAATAGAGTGAAAAATTCTGACTTCACATCCCTCTGCTTATCATATAAGCAGGTTATCCACTGCTCTAAAATTATTATTATTATTATTATTGTTATTATTGTTGTTGTTTTTACTGTTATTATTATTATGTTATTATTATTGTAATTATTGATGTTGTTTTATTATTGCTATTGTTATTATTATTGTAGCTATTATTATTATTGTATTATTACTGTTACTGTTGTTATATTGTTACAATAGAAATGAATTTAACACAAATTATACAAATCATTCTGCGAATCGTAAACATGGCTGCATACAAAAAAAAACATGCTTGCCTTTTATACTCTTAGTGCAGATAAACATATAATTTTTTACAAAATTAAACTTTGCTAACAAGCATATTAGCATAGAATTATTGATATTTAATCATAACTTTTCACTTCTGCTGTAATTTTTTCGTTTTTGAAAGATTAAATCAACCTGTCTAACTGTAGTTCTCCATTGTATTGTATCTTCAACCATATCCTTCAATAAAAGTAATCAAAATTTTCTGTCTTTGAGATAAGCTGCACAACATAAACAGGTCTGACTCTCCTATGAAAATCATCCTCATTGGAAAATCCTTTTTTAAAACAGGCAAAACTCACTATACGTATTGCCACACACACCAAGCTAGAGTAATCAATGAATGCCAGAAGGCTTGTGCATAAAATCTCCATCTAGTGCCTACTCATCCAATACCCCCCGACTAGTTTCTGGCTTGTGGCCTTTGTCAGTGAGGAGCCTTGTATCTGAGAGCACCGCACCTAGATTTTAAGATTGGCATCCATTGATTACTCTAGCTTGCTGTGTGTGGCAATACGTATAGTGAGTTTTGCCTGTTTTAACAACAGTTATACACAAGCATAAGAAATGGTGATCATGTGATGAAAATCATTTTTTCAGGCTGCCTGTTGTCATTCATGTTTTCCAGATGACCAAACCAATGAAGGTGTAACTTAATATGAGTTAGTTATATAATATCACACTCACAAAAGCTAATACATATACTGGTTGCTGTTATGATTTTGTAATTACACTTTTAGAATTCTATAGAACAATGATAAATAAATTTTCCTAATGCTTTATGTTACATCAATAGAAAATTCATATCTCTCTTTGATACAAAATATGGTAATGACAACTCTATATAGAAATATCTTAATTGCTATAGTTATGCCATTTATGTTGAAACAGTAAGATTCGTCTTCGAATCTTAAGTTTCACCTTTTTCTATCGTCTCTCACTTACCGGTCTATCCTACCCAAATTTAAACTTTTTGGTATCAAATTGTATGTGTAGCAATATTAAAAATGTATAGATATATGTAGAATTCACCATAAACACGCACACATTTCGATCTCAAATTTAAGGCAATAAATAAAGATGAATAATATAATTTAGATTTCTTCTTTTAGTTATAAAAAAAATATATATTTTAACCATTTATTTTCAATTGTAAAATCCGTTATTTATTGCTTTGTTTAAATTTCATTTAATAATAATTTAGAAATAGATTGTAATATTTAATTAAAAGTAAAAATAATCGTATGTTCCCTTTTTGTCTTTGAAATTTTAAAAGAAGCGGTCGGTGAGAGATAATAGTTTAATTAAAAAGAAAAATTCCCTAAAATGTAATTATAAAAATTAAATGTAAAATCTAAACGTAAAGAATAGAATGGCAGCTTTCTCTATAATTAAACTAACAAAAATGCATTGATTATCCTCAGGGCAGATTAAGTGGAATCTAAAAATACACTAACAAAAATGTAAAAGATAAGATCTAAAAAAAGGAGGCCATTTTAGACTTTCTAGAGAGTTTTCACTTTAACTTTGGCTGGGCTCTCAATCAGTTGAGAGTCTCCAAGATATTAAATAAATTTTTCCTGCCACAGTATGATCGAGTAAAAGCGCCCAGATGATTCTCCGCCTGGAGAGGGCCTATCGGATGCCAAATCTTCCATTGCCCTTCATAAATTCAACCACAAAGATCCACTGCGTAAAATAATGAGAAAGCTGCTGCTGCTGTTAAATTAAATGAACCACCTAAATACAGGAAAGAACTGCTAATCATGAACAATTTGCTACTGACCAATGGAATCGGAAAACTTCTCATAAAACACCTTTTTTTTGTACCTGTGTCCAAATTCTCTAGAGTACTCTACTAATATCCAGCTACGCTTATTCATTCTGTATATAACTTATAAATTGTAGAACTATCATTTGAAATGCTAAAAATTTAATAATTAATATGTAAACTTCTTTAATAATCTAGCCTGCCTAACTCTATCTTTCTTGGGTGCGTATTTCTAAAATCTATATTTATTATTTAATTATTGCATGCTCATAATTGTCTAAATATAAATCTGTGATCATTTGAAACAGTGGATGCGTGTCAAATTTTTCATTAATATTTACTTTCATAAATGACTTAATATTTTCATACAAACAACACGCATTCAATGCTTGCTTTATTGTAATGCAGGGGTCTACTGCTTAGCAAATGGCTGATGTATCAGTTGTAATAATCACCCACTCTATATATTGTTTTTATATCTTATTAAACTTGTAATTAATAATTCCATAAAATTTGCAATTCTTTGAGAGTCGCAAACGTTCCTTATTAAATGTTGATAATGTAGGGCCGAGTTATAAAATATATTTAAGTCTTAACAGGATTGTCTGTACATTATACATGTTATGTTTTAGAGACGCAATGACCCATTACAAGCTGTAAATATTCCGGATTCTATAGGGTTGAAATTAACCCCAGTCGTCCTACACAAGCGAACATAATAAATGCTCCCGTAGGGCTTGATGACCGTCATGCAGCCAGCAGGCAATCTTGGCACAAAACGCTTGTCCCTGGTTATGCTTATGTGACACCTTACTTCTTTGGCCAAGGGCAAATGCCAGCCCATCATTTCTTATAAACTCATTCATGGCTTTGCAGTTTCAATATACTGCCATTCCATATTGCCTTTCTAGTGTACCACGTGTTTTCTTTTATTAACTTTATTATTCTATATATAACTCCATCCCTGCATTAGCTTCATAATTCACTCTCAAATAAATGTTTGCCCCTAGTTCTTTGTAATAACTTTAATTAAATAAATCTTACTTTAGACTCTTGCATTGCAAAGGTATAAATCCCTAAAGGCATGCATTAGAAATACTTGCTCAAGAATTTTAGGTAGCTAGATTACATCATCAAATAAATGTGTTCATCTGTGTAAATATAATAGTATCAGAAAATTCCGCTACTGAGATTTAAATATTGCCAAATATTATTAGTTTTACCATTAAATGATATAATGTTTTAATAAATAATTTCAAACTATACGTCTGCCGTTACTTCTTCATTTATTTATTTGATACCCATTCAATATGTTTCCTCGATTATTTAAATATAAATGTTTAATTAATATTAGTGTTATTATTGGCTAACTCGAAATAAAATCATGAATCTCTTGCAACATCCCTGACCACCGTGCCTAAAGAAATGTTTACTAATGTCGCAACAGATGCGTTGTTTTATAGATTGTATTGTGGAACCGATAAACTATGTTTGAACTCAGTACTACGGGTGGCTTCGCTATCTCAATGGTGCTGCTGTTCTGTGTGGTGGTCGAATTCTGCACTATGTTAACGAATAACACGTTTTCTGACCGTTACAATGTTATATCATAAAGAGTTCTCAAGACTAATTTCAATACAATAAATTGTATAAACCAATAAAGTATCACATGACTTCAGCTCACGTAATACTGTTTTAGCAGCATACTTTTACATCACCTCTATGTCATTTACTACTAAACATCACATGATCACCATTCTTTATGTTTACATAAGCTGTTTATAGAGGCTAAACTCTCCATATAGTAGCACCACTCAACGCAAGCCCAAGTAATCAATGAATCCAAGGTTCCTCACTGATAAAAGCCACAAGTTAGCAACTAGTCTGG
Organism: Epiperipatus broadwayi; assembly: GCA_028023455.1. Taxonomy (NCBI): domain Eukaryota; kingdom Metazoa; phylum Onychophora; class Udeonychophora; order Euonychophora; family Peripatidae; genus Epiperipatus; species Epiperipatus broadwayi. The sequence goes on along the minus strand of JAQFVV010000054.1, from coordinate 4,904,103 downwards.
GGATATTGGATAAGTAGGTACTAGATAGGGATTTTGTGTGCAAACCTTGCATCCATTGATTACTCTAGCTTATACTGAGTGGTGCTACTGTATTGAGAGTTTTAACCTCTGTGTATGTCATTTACTGTGAGCTCTAGTAAGTAATAATAAATGCCAGGTAATAGATACTGTTTAATAATATCTTATCCTGTGCTGCCCTAGTCAATATCCTCAGACAAGTTTTGAGCTTATGCTTTCATAAATGGCAGCATGGAATAGGGATTTATTAAGCACTATCTTTTGCTATCTATTATTACTTACTAAAGCTCATGGGAAATGGCAAAGAGATTGTAAAAAGTATGCTGGTAAAACAACAATATGTAAGCTGAAGTATGTGACAGAGTTGTGATATTTTAATGGTTTATACCAAATTCTGATCACAAGATAGAAATGCATATTGTTATTACAATAACTAGGGACAACATAATATACAGAAATTGAATTGGTTTAAGACCTTAGATGACTATATGAGCTAATTGGATACTTGAAAATATTTGTACTTTGGGCTGATAGCTTGACAGTATAAAAGAGATGTAAATGATAGCATCTAGAAGTGAGGTGCAATAGATCCTATAAATTCAGGCGCACTGTTCCAAAATACTGATGAAATCCATAAGCTTGAAACTAGACTGTAAATTTTGGGGAGGACAATACAGGTCAGGGACTTATTAAGCACTTTCAGCTGACGTATTATTGTTTGCTAATGCTTACAGTAATTGGGATGGATGAAAAAAAGTATGCTACTAAGAGCAAATTGTAGTAACAATTTCATATTCAAGGTATATCCTAACTTTTAAACCCATTCCGCGCATCACCTTTTAAATTGTCATGGGTAGCAGAATTTATTAGCATACTGAAAATTCAAAAGCCAAAAAGATGAATTTTTGTTTTTAATGGTTTAAAATTTTAAGAATCCACCTTTATTGCATCTGCTGCCTGATTTATAAAGTTGGCTATAAACAGTTTCTAAGAACACTGTCATATAACCAAAAACAATGTTAAATAGTACACAAATGGTTGAGACTTTCCATTTTAGTAACAACACATCATCTTAGTATATCACATAGAAGTCATATGATGTAAACAAACTTTATTTGGCAATCAATTAACATCAAACAAAGGCATGGATCTGCACCATTAATTGATTCAAATAGTTTGACTAAATCAATAAAAGCAATATATAAAAAAACTCCTTCCTTCCTAATACTGCTTCATATATATATATATGGCAACAAAAACAATGGAATTTGGGCTAAGGTTTGTGCTCATAATATTTTAATTAAAGTTATATGTTGGTCTACTTCCATCATATAGATGAATAAGATTTCTTGAGTTTTGGTAATCATTCATCTGCGACTGGAAGCAATCTATTCAATAACATTATTGGGAATGGATAATATTTCATATAATTATTGCCATTTGGTCTATCCAATTTTAAAACCTGAAGCAATGATAATATCCTTAAGATAAATAAGGTGGCACAAAAGCATTAGTGTATATATTCCTAAAAAATATTTTTGAGACTAACCTACCATCAAAATATTATAAGCCGAGACTGGCATAACATCATAAATCTATTTTTCCTAAAAAAAATTCTAATTTTTGAAGCTAACTTGTAGCAACCATATTTAAGCCTTCTCTGGATATCTCACTGTGACATAGAGTTGTTCATTTTTAAAGATGACAAAGAGATATTTTGACTTCACTAAGCTGGACATCTTTATCCAAAATTCAACTGAGTAGATAGAATGAATACATCTTTAGAGATCATCAATTCAGTTTATTTAAAAGATGATCGAAATAATCCCCCCGTTTGTTGAAATATTGTCATTATATAAGAGAGGATCGGAGATGGATTTAATAGGATGGCGATTTTATTCTTCAGGGCCATATTTTTTCTCCCTGTATAAAAAAAAAAAAAATTAAAAAAACCATAATTAGTAGGTCTTAATCTCATTTGCATTTTTAATCTACTAATTATTTAAAGACTTACTTATCAGTTGTTGAACTTCAGCATTTAAATCTTTATATTGATTATAAACTTAATCTGCCATAATTAGTAAATGTCTTAATCTCCTGCGCTCTTTTAATCTACTAATTATTTAAGGACTTATTAGCAGTTGTTGAACTATTGATTATAAACTTTATTATTCAATTATTAATCTGCCAAATAGGCAATGCTATATGTATCCTTTTAATTAAAAAAATAAAAAGGCATATACCTTTATTGCTCGGGAGTTCATAAGAAGCGCCGTGCGAGCGCTGAACACCAAAGTTGATCCCGGGACCGCATGATCCTAAGTCGGACGCTCTACCATATGTTCCAAAACACGCAGAATCGTCATTGTCAGAGAAAAGCAATCATAATTTTCTTTTCGTTTTTAATGAACTCAATAATAGATTTACTTTTATCCATAAGTCACTCTTTAAAAGAATTCCACGCCTATTATTATGTCTTAAACATATATAAAAACAATTGTACTTAAATTTTTTTAAAAAATGAAATTCTTTCCATATTAAGAGCCACTCCCTATGGTAATCATTCTATATTCTAATATGCATATAACAAATAAAGTTTTCAAGTCATTTAACAGATTTTTGAAATATCTGAAAAAATTTATTGGTAATAATAAATAAGCTTTATACTTTTCATGTCAAACTTTACTTAAAATACTTTCAGAAGTAACTTTAAAGAAATTGCTTCAAAGAACATAATTACATTTACAGAAATCTCAAGTTCCTTATGCTTCAATTGGCTGAAATAAACATCAACAGAGGAGACCTCTTGTTGCTTCTTTCAAATGTTTTCTCATTCTGAATCAATCTTTGTGTGCGCACTGTATCAGTCAAGCAGCATAAACAAATAACTGACTCCACAAGAGAAGAAAGTCACTTTTGCATTTTATTTTAAAAATACACTAACTTAGATTATATATATAATTTCGATTTTTTAGAATAATAAGTTATCGGAGAACAAAAAATTCGTCAAGCTTTCAAATTTAAAAAAAAAAATCCAGCCGAGATTAAATGTAAAATTCAGTTACATTAATCATAAAAAAATAAAATAAGAGTTACAGCATATAAATAGCAATGTGAAAATGTCTTTCAAATGTATATGTAAATAATACTTCAAAGCAGATTGCTTTTCTGGAATTTGCTAGAGATGCACTTCGAAGTGTAAACACTTTAAAATTTAAAATAGTGATCTCATAACTGACCTGATCGTATAAATAAATAATTAGATTCACAACTACCAAATTTAATACTTATAAAAATTTTTTAGTTATAAACCTCAGACCGAAATTAAAAATGTATTTCCAGGTCTGATTGTTCTCTTTTCAGACACTTTGAAAAAATAGATGCCAAAGATCATTGCAGTAATTCACAATAAAATGCTATTATGACTGAATATTGCGTACGATCCCTGAAGCCATTCTCTTTGTTTTGAGTCTTATCTATTGTAAACTTGAGTAAACATTAGATAACAGGAGGAATAGATTTCAATAAGATCCACTATCTTTGTAACAGTTGAAGAAAGATCAAACAAGAGGTAAAGACCGATGAAAACCTACAATGCCAAGATACTTGTAGACTAGCAACTCACCCAGGATCTATTGTAAAGAAGGGAATGGGTGGGAAAACAGAATTCTGGCAAAGTAGAGAAAGAACAATAGTAAAGCATGTATTTCACATATATAAAAATAAATAAATCAAATTTAATTTAAAAAACAAAAAGATAAAAGGGCTATTACAACTGCGTCCAATGCAATTTTATATACATCATCAGTCCACTCTCTGGCTTATGGCCATCGTCACTGTGAAGCAAATATACTGATTATAAAAGCTTACCATAAATACTTTATTAAAATTTGATCCTAATATCATATAAATATCTGTAAACCAGGCACTCTTCACAAACCTGGGAGCTTAATTGTAAGTATAGAGGATTTGAACTCAGATTTTCAAGCATCCTTCAACTATCCACACTATCTCATACAACTGATACACATGACCACACACATGTAGAAAAGATTAACAATCACCAATATATGTATTTCATGCTAAACCAGCACTCATCAGTTGGTCCAGATTATCATCTCCCACACACACACATATATATATAATCAATGCTCAGTTTATATTAAGATAGTAAATCTTCATACTTTAATGGACAGGCTTCATCATCAGATTTTCAATGATATGGATGGCTGAAAAGTTGGAGGTTGCAGTGGATTGAAGCCTGTCCATTAAAGTATGAAGATTTGCTATCTTAATATAAACTGAGCATTGATTATATATATGTGTGTGTGGGAGATAATCTGGACCAACTGATGAGTGCTGGTTTAGCATGAAATATGTATATTGGTGATTGTTAATCTTTTCTGCATGTGTGTGGTCACGTGTATCAGTTGTATGAGATAGTGTGGATAGTTGAAGGGTGCTTGAAAATCTGAGTTCAAATCCTCTATACTTCCTAATATCATATGTAAGTAGAAACAGTCATTCCATTATTGGTTTAAATATGACAGGTATTTTTATATAAATATGTAAATGTATCAAAGCTAAAAAAATAAAAATTGCCAGTGAAGACGTGAAGACGTAAGAAATTGATTTCAAGATTTCAAAGATACAGTAAAGTCACGAACTATGTTGGATCAACATACACGACTTCAATCATACCCCCCCCCCCAATATAACTGAACAAAAAAAATGTAAACAAACAATAAAGAGATTGTAATTTACAAACTTGGTAAATTTTAAGAGACTCATTATAGTAGCAGCCATTTTTTCTAACTAAATACCACACTCTCAAATATCAAATGTGACTTTACTTAATCAAGTTTTATCTTGATACCCTTATATCATTCTCAATTTTGTAATGTGAATTTATTTAATCATATTTTCTACATGATTTAAATACAGCTAAGCACCATAGTTGTAAACATGTGCACAGAATTTTTTCATTACTTTTTTTTTTCCAAAAAGTTTCATACTGGATTTAGTATTATCATGATTTTAGTAAAATATATTGTAGTGCAATAAGCAATAATTCTTCTGATACATCAATGGTGTTAGAAGATTTATAAAAAATAATAATAATAACAGACTTTTTGTGTGTTGTTTTAATGAGCACACACAGTACTCTATATACTTTTTTTTTTATTTAGCCACCATTTAGATTGATATATTTAACTTGAAATAAAAGCTGGAGGTATCCATAATTAATTCAATTACTATTTTTTAATATAGTGATTGAATTAATTATTTTATGGATGGCTTCCCCACACACTTTTACTTCACAGTAAATATACCAATCTAACTTGTGAATTGGAAAATAGTGATTGAATTAATTAATTTGTGGACATCCTCTACTTTTATTTCAAGTTAAATATACTAATGTAAATTGTGGTTGAAGAAAAATAGTGGGGGGGGGGGCGCATAAGCCCTCAAATTAAATAAAAGTACCTTTTATAAAATATTTATATACATGCATATTATTTAATAGAAACTAGCATTAGGCTTATATCAAATTTGATATACCACTTAAGATCTATTATTGGAAATTAATGTCAAATATTTTTTTTAATATATTGTGCTTAAGAATATTATTTAAATCCATAAAGAGTTTTTGAAACAAAACAAATATATTTAAATTCACTATGATTTACAAAATGTGTAGTGTAACCCAACAATTGATCAGTCACAGAATATGGACCAAACAAAGAGGTGCTAGCTAGCAGTCAATGGATACATGAATAAGCATATATAACATGGATTTTTAAAGCACCAGAGTATGAGGCCTCTTGCAGATAATACCATGGCTAAATATAATTATTAAGATATAAAGGTTCTTTTATAATTAAAAATACCATATCTTAGTTCTTAAAAGATCTTTATTTCAAATATAGGTTCTTTGATAATTTTAAATATCTTATCACATGTTTTAAAATATATTTATCTCAAATATAAGTTTTTTTAAATTTTAAATATCTTATCTTAAGTTGTAAAATATATTTATCTCAAACACAGGTTCTTTTACAAGTTTAAAATATCTTACAAGTTTAAAATATTTTGATCTTAAGGTTCAAATTCAGAATACAATGCGCTTGGAACAAAATAGCAATGGTAATACTTTAACTTCTTAACAAAAAATATGGTGGTTATTATTTAAGTTAGACATTGGAATATTTGACACTTCTCTTTATTTTTGGAATCATAGTATTTTTAAGAAAGTAGAAATCAAATTACATAACAAAAGAGTACTCAAATACTTAAGTAATATATAATTTGTAACTTGAAAAACATTTCTAAATGCATTATAATTATTTAAACATAACTATTTCACTTCTATTGACTATAAAACACATAAATCTTATATTTTCTGATGCAAAATTTGAATAAGCAATATAAAAAGAATGTAGAAGGCAGTAAAGGCATCTTTTATGCTGCCAACTACACAACAAGTGCATTTGAAATGATGCATACAACATTTATCTTCAAAGAATGTAGATAAAATAACTAAATAATTATTAAGCAAAATGAATGTACAAACACTATGTCACCATTGAAATGTATTCTTAAAAAATTATTAATGGAAACTTTATTAAAGTAGATTTTCTGATAAAAAGATATGTTAATGCAGTAATGTCATAATGGCAATGAAACAAAAATGTATTTAATTAATAAGAAAATATTTATTTACATCATATAATAATCCATATAGTAGAAATATTTATTTACAATAATAATTATTTCTTCTAATCTACTATCCTCTATTTACAAATATTAAGAACTTTACACGTTAGTGTACCTTTCCTAAAACCTTTTTTTTTTTTCAATTTTATCACATAATCTCATATTCACTACCCAGTAGTTCTCTTATTCATCAAATACTGTCTTTATTTATAACCAGCACCCATAAAGTAAAAACAGTATACATCTGTGCCTTTGTCAATGCCACTAAGAGATATTATACACCTTTCTTAATCAAAAACAGCATTGAAAATGCCACTAAGAGATATTATACACCTTTCTTAATCAAAAACAGCATTGAAAATCAGTGTGGAGTTACTTAATAAATGTTAATAAGATAGCAATAAATATTATGCAATATAAAATAATTATAACATTAACAATAGCTTTGCTGGGGTGCGAAAATAACTGTGTTTGACACTGATAATATACTTTAAATATAAAAAAAATCATAGTGGAGTTAATAATAAATTATAAAGCTGAAAATGCCTTGGTTATATGCCAAATTATACTCTAATATTAAAATTTGTGACATAGTAGATAAGGGAAATACAGACTAGCAAAAATACAAATGAGCATAAGGTACTATGTCTAGGTGGTGCTGATGAATGAACGAGCCACAATCTCTTTCATGCTGGGGCTAAACACATTTAACAGTACTATAATATCCACTTAAAATTGTGTCAAAATGATATTACTAATAATAAAAGGTATGGAGCTAATAATGATAAACATAGAAATAATTATTCATTTCAGATACACGTACAAAATGCCTATAATTCATTCACTAGGTTTAAGATTATATATATACTAACAAATCTATTACTGCATAATAGTATAACTCTTTCTTTATAAACTATATAAAATTCTCACACACATACTGATATTTATAATACTTTCATTCATGAAATATCTTTCATAAATATCCAAAAGGTTGTTATATCTCTGGGTATAATCATTTATATAATTTTAAATAACCAGAAAATTCTGGAATAATACAATTAACTGATAAATAAAACATTCCACTATATATCTTACCCATTCCATTTGTATATGTTGTTGTACAAACATATTTATAATGAAATAATTATAAATAATAATTTGTCAAGTGCATACTCATTACATAAGTAATATATATATTAAGGCTATAACTTTAAGACTACGCACCTAAAGTGTGACAGTAGGAACCTCTACAAATCTAAACACAAGATTAACAATTTTAAAAAACAAGGGCAGCTCTTACCTTCAACCTAATTTCTAATTATATAGGTGAATCTAAAGCCTTTTGATTTGCTTTAGATTCACCTATATAATTAGAAATTAGATTGAAGATAAGAGCCACCTTTGTTTTTTAAAGTCATTAATCTAGTGTTTAGATTTGTAGAGGTCCCTACTGTTGCATTTTAGGCTCATAATAATCATAATATAACACAAACTATGACTATAATAACTCTAAACAAATATATATATATATATATGATAACTATAATACTCTTTTTAAGAGATTAAAAGTTAATTTCTCTTTTTATAAAGAACACTATCTTTTCAGTCCTTTTGTTCTTTCTTGAAATAATATAGAAGCACATATACAATTCTTAATTAAAATAGCATATATATATATATATTAATAGAAGATCAATACAGAGACTTCAGACCACTCAAAGAAGTATGGAGAGATGTATGTTGGGAGTAACAAGAAGAGATCGAAAACGCAATGTATGGGTAAGAGAACAAACAGGTGTTACTGACCTCATTGAAATAATTAAAAGATTGAAGTGGAGTTGGGCTGGACATATTGCTAGAAGAGATGATAATAGATGGACAATTGAAATTTTAAACTGGATTCCAAGAGATTGTAAAAGACCCAGAAGGAGACCACATGTAAGATGGATGGATAAAATAAGAAAATGTGTAGGGGTGATGTGGAGAAGAGAAGCTAAAGATCAGAGAAGATGGATTAAACTTGGAGAGACCTTCATCCTGCAGTGGATTGATAATGGTTGATAATGATATATATATATATGCATAATTATTTTGAAAAAAGTTCACAGTGAAATTTCACAAATAATAGAAACTGATGGCAAATAATTGTAATAACAAACAGTTTCTTTTAGAATACATTTCAAAGGCAATGAAAATTGGGGAGAAATGAAAAGAATAACAATTAATTAAAATTGCTCTTATGAAGTTTCATTACAAGTTATAAAAGTTCATCATTCTACATTTTAGCATAATAATAATTGAAAGTTTGCTAATCTTTCACATGCGCTAAGACAGCCAATCAGATTTTAAACAGCTGTCTGATTGGCTGTCTTAGCGCATGTGAAAGATTAGCAGACTTTCAATTATTATTTCCAATTTAACAACATGCGATTTAGACAAATATTATTTTAGCATAATGTAAGTTTATTGCGTGTTTTTGTTAACAATAATAAAAACTAATTAAAAGTTAATGAAAACTTGCCACAGATAGCCCTATAGCAAAAGTTCAGTATTTAGCTAATATTTATATAAAAATAAAACTATACTTTTCATTACATGATTTATCTTTTCCTTTGGCTTTATTTGAAATACATTAGAATTTTTTAGCAACATTTAAAATTATTGTTAGATAAATCAGTTGAACAATATCCTTTCAGGAGAAATACTGCATGGATAACTTGCAAGTTCTTTATCTTGAAAATGATAAAAAATAAAACTTTAACACTGATTTAAAAAAAAATTAAATAAAAACCAAACAATTTACTTCAAAACTAAAATAGTTAAAATTTGAAGCGCACATTTTATGAGAAGTGTAAAGCAATTTTAAGTGTATTTATTTTATATTAGTGTGTGTATCAATTTTCTATGCACGAATGCACCAGATTTTTGCTGCACTTCCAATATATTAAATCAATCTTCTCCCAATATTAATTATATTTAAATTACTAATGTACTTTTTCTTGTTAATTGATCTAACATTTCAGATAATTAGGTCATAAGATCATCTAGACAGAAAATAAACTTTTAATTACAGTTTAATTACTACAATGAATGATTTATTTAACTCTAATAAAAATTATCTATTTATTTTCAGATTAAAATATTCTTTTTATTCAAATACCTCTTTTAAAAGATTTTTCCTTAATAATTAAAAACTAATTGAATATACCCATCCTTGAAATACATTTATTTTTAATAAATCTTTTCAATTTTCAATATTTCACCTGCACACATTAAACATTCTCACACACATGCACATTAAATACAACCATTTTAATGCAATGAAAATAAATTAGTTACAATTAAAATTTAAACTAATTTAAAATTAATACTAATCTCAACTATTTATACTTACTACCTTTAAACTCTGATTATAAATACCTTCACATAAACTGATATTTAATAAATCATAATTATTACTTTAAAACTAATTATTTTAAAAATTAACAATTTAAATCCTAACAAAATTAACTAACCATTTCAGACAGCATAAACTAACTTTATCTATTACATCTATTTGAAACAGATTAAGTTTTGTATTAACCCTTCTTTAGTTTCAAAACTATTAATTTTATTCTTTCAAATAAATATTAAAAAATCTAAGATAATTTTTTAAATAACTGCTAACTCAATAGGATAACTGAATTACTTTAACTTATACTATTTGAAACATATAATTTTAAGATTTTTTATTATAGTAGTATAGATAAAAGAATTTACTTATTACAATCTTATATAAAATGCAATGCTTTAAAACATATATCTAACGCACAGGGTTAAATTTATGGTTACAACAGATATTCACAAACCTTCAAAAATGTTATCATAACTACTACAGCAAATTTCTGATAGTATCAGTAATACTCATAAACTAATAATCATTGCATGTAGCCATTTTTGATATCATCACCTTCAAAATTTATATTCATCAATCCACTATTTTAGCATTATTTAAGGAGTTTTAACAATCATCAAATTTACAAAAGATGCTATAGCAAACCATGTATTGATATCAAATTTCTTCATGCAGTTTGTCTCTCAAGATTATTAATATAGTAAAACACACAATTATATTCTTACTTTTCAGAGCAATCTCTGTATATTCTACTATAATTCTGATATCTTTAGTAAACTTCAGTACTAAATAAATATTACATGGTAGAGTTGATTTAACTCATATTTAGAACTGAGAGATGTGAATTTAATATATGCCATTTTGTATCCATTGATTATTCAAATTTACAATAAATTGCTTCCATAAAAAATAAAAAAATCTATTCCTGAAAAGTACTGCATAAGCTGTAATCAAGTGATATTTTGGGTTTATGACTTAAATAATTATCGGATATCATCAATTCTCTTATTTTATTCTTTTAACATTAAAAGTTAACATATTTAACTGCCTTTATTTAAGCAAGAATTCAAGTTTTATTTTGACATAATAAATTGGGTGAGATAATAGCTCTATACACAATTCTTTTTATGACATATCTATATTCTAACTTACTAAATGCTTCAGCAGATTGAAGTATATGCTTGCATTCAAAACCCAAGTGAAGTGTTATAAGAACTAAGTCTTCAATACTCATAAGTATACAAGAAAGGAATCAGATAAGATATCATGAATTGTTTTGTAGATTTTTTGAAAAATATAGATTAATTTTTATAATCATAATTATCATCATCATTAATGTTCTCTATATAACTGTTTCATAATTTTATTTGCTTCACTGTTTTATTACATGTTATAACTATTATTGTTTTGTACCTATTACAATATATTATAATTGAAAATGTAACTTCCTTTACTTACAATGCTGTAATTTATAAATACATGTACTTAAGTGCTATCCTAAGAAAAACTATTAATAAATGCATATTTAGTAAGGGTGATATATGTCCTCATATTCATAGCATTGCCTCTCCCTCTCAAGACAAATATGTCTATAAAAGAGCCATAAACAATTGTGAACATAATCTATCTTCCTCAATTACTAAAATGCAATGGATCATACATTCGAGCCCATAGCCATGAACATTGTATGTATCGAGCGAAATGATTCCAAGCAGAAAATTAAAAAGGTGTGGTATATAGCCAACAACCCTATTGCAATGAATAGGAAGGAATCCTGTGTTACCCTATCAAAGAAGTGGGCAATATAATTTAAATATATTTACAAGAATTCATTGCCTATATACATATGCACCCAATCAAGCAAATCTCAATATTATGAATATGATGACATACATCGCCCTCGATAGTGATAAACTTCTGTAAATACCTATTCATTAATAGCATTTTTTGGGATAGCACTTAAGTGCATATATTTATAAATAAACTAATACAATATAGTATTTTTTTATAAAACAACAGAAGAAAAAGAAGATAATGAACTTGAAGCAAACTATTCCAAGATGTATAAAGTGCTGATGAAAATAAACACGTTTTACACACACAATAAATTGTCTTGTTCATACATAGTTTTATGTATAAAACTTATCCAAAATCCAACAATAATCAAAAGTTTGCAGCAAGTAATGTATACTATTTTGACCTATGGTTTTAGTGTGAAAGTTTAAAATCAATTTTCATGAATCTAAAGGTCTAGGTTTGATTACCATGCTAGAACTGTCTTTAGTAAATTCAGAAAACTCAAAGAGGAGATGAGAATAATACTACTCAAAACATTGTGTTATATACTAACCTATGTGCTGTCATTAACTGTTGACTATATTTGAAAAGTTTAAATTTTTATAAACAAATTTAGATGATTGAAATAATTAATCATATAATTGCTACTAAAATGATGTCATCACAAGCTTACAGATAAAATATGCTTGTGTTGATTTATAAAAAAAGATCCACTGTATTTGCTTGATTCAATGTAAGGTGTAATGTTTACGACATGGCAAAGACTTATTTTGATCATAATTTTACTTTTGTTACAGACTCTGCAACTTCTAAGCAAGGTAGATATAAGAAAGACAAATTTTCAAAATGTATGACTTTCATCTTAGAAGTCATATTTTAAAACATTAACGTAGAACAAATATTGTATGGGAGAAATATACAATTTTAAAGTGATAAAAACATCGTGAAATGGCTAACGAAAAGTTCTACATTTATATTAGATAAGTATCTCACAATGTTGCTGTTTTAGTTAAAAACATTTCTCATCTAGGGATAAAATACCAATTTGTAAAGTAAGACTGGATAAAGAAGTACAGTGACAGTTAAAATAAATTTTGACCATGAAATATCATGTTACGTTAGTTTTACACATTGCTGTTCATTAGAAAAATTTTCTATTATCACTACTTTTATTGCCTCTAGCGTATATATGTAAGTATATATATTTATGGTATAATATAGAAGAATTTTCTATTAAAAGGCAATGTGTAAACTAAGATCATGAGATATCTTACTTGTTTTGTACCAATTTGAACCAAAAAATTATGGCTTATATGGTTTAAAAATAATAATCATCATAATATATAGCAGGAGTATCCAAGATGTTGACAACAAGGTCTCTGGAAGTCGATAGCATTTTTTTTTTGTAAAATTTGCATCTAATTTATTTTAATATAATTCTAAAACAATAATTTTCTTTTTTTTTTTCTTGAATTCTTTTTAAAATTCAGGAGCAGCTTTAGAAAATAATTGTTTGTAGGTAATTTAAAATTGTAAATTAATAAATATTTTGTAAAGTAACATGGATGAATTATAATCCTAGAGGGAGCTGAGGTAGTTTAACCTTGTATCTGATGAATTTTCTCATTGGCCAGATTGAGTAAAAATTTGAATGATTTGATTTATTAAATATGGATCTAGCCGGTTTCCTTTCTGAAATATATTAATGTACAAAAATCATAATTGTTTTAATTTAGTTTCTAAAAATTGAATTATTTTATATTCAAACTAATTAAATATAACATAAAATTTAAAATTATGTTAATAACTGAAGAAAATATATGAAAAATAGCCTGCAGTTTCAACTAATCACTAAGTGAAAACACTGGTGATTTCTTGTGTCTTAAAAATCTTTCTCTAAAATTCAATATTTTAAATAAAAATCTAAATCTGGCTACATTATTAGTCATTATAGTTTAAAAAGTAATCATAAAATCCATAAATATTTAAGAAAAATAGTTGTGTTTTGCTAGTTATCACTAGATGTCATTGACAAGCATATAGTGGTCAACATTATTCATTTGTCTTGAATAGTGGTCCAGTGCTATTCACTTTTCTTTGACTATTCTTATAAAATTTAAAATTTTCAAATCAAAGTTTATGTTTAGCTAAATTAATATAAAACTTAATTATGAATGTAGAATATTATAAGAAAAATATTTATTTATGTTCAAAATCTATTACAAAAGCATAAAACATTTTAGTTTGATTTCTAACTTTGACAGTTAGAAATGCCTAGAGAACAATAGCCGAAGTTGACAGTCAATGTTTTGCGGCACTTTATAAGAAAAAAAGTCAGAACTATATATAATAAACTGAAATCAAAAATTAATTTTTTGTGAAAAATACTGCCAATAGCAGATTTTTTTTAAATTATATTTTAAATATCGATGAAGCTATGAATTTACGATAAAATAAGGATAAAATAGTGCAAAGTGCAAAATTTTTTTGGTTTCTAATTCAAAATGCTGAAAAAAAACGTATTAGGTCCTCAGATACACTTTCACAAAAAAGTCTCTTCCAACATCTAAAAGTTTGGCCACCCCTGATATATAGGAATTGGATCAACTTAGATCTTATATAACTATGCAAGAAAATAAGCTTAAATTTCAGAAATTAATAAATGTTTCAATTTAGATGGTAGCTTGATTATATAACAAAAAATAAAAAATAATTGCTAGAGAAAAGGTATATTTGGTTCAAAAGATCCAAGTGCCCATTAAGAAAATCCAAAACTACTTCTTGCTGGTGAAAGCCCATAACTGAGAAATTAGTCTGGACATATTAGGATGAGACAGCACTGGATAAGGATTTATTAAGCACTAACATCTGTCAGCTATTAATTTCTAAACCTTAAACTAAATGGCATAAAAGTAGTGATAATAGAAGAACCTGCTAATAAAATGAATTTTATAATGCTATCTCCTTTCCATTCAATCAGTATAATAAATATTGCCCTGTAATAACAACTAACAATAATAGGAATAAAATACAATTAACAAAAACAAAAAATGAAAACTAGGAAGCACATATTCTAAACATGACCTACGGTAAAAAAAAAAAAAATTCAATCAAAATTTAATGTGCATTAAAGGCAATCCAAACTTGCAAAACACAAAATTAAATGTATACTCATATGGTTAGATAATCAAAAAATAAAGTGACATTTCAAACAATGAATCGATTGACCAGAGTAAGGTTTATTTTTTCCCCACTGAATAAACAAATAGTTGCTAGGAGTAACCTCTGAAGTGGCAAAATCAAAACTGTGGGCCATGGATTTTGGCCTTTGGAGTCCACCATTCTGCCAATGCCCTAAATAATGCAAAACATTTTCTTCCATTCAACAACTAGAAACCCATCCATTAATATTTCGTTTTTGAGTTAAACCCATTTATCATTATACTGCACTGTTCCCTTCAATAACAGATTCAAAAATGGAAGATATCTAGAATAAAGTTCACCCAATCACTTCTGGTGCTCATGTGTCATAGCATACCATAAAACTAGCAGGTAAATTATTTATCCCATTATGCCAAATTGTACAAGGCACTTCAAAGTAAATATAATCTTAAAAGATTATATTCAGATTATTTGTCTGAAGGTTTGTAATGATGGTATATTATAAGATATAATATGTTGGACTATTTCCATCATTTATGACCGAATGTTGAATGTATAGAAAATTTTAAACTTTATTTAAACTTTTCATATACAAACAATTGTTAGTAATAACACATAAATAGACAATACAGGTTAGTAATTACACAACGTTTCGAGTAGTATTATTCTCCACTCTTCTTCAGGTGTTGCTGGCTATATGCGCAGTGACTATATTCGCTTAGAAGTTGAACTCGCACCTTTAGATTCTTGTATATTGAATTTAAGGCAAACGCTCTACCAACTGACAGAATAGCTCAGTTGGTAGAGCGTTTGCCTTAAATTCAATATACAAGAATCTAAAGGTGCGAGTTCAACTTCTAAGCTCAGTTGGTAGAGCGTTTGCCTTAAATTCAATATACAAGAATCTAAAGGTGCGAGTTCAACTTCTGAGCGAATATTGTCACTGTGCATATAGGCCAGCAACACCTGAAGAAGAGTGGAGAATAATAATACTCGACACGTTGTGTAATTACTAACCTGTATTGTCTATTTGGGTGTTATTACTAACAGTTCTTTGTATTTGAAAAGTTTAAATAAAGTTTAAAATTTTCTATACATTCAACATTCGGTCATAAATGATGGAAATAGTCCAACATATTATATCTTATATTCAGATTATATTTGAATGGCTTTATTGCTCAAGATTTCGTTAAAAAATTCAAGCACGGAAGTGCCACCAGAATACATTTTAAGCCCACACATCCCAGAATTTGATACTCTGTCACTGCACTAAACTGCTTAGGGTTGGATAATGAAAAATAATTCAAAGCACGCCTTTCATAACAATCGACAATATATACACAATGGGGTCTCAGCTATTACTTAATTATACATACATACAATAATAATTCTTCTAAGTAGACTTCACTTAAAAATTAGAAATATATATATTAAAAAGATTATACATTAAAAAATCCAATTTTAAAATCAAATAACAGTTAAATGTTTTTAAAGAAAAAGAAAGTCTATTTATTTGTGATATATATACACAATCACAATCAAAATACATCCCCGTATTTTTTCAATTATCTTTGAAAATATAAAGCCTTCAATTGAAAAAAAAAAAAAATCTTTAGAAGTGTTATTAAAACTATAAGTTCACATCACTTTTTTTCTAATCTTTAAAATCACAATAAACAACAATTTTCAATAAATAAATTTCAAAATTAAAAAAAAAAAAAACAGAAAGAAAAAACGATGAATATATTCTTTAAAAAGAAAAAAACTTTTTAAAAAATCAAATTTTATACTCGTGTCTACTCACAGAGTATATATGAGTCTACGCACACTTACATTTATGAAAAACTGCAAACTGAGTGCTATATTGAAATGAATAAAATTTCCCATAAAAATAAAATCATTTTAAGGATTGAAGACTAATTGGGTTCTATTCATCCACTTTAGTACGCCTCCACAACGCTACTGAGAAAAAAACACTAAAAATCAGAAGGCAATCACAGAATTGTTATATCTGTTAGAAACACCTTTCAAGAAATATTTATTAGCAAATTCTATTTTCACGACTTTTACGCCATCTGGCGTTAGCTTTAATAATCAATAGATGTCAGAGAATAGTACTACTTAATAAATTTTTATCAAATGCTGCCCTATTCAAATATTGGTAGCTTAAGTATTAGATCTGTTGCTAGTGTTTATGTGTTATACACGCTGCTGGTGTTTGCGATGGCAGAATGCCATATTAAAGAGCCATAACTATGACACTCTGCCAAATATCCCCAGATACCATAAAAAAATGAGAAGAATTTGTTAAATATTAGGAACATCTAAACCAGTCACATGATACCTTCATGGTTTCAAGAAGTATATATTTTTTTTACTTTCCGAAAAATTATTAATAATAAAAATAATAAATAAAAATGAATTTGTGAACCCATATGGTTTAGAATGATAGCTAAGAGATGAATTGAAGCTCAATTCTGGACCTTTTGATGATTAAATGTCATGTGAAAATTCGTGAAAGCAGTTTTTTGTATAGCTAATGATTTAGTTAAAGAGGTAAACTATAATCAACAAGTAAAAAGACAGCATAATTTGAACCTGTCTTTTCATTTCTCACTCAGTAAATCACAAAAAAAAATAGTCATCACATGATCAAAGCCAAGTGAGTTTTTGCCTGTTTTAATCACATGATAAACTAATCCTATACAACACCCAAAAATCTCCTCAATGACAAAAGTCATAAGCTAGAAACTAGTCTTAGGATATATAAGTAGGATACACTGAATAAAAGATATATTAAGCATTGTGCATCAATTGATTACTAAAGCTTACACTAGGTGGCATAAGTATTGAAAGAACTGAAAAATTTTATTTTAAAAAATGCAGTAATGAATAATGGCAAACGGATATCTTCACAACAAAAGAAAAATAAACATAATTGCATAACTTTTCAAAATGGTTATGGACAAATGAATTAAAATATAACGGAATTCTGGTAAAAAGGGAAAAAAATAACGCAGTTTAAAATAGTTCACTCTAAAGTTTAGTCTTTTTCTAGCGTATTCAAAACAATCAGTGAAAAAGAGGATATTATTTATAAGACTCATAAACTGAAGAGTAGTGTGTTCGAATAATTTTCTTCCCTTGTTGTACTCTCTTGGGTAAAAATTACTGGTTATTAATAATCGTTATGGTTACCTGAAAAAAATCTTAAACTTGTGTGAAAATCTTCACGCACAAAAAAAGAACAATTGAAAATTCCTTCTGAATTTGAATCCAGATGATGAGTAGGAAGGATATAGAAATTAATTACATCTTAAGGACTTTTACATGCATATACATTTAAATAAAATTCTAATGATTTTAGTGAGCACATAATAAATTTACAGTAAATATTAAATACTAAGAATATTAATGTATCCACAGAACAATCAAGTCTGAATATGTTATTATAATAATTCATAAGCTACATTTTTAAAAAAATTACTTAAATGAACTTGTAAATAACTTCTACCTTTTTATTATATCAGTCCCAATCTGTTATTGTCAGATAAAAGATATGAATTCAAAAAAGAAGTCAAAAAGAAAATCACATCTATATGGAATAAAATTCAGCAATGTTAAGAATAAAGCACTAAACATCATGTGATCCCAATTTCCCCATACAACAGCTTATGTAAGCATAGCCAAATTGTGATGATGTGATGTTTAGTGAATTAATGCCAATCCTGCTAAATAGGATGGTGATGTTTATGGTTATTAAAGAACCAAATACATCAAAATGTATAAATGCTGGATTGAGTTCAAATCTAGCAAATGACCTTGGATTGAAAATATTATTGTGTTTTCATTTTGGATTCATAGCTTTATAGCTAACTAAATATATAAAAGTGGGCTGGTGGAGGGTTGCATTAGATTCTGGCGGGTTGCATTAGATCCTAAGATCTAGGTGCACTGCTTTCAGATCCAAGATTTCTCACTGATGAAAACCACAAGCTGGAAACTAGTCTAGGGATATTGGATGAGCAGGCACTAGGTAGGGATTTTATGCATAAACCTTCTTGCATCCATTGATTACTCTGGCTTGCACTGGATGGCACTACTGTATGAAGTTTTGCTAATGTTATGAATATAGATGTTAAGCTGTAGCAAGACTAATATTCAGGAAAGAAAAACCAATTAAATTAGAAAAGGAATCTTACAATGAAGATAGTTATTTTGAATATTGCCAAAAATGGGTTTCTCATAAACTGTACAAACTAAAAGTAAAATGAACTAAGAGCAAAAAGACTAGAATACTTGATAAGTACTATTTAAATATGTAAATGTATAATTAAGTGCTGAATATATATATATCTGTGTGTAATCAATTAACTTGTATATATATATATCTGTGTGTAATCAATTAACTTGTATACATGTGCTGTTCATTTACATATAAATCTCTGTGCATTGCACCTGCTAATAAGTTCTAAAAACACGAATCACATTCATGTATAAGCCAACTCTTACTGATCATGTTTATCGCAGGAGCTTGAATCTATTGCATGCCTGATATTATAACTGATAATTAAATTGTATACATTTTGTTTAAATATCACAGGAAAGAGATAGTACCTCATTTTTAATTACATGCAATTATATGGATATTAATTTTGCTATGTGTAAATTTATAATTTAGCACTGTATATATATATATAAAACAATAAAAATAATAAATATAATGGCACTGTATATATATATATAAAACAATAAAAATAATAAATATAATGGCAATTAACTATTATATAATCTTTCTATCCACAGAAGTACATTTGGTTAATTCCGTATCCTGCCACAATTGCCATTAAATTCAAAAACCAAACAGAAGTAAACGTCATTAACTCAAATTCCATGAATCCCAAATTCTAACATTAGCAGTTTGTTTATTAACCTTCTTCTTGAAATTTTTTTTTTTAATTTTCATTGGCCAAGTGAATTAATGTTTTACAACTTTTTATTGGTCAATTATAGAATCATCAGTAATAATATATTCATTTTAGTTTCGTTTGTAAAAAATATATTAATAATTTTTCAGATTAGGAAAGTGAACAAACGTTTTTCAAAAATAAATTTCTATTTATAATTATTAAAATATTCCACAGCAGAGAACATAAAAAGATCATTCTAACCTATTAAAAAATGTTGCATATATCATTGACTTTCTTTCTCAATTTATGTTATGAAAAAGTAAAAAAAAATTTGCAAAAACCTTAACTATTTTTTTAAAGTAACTATATTTTCAGCATATTTTACCAAAATACATTATAATATGTAAATAAATGCCAGAAACATATTCTAATTTATTAATTTTGGTTTGAAAATCAAATAAAAAGCTTGGGACAATGTAAACTGTTGACAGATGTTAGCGCTGGTTTCTTTTTCAATTTACAGTCGTGTAAACATATACAAGTTTTTACTAGAATCTTACTATTTTTTTTTTTTTAATAACTATATTTTCAGTATATTTTATGAAAATAATTCATAATATGTAAGAAAAATAATGAAAAAAACATTGTAAGACATTAATTTTCATTTTCAAAGTCAAAACAGAAGTTGGAGTGGTGAACATTATTGACTGTCGTTTTTCCTTTGACAGAAATTGAGCCAACCAATCAGAATTTAGGATGGTCTAGCTTCTCTGTGTATTGTAGTTTAGAACACCTATATTACTGATTTTTTACTTGTAAAATACTTCAAGAGAGACCGCATCCTACGGTACATTTTAAGCTTTAAAATAAGCGTAAAAACATTACCATAGCTCAAAAATTGCCCATTTTAGAGCGACTTCAAGCCGTGACCATCCTGACATGGAAATTTCTGCTATGGAGTTAATTACATTCATTTTATTATTTTTTTTTATTATAGTTTCTTTCTTCATGAAGAATCTTAACACTTTCAATATCAAACTTAAATTTACATTCACATGTACTTTCAATAATAATCATACAGAAGGAAATTAACCTTCAAACGAGCACTAATTTAATGACTGTTTTAGTTTTCTTGGATTATGAAAGGACATGTAAACATAAATTTAAGTTGGATAATGAAAGTGTTAAGATTCTTCATGAAGAGAGAAACCATAATAAAAGAAAAATTAAAAAGGCAATTTTAATAAATAGAAATAAAATGAATCTAATTAAAAGACAAGCTGCTAACATTAAAATTCAGGATTCATGAGATATAAGTTGATAAAATTTGCTTCCATTTTGTTTTTTGAATTTAATGGTAGTTGAGGCAGGTTAAGGAATTAACTGAAAATACTTCTATGGATAGAAAGACTGTATATTAATTAATGATATATTTATTATTTTTATTATTATTGCAATAGTTTTTTTAATTAATGGACATTTTATTAGTATATATATATATATATATATATATATATATATATATATATATATATATACACATGTATATGTAATCATACGGAAAAAAATTAACTTTCAGATATGTACTGTTCAGTACTTAATTATAGATTTACATATATCAAAATTAATATCCATATAATCGCAGGTAATTAAAAAAGAGATACCATCTCTTCCCTGTGAAATTTGAACCAAATTTGTATAATTGTCAATTATAATACCCAAGCACACAATAGGTTCATGCCCTGAGAAATGTATGGTTAGTATGAATATGCTCTAAGTGAGTCACTTGTTATTTAAAACTCTTAGTGGCAGGTGATTGCATAGAGATTTATACATAAACAAACAATGCATGTCTGAAGATTAATTTCCTTCTGTATGATTATATATATATTCAGTATTTAATTATAGATTTCCATATATCAAAGATAATATCTATATATTCGCAGGTAATTAAAAATGAGATACCGTCTCTTCCCTGTGATATTTGAACTAAATTTGTACAATTTAATTGTCAATTATAATACCTAGGCCCACAATATGTTCAAACCCTCAGATAAACATAATCAGTAAGGATTGGCTTATATATGAATATGCTCTAAGCACAAATGATTCACTTATGGTTTTAAAACTACTGCTGGGGAGTGCAGAGATTTATACATAAACAAACATTGCATGTCTGAAGTTTAATTTCCCTTTATATGACTATTGAAATAGTAAAAATTAGTAAGAGCTTATTATAAATTATTTTATAGTTAACTAAAATATTTCAGTGCATAAATACTTACTTATTAATTAAATAAATATGTAATATTTTCATCATTATTTTCTTGGTCTTTTAAGAGTTTATAATATTTTGATTTGCATAATATTCTTCCCTGTTCTTTTTAAATAGAATCTTAGTTATGAGATGCTAAACCATGTAAATTGTTTACTTTATGATATACATAAACTGTCTGTTTGTAACTGACAAATGACTTTTTGCCATATGTGCCTATATTCTTGAAAAGGTTAAGGGGAGGGCTAAATAAACTATTAAACCTAAGCAAAATTATAAACAAAGAGGCACATTAGGCAAGGGTAATTTGTTTTTTTAAGATATTCCTCCCAAATACAGGTGTATTTGAATGTGAACGTAATGTGATTCAATATATATATTTAAAATTTCGGTGCTCTTGTGGTACACGATCTCCACCGTTTTGAATTTCAAAAATGACCAAAAATGTCATCTGACACATTTAAGTGATAAAAAAGTATGCAAAAATGTGAAAATTTAGAACTCAGATCATGTGACTAACTTGAAAAAAGGCCAAAATGTAAAATATTTACAACTCATTTTCGTGTACTTTTTTATCACTTAGATGTGTCAGATGATATTTTGGGTCATTTTTGAAATTCAAAATGGCGGAGATCACATAGTAAAACATTACCAAATTTCTTTGATATTTTCGTAATTAGTTACTTCACTAAATTATTATTTTAAAATTAAGTAGCATCACTTTCAGTTTTCAACCTGACTGCCTTCAGTAATCAAATTGTGATAGATTGTGGTATTGTTAGGATAGATTAAAGAGTAATAAGGATACTCAAATCAGTTCTCAATTCCAGGGGGTAGAAGCAAAAAGTGAAAGAGTAGAAGTGTTCCTGCTATCAATACAAAAAAACTGACTAGGGCTAGAGATTATTATTTTTATGGTCAAACTAAATGAATAAGTAAGACTGATTACTGCTAGGGAAATATAACCAGTTAATCAGTATTATTTCATCGAGATCGTACTTTGGATAATCAAACTATATAAACTGATGATGATGGGTGTTTCTAGCAATGATTTAGTTATTGACTAATAAATTTAATTTTATTATTATGCTTTAACAGGAAAATGTCAGCAGATCCCGTTAGGTATATAACGGTACATCAAGGTGTGGTCATGTACAATAAACACTGATATCTGCATCCACCAATCATTATCATTAGTAATGATTGATTAACATTAGTCTTTAGGTACAATATATAAATAATTGTTACTTATTTTTCTTGTTATCTTTGTAAGAAAAAAAATAAATCTAAACCATTGCCCGCCCTCCAATTAATTTTCATTAACTAACAATATATTTTTAAAAATTTCCTTTTTTAAACTACCTTTATGCTAGTTATTTTTAAATTCTGCAGAGAATAAACTAAATTTACAGTAAAATATGTTTTATATTTTTACCTGCTCCAATGTCAAGATAATTCTACTTTAATTAGATTCTAATTTACATTCTAATTAAATTTAATTAATCAAGCATGCTTACTAAACAAAATATTTAAAATTTAAATAAAATAAACAATTTACTCTTAAAGTTAGCGTGCATAAATATTATTATACTTAATGATGTAAGAAGTTTCATTATTTTATAATGTAACTCTTAATATTACTTTAAAGATTATGCAATAAATATCATAAAACCGTTTGTTCCTACATTTAATATAACGTTTTAAAAGCAGTAATTCAATTAAATTATTCGATTCTAGAGTCCATTAATTATAAGCCTGATAAATCAATGGAGAGTAGCCGTTATATTCATACACCCAGACTAGTTTCTGAAGGTATAGAGTAAGCATTATCATCATGTGTTCATTGATTATTCAAGTTTACAATAGATGGCTCTATAATAGACCAAACAGATTGAATTATAGCTTATAATTCTATTTTCAACTTAAACGAGTCTATACTAATAAAAGATGTCACCTATATATAAATACCATTTCTTTAAAATTATCACCTGTTTAGTTTTCCATCTAGAAAAAGGCAAAATCATTCTTGTGGGGGAGTCTATCCATCTTGTTGGCGGTGACCTTCTTCTTTCGCTACTTTTTCCAAGCAGTCAATTCTTTTTGAAGGAATTCAAACAAAATAGTATGATTTGAATAAAGTCATTTATGCTCCAAGAAAACTTTCAGGTTTGATATAATCAAATGTATCCTTATTCATTTTCCCGATTCTCAAAAGACATGGCTAATTCTGCAGTTCAAAAAAAAATGAATACTTTTCCTATTCTTTTACAGTATCCAACTTTCATTTCTATATAGAATCAAAAATGCAATAGATTTGAATAATTTTTATATCCATTTTTGATGTCCCTACATATCTTTCTAAATATTTTACTGTGACTTTGCTCACTGTTGTGTTGTGATGAATCTTTTGGCTACCAAATCTAATCTAATGTTGTTCACAAATAATATAATCCAAGAAATTAAAAACTGTGAATAATTTCTATACCCTCAATAGAAATTTTAGTCAATTGTCAACCAATTATATATATATAATATTGAAATACAAATATAATGTATAGAATTATCATCACCATTTTATATACTTACACATGCTGTTTAATAAGAATACCAAACTCTCCATACAGTAGCGCCACCATGTACACTTAGTGGCACTAATGAATGGAGAGTTTGGTACTCTTATAATGTATATACTTAACCTAGATGTAATTAAAGGAATTTAAACTCAGATTTTCACCCCCTCACAGTCATCCACTTTATTTAATACACCTGACACACACACAAGTCCACATACATGTAAAAAAGATAAATGATCTCCAATATACATATTTCATGCTGAATACTTATCAGTTGGTCTTTGAATCAGCATCTCCCCCACACATATATAATCAGTTGTATCTTAATATAAGTCAAGCACTGATTATATGAGTGTGTGGGAGATGATGATCTGGACCAACTGATGAGTACTGGTTCAGCATGAAATAATGTATGCTGGAGATCAGTTATCTTTTCCACATGTATGTGATCTTGGATGTTGGTTATATTGGATAAAGTGGATGATGGTAGGGACTTTGAAAATCTGTACATATATATAATATTATAAAAACAGTTTTCATTTAATTTGTTCTGTAACACTAAAAAGCAAAAAAAAAAAAAAAAGTCTTTAACCATCTCAGATTTCAATGTTTATCCACTACCCCAAATGAGAATTTGAGGTATTAATTCCATATTTTATTTTCAATGTTAAAATCATTACTTAATATTATGAATCAATAAAGTGGACTTGCTTTGTTATAAATGTAAGTTTACAAATGAAAACAAATTCTAAAAAATCATATTTGAACTTTCCAAATATATAGAAAAATATTAATATGTCAAATACGTAATAGAAACAATAGCTTGGCATCCATTGGTATTTTTTTTGTTGTAATGCTATTATAAAAAAAAATTTGTTGAATGAACTCCAGATTTTAAACATGAATCAATTATTATAGTCATAACAAATCTATGAAATACTTTTCAGAAATTTAAAATCATATTTATATTTATTAAAGTATCGCAAAAATTCAATCGCTGCATCCAGTTTATCACTACTTCAAATTTCTTAACTTCTATTTTAAAAAATAAAACACATTCCAACAAAATTTAAATGTAAATATTTTTTTTTTAATAATTATAATTAAAAATGTTTTATAAATAGTATTTACACATAATTATATACTACAAATTATGTAGTTTTTTTTTCTTATCATTGAAAAAATTTTTGTCAGGTTCTTTTCATTTTTCTCTACTTAGACTATGAAATACTAACACCTTCAGATTTTTTTTTTTTGTAATTAATATATCAATATTTAGGTTAATTGATATTTTAGTGTAATATGGCCATAAAAGTGAATTAATCTTATATCACATGACTCTGAGAAACCAATTGAGGCATTATAAAAGTTAAACACAAATTTAGTTATTATATTTAATTTGAGATAAATGTTTCGGGTATCCATAAATTAATTAATTTGACTACTGTTTTTAAAATTAATGATTAACTTAATTAATTTAGGAACTCCCCATATATTTATTTCAATAAAAATCATGCTTAAAATTTTTTTTTGTATATATTATTCATTAAATAAAATAAAAATATTTTATATCCTATATATTAATAATAATAAATAAAATAAAAATTCATATAACATTACAATACTAGCCAAGAAAACTGACTAAAATTCTTCCACAACCATGGTTTCAATCTATTAACAAGTAGACATTTTCAAGTGAAATTCAACTAAACTATTACCTATATCATCATCATCATTGTCAACCATTATCAATCTACTGCAGGATGAAGGTCTCTCCAAGTTCAATCCATCTTCTCTGATCTCTAGCCTCTTTTCTCCGCATCACCCACACACACTTTCTTATTTCATTAACCCGTCTTACATGTGGTCTCTTTCTGAGTCTTTTACAATCTCTTGGAACCCAATTTAAGATTTCAATCCATCTATATACCAAAAAAAATAGCTTTTCCCAACATTCATTTCAAAACTCAACTCCTTTAACATCAAAGAATGTCTTCATGAGATTGATGGCTTAAGATTCAAAATATTTTATTATCAAAGTTTGTTTTGCTCTTCTTTTCAATTCACTTTTTTTCATAAAAGGTAAACCTCTGCATTGTTAAAGGAAGTTGGGTTTTGAGATAAATGATGAGCAAAGCATTTTGTTTGGTATATATAGGTGATATGTTTAGTTGAATTTCAGTTGAATAGGTCTATCTGATAGATGAAACCATGATTGTGGAAGAAATTTTAGTAAAGCTTAGTTTTGTTGGTTTGTATTGTAATGTTATATGAATTTTTACATTAATAAATAATATTTCTGCAAATTTATTACAGCACTCTCATGCAAGATAGGGTCTAGTTTCTATCATTTTCAACACTTTGTGGAGGGGCGTAAACAGAAGCATATAGCCAAAAACATGAGAAAAAGATACCTGATCACCTAAATGCATGTTTCATGCTGAAGTAACACTCATCAGTTGACCCACATCACATTCTCTTACACATATCTATTCATTAATGGATAATATCTAAACTAATGAATGATTAACAAAAAATTATTAATATACTTCCATCAAAAGTTTTGTGTCAAAGTTGTGAGGGCAGTAAGTTTGAAACTTATCTATTAAACTGTAGTACTTCCCTATCTATATATAGGGAACAATGATAAAGATATGTGTAAGAGAACATGATCTGGCCAATTGATGAGTGCTGGTTTTGCACGAAATGTGCATCTCGGGAATTATGGGAATCATACAATTTATTCACGTGTTTTTGATCATATGTATTTGATTACACTCCCCTACAAGATATTAAAATCGGATAAAACCCAGTCGTACCTTGTGTGAGAATGCTGTAATAAATTTACACTACAGAAATATTATTCAATAATGGGACAATCTCTCGAATTATGAATGACTAATAAAAATTATTAATGAAGTATGTACATATCCATACACACAAGGTATATTTACAAAAATGAAAATAAAAACTTCCTTGTTTTTGTAATGATTAAACATTATACTTTTCTCAGAGAACTAACGTTATGCTTATTATCATATACCAGTATTTACAAACGTTTTCAACTAAGTCTTTTAATTTTAATAATAAACATTTTTACATTAGTAGTTTCTTTGTCAAATGTCTGTACAAAAATAATTCTTGTTTAAACATAGATAAATAGCAAGCAGTTTTTAAAAAGCTCACTGTAGGAAACACTTACCCAACAACCTTCCCCCAAACTAAAACTGCTCAGCAGAAGGTATTACTCACCATATAGTGAAATTTTGCTGTTTTTAACCCTTGCTTTATCCTTCAGCTAACAAGAGCTAAAAGACATGTTAAAATTTATAAACCGTCAGTATCATTTCAGCTACGCTTTTTTTTTTTTCATATGTCATAGTATTTGCCGGGAACCCAAACCCACAACCGTCTGCAACCAACTACTTGCTTGCAAGGCAGTTGCGATGAGCTCTCAGCTAACAACGCTTGACAGAAGCTTTTATTCAAATATTTTCCAATATTATTAATCCCGATGCTTACATGTGAATACAGGTTTACACGTATATATATATATATGTTTGTATGCTACCTGTTTTTTGACCACTACCAAAAACGTGGGTTAAAATCGGAGTCTGAGTGGAGTTGAACATTCTATTATTTTGGAAAACGATTATTTACTGAAATATCTACTTTTTGGTTTCCTATATTTCCAGGATAAGAAGAAGGGGGGGGGGCAAAGGTAAATTATTACCAATAATGTTCAAACGTATCCACCCGCCTGCCCCAACTGCTAAGCATAACTTCAGGCAGAAATATTCAGAACATATGTATTTAAGCTCTTCCTATGATTGGTTCGATTTTTTTTTTTTATTTAAAAAAAAAAAAAAATGAAAATTTGAGAGAGAAAAAAATGTAAAAAGCAATTGAACAATATGCTTTAAACGAAGTATTTAAAAATATCTTTAAATAAAAAAAAGTTGATAATAATCTTCTTTTAAGCTGTTATCTAAAACTATTTTTAAATAATGTTTCTCTTCAAATTGGAAAGAAAAAAAACGTAATATTATTTATAAACGAAATAAATGAAAAATTAACCATATATATATATCAGCTACAGGAACTTTAAAAGCAATGATTTGTCGTTGCCGCGACATCATCGTACTAACATAAGCAAAACATTGGATTTCGCTGATCAAATTTTTTAAGATAGATCACCATCATATACATATAAAAATAAATCAAGGACTCTGTATTCAAAAAATTATGATTTCCTTCATCGCCTACAATGAAGTCTGGGTAGCTCTTTATAATCAGTAATATCAACACTCATCAGATCAATCCAGATTAACCAGAAACTTTTCCCGCTAATAATAGCTAAGCACCTAAATACTGACCAAACACAAATAGCTATCTTGGAATTGCTAGGAGGTACATTCAGATTTAAATCCTAGGTTTTTAAATATGACAGACAGAATTACCAATCAATTTATATTTAAAAAAGACCCAGTTATATGTCCTAAACCAGTAGTTGAATAATGGGCAGAAGAGTTAAAGGTTCTTGGATGGAAGATTAAATATTAATTCTGATACTCAGATGTCATATAGTATTTTTATTAAATTTTTTAAAGCAATTTAACATCTAATTTAACACTAATTATAAAAGACATTTTTTTCTTCATAAATGAAATTAGATTTTTCTTTTGTTGCATTAGTGATATTAGGGATTAAGCCAATGCACATGCGTTTTAAAGATAAATTATAAATGAATACTCTCGATTTTTCCAGACACAAGATATAGTATTTTAGAAAGAATCGAATGAATCCACCCATTCTTTCGACACACTTAAGATTTGCCCATACATAAACGTTTGGGTCAAAAGAATGGGTGGATTCATTCCATTCTTTCTAAAAATACTATATCTTGTGTCTGGAAAAATCGAGAGTATTCATTTATAAGTTATCTTTAAAGCGCATGTGCATTGGCTTAATCGCTAATATCACTATCACATAAAAAACATAGCGTTATATAAAATAATATCTCATTTTGTTGCATTAAAAATTAAATGCTGCTTTACTAAACATAAACTATACACTAAACTATTGCTAATACTCCTCTATTCCATGTAAGATTTCTAAGAGTAATTTGCTTTTTATTGAAAAATTTTTTTCTTATAACCTCAGTACAACCACACCTTCCTTTCAAACATATAAATAAACGCACTCTAAAAGAACAAATGACCCTTCAAGATGGATTTTGTGTTGAACCAGCACTCATCAGTTGGCCCAGATCATTATCTCTCATATATATCTTTGTCATATATACACTATTTATCTAGAGTAAATTTTATATTTTGATTTACACGTATCAAACTTTCTCCACCTACAACTTGTGTGTGTTTAATTATAAAATCAGATATATTAATCTTTAGCAAGGATATACAGTTTATATCTGAGCTAGAGATACAATTAAAGTAAAGGAAAGAAAAATCCTACTTGTATACTTAATAAGTATTTTTAATTAATCTGATAATAATGCTATTCCAATATTGACCAATTACAACCACACATATTTTCTGAGTATTATTAATATTTTTTTTTAACATATTACTTTGTTCTTCCATGTTATGGAATGCCTAATAGTAGGATAGCCTGCAATTCTAAGAACACTTTGTCAAGCATTGATGGTCAAGAGGTCAGTGATGGCTGCTTTACAATCAGTTGTCCAGGGTTAATGGGTTCGCTTCCTGGCTGATGCTATGACACATGAGAAAAATAAAAACTCTAAGAACACTCCTACAAATTATTTTTTGATATCATGCCATATATGCAAAAATCTATATGAACAACAATGAAAATTTATAATGGTGAACAATAATAAGGATTATATAAAAAATCTTTTTAATCTTGTTAAAAAATTCATTGGTATATCTGAACAGATGATAATTATTTCATACTATTCAGTAAGAAGCATTACTACTATACTATCAATGTGGTGCCATTTAGATCCAGATTTTGTACATTTCTTTGAATACATCTATGGAATCTGTGTTGCTGCCGAATTATTTGATGAATATATAAAATTTAATTAATTTTAATATAAAAATGAAGATTTAATGGAAAAAAATTTAATTTGCATTTGTGGGTAATATATTCATTAAGTTCAGCTGCATAAATATATGTGACTAGCATTTTTTTAAAATTTGCAATCAAATAAAAACACAAATTGCACAAATTCTTTCCAATCATTTTAATTAACTAAACCAATTCTTAATCAGGCAAAAACTCTCCATATAGTAGTGCCACCTTGTGCTAACCAGAATAATCAATGGTGGCTGCTGGAGGATTGCATTAGATCCTGGGATCTAGGTGCAGTGCTCTCAGATCCAAGGCTCCTCAATGATGAAGGCCACAAGCCAGAAACTAGTCTGGGGATATTGGAAGAGTAGGCACTAGATAGGGATTTTATGCACAATCCTTCTGGAATCCATTGATTACTCTGGTTAGCACAAGGTGGCACTACTATATGGAGAGTTTTTGCCTGTTTACTAACAGTTATGTGCTAGCATGAGAAGGTGATCATGTGATGTTTAGTGGTTTAAACCTATCCTTGTTTAAAATGTAATATTAAGTTTTTAATTTGTTTGTATTTATAATTTGATTGAGAAATGTTTTTCACATATGTGAAATGGTGTGGGTTTTTTTTTTCATTTTGCAACTTAGATATATCTGAGTGCACTTTTGGCATGGTCCACCAGAATCATATATATGTGACAAGAAATGTTTTTTTTTGTTCTTTTTGCGATTTAATCATGGCTGAGTGCACTTTCAGTGATGTTCGCTAGAATCATGCACTAGTACACTTAGCTCCGTCTAAGTTGCAAAAAGGAAGAAATCATTTCCAAGTCAGAGGCATGAAAAATGGTTCACAATGAAATTGCTAAATCTATTCTTATAATATTTCAAACAAATGTCAGATTGTGTATTTAAACACATATTTTCTACCATGCATTCCATCAATGTTTCCATTATGTATGTCTTCTAAAATATTTTTTAACAAATGAAAATAAATCCTACAAATTACTTCAGGTGATATTTATTCAGCATGAGACAAATAGGAACTGAGAAACATGATAATTTATACATCACATTTTACTTTTATTTTTTTACACTTTATGCATATTAACAATTGTTTATGTAAATCCAAATTTATACAAATTAAGTTTAATATATTGATTGTCCATTTTGTGCAAATAAAAAACTAAAAAAATATATTGCTGCCAAGCGTTGGTGGCCTAGCGGTTAGCACAGGTGCCTCCCAAGCAGCTGGCTGGGTTCGTTCCTGTCAACGCTTTGACATATGAAAATATATATATATATATTGCTTTCTAATAGAAAAAAAATATTGCATATACCTAATCTAGCATATATCAAGTGGAAAATCTAAAATCTTTCAACATATGAAATAGAAAATCTAAAACATTATAGGCATTAAATATTTATAATGAAAATATCAAAAGCTTTATCATCTTAAACGTTTTCTCATGAGAAATGCAAAACAAGAAATAGACATCATGCATAAGATAGCAAATATTTCTATGTATCAAATAAAAAATAAAATTTTTAAAATATATATAACAAAATATATATGTATATTATAAAGATATCGAAAGTCTAAATCCTTGAAATCTGTCTGTACAAAAAATATTAATTGTATATCATAGATTATTTTAAAATATAAAATATATTATGAAAATGCTAATTTAATATTATAATTTTATTGCACAGTAAAAAAATTTATTTTAAAATTAATTGAAAAATAAGGTTGGAAATAAAAATATCAGTTCTTTACTATGAAAGTTCTGTAAAAAAAAAAAAAAAAGATTAGGATTTTGTGGAAAAATTTAGCATTAAAAGTATGAAATCTATGATTTTCCATTGTTCTAATTGATGTTGTAAAAAGCATAAGAATCAGAACTGAAATTAACATATAAACATTCAAATAAATGACAAATTAACTTAATAAATATTACAAAAAGTACTCCCAACTCTAACAACACAGTATAGTGATTATTATTACGCTAAATCTTTTTAAACCATCATGGATTGCAACAGGTCCATAGTTCCACCTGGTGACAATTTTTGTAATCTTTTAATTTTAGTGTTAACTCATTATTCTATAACTGAATACAATAAACTGGACTTGATTTGGTGAAAATATATGATTACAAACAAAAAAATTCTAAAAAATCGTATATGAACTTTGCAAATATTAAAACATTGATCTATAAAATCCCAAATACAAACAACTGTTAGTAATAACACACAATGGCAACACGGTTTAATAGATTACAGAATGCATTGAATGGCATTATTTTCTGCTTTTCTTCAGGTTTGGCAGGCTTGGCCAATGATAATGCTAGAATAGAAGGCATTGAACATTAAATTTTAAGGCAACACTAATCAACTGAGATATTCTGTCTTGCTCAGTTAGATAAAATGTTGCAATAAAGTTCATTACGCAAGAATATAAAGATGTCTAACCAACTGAGCTATTCTATCAAGGTAGAATAGCTCAGTTGATTACAATGTTGCCTTAAAATTCTATATTGAAGAATCTAAAGTAGTAAGTTCGATTGTTATGGTAGCGTAGTCATTGGTCAGGTTAGCAATGCCTGAAGAATAACAGAGAACGATACCACTCAAAACATGTAATCTATTAACCTCTCATGTTCTGTGTGTTATTACAAATAGTTGTTTGTATTTGGAAAAGCTTAAAATTTACTAGACATTCAACATTAAATGATAAATGATGAAAATAGTCCATGTTATCCACATTTAAAAAAATGAGTTTGTAATGATATGTTTTGTCATTTAGTAATCAGAGAAGAAGAAGAATTACTTCAGATAATCAACAAGATTTTTTTGATTCAAATTTATTTTCAAAATATCAGTGAATGAGTGATCATCATCATCATTGTCAAGCATTATCAATTCATTGCTGGATAAAAGACTTTCAAAGTTCAATCTATCTTCTCCTTTCTCTAGCCTCTTTTCTCCACATCATCCTGCACCCTTTCTTATTTCATCCATCCATCTCATGTGGTTTCTTTATTGGTCTTTTACAATATCTTGAGATCCAGTTTAAGATTTCAACTATCTATTATCATCTCTTCTAGCAATATGTCCAGTCCAATTCCAGTCCCCTAATTCTTTCAACAATGTCAGTAACACCTGTCTGTTCTCCTGCCCATATGTTTCATTTTTGATCTCTTCTTGTTGCTCCTAACATGCATCTCTCCAACCTTCTTCGAGTGATTAATATTTGATACTTTTATAAAATTCTGCTTTACAATATTAAAATTGCTTTACCTCAAACAATCCTAACACTAATAATGTTATGTGATCACTTTCATAAGGCTAAAGTTTTCTTTGTTTTAACTATGCTAAAATTTATTAACTTTTATTTTGCAAAATAAAACATATACATGCAAAATAAAAATGTAATTATGTATATTTTTCATTTTTAATAATTACAACACAATCATTATATAAAAATAATCAAGAATCTTAACAAACTTTCCTAAAAAATCAAGTTTTTAGTTATTTCAATAATTGTCTCAAATTAATTTTGCAAAAAGACTCAAAATATTTTATAAAAGAACTAAATTAATCAAAAACATGGTGGCAGGATTAAAACACATTGACCTTGCCCCCTATTTTATTATACTGAACTGTATAGATTTTGTTTCAATTAAAAAAAACAATATTTGAAAGTATGTGATTTTGCTATTTTTTTCAAAAAAATTAGGAAATATCTCAACAGATAATTACAGCAATTTCTCTATATTTCTCTGGCTGAGTACATTTGTGCCACTTTAAAAAAGATTTAAGCTTTGTAAAAATGTTATTTAAATAAGGAATAGCCTAAATTTGTAAATATAATGCAGATATTATATTTAATAACTACTTAAGTTCATTTACTTTATTTTATTATATTTAATTAAACATTGTTAACATCAAAAATTTTGGTATGCAATATCTCAAGGAAATGTAATATGGAAAATAACTATGCAAAAATGTATATGAGATACACTTAAAATCTGAATAACATTCACAATTTTTGCCAAGTGCCTTTTGACTAAGTTATATTAGGGATAGTCAGATGCCATGACTACGAGTAATATAACAGTCAAAAGTGCACTAGACAGAAATTGCAAACATTATTCTAATTTTAAGCCTATCTTCTGTACATTTTTGCATATAGTAATTTTAAATAACATTAAATTATTACATCGTCAATAACATATTATCAATGCACTTTATATATAGAAACTAATATACATTTATGTTTACACTTGTATTTATTTTTAATTCTTTAAGGTGAAAACTCTTCCATGTCTACTGTGAATGAGACCTAATGAGTTTTTTTGTTAATATTCCTACTGTTTTTATCTAATATATTGAGAATCTTAACATTATTTATTACAAATGTAAGCTTTTGAGTGATAGGCATTTTAAAAGTTAATATTGATGTTTTAAAATGATGAAATTATACTTTTAAACAGAATTCTTATCTACAACAATGGAATTTGACTTCATTGGATAAATTTTTCTTTCCAAAACATTACCCAAACAAGATATTAAGCAGTCATTGGACAAATTTTTTACTCAAAACATTGGCAGAATGAAATATTAGACTTTTAACTCTATGTTATTAGATTGCTGATAAATTTAAAGTTAGTTATCACCAAAGAAAATATTAAAACTAAAAATATTATTTAATGTTATTAAAAATTTCAAAAATAATTATTTTACCTTTTGACAAAGACTTTACATTTGGCAAGTAGAAACTTTTTAAAAGTTGTCTTTTTTAAAATAAATATTTTCAAAAAAAATTTCTGTGGTGATATCAGATTTTCATTTAAAATAAGTCATTTGCATAAATGCTGCATAAATAATCCTTAATGTGTAAACAAATTACTAATAATTACAATTTTTTCAAGTATTTAGACTTCGGCTAAAACACTCAACCAATTAGAAATTATCATTTCTATTGACATCAAGGCCACTTCCCTCATGACATTACCATTCAAATAGGATGGTGACAGGCATGTGAATGGTTATTGTCATTGCCTAAAAGATCAGTATAATACTGACACTTTCAGATTTTTTTCAACTAATATTTTTAAAACTGAAACTGCATAAACAAGCAATGGCAGATTGCAATGAAAGGTTATAGATAAGTTTAAAACAATGAAAAGAAAATATAGTACTCACCGCTGTATTGTTACACCCAAAATGTCAAAATCTATGCAAGTTTTCCAATATTTTAACTTAAGAATTTAAAGCATTAATCATTTTAACCAGCTAATACAAAAAATAATCAAATGATTTGTTTCTCAGGATTTCATAAGACATTTGAAAACCAAAAGTGACAGACCTAGACTACAGCCCAGAAATGATGAGCCACTCACATTACCATTGGATAAACACTACTAATAACTAAAAAGTATGTTGTTTGTAAATCTATGGAGGTAGCATTGATGAACCTTTAGCTTCCATTTCCTTTCATACACACCTATCTTTAGCACTATTTTTTCAAATTTTGCAATTATTTTTATGGCAGAAACTATCATCTAAAGAGAACAGAAGTTTACAGCCAGAATAATTTCAAAGAATCCTAACAATGCCTATTAGAGTGCTGATCAGTAGAGAGCCATTGTGAATGTAATTGTACATTCAATTCCTTTGTCATTTAAAAATAGCTTAACCTCTTCCCTGACAAAAATTC
Source organism: Epiperipatus broadwayi (assembly GCA_028023455.1). Taxonomy (NCBI): domain Eukaryota; kingdom Metazoa; phylum Onychophora; class Udeonychophora; order Euonychophora; family Peripatidae; genus Epiperipatus; species Epiperipatus broadwayi. Next base: position 4,867,484 of record JAQFVV010000054.1, on the reverse strand, counting down.
TGCTTGGCCGAGTGAGGTAAAATTCTATACTTTTGATTGGTCAATTACAGAATCAGCAGTAAAAATATATTCATCTTTTAATGTTATATTCATTTTAATTTTGTTTGTAAAAAGTATATTAATAATTTGTCAGATTATAAAAGTGAACGGAAGTTTTTTCAAAAATAAATTTCTAGTTAGAATTATAAAAGTATTCCATAGTGAAAAACCTAAAAAAAAACATTCAAAGGGAGTTTGTAACCTATTACAAATCGTTGCTTATGTCATGGACTTTCTTTCTCAATTTATGTTCTGTAAAAGTAAAGAATTGTTTTACTAAAATCTTACTATTTTTGTAAAATGACTATATTTTCAGCATATTTTATCTAAATAATTTATAATATGTCAAAAAATACTTTTAAAATTCTCTAAAACTTTCATTTTCAAAATCAAAACAAAAAAGTTGTCGCGATGAAAATTATTGACAAACGGTGTCTTTTGACTACTCTGAGCAACAACCAATCAGTAACTAGAAAAAACCGCCTTCTTCCTTTGTTAAAGCTTCAATTTAAATATTATTTATTTTTAACTTGTAAAATAATTCAAGATAGGGCAGCATCTTATGGTACTTTTTTTAAGTTTTAAAATGACCGTAAATTTTTACAGTAGCATTAAAAAATGATGGAATTCGAGTGACTTGAAGCCGTGATCGTTTATGACTGGAGAAATCATGCAGAGAGTAAAAAATCATTTTGTTTTCATAGTTTATTTAAATATTTATAGTTATTTTTACATACTATTTGTATAACAATTATTTAAAAACAGAAAAATACATTATTCCAATTTCATTTTATTTAAATATATTTTATTTTTAAAACTATAAGTTAGCAAATTTGGTCATAACGATAAATAAAAAACTACAACAGTAAGATTGTTAGTGCCATCTTTAACACATAACTCCACAATGTTTGTAATATTTTTAAAATTATAAATGCAATTTTAAAATTTAAATCAAAATTTGACAATTTATAATGATTTAACCTTCCTTTATTCATATTTTAAAAAGAATATCCAATTAACAAAGATTTTGTTAATTTTTTTTTTACCAGTTAAGAAGACTTTCCTTCATATTATTCAATCAGAAGTTTTTTTTCCCAATATATGCAATGTTCAAATATAATTTTCTTAGGATGTTTTTCATTTGTAATGTTTTATTTCTAACAACCCAAATCCAATTTCTAAAATGTTGATACTGCATAAAGATTTAATACCAAAATCAAATGTTGGGTGATTACAAAAACTGCCACCAGGTGATACTGTAGAAATGTTTTTACTAGTTGAAGGATTAAAAAATGTAAGGCAATTTCTAGTGTTAACATTACTTATAACAAATAAGCAGCTATACATTATTTTCTTGCATATCAAATTTACCCTATTAGGTTTATTCATTCTAAACAACTAATTATATCTTCTTTCTAAAAATAAATATTTGGGAATCACAAGCAATAAGCATAGCAAGTTTCAACACAACACACTGCTGTACAAATGTATATGAGTATAGAGATTCTAGAGTTATGTGACCTTAAAAAATTCTCATTTCTGTTGGTTCAACACCACATGACCTATGATGCAAATGACTGAAAAAATGCTCACTTATCATTTGTGTTGGTTCAATATCACATGACCTCCTAAGCAAGGAACCATGCTATCATTTTATTTTTTAATACAATAGCAAATATTTTATGACAACTTCCTTAGAATTATCATTTGCACTGGTAAATATTGGGCCGTGTTGGGAGAAAAAGTTCCGACAATATTCATTTAGATACTAAATTAAATACTACCAATATGCTTAGGTATACTCCTTTGTAGTTTCTTCATGTTCTTTCGTGCATTCTTCCACCCAATACCAGATGAGAAATTATTTTGAAGAAAAAGTATGAAAAACAAACTGTTAAGCAGATAGAACTTGCCAACAATTCAAGATAAAAATTTCACAATTTAAGACTCATATCAAGAGTCCATTTTGAATGTTTAAACAAAAATCTACAATTGAAGAATTAAGATGTAAAAAATAAAATTCTTATGAGATTTCAAAAAATTTATTTTTTCTGATGAAACAATAAAGCCATCTGGATTTCATCTTCCTATACGCAACTTCAGCTCTCATCAACATATTCATAACATGGATGTTGTGCTTATCTGATTCATAAGTAGGATCTATCAGTGACTGATCTTCATATTTTGGCTAAACACAAACTATGAACCATTTTGTTACTGATTGTTGAATTTCTGGCTACAATTTACAGTTTTTGAAATCTCTGTAAGTTTTTTCATGCTATTTATAATTCTCTATACTTCATTAATCATGTTTTAAAATAATTAAACCTAAATAATATGTCTAAAATAACAGCCATGCATTGGACAAAGTAGTTTCACTCTTCAGGGAATGGTTAAAACTAGAAACTACCAACACCAAAGACAGTAATATGTCAGCAGTGTAATTTTCACTACACCACTTTCTAGTTTAATGATTGACAAATAAAAATTATTAATATACTTCCATCAAGTGATTTGTGTCAACATTGTGAGGGCAGAAAGTTTGACACATCACTTAAACTAAGTAATTTCTTATGTATATATACTGAACAATGATAAACAGAACATAATCTTGGCCAACTGATGAGTGCTGGTTCAGCATGAAATGTGCATCTTGAGCATCATCTTTTTCTCATGTCTTCGGTCATATGTTTATGATTACATCCCTCCACAAGATGTTAAAAGTGAAAAGAAATCAGTCCCTGCAGTGCATGAGTGGTGTGATGAAAATCACATTGCAGAAATATTATTCATTAAGTGGATAGTCTCTAGTCTAATAAATGACTAATAAAAATTATTTATATACTATCAAAGTCTGTGTTATATCTTACAGGGCATAGTTCTTTCAGCCCATTTTTAACCTTAACATAAACATACAAAACAATATGTAATGAAAAAATATATCTTACTATTCAATATTTTAAATTTTTTAAAAAAGCTTAGAAAATTAGATAAATCTAAATTCTCTTTATGCAACATATATATGGTATTAATATTTACATTTAATCAATAGAATTTTAATAAAAATAAATATTAAAATATTTTATGATATTGATTGTAAAAAAAAAAAAACTTTATTTATATTACGAATTGTAAAAAGAGGGAAGAGGGGGAATGTGATTATAAAAAAAGAAACCATCTAAATTCTCTTTTAAAATAACAAAAATTCACAGAGTTAAAAAAATCATTCAATAAAATTTTCATCAATACGATTTCAGATTAAAAAAATGTATTTTTCAAAATAAACAAAAGCTTTAATCTAAACTTTAGAAAGTTTGAGTAAATAATTTCTGTTTCTTTTTTTTAATTCTTTCGTAATATATGGCAGCATGTCCTATCATATGAGGGGTCAGATTGGCTTTAGGTCACCATGAGTGTGGTGAGAATTTCGGCCTCAGTGTGGCCTTTGAGGGTTCCATCATCATATTTTCAAATGGATGGACGGTTGAAGAGTTGGAGTGTCAAGTGGATTGAAGCCTGACCATTAAAGTATGAAGATTGACTATCTTAATATATAAATGAGTAGTTATTGCATGATAATCTGGACCAACTGGTGGTTGCTGGTTTAGCATAAAAAATGTATATAGCTGATTATTTATCTTTTCGACATATATGTGTTCAAGGGCATCAGTGTTATGAGATAGAGTGGAGATGGTGAGTCGTGTGAAAGTCTGGGCTCATATACCCTATATATTATATTTAAAATGTTATTGGTAAATAAACATATTACATTTCTGGTATAATTACTTTATTTATTAGTTATTGTATATGCGTTCTGGAAAACTATTTAGTATACATGTCATACCCAGCCATTTTCATATCGATAAATTGCAGGATAGTCACTCCATGCTTAATGCAGTTTCTCTGATCTCTAGCCTCTTTTTCATATCACACTGGAAAACTTCCTTATTTCCTTCATTTACCTCACACATGATCTCTCTCTAGGTATTTTAGAAATTTTTGTGATCCGGTTTAAGATCTCACCTATCCATGTATTATCACCTCTTCTAGTGATATGTCCAGCCCAGCTCCAATTCAGTCTCTTAATCCTTTCAAATCTTCAATCATTTCATATCATTGAAAGAGATTGAAAATGAAATGGGTTGGACATATTTCTAGAGATAATAGATGGACAGTTTAAGTCTTAAACTGGATTGCAAGAGATTGTAAAAGGCCTAGATCACATATAAGATGGATTGTTGAAATAAGAAAGTTTGATGCTGTGATGTAGAGAACAAAAAAAGCTGGAGATGAAGAGAAACTGGATTAAACTTGGAAACACCTGTCATCCAGAAGTAGATCCATAATGGTTAAAAGTCATAATGATGTATGCATGTCCACCCAAATTGTTTGCAAAATACATATAGAATAATCAGTAGAGTACTTTTATCAAGTGCTAATGCTTGGTTATCTACAGCAGTGGTGCACAAACCGTGGATGACAACCTTTCAGGAGTTATAAAAACTGTTGGGTGTGGCAAAATTTTTAAGAAACTCTTGATAAACATCACACGGATATATTAATTGTTTTTTTTGTATACATCATTATTTTTTTTACAAGTATACAACTTTTTACAAAAATTTCATTTCAAATCGTAGGTCCTTAATACTAAAATATTAGCAAATACAAATTTAGCAAACAGAATATACGCATCGAGATAAGTTTTAAATATGTTAAGTTAGCAAAATTTGCCTAATACATTCAAATATGCTAATTACTTATTCTCATCTCTTTAATAAGCTCACGGTTTTCTTTCCACCATCAATACCTTGACTGTGATTAGTACAATTAATTGTTCGAAGGTACACTAGGCAAATTTTGCTAACTTTACAAACTTAAAGCTTATCCCGCATATAAATGCATATACAGTACTCACTCTGCTACATTTCACCAAAATATTGCTTACTAAAATTTTTCGAAGTTAAATATAAATATTAATCAAAACTATTATTGTTTTATTATGAATATCATTACATACTCGTTCTGATAATTTAGGCATAATAAAAACAAAAAATGGGTTGTGTCAAATTTTTAACCAAAGAAGGGGGGTCAAAAGTGGGAGTCGCATCAAATTTTCATTTGACAAAGGGGGTCACAAGTGTAAAAAGCTTGCTCACCACTGATCTGAAGTGATAGTTTGCCATTGTTTATTGCTCTCTTAACACAATTTATTCTACTACATTTGTTAAAGCTATATATACTTTAATATTCATACAATTTTTTTTATGAATTTTAATCTATTACAAGTTTACTATACAGCTTAAAACAGAAAATAACAGGGTGACAAGCAATAACCAACCTATACTAAATCCAATAGAATACAAATGGAGTCTCATCAACATATTCAAGATAAGCCATGATTATTGTGCTAACTTGCTTTGGTAGTCACTGATCTTTGTAAATGTGGGCAAACACAACTATAACCCACATCGTAATAATTGCTGCAATGATAGAATTGAATGACATAAAAAAATTCATTACTGAACCTATCTCCTGGTTGGAATGTCTACTGATGACTTTGTCATTTTGTTGATAATTAAGTGGTTTAAATTCATATGCTAAAAAAATAAATTCATATAGATGAAATATGCTACGATGGTCCCTGTGCCCTAGTAGAAAGTGATACTTTACATTAAATTTCATATGTGTGGGTTATGAATGGAAAAATAGTTAGCCCTTTATAACTAACCAATACCACTTCAATTCCAAAACTGGGAGCTTATAGAATATAATTACTCATTGAAAAATAAAACCAGCTTCTCGTGATAATATCATTAAAGATGTGGGTATTTTGCCATCCCTTAATATAATTTATTTTATCATTTCTCTTATTTATGACAAAATTAGGTTAAGGCATAATAACACGATAATCTAAACTATTATGACACTGAACCAATTAGTCATCACTGTGTTACATCTTGTTCCTCATTAGCATCTTCTATTCTCATCACTTGTATACCAAGACTAGTGTAAGCTTTAATAATCATTAGACAATTAGATGGCAGTGCTTAATGCAGTGAGAAACTTTTTGTATATTATTTTTAATTATGCATTTGAACCTTTAGATGTAATGTACCTTTCCTCTAGCAGCCATTTCTTACATTTTGATGTACTGTAAATCTACCAGCCCAAACCAAAAAAAACATAATTGTTCAATGCAAGCCTATTGCTTGCCTAGTTGTACAGATGGGAATTTAGTTCGCTTTCTATGTAGTATAAAGGTCTTAGTCTGTTAATTTAATTTTCTTAAGCAATTGCATTGATGCTTAAGCACTTTGAGATGCTGAATAAAAAAAAATTAACTGTCAAACAGTCTTAATATAAAACAATGAGGATTGTCAATTCCTCTACAAGCTTTGTGATAAATGCTTAGCCAGAGCCATATAGCTATTTGAGTTGGATAGCTGGGTTTGAAGACATGTAGATGTCTGAAAATTTCATATTTTCCACTTAAGTGCTGGCTTTGGGTTGATATTTTTAGATTTAGTGTCTGAACCTACCCTAACACCTCTCTGAGTAGTGCCAAAGCATGAAACCATGGTCAGGGGTTTGGGGAGGGATTCCTGACAGAGATATTTTAAGTGCTGGCTCTGGCTAAGCATTTATCATAAAGCTTGTAGAGGAATTGGCAATCCTCATTGTTTTATAACTTACAAGATTAAGAGATAGGTCATATGATCTATGACTCTTATTTGGACTATTTATAGTCTTAATATATGATTAGCATGTTTTCAATATCTTTGTCATATTATAGTCATAGCAATAAATGAATAAATTGTGGGTAGATGTAATATAAAGATCATATAAATTGTATGCAAATAAGCTTGCATGCCTCCATCTTTTAGAAAAGGGGGAAGAAAGATTATTTTTCATTTGTAGCATTGGCATTGTTAGCAATATCCCAAGCCTTCTTTATTATATGTTTTGCTTCATTCTTCTGTATATATACAATGCTGGCTGCAATAGGTTCAAAGATATGGCCAAGTTGGTTTCCGTGCTCAAAAACTATGGGATTGGGGGTCTGAATTGTTTTTGGCCCTTTTTGTACAAATATTGAAGCTGTGTCAGGCTTGTTGTGAGTCTGGCTCACAATCTCCAAAATACAGTGCTGCAATTGGTTTGGTTGCACAGAACCATGTATAGTTGCACGGAACCATGTATACAGTATGAGCAGTTTGTTCAGGGGGCAGTTTATCCTTGGAATATAGGTGGAGTTCTAAGGCTAATTATGTAGGATTCTGGATAAATTTTATTCATACTTGCAATATTAGGTATGTAGAGGAGAGACATCCAAAAATAAATATCAGTTGGTATGCATCTGGATCTAATTTTGATATAAAATCTGTTAAGTATAGTGATAAGAATCTTGCATTTATGTTAAGTGTGACATAATTCATTGATATATTTTTCAATGTTAGATCGGTGGTCAAATTCTAGCTTTCAGAGATTAAAATTTCTGTGCAGAAACATTTTCAGATCAGCATATATGTGTGAATTAGGGATTATAGACTCGGAGTATCTTCAATCTCTGATTTTATCATTTTGTAGTTTAATTGTGTGGCATCAGGTTGGATATATAAGTCAAGAAATGTGATGTCTTTCAAAGGGTTTTCATATTCAATGACCCAAGTTAATGAGGATGTTTGTATGAGAATCTGATATTTTTAATTTTTATCTCAGGAACACAAATAAAGACATCATTGATGTATCGCATATATATTAACCTGGGCATATATTGGATGTATTTAGGAAGGACATCTGTTTCAACACTATTCAACATAATGGTGGATATAATTCCACTTATGGGTAGTCCCATAGGTCAACCGTTTTCCATAAACTGCCCCATGAACAAAATCCCCATACAGCATACAAGCTTCCATAAGATCAAATCAACTGCAGTGTCATATATTTCAGAGAATCCTGTACTAGACTTGCAACAAGATTGTCCAAACACCAATATTTGTACTAAAGGACCAAAAAAATCTAGACCACATATCCATGTTTCTTGAGCATGAAAATCAACTAGGCCATATCTTCCAACCTATTGCAGTCAATGTTGTATTATAGAAAAGAACGATGTAAAACATAAAATAAAGGGGCTTGGCATGTCAATAACAATGCCAATGGTATAAACAAAGAAGAATCCTGCTTCCCCCATTCTAAAAAGTGGGGCACATATGCTTATTTGCATACAATTTACATGATACTTATATTACACCTGTCTGCAACTTCTTCATTCATTGCTATGACTATAATATCATGACAAAGATACTGAAAACATGCTAAATATAATTAAGACTATTTCACCATTAAACCTTTCTTATTTGCCCAGCACTTAAATGTCAATTATAATTATAGAGATATTAGTGTTTTTATAATCCTTATGTACTTTATTCTTTGGTTTGGATTATTGGTTATATATAGCTTGATATTATACCAAAAATGTTAAAAAAAAAAGTTGCTTTCCCACTGATGAAAGCCGTACACTAGAAACTAATCTCGAATATTTGGATAAAACAGCACTGAATAAGGATTTATTAGGCAATACCATTGGGCACTTATTGATTACTAAATCTTACACTAGGGGGCAAGAAAGTGATGAGAATAGAAGATTATACTAATAACATTAAGTTTACTGCCTGAGGCAGACGGGGTAATTAAGTAATGTTATAACCATATATACCACGATTATCATCATCATCACGATTTATCATCATATAACATTATCGGAACACAAATTTTTTAAAAAAAATTCCAATATATGAAACTATCATCTATTTTATAGCCTTAAGAGAAATGAATTAAAAACAAAAAATTTAACTGAGTGAGAAACATTGAGTAATGATATACGAAACCGCATTTGTGATCCCCCACCCCCATTGGGTTTATATCGTCATCGCAAAATGTATTTTTAACCTTTGGTTTTTCTTTTTTATAGTTTTTTTTTCCCCCTGGCATTATGGTGGTCATACTCGTTTATGAGTGATTGATAAAGAAGATGAAACTTGATTTTAGTAAACTTTTATTTTAACATCCCCATCAATCATGAACTACATCTGGTGAAAAATATAACTTTTTCTTAATAAAAAAGAAAAAAAAATTTTTAATAGTATTTCTTACTTGAATAAAAAAAAAGTCAATTAAAACTCAATTTATCATAAAAATTACCAAAAAACAACAACAAAACTCTTGTTTACAGGGTTTCTTTAAATTGAAAAGAATTTTAAAATTATAAATTAAGAATGTCTAGTAGAGCGTTGTTAGCCGAGATGTCAGCGCAGCCGCCTTGCAAGCGAGCAGTTGGCTGCAGACGGTTGTTGCGGGTTCGCCTCCCGGCCGATGCTATGATAAATAGAAAAAAAAAAAAATGTCTAAAAGTTATAAGTTTGAGCAAAATACAGAAGATAAAAGAAAATCAATATTTTAATAGATGATGTTGAAAATGACATTAGTAAGTAAAACATTTGAAAATATGTTCCAACTAACTTTCCAAATTTCCCTCAAGAAACTAAATCTAAACAAATACGCTTTAAGTTTTATAACACCAAACCAGTTTAACTTTTTATATCTTATGTGGTATATACGTGACATTATCATTATTTTCAGCTAATAGCAATGCGCTGGAAGTTAAAAGCCCCTTTGAATTTAATCCAATTTCTCTGATCCACAGCTAGTATTCTTCTTTCATGCATTCATCTCAGATGATATCTTTTTAAAAAAAATCTTTTACAATATCTTAACATTCAGTTTAAGTGTTCAAATATCAATCTAATAACGTATCTTCCAGCAACATATCTAGCTCAATTCCAATCCAGCCTCTTAATCCTTTCAAAAAATCAGTGATACCTATTCTTTCACCTACATACTTTGCTTTCAATTTTCCTTGCTATTTCCAACATTCATCTCTCTATACTTTGTAATATGGTCTCAAAATGCCATATTGTTATTTTGTTAAATGTTTTAGCATCAGAACCAGTACTTTGTTGTCAAAACCCCTTGCTATGGTCTCAGATCTGTATATTTCTCTTTTACTAAAAGTCTAAGTATCAGACCCACTATCTGATTTTCAAAACTCTTTGCACAATTACAATATCTATCTCTCCATACTTTGTTGTAAGGTCTCAAATCCTTGTATTGCTCTTTTGTTAAAATCCAAAATACAGTATAAGATATACGAAAAAAATATCTGATAACAAAAAGCTATGACATGAATTTTGGTTTTAAAGCAAAAAAAATTTTTAAAAAATTTAATTTATATATCACAGACATTAATTTATTTTACAATTATTTTTAATTTATTCTTTTTATTGTGATTATTTGATGTCTAATACGAAGCAATTAAAAATTATTTGTACATTTATTCAAAAATCTAATTATAACTTTGCTTTAACAGTTTTTATAACAAAGAAAACTAAGAATTCACCACCATCATTTTAATACATAGAAGGACTTGAAATCACAGCACATAAATATTATTCCTCATCCAGCCATGGAATAACATCACTATGTTGATGATGCATTGTTGCTACGATGTGGTAAAACACTATTACAAACATTACAAACATGGATAAGTAATATATTCTCTTCAATTAAATTCACAGTAGAAATGAAACATGAATAAAAATTGGTACCCTCAGATGCTCATGTGACAAAACCTCCCTATGCCAAAATTAAAACTAAATCTATAGAAAACTACACAGACAAAACAATGGATAGCATATAATATCCAATCAAGACAGATACATTAAAACTGGAATCATACTCCCACTGCACAACAGTGCAAAAGAAGTTTGTTCAAAAACCAATGATTTGAAAGAAAAAAGCTCCTGCACAGACTTCTTACAAAGAATGGTTACCCATCAGTTATCATTAAAAAAAACTTTAAATAGACAACAAAACAAAAAACCATCAAAGAAAAAAAAAAGATTATTACCACCGTTATGTATTTTTACTTTCCACGAATGGAAGACAACCTAAAGAATATCTACAGGCAGTATAATATCAAAACAATTTCTCAAATCTATAGTAGACTATGAAGAATCCTAGATTCTACCAAATCCAAACAGGAAGTGTTGAAAAACAAGAACAGCATTTATGAAATACTATATGAATATGGAAGTATATCAATGAAATCAGCTGGACCATTAAAAATGATTAGGGGTCCGATGTAGTTATAAAGAGTAAAAAATAGATATATCAAAAGTATTCAAACCATGTGTGTACCAATGAATATATGTACAATTTAGAAAAAGACAAAAATATTGGATGGAAAGGAAAGTAAAAAAAAAAAAAACTTAAAAAAATGGCTCACTGATAATGGCAAATGACACCATAGATCAACCTATTATGATATTTCATAATGTTTGGAAACCTCTCATTAATCTTGCCTTTAAGAAAAATGGAAAGATCAGGAGGATTCTCATAGATAATTATATAAAATTTCTATTGACTGTTGTGCCTAATTGGTTGGAGTGTCATTTGAAATTCAGTATTCAATAATCTAATAGTCCTAGGGGGACTATGATCATTAAAGAACTAAAGATGCCAAAATGTATAGATACTGAATCGGATCAGATCTATATGATTATACAAGCAAATGGGATTGGATTGTAGTTAAAAAAATGTAAATACTGACTGTTGGATGTGCATTAGATTCTAAGACCTAGATGTAGAGCTCTCAGAACCAAGATTCCTCACTGATGTAAGCCACAAGCTAGAAATTAGTTTGGGGGTATTGGATGAGTGGACACTAGATAGGAATTCTATGCACAAATATTCTTGCTCCCATTGATTACTATGGCTTGCACTTGGTGGCACTACTGTATGGAGAGTTTTCTACTGTATTAACATCTGAAGAAGAGAGGAGAATACTATTCTTCAAAACATTGTGTTATTGTGTTCCACTACTAACAGTTGAATGTATTTTAAAAAAATTAATAAAGTCTGAATTTTTCTAAAGACATTTATCACATAATTCTAAATGAAGAATCTAATCCAACATATAATTATAATTAAAAATATCCATTGGCGGTGCGATTTGATGAAGTAAGAAAGTGACAGATTCTGAAACTCAAGATCTATAAACCTCAGCTCTGTTGGTTCATTAATTAGGTATTCGAACGTCTTATCAACTCCCAAGCAATAATAAAACCACTCACTTATTTTTTAAACAGCAGCTATATTTGAATGTTTTAGTTATATCACAATTAAAACAGTTATCTTATTTAAAATATAAAAAAAAAACATAAGAGAAAATATTTAATATTTCATAATTGATCAAATTAGTTTTGCCACAAGCTAATAAAATAAACAACAGAAAATTTGTCAATGTTATATTCTTAATTAAAAGATAAAAAATAAAAACAATTCTCTAATTTATATTTTTTTTCTACAGTACAGACTTTTTCATACATGCACTCCAATATGTAATATATATGGATTGAACTCAGACTTTCACATGACCTTCAACTATCCATGCTATCTCATACTGCTGTCACACTTGATCATACACGTCTAAAGATAAATAATCACCAATATGCTAAATCAGCACTCGTAAGTTAGTCCTGATTATCATCTCCACACGTATATACAATCAAAGCTCAGCTTATATTAAGACATCCAATCTTCATACTTTAATGGACAGGCTTCGATCCACTCCACCTCACAACTCTTCAGCAATCCATTTCATTGAAAATCTGATGATGGAATGCTCAAAGCCTCATTGGTGCCAACCTTCTCATATTGGTGATTATTTATCTTTTCGATGTGTGTGTGATAAAAAGTTTCAGCAGTATGAGATAGTGTATATAGTTGAGGGTCGTGTGAAATTCCGAGTTCAAAAACAATTCTCTATAAATAAATAAAATTTCTCATATACGCATTAAATAAAAGTCACTGATTTAATTTTCATGAGCTGACAGGCCAGAAACCCTGAAGAACAAAAAATACTACACTTAAAACGTCTCATATATACCAACCTGTGTGCTATTTCAATGCATTCAGAAAAACTATAAATTATATTAGGATTTTTTTTAAAATATTTAAAAATTTAAAAAGACATCTACTTTGAAATCTCGAAGAAATAAGCTACGTAATACTAGCTTATTTGAATATTTGCATATATTTTACTATACATTTTATGAAGGCTATGATTATGAGGCATGGATCCTCGAAAACGTTAAGCCGATAAACTTTAATATTAATTTATATCTTCTTCTCTACTAACAATTATAAATAAGTGTTTTTATTACATAATATTTGAGAAGTAAAACTAATATGTAAATGCAAATAAAATACTGCCAACACAAATTTTCATGATATATATATATATATTTGTCTGTTTAAGGAGATAATCTTTTTCAGACAAGTATCAATCTTTAGAGTCTATATAAACACGTAAGACCAATTGCAAAGTTGGATATTGATCTTTATCACTATGAAAAAGGTTGCATTTACCACAAACTGATTGAGATTCTTAGTATTGTTTAGGTGTAGAGTGCTTTAAAGTTAAAACTGAAAATCATATATCTCCTCTACTTTTTTTTAAAACCATATCCTTATAATAATAAATTGTTCAAGTAAATGATATTGATAAATTTCTATAAGACCTTTTCTTAACAAAAAAAAAAAAGTCTTGTAACAAAATTATTTAATTATTGTGAGAATTTCAAGCAAAATTTGCCATATATATAATTTTCAATTGTATTTACTAGCCCAGAGATCTATGTATTTTAACAAGCGCCTCACCTGCATTGTAGTGTCTGTTATAACAACTTAACAATGTCTTGTTGATGATTGAGGATACACTCAAACTAAAGCACAAGTTAGACACTTTTGAAAAGATAAAAGTGGCCATCTTACCTTTTGAACCTAAATTTAGTTATATAGGCCATTCTAACGCATCTTACTTTGAGATTGTGAAGATGTTTCTTTATTCACTTTACATCCATTAATTTCTTTCTGTATATTAACATTCATGAATTTTTTCAATTTATTATGTGTTAATATTATGAACTATTAGAAACTATAATATTCAATTTTATTTATTAGTGCAAAGATTGTATGTAACTTAAACAGAATGGATTTACATACTAAGCACCTGTGCTGTAATGTTTGTTATAATAGCTCAACAATGTGTTGTTGATACTGAAGATAATCTCAAACCAAAGAACAGGATAGAGACAAAGTTAAGAGCAATTGTCTTATCATTTGAACCTACATTTAGTTCTATAAAGCAGTCTAGAGTGTTTTGGTTTGAGAGTCATGATAATAAACATTACACAACAGGTGCTTAAGGTGTAAATCCATTCTGTTTAAATTAAATCATATCTATAATTATAAACCTACTCATTGAGCAATCAAGTCTGACAAAGTTAGTATGACCATTTACAAGCCAGATCCCCATTCAGCCATTTAAATAAATTTGCAAACATGCTCCCCTCCCTTGTTTTTCATAAAACAATAGCAATCTATTTATCATTTTTTATATAACAAATGTATTAATATAAAAAATAAAAAAATAGGGTGGGGGGGTATTCTCAGCAAATTTCTTTAAATGATTCTTTGGTGATCTGACTTTTGAATTACCATAGTCGCATTAATTGTGCTATGAATAGATTTATATTATCAGCATTATTTATTTGATGAACCGTAAGTTATTTATGGGCTTCCTAAAATTGCTAAGATATATATTTACAGGTTAAATATTGCTATTAGAAAACACTTGATTCTTGCATCTTTTAAAATTAAGAAATTTAACAGATTTAAATGAAGTCACTCAGATAATTATAGCAGAAAAATATAAACAGCTTTAAAAGCATTCCTGTAAATAAATATCTAATAAATTCAATTCTTTGCATATTTTTTTATTTAATTATGTGATAGTTTCAATTGTCTAGTCGTTGCTCTGAGAATAAAACATAATATATCTGAAAAAGATTAGCTGTACAGTGGAAACTGTTAGAAAAATTAAACAAAAAAAATATAATAGTAAGGTAAAAGAGAAAGAAAATGACAAAGATTGTTGGAAAATTTAAAAGCCCAAAGGTAAGTATTTAGAAGGCCAGGAAGTGGGATATATATCAAAAAGAAATATGCAAAGAGGTAAAAAGTTGAGTAATGTAAAAAATGAGAGTATTGAACATTTTAGAAAATATTCCTGTGATCATTACTTTGAAAAAAATATTAATTAAAGAAAGATTAAATTTAAACAATGTTACTGCCATTGGTCTGCATTGACAATCTTTGAAAGTTTCTTCAGAAAATGTTATTCTACAAGTTTGGATCATAATGTTAATGTTATTTTAAATGAGAATGACATGCATCATTTTTCTAAAAAGCAAAAACTTTAGCATAATGCTTTTATGGATGCTAAATTTAGTTGGAAAAAAAATCTGAAAAGGTCATCATCTTATAGACTGTGGCTATGGAAGGAAGTGGTAGTAGCAGGGTTAACATATGGCAAAGATGCATTATGTGTTAGTAAAGGGGTATTAGATTACTTAGAAAAAGTACAAAGGTTAGTAGGAAGACATTCATTAGATGCAGATGTGTGGACAGCAAAGGAAACAATTCAAGGAGAAATGGGATGGTCAATTTTTTATATTCAAGATGAAAAAAGCAAAATTAAAATGTTTGAAAATGTTTGGTAGATTGCATTTATGGATAATAAAAGAATAGCCAAAATAGAATTTCATTGGGTTACAAGTAAAGGGCGGTAACAAGATGGATGAGAAAGGTAATGTGGTATGCAGAAGATTTGGATAAACAATTTATGTCAGCATACTTGTACAAAAGGTGGGATGATTTTGTTAGGAGGATTATTGAGTGTTATATTGTTAAGGAGTGGGATAGAAGAATAGATGCATTAATAAAGAAAAGGGAGTTGGAGAGATGGAGAACTAGTATGGAGAGTAAAATGAGTTTAAATATATATATAGAAGTAAATGGAACATTGGATGTGAGTTAATTTATGATAATAGTAAGGAAAGTAGTTTATTATTTAAGGCTCGAATGGGATCTTTAGCAATAAAAGAATATACATGTAAATGGAAAAATATGGGTAATTTAGTCTGCAAATTGTGTAAGGAAGGCATAAAAAATATTAGGCATCTGTTACCTCAATGTAAATGCTTGGAAGTAGAAAGGGTACAAATAATGAAGTTATGGAGGAATAAATATGAACAAAGTGATTATATAGAAAGTGAGTTATTGGTTTTTTATGCTGGGTTTGAGAAAAGATAAGGGGGATTTAGATAAGAAGGCCATGGAGTTGACAAAGATTATATTGCGGAAATGGGATGGAGCAGATTGTGGGGAAACTTAGGATGGGGAATGGAAAGAGAAGGTAAAGTGGCTAACAGGTTACTCTGGGCATAGTTGCTGAGAGATTTCTGATTCCATATAAAGAGAAGCCACAGTGCATCGCATCACAAAATCAAGAGAGTTCTTTGACAGAAAAGAAAACACCCTGAGGGTTTTCAAGTCCTACATACCTAGTTTTCTTGTGAAGATTTTGAAGTATAATGAAATATGATTTTTTGCTTGTTTATAAAAGTATTTTTGATTATTTTTCCACACTAGTTGGTTAATTATTATAAAGAAATACACAAACAAATTTTCAATTAGTTATATTTATATATTGGACTATTTCCATCATCTAATATAAGGACTGAATGTCTTTTAAAAAAATTAACTTTATTTAAATATTCCAAATACATTCAACTGTTAGTAACAGCACACAGGTTAGTATATACACATTTCAATATATATTACTCTCACCTCTTCTCCAGGTGTTGCTGACCTGACCAGTGACAGTACTAGCATGGGAATCAAACCTGGATCCTTAAATTTTTGAATACTAAATTTTAAAGTAACATTCTAGCTAAAATTTCTACTGACTCTTTCCTTTGGCAGGATAGCTCAGTTGGTTAGAGGGGAGAATAATACATCTCTAAATGTTGTTCATATATTAATCTAAGTGCTATTATAACAGTTAAATGTATTTGGAATATTTAAACAAAGTTAATTTTTTCTAATCACATTCAATATTCACATTAGACATCCAATATATAAATACAACTAAATCACCATCATCATAAACCTTCAGGAAAACACTAAATTTTCAATTAATTCATTTATATTTTATTTTTAGAAATAGAAGTTAATAAATTTGACTGTAATATAAAGAAAAAAACACCACATTATCTATTATGTCATTATCTGTCAAAATTGATCATATTAAAATCATTTAAAATATTGTAATTTTTATAAGAAAATATCAGATTTTAAAGCAGAATTTGATAGTTATCATAATCTACCTTCCTTCATTCACATTAACAAAAACCAAATTTGTTAATTTTTAGTTTTAGTCTTTATGTAATAAATATGGTTTTAATTTCTCCTTGTATGTAAAACAAAAAATACTTAATTGTAATTATTAATTAGAGAAAATATAACTTACTATTAAAAATTTTCGGCTGAACATTTTCAAGGAACCATGCCTCATACTCATAGCCTTCATGAAAAGTGTAATAAATATATGCAAATGTAAATATTCAAATAAGCTACTGTTACGTAGCCCATTTTTTCGAGATCTCGAAGCATGTGTCCTTTCTGTTAATGGCATGGATGTCTCTGTTAATATAGAATGCCTCCTTTATTTTTCTCCTGTAATCATTTGGCTCTGAACATAAAATAATGGGGTTGGCAGGTATGAAGTTGTGCCCAGATTGTTTACTATGTTCGAAAAATACAGAGGATGTGCTGCTGTTCGTTTGAGCCCTGTTGAATGTGTAATGATGTTGAGCCAATCTGGTATTAATTGTGGCTTTCGTTTCTCCATAATATGTAGTGTGGCATCCGGCTTGAGGGCAGGAAATAGAGTACACCACGTGTGGGGTGAGCGATCGATCAATGAGGTCTTTAGAGTTATTGATCATAGGTTGATCAATAACTCTAAAGACCTCATTGATCGATCGCTCACCCCACACGTGGTGTACTCTATTTCCTGCCCTCAAGCCGGATGCCACGCTACATAGGTTGATCAATAACTCTAAAGACCTCATTGATCGATCGCTCACCCCACACATGGTGTACTCTATTTCCTGCCCTCAAGCCGGATGCCACGCTACATATTATGGGGAAACGAAAGCCACAATTAATACCAGATTGGCTCAACATCGTTACACATTCAACAGGGCTCAAACGAACAGCAGCACATCCTCTGTATTTTTCGAACATAGTAAACAATCTGGGCACAACTTCATACCTGCCAACCCCATTATTTTATGTTCAGAGCCAAATGATTACAGGAGAAAAATAAAGGAGGCATTCTATATTAACAGAGACATCCATGCCATTAACAGAAAGGACGCATGCTTCGAGATCTCGAAAAAATGGGCTACGTAACAGTAGCTTATTTGAATATTTGCATTTGCATATATTTATTACACTTTTCATGAAGGCTATGAGTATGAGGCATGGTTCCTCGAAAACGTTCAGCCGAAAATTTTTAATAGTAAGTTATATTTTCTCTAATTAATAATTACAATTAAGTATTTTTTGTTTTAGTCTTTATGTAAATGATGTGATGACATTTATGTTGCACTGTTGTATATACAGATCAGTTTTTAAATATTTAAAATAGTCAAATGTTTTTTTTTTAATATTATTCCCATATAAAACTAAATTAAAAGAAAATCAAGTCCAATTTATTAAGTTTTAGTATAAGATAAAGATTTTATAAGAACAGAAAATTTGAGCGTTTCCAAAATTTATCACCAAATGAAACAGAAAGAAGTGTCAGAATCCTAAAATTACTTGAAGAAAATAAAAATGTAATATTAATTAAAAAATAAATTAATTTCAATTTATAATTTATCACTTACTTAATTACAAAAAATTTTATATTTTATTTTTATATTTTATTGTCATTTTTGGCCATGCATGCTCGATAAATTATTTGTTCCAGTATTGCAAATTTTTTAGTTTTATATTTTCTACACAAAGAGAATCAATGACAGTAGATTTAAATTTTTTTATAAATAAGTAAATTATAGACTGTGAATTTGTTTCCTACATTATGAGCAAATATTTAGTGTAATCTTTAGTAATCACCACATGCCAAATAGCAGTGCTTAATAAATCCTTATCCAAATTTCATCAGATTAATTTCTAGCTTGTGATTAGTCAAGTTTACATGGTATAAACATAGTAAGAATAGAAGAATTTGCTAATGAACAGCAGTGTATGTTAAGGTCATGTGCTCTTGTTAGTCATGTAATATCTTAATGTTTTTGCTATATCACATTGGTGAACATAAACTGACCAGACATTACATTATTATCTTTGTATTCTGTTGTTATTTGTTTCAAAGGTAAAACTTCTGCAAAGAAATGTAAAGTTTTTGTTTTTATATATCATACAATGTTGAAAATTAATATTTATAACAGATATGTATATAACTTATGGATAAATATGAATGGACCTGCTTTTTTAATCTATTCAGTATTTTTATAAATGAGTCAGAATGGAAATTGTTGTCTATATATATATTATAATGATCCAAAGGAAAGTGAAAATCGAATCTTACCATATCTGCACTACAAGCGTGCCATCTAGGCATGTGAACCTAGAAAAATTTATAAAGTAGGCAGATACATGCTGTTAAGATCCCACATTATTTTATATTTAGACCGTTAGCCCATTGTCACTAGCTCAGTGGAGATGCAGAGATAATAATATATATCTTTAATTTATATCTTAAATATAAAAAAATAAAAGCCACTGCCAGTAATTAACACACAAACAATATTTATTGATGCACATATATAATCTTTTAGAATTTGAGGAATAACATTTATTATTTTAGATTTTAATATTAACATTTAATTTAAATTGTTATTTTAAAATTTTAAGATTGTCGAGTATGAATAAACTGCATAGATTGTATTTGAAAAGAAAATGTTCTGTCCCTTATTTAACCCTAGGCCAAAAGTTTGCAGTCAAACCAACATCAATCCATCTGATATATCGATGTATTCAATGCAGTATGAATACAACAGCACAAAATACTATACTGTCAGGAATGTACATCTGAACAGTAAGTAGAGTTAGAGAAGACATTGTCTCTCAACCAAACAGGAATGGTACATCCGTTGGCAAGAAGAACAATAAACAAAAAACTCCATAGGAATGAACCGCATCTTCCATCTTACTATCCAATTCCATAGGCAAACAGGGGGGTGCGGCATATATATGCAATCCTGCCCATAGCGGATCTCATGCTACATCTACTAATTACACCGATATATCCAATCCATTGACCCAATCTAACTACGAAACAAATAACCTAAGATTATCCTCCCCTAATTAATTAATATAACTTTACAAATCTATATAGCCATTCACGCCTGACTTAAATTTAACATTTATATATGTTCACACAGATGAATTTTATAAAATTTGTTTTATAATGTTGAGTATAGATCAGCTGCATAAATTCCACAGTTAAAACATTTCAAAATAAACATAACAGATCAAAATACAAAGTCATTGATAATGTCAATTGCAGAAGAAATACAAGAAACCCAATGGCATTCATCATAAGATGCCGCATTGACATCGATGACTTATCTATTCTAATCGAATATGAAAACCACAACATAATTAACCGCTAATGAATCCATGCAACGTCCCTACCCAACTTAAATTTATGCATTTAAATAATTTATACAAATAAATATTAATAGAAATAAAAAAAATGGAAATGATTTTTTTTTTTTTAGCAAACTCAAATATTTATAATTTAAACATTAATTATCAATTTGAAAATCAAGTAAGAGTTCATTTTAAAATTTAGATTAGCTGAATCTTTAAAAAAAAATTGACAAAAGTTCTTAATTACTTTTTCCTTTTGTTAATTTGTAAAGTTCATAGCTCACGGTAAGAAGAGTCCAGGTTCCTGTTTTTAATTCCCGTGGCATCTCCATTGGAAGACCGATCTGATGTTCTGGAGGTGACCTTAGCTGGTTTCATTTCAGAATTACAGTCATTTCATTTTTTTTAAAAAAGAAAGTGTGATATGTGCATCCTATCACACATCTCAAACACAATAAAGCTGGCCCTTTTAATTTCAATATTTTTTCTTTTATATCATCCACACAGATTCAATGAACAAATGTCACTAACCCATCATTTTCATTAGGGTCCAAGCTGAGGCTTGGTGCTTCCATTGGTCAAGCTAATTTCTTTATTTTCTTATCTATCTTTCATCAGACTTTTTAATTGTACAAGAGCCCCACGGGCTAGCTTGCTTTTCAATTAATTTATAAAACAATCATTTCCATTTACAAAAATATTTTATCTTTAAATTTTGTACTTTTTTATAACAAAGTACGTTCAAATACTTTTATTTATTAAAAAATATATTTTTAAAGTTTTGCATCTGTGTGAATATATGTTTAACAACTCTTTAATTTTTTTTTAGCTTTTAGATTTTTAATAAATTTATTTTTATTTGCGAACTTAGTTTTTATTTTAAATGAATGTAACGGCATATTTATATATCGCTACTATATATATATATTGTTATTTTATGATTATCTAATTTAAAAGAGTTCAAACATTAGTAGTTTTCAGATTTAAGGATTTTTAACAATGTATTGAAGTGGAGTTGGGCTGGACATATTGCTAGAAGAGATGATAGTAGATGGACAATTGAAATCTTAAACAGGATTCCAAGAGATTGTAAAAGACCCAGAAAGAGACCACATGTGAGATGGATGGATGAAATAAGAAAATGTGCAGAGGTGATGTGGAGAAAAAAAAGCTAAAGATCGGAGAAGATGAATTGAACTTGGAGAGACCTTCATCCTGCAGTGGATTGATAATGGTTGTTGATGATGATGATACACTAAATCCACATTCAACAACCATTATCAGAGAATATTTAGAGAGGCTATAGAAATATTTAAAAAACAAACTGCATTATTAAACATCAAGAAACATCTATGTGATATAATTAGCTATGCTATAACCTCGTGATTGTTATTGTTTTTTTCATCCATTTGAGAACAAATGCCTTCTTGCTGAAACATTGGTGTCTTGTTTTAATTTTTTTTTATTAAATATAGTTCTTGCTGAAAACATGAATTATAAAACTACATATATATATATATTGATAATAAGATTTTTAAGTTCAACAAAATCATAAAATAGATTATCCCGGATTACCTGTGTGTAATTAACAGCTCTATTGTCTCAATGTATTAATTATATCACACCTACCATCATTCAGATAAAGAATATTTTTAAAAAAAATTGTTACTCATACAGATAGTGGCATATGCAATCCAGCAGAGAACTCGGTACAAGTAAAATTACACATGAATAAATCCAAATAATATATATATTATTAACTCAAGCCAAGCATTTATCTAATTCTTAAATATTAAGAAAAAGATCCAAATCTTCAGACACCTACATGTCTTCAAACTCAGCTCTTTAACCAAAGAAACTATGAGTCTGAACTAAATTCAGAGATCCCATATATTAGTAGGCTTAGCAATTTAATATAGCCAAAGCCCTAATAGCAAAATTATAATAGTAAAAATCAGTCATATATCACATGGCCTATATAGCTTGTATTACCAATATGTAATATATAAAAAGATTCAAAATATTAACTCAAGCCCAGCATAATATATATATATATATATATCAATTCTGCGTTAGTTTTATAGTATCAATCATATAAGTATAGTAAACATATAAAGACAAATTAAAATAATAAATTTAAATTTACGTATATATAATTTAAATATAAAAATAAATTACCTACTGGTGTGTAAAAAAAAATCAGCAATTTTCACTTACCTACAAAAAAAAGAAAAAGAAACAATGAGTAAATATAGGAATATACATACATGCAAATGCATAAATATATACACACACATACTTAAATATGTATATAAACTTGATATTGCATAAAGCTAAATAGTCCACAGATATAAATCACCTGATACCATGTTTTCCCTAAAATAAGACATGACCAGAAAATAAATCCTAGCATGATTTTGCAGGATGCTTATAATATATGTCCTACTTAAGTTTGTGAGAAAGACAGAGATTTCATTTGTGCATTGAAACACATTTACGTATTGCATTTGTATGAGGGAACTCAAAAATAATCGAAATTTTGTAATAAGAAATTGTACATTTATTTTTAGGTGTTGCAAATTGAATCTCTTTCAAAGTATAATCTACTTTGATCGAAATGTGTTTTTCAGTTTTCGAAGTCGTCCAAAAACAATTGCAAAGTGATGCCTTTTAATATCTCTGTCATTTTTTTCCATGACCATAAATTTGAAACATTTTTTTCATTTAAAAAATTAAAAAGAAGTCACATGAAGCAAGAATGAGAAAATGTGGCAGAAGGATAAGTTGGGTTATGCTGAATTTAATTAAAAATTGTTTCACACTCAAACTTTATGCAATAGCACTGTTGTGGTGAAGCTTGCACTCCTCACTTTACCACAAAATGACATTTACATTTTATCATATAATGCAGTGCCAGTACTTGTAGATTTTAAATGCCTGATCATTATGAATGAATTCTGAATTAATTATGCCATTTGCATTTTTAAAAAATCAGCATCATCTTACATTTATCTTCATTCACATTTTATGGAATGTGATGAATTTAACACTACTCATAAACTTGCGTTCCCCCAGAACAACTTTCTTGTAAGCGGTTTCATGCAATACAACTGTTTTCTCTGCCATTTTCCTGACAAGAAAAGAGAATTTCATGTAGTTTCAACTCTTCAGCATCACAAAGTAATGAATGTATAAATAAGTTTAAATGTAATACAAATAAAATATCTAATAATTGAAAACTATTGTAATAACAATACAAATAATAAATATAATAGTAATTAACTATTGTATATTTTTGTACATGAAAAAATAAAACATCCTCTGAAAGTAAGCTCTAAAAGATCTTTTGTAGCAAACATTAATTGCTCAGGAAATATGGTAATAGCTGAAGCCTAACAACACTAAAACTCTTCCATCTATTGCCATGGCAACTTCTGTGAATAAAGGGTGGCCTTTCAGCTTTCAATCCAGTCTAAGATATTTATTTAGACAGAAGAGGTGATACGTTGACAGTGACAGAATAATTTTTTTAAATTCAAAGAAATTTACATAAACCCCATTAAACAGGCAAACATAATCTGTTTTGAAAGCAGACTAATAAATAGTCATTTTAATACTTTCAAATCCTACTAAACTTCATTATTTAGATACTAAACTTGATTTTGCATAAAGCTAGATGATTCACAGAAATAAATCAGTTGATAAAAGCTCAATTTTATTAATTTCAGAAATCTATAATCTTTAATCAAATTAAGTTTACCTGAAATTTTAAAATACTAAAAAAGACTGTTTATTAGTCCATTTTCAAAACAGGTTATATCTGCCTGTTTAATGAAATTTATTTAAAATTCTTTAAATTTAAAAATCTCAATCGATTATAGTCAAAATATCATTTCTCTTGTCTACAGTATTATCTTAGACCTGAATGAAAAATGGACTTCCACTTTTTATTCATTCATGGAGGTTACCTTCACAACAAGTCGAAGATTCTTGATTTTGGTAGACTTGAGCTATTACCATGTGATTTACATATATACACACACAATGTTTAAAGGTGTAACAGGACACACATACAAACATAATGTTTAAAGGCCTAAAAGTATTGTAGCACAAATGCTAATATGAGGGAATATGGGGAAGTAGTAATCACAAATATTGTTGAAAATACATGTTTCATGATAAACTACCAGATTAATTATATGCAATCCAGATGCACCCAGCGTAAATAAGCTGTGGTTTTTTGAATTGGTTGTTGTACCGTTTTTTTTAATATTTAAAGCAAATTAAACAAAAGACTTTAATATTATATAAATAAATGTAAGAATTTTATATGGACCTTAAGGCTGTTATTTCAGCTTCAATTATATGCTGACCAAAACTAAATGTAAACACAGTACTATAAAAGCATCTACTTATTTTTTTCACTAAACATATATCAAACATGAATTTGTGTAGTGTAATAACTTTTCTTCATGATTTAAATACCATACCCATGCAGTTAAAAGCATATATACTGATTTTTTCTTGAGCACTTTTTATTAATGGCAGAAATACTTTCTTCGCATATGTTTTTTTTAAAAAAAAAAGGTTGTAAATTTGACACATGACACCCTTACAAGAAAACATACATTCACCAATCAGACAACAGAAAAAAATGGGATTTTATATATAGAGAGATCATAGCTGTAACTCAATACACTATTTATGTGTGGGTATATGAAAACGTTTTGATATTTTTACACATATCTGGATAACTTTTGCTACAGCATTAATATTTCAATAGATCTCATCTGTTATTGACCTGAGCAATATGAGTAAATCGATGATTAGTGAGTAATTAATTAATGTTACTTAGATAATAAAAAACAAACACCATCTAAAGTGTCAGTGGTCATAATACTCCATATCTATATATATATATATAGAAAAAATGGAAAACTTTATTAGCAATTACTATCAGTAAAAACCTTCATTTTAACCTGCATGTGCGGGCATACCCAAAAGTAACTGGAATTTTAGAATAAAAATTTATTTATTTGATTTTTTTTTCCCCATGTGATAGCATCGTCTGGGAAGTGAACCGACAACAACTGTCTGCAAGCAACTGCTTGCTTGCAAGGCAGCTGCACTGACCTCTCAGCTACCAATGAAAGTGTTATAAATTTAATCTTGTTGAAATTACTATCCATTTGATGCAATACACCAGTATATATATGTTTTTCACTTTTCAAAGTAGTCGAGGAAACGCTTGCAAAATGAGGTGGCATTTTTTTTATATATATAAAAAATTAAGACATTTTCCCATTCAAAAGATTTTTAAAAATCACAGAAAGTGAGACTGAGTAAATATGACTGATAAATAAGCTGGATTATGCTGAATTTAATTAAAAAGTGTTTCACACTCAAGGCTTTGAGAGATGACACTTTATTGGAGTAAAGCCTGCATTCTTTTCTTCACTACAAAATGGGATGTTTACATTTTACTGCATCACTTAAATGTTTCAGGACTTTCAGATAAAATGCTTGACCATTACAAACTAAATCTGAGAGAAAAATGTTGTTTGCATAAAAAAATCAGCATTGTTTTGACTTTTGACATGACTTGCAATACTTTTTAGGTATGTGGTAAATTTAACATTTCAATTAAACCACTCAAAAACTTGTATTTTTATGAGATCAGTTTGCCTGTAATCTGTTCCAAAGCATTGCAACTATTTTCCCTGCCACTTTTTGTAAATGAAAACCTAATTTCACATTGTTTGAACTTTTCAGTCATTATAAAAGTTGACACATATGCAAAATGCACCTTATAAAAAATGGGCTACAAGGCCCGCAATTTCACATAGTGATGTCATTTGGCAGATCGTCAGAAGGGTTACTGCAAGAAGTGGGTAACAGCAGAAGCATATACTACAGGAGATCAACCAGAAAACAATTTGATTATTTTGGGTCCTCCCTGATATATGTATAAAATATGACATTTATTTTCACATATGTGGAAATTACCTTATTTACAAAAAATTCTATCAATAATAAGAAGTTAACTTTAGTCCTATTAAAATCTTTTATTGTAAAAAAATATTTGAGAGAGTTTCTTTTTTTACTAAGAATGAATAACTAAAATGACATAGATCTATCTTTGAAAAATTAAAGGCTTTAGTAACAGTTTGAAGGTTAATAAGAAGTTGGAACAATAGAAGTGCAAAGTTGGAATTGATATGATCTTTCATTCCAGAGTCTCTACCATATCACTAAAATCCCAAATAATAAATATTAAATGATCATTACATATTTCACTTTATAATGTTTTCCCTGATATTGGTAAAATTCAACTACAATTTTTAAAGATATTTTTCATTTGTAAACTTATATTTCTAATAAATGAAATGAAATTTATGGAATTCAGAGAATAATGGTTCAAAAACAAATACTATAAGTTTACAAAAATCACCAGTAGGGTGAACAAAAGAAAATGGCCATTTGCTAAAAGATTGGCAAAAAACTTGAAGTATTTGGATTCAATCATATAATGCCTAAAATGTTCGACTACTTAGTGTATTGTGTATTTTGAATTTCTGCAAATAAATATTTAGTTCTTAGATGATAGGTTAATTGTTAATACTATTACTATTACTATTATTACTACTACTTCAATATACATAATTTACATCTACTGAAGCACTATCTATTACATTTAATCAATTAAAAAAAAAATTTAATACTATAATTCATCTAACACTAGACAGGCTATACATTAGTGTGAATTTTTATTTCAAAAATAATTTGCAAGATTAGCATTTAAAAATATTTTTTTAGCCTGAATACATATAAATTTTGATATTTTTTTATTAAGAATTTCATGCGATTTTCATAAATCTTTTAAGACTTGATCATGTGATACAGCAGTTTTATTATTATTATTATTATTTCTCATAACAAGAAAAAGATTTAAAATATATTGGCATTAGCTCAAAGTCAATTTTACTTTGAAGTAAAAAGTTATCAGTTTTAAAAATATTACATATATAAATGTGTGTGTGAAGACTAAGGATAATCTCTAATTTAATAAAAGATGAGTAATAATCAATAAGATATTTACATAAAGTGCTTTGTGTCAAAGTTGTAAGTGTAAAACGTTTGACACTTGTAATCAAAGTATAATAAATTGCTATATATATATATATTACTAAACAAATAATAAAGATATGTGTAAGTGATTGTGAACTGGACCAATTGGTGAGCACTGGTTAAGCATGAAATGTGCATATTGGGGATTATTTGTCTTCATATATTTTTGGTCAAATGTTTCATGAATGTCAAACATTTCAGAAATATATATTGTAACAGAATAAAAATGTGGCCTATGAAAGAATGGTCCTGGTTTGATAATGCTCACAATTTGCATCACCGTTTGGAACAGTATATATATGAGGTATGCTCTTCTTTTAATGCTTCACACATTTGGAAGTCGTTTTTAACTGAATAACTATAATGACCATGGTAAATTAAAACTTTAATATAATCAAAATTAAAATACAGTTCATTCGTTGATCATCATTTGCAAGTCAATAAAAATATACTCTGAAGTTGAACACGATTTACAACACTAAAGTCAATAAAACAATGATAATAATATTTGTTATAACCTCATAAATTCCAATAGCATTTAGAATGGATAGAAAACAAATAAAAACATTACCTCAAAAATATAAGCATTATTTGCAATAGATTAAAGATAAAGCAATAAAACTAAATATTACCATTTTATAAACAATAGTATATGCCTATTATATAGATCCCTTATAAGAGAATAAAAATAGTGACAAAAAATTACATAGATACACTTTAATATTCCTCATAAATCAACAGACTTTATAATAATATAAACTTGTACCAAAAGTCAAACATTATTTATATTTAAATGAAATAATCTTAATATGCCCTATGAATTTACAATAACAATGATATCTAACTAAATATATAACTCAATAATTGATTTCTAATTATAAAATAAAATAAAAGGACTGCTAACTCAGCTATACTATTCCACTAATATCAACATACTCTTATTAACTAAGTCAATTACATTAAGATTAAATTAATAATAATAATAAAAATCAATTATATTAAGAATAATAATACTTAATAATAATAATACAAAATCAATTAATCTAACATATCTTTCCATTTTCATTAACTTAATATATAAAATAAAATCTTCCTGTTAAATAATCTTAAGATTTTCAATATCCAATCATAACAATATGTAAAATAAATAATAATTCAATATTTGGTACTTATGCAAATGCTATGGACAAACCACATCTAATTAGTCTTCAATTTAATAAAGCTAAATTATTAAAACTTTAGACTAGAACTGTCAAACCATGTAAAAGATTATTAGATTTATTATAATCAAATATTAATATTAAAATTTAATATTTGAAATGAATTTATGATCCACATTAACAAACTTTAAATATAATTAGAGCAAATCACTCTAATTTGTAACAGATTCAAATATGATTGCTATTACTAACTCTATAACTGAATAAAATTATAATAATTATAGCTGTATATTGACTTAATATAATATTTCTTTTTAATCAACAATGACATAGCATAAAATACATGAACATTTCATTACATCTATCTTTACTCATCTTAAAAAATTATCATATTTGCACCTTTATCAATCATCAAAACAATTCATATATAATTTCTATTTTAATTATTTAACTCTACACACTTTTCAAAATAATTATGATAAGCTTTCAATTACTTATTAAATACTTAACAATGTCAAATCAGTTAATTTATTGCTATATAAAATCTATACCTGGTCAGATAATAAGCAATAAATCCAATACAAAGAAAATAATATGTAATTACACTTTCTTACCCATCCTGTATTTCCAATTTACAAATTATTTTTATAACTACTTCTAATGAATTATGTGATATAATCAATTAGTGAATATTGTCACATCCAAATATGATTAACCAATAAATTTGGATTATAAAATTGAATGACAATCGAGCAAGTTTACTTATTTTAAATTAATTCAAAATGTATTAACAAATTGAGTATAAATTAAAATAAATGACAAAAATATTTAAAATATGTGCATATGATTCTAATATTACTTTATATATTAGGGTTTCAATTGACATTAAATTCATATTTAAATAGATGGTAGCACATCATTCTCCACTTATTGGATTTTAAGTACAAATACATGTTTATGTAACACAAAAAAAATGTAAAAGTTTATACTTTCTGAAATATAAGAGTTCAAGATATATATTCTTTCTATACTTTGTATAAAAATATAGTTAATTGAAATATAATATATATATATACAAAATGAATCTATTTATTTGTTAATATAAATTAAAAAAACATGAATATTTTAAATTAAAACAATAATTGCTATTCTGTAAAATATAAATTCCAACTTAGGAAAATATAGTTCTTATATTTAGATATATAAATAAATCTCTACTTAAGCTAAAATCATATCACTATTTATATCTACATAGTATATATATATATATATTAAATGAAATATATTATAACGATCCAAAAGAAAGTGAAGATCGAATCTTACCGTAATCCTTTGTGGCCAATTATAATGATCCAGAATAAGAGACTTAACATAATCTGCACTACAGGGTGCCACTATGCATTTGAACCTAGAAAATTTATATAGTAGGCAGATACAAAAGATAAAAAAAAAATTTTTTTATTGATTGATTCCGGTCGTTAGCCCATTGTCACTAGCTCAGTGGAACAGCAGAGATTTATATTTTATAATAAATTCTTATCTAAGAATATTTTTTTTAAAAAAAGAATAAAATAAGCCACTGCCAGTAATTAACACACAAACATTTATTTACACACACATATATAAAATTTACCATTATTTTAGAATAACTTTTTACTTTGGATTTTAACTTGATTTAGAATTTAAATTTACATTTAATTTTTTATAATATTATAAGTTTACATTTTAATTTTTATAATTCGCACAGATGGATTTATGAAAGTTTGTTTTATAATATTGAGTATAGATCGGTTACATAGATTACACGGTTAAAAACATTTCAAAATAAACATAACCGATCAAAATACAAAGTCATTGATAATGTCAATTGCAGAGGGAATACAAGAAACCCAATGGCATTCATCATAAGATGCCGCATTGACATCGATGACTTATATATTCTAATTGAATATAAAAACCACAAACATAAGTAACCATGAATGAATCCATGTAAGCATCTATACCCAACTTAATTTTAATGCATTTTTATTTAGAGTGTCGAATATGAATAAACTACATAGATTTGCATTTGAAAAGAAAATATTATATCCTTATTTAACCTTAGGCCACATGTTTGCAGTTAAACCAACGTCAATCCATCTGATATATCGATGTGTTCAATGTAATATGAATACGACAGCACAATTAGGTTAAGAGAAAAAATTGCTTCTCGTCAGATAGAAATACTATATCTATCTCACGATAAGAGCAATAAAAAAAACTCCATAGGAAGGAACTACGGTCTCCATCTTATAATTCCTTCCGTAGGCAAAACAAGAGTGTGTGATATATAAAGCGATTCTGGCTGTAGCGAATCTCTACTAATTGCACCAATATATCCAATCCATTGACCCAATTTAACTACGAAACAAATAACCTAAGATTACCCTCCCCTAATATAACTTTACAAATCTATATAGCCATTCATGCCTGACTTAAGTTTAACATTTATATAATTTAATTTAACAAAAAACAGAAATCATAATAAAACTTAAAAAAAAAAACAAAAAAAAAATGGAAATGATTTTATAAAAGAAATACATCAAATTAAAATTACTTATTAATAAATAAAGTTGGTCAGATAGGATTCTATTTCTATAAATTAAATATTGGGGAAAAGTTTATATTTTAGAGTTTAGTGTTTTCAAATGTTCATTAATTATATATTTCTTACTGTTTTGAAAAATGTCTGTAGTCTCTGATGTCTTGTAATGGAAGATGTTAATTCCCACGAAGTCATAAGGAGATCGATGTGCAGTTAACCGTTGGTCTTTTATGGTTGATGGTATTCTTCTGGGCATTGATGTCCTGTGGTCTGCAATATTGGAAAACAATGTTTCATTTTTTTGAACAACTGTAGGAATTGAAAGTGTGTCTTTCAATCCCTTCTCCTCCAACCCTCTCCAACTTAACACATATCTGTCCTCTCTTAAATTTTCTTTACTCACTGACTTACTTATTTCCACACTTTTTCTTTTATATGTAACTTTCAGATCCAATTGACATTATATCATCGATGATGATGATCCTTCCGTTGAGGTCTGATTTCCCGATGGATTTTTTTCATTGGCCATTAGTTTCTATTGTTTTCCTATCTGACCTTTGCTTATACATTTAAATGCCCAAGGGCTAGTTCACTTGGACTGATTAAAATAATCATTTCCATTTTTTTTTTCAATAACATTAATTAATTTGTTTTGTACAAACTTAGATATATTTTTATCTTTAAATCTTTACTGACAATTTAGTTTTAAAATACTTTTTCTTTTTTTTAATAAAGTTTCTTTTTTTTTTTAATTTCTCATCTGTGCGATTTTAAATATATATGAGTTTAGTATAGAATTTTAATTTTCAATTTTTAATTCTTAAAAAAGAAGTTTTATTTGCGAACTTTTATTTTTTTCATGTTTAATAATAATAAAAAAAATAATGTAACGTTGTATGTGCCCGTTACAATATATATATATATATCAATAATAATAATAAATATAAGCAAATAACTCGAGTAATAATATGTCCTTCTTTCTAAAATAGTACCACAGTTGTGGTGTTTATTTTTTAAATTGCAATCTGAGGATGTTTTGTTATTCCAGAGAAAGTAAGAAATATCATGAAAAGCTATAAGATTCAAAGCACGTTTTGTTAATTCAAACATTTTCCAAATATTTAAATTATCTTTTCATTCAGCAGATATTTAATATATATAATAAGTGTGCAAAGACTAATTTTTATCCATGACAATGCAATGCAGATATCCTTTCATTTGCCAAGCAATCAATTCATAAAACATTACTTGTGAACCAACATAAGTTTCATCCATAATGATGCTATGGAAAAAGAACCAATTTTTATCTGGTATATAAATTATTAAACAAGATTATAAAACTATATTAGTAGATGAAGATAATCTTTATGTGCATTTTATGTTGTTATCTTTTTAGACCTCATCATTAAAAAGTATATAATATCCATTTTTTAAAACAAGGAAACATTCCCATGATTTTGAAATGCTAAGAATCTCACAAATTCGAAGATTCTGTCTGGTCCATGGATGAACATTATAGCTTTCAGCCAATCATTCTATTTTACAATCATATACTTTTAAAAATAAGTTATTAAAAATTCTAAAAAAGAACGTAAATTCACTTCTGTTGAAGCCAAAGAAGAAAGAGTGATTTTTTCCTACTCAGCTCTATTTATAACTTTTCTCATTGAGTAATGATGGCAATATCTTTTATGCATTCTTTAATGAATTTTAGCTAGCTTCTCTCAAATCAAATTTTTACAATAAACATTAATGCCTCATAATACAAATCGCATTCTTTCATTTTAACACACTCTAGACAATTAAGATTAGATTCTTTCATACTACAATGGAAATAAACTTTTTACACATAACCTTTCAAATATAATATTATACAAATAAAACAACAAATATATTAGAAACATGTAAACATTTAATTATACTGTTGGTAATTTATCATCGTGAATGCAGTAACGAAAATATATACAATAACAAAAGAACAATAATTTTATCCAAACTATATGCTTTATTATTCACATATCCATTTTAAAATGAATAAACTCAATTCACAATCTTATATACAATACATTTAATAATAAACAATTTTTAAATCAATATTATCATTGTCATAGCAACACAGTTCAATGCTTCATAGTTTAAGATATCCATCATCAAAATCAAACAAGAATGAATATTTTTTTATGACTGATATTTTACCACATACTGAAACTCATCTCAAATTTCAGTAGGTACAATATATATATATATATATGTGAAGTTAAATTTATATTACATGTGTATTTAAATCATAATATGTGCTATGGATGTAAAACTAAGGTGAAATATGCATTGATAAAAACAAAAAAAAAAACATACATATATAGTGAGTGTGTATGTATGATATAGCACTTCATTAAATCCATCACATTTATGTTAACTCCTCAGCATGAGTATCAAAATTTCACACATACAAAAAAACTGTAATACATTTGATTTTTACACGCATGCCCAACATATACAATGTATATAGAGGTATGTGCCAGTGTGTAAACTGTAATATGCACTGTGAACTAAGAAATTAAAATGTAAAAAATTAAAATATATTTATTATTATTGATTATTATTTAGATAGTAGATGACTGAAATGTAGACATAAAACTCATTGATATGATGATATGAGGGAGCTGTTGTATAGAAAAATCATGAGATAAAAAATATAATGGCTTACTTATTCAGAAATATAATTTGAACCTACCATATTAGCAAAAAAAATTTACTGTATCAGAAAATAAGCCTAATTTATAAAAATATTATTTCAGATATTTTAAAATTAATGACATGGAACAAGTAAATCCATGAATATAACTACGATAATTCACAAGCTAGATGCCAGAAAAATCATTAAATGAACTTCAAAACAACATCCACTTTTTGTTACATCAATGCTAATTTCTGATAGAACATAATAAGTTGGGGAAGATAGGATTATTTTCAAGTTCATTTAAATGCTTCTTTGGGAATCTAACTTGTGAATTATCTTAATAACATATTTGGATTTGTTTGTTGGTGAATACACAGGGTGACCCAAAAATAACCGGAATTTTGTAATAAGAAATTGTATATTTATTTTTGGGTGTTGCAAATTGAATCATTTTAAAAAGTATGTGCATAAGAGAATTTATGCCAAGATAAAATATACATAAATGGAAGATTAAAACAGGCAAAACTCTCCATACAGTATTGCCACTCAATTCCCATCTAGTGCCTATTCATCCAATATCCCCAGACTAGTTTCTGGCTTGTGGCCTTCATCAGAGAGGAGCCTTGGGTCTGAGAGGACTGCACCTAGATCTTAGGATCTAATGCAACCCTCCAGCAGCCACCTTTTATCTCTACTTAGCTACAAAACTATTAGTCTTAAATTGAATACCCAATAATATTTTCAATCCAAGCTCATTAGCTTATATAGTCATATAGGTCTGAACTCACTGCCGAAGGCTACAAGCAAGAAACTAGTCTGGGAATGTTAGAAGAGTAGGCACTAGATGGAGATTTTATGCACCAAGCCTTCTGGCATCCATTGATTACTCTGGCTTGCACTGAGTGGCAATACTGTATGGAGAATTTTGCCTGTTTTAATAACAGTTATAAACAAGCATAAGAAATGGTAATCATGTGATGTTTATTGGCATAAATGGAAGATAAGTTTACAATTGTAAATCTTGTTTTCTAAGATTAAATATTTTGATTTTCGTCTATTTATAGAGTGAATAAACACAAATTGTTTTTTTTTTCCAAATATACTGATGTGACCTGGTGGTATTTGCATATAATATCTCCAGAAAAGACAGCACAACCAACCAAATTAGAGGTGGTTAATCCCAATTTAAAATGAATTTAACAAATTTTCGAGCTACCAGTTTTCAGGCTGCTCGAATTTAGCATTAGCACCATTTCAACTTCTACAAATACGTAGCCAGAATGTAATAAGTTGATAACTCGATAGCTTGATCTCATCGTAAGTAGGCAGAGGAACAAAAATGAAAAAGCTGGCTTCTGCTAAATTTTTCATCCTTCATCAAAGTCTTCATAACTATTTATATATACGATGCATGGTTAACTTGTTACCTAATGGTATAATTATTTATCAAACATTATCTTTTACTTGGGGAACATAATTTATAAATTGATTAGTACCAATATTCTAACCAGCTAATAAATTATTGTTATTTGTTCCTTGGCTTTTTTTTATATCTATTACCAATACGCGGAGAAATATTTGTATCAATACTTCTAAAAGCAGATAATGACAAAAATTTACTGCCGCATTCATAATAACTGAAATACAGGCTTATTATATACCTGTATCAATACATGCAATATATAGAGTATATGAGCACAGATTTTCACACGACTCACCACTCTATCTCATAACACTGATACACTTGAACACATATATGTCGAAAAGATAAATAATCACCAGTAAACGTATTTCATGCTAAAACAGCAATCATCAGTTGGTCCAGATTATTATCTCCACACATATATGCAACAAGCGCTCAGATACACATTAAGATAGCCAACCTTCATTCAAGTGTATGAGTGTTATGAGAGAGAGGTGAGTGGTGGGTCGTGTGAAAGTCTGTGCTCATATACCCTATCTATATATTGCCGCATTCATAATATAATAAATTTCTAATTAAGAAATGTAAAATATTATAAAATTACTCGACTAAATTAGATATATAAATTTCAACATTTTTCGAAATGAATTCAGTTTTTATTTCATTTAACAATCTTAATACGGTATAGGAATTCTGACTTGTTCTACTTTGGTGGATATCAAAAATCAGCATTCCATTAGTCATCGAATGACGTCATCATCCACAAACCGTGGCCGCCTCATTAAAATAATGGCACGAAAGATATATTTGTGTCTTTACATTATTGACTTTGCAAATAATTGATTTCGAGGATCAAATTCCATCACATCGGTTTCTTTTCCTACGTCAATTCAAACAACTCTCTCTCTCTTCCCCATCTACCCCCCCCCCTCACGAAATAACAAAAAATGAAAAAATAAAAGTATGCTAAACCGGCCGATGTTTTCTTTTTTGATTTATAAGCAAAATGATTTCACTACATAAATAAGTCTCCAAACTAGCATGACGTTTATAAGCCACTTTTTATAACCTTTTTTGTATGGACTTCCTTCCATTTCTAAGTCTTACTCATGCTACTTATACACGGAAGCTTTACAACCTCTTGACTTTCATTCCATGTGTAGGGGTTACTGACAGCTGAAAAGCTGTTTGTTTCACAAGGACAAGACTTCTTTTTTTTTTTTAAAGAAAGCTTCTTATCCTTTTAGAAAGCAGAAAAAAATTCAGCAAAAAATAAATTGATCCAAAAAAATTGTAAAGTTTCTTTTTTTTTTTCAACATTATATTATTTACTTTAATATAAATTAATCAAATAATAAACGATAAGTAAAAACAAAAACTTCTTGGATTTTCGATTTATATAAGACAGATGATTGATAAAATGCACTTCATGTTTTGAATGTAGTGTTTATAATAAAGACTTTGATTTATTAATTAATGTTGAATCAAGTTCTTTATCAGCCAGTGACAAATGAAAAATCCATCAGCTAAAAAGAACCTTAGATATTATAAGTTTCAAAACAGACTCCAATCTATTGCAGCTTCTTTTAATAAGAAAGAAGATGAGAGTATTTCATTGTAGAGAAATAACTACTGCAACTAAGTTAGCTGTATATAGATCTGATATTTTATTTATGTTATTGTATGGATGTAAAACCTGGACACCCTACTGGCACTATATAAAGTTATTACAGAGGTCATGTAAGGATGCTATATAAAATTTTACAAAGACAATGATAAGATCATGAAACCAATCAACATATTCTACAATTTCTTGGATATAATCTTATAGAGACCACTCATCAAATCATATTTTAATTGGAATGCATATGTAAAATGAATGAATACTGCAATATTTCCTGAAAGAATGTTTTATGATGAGCTGGAGTATGGTTTTCCTGGGAGAGATAGCCCATGTTTATATTATTATCTCGAAGTCATTTTAAAGAAGTGTAATGAACATTGTTTTTAAGATATAGTGGTGTTTATGATACATTAAAAAAGCTACATTTAAACATGATGTTGAAGTATTTCAGAAAGAAAAGGTTTCTGCTGAATCAAGAAAACAATAAAATAGACCTGCATGTTATGTATGTAAACGTATTAATGGTTTCACATATTGGTTTGTATAATCAGTGAAAACTAATTTCTAGAGCAGATTTTCCTCTCTCTCTCTCTCTCCTTTCTTTCTTCCTTTTTTGTTTGAAGTTAGAATGGTCATACTTCTTTGCAAATGGCTATTTATTATTATTATATAAGGTTGAGGGGCATTATGTTGCAATGATAACGTAGCTATCTACTATACTTATGACATGGATTCAAATATGATTGTTAACAAGCAATGGATTTTTTTCTTTCAGATAACCTGTTTAGTTAAATATTCAATAATAGTCAGTAAATAAGCATTTAATTAGCAATAAAATCTGGATGAAAAATTTCTCCACACTCTCACACTACCCTGCCTATGATAATGTATTCATCTAATACCCTTACAACATGGGTTCAAATGTGAGTTATTAACAAGCATGGGTTTTTTCTTTAAGAGGTATCTTGTATAGCTAATTGTTCAGTAAAAGTCATCATATAAATATTTAAATATTCCTAGTTAGGAGGTAACATCAGGATAAAAAATTCCCTATGCCTTCATACTATCCTGCTTAATACTATCATTTTCTTTGTTGTTCTTCTATGAGAGGCAATTGGAGAGGTTTTTATTTGGTAGTGGGCTATTTAAAGACTGTTTTGTATACGGTTACAGTTATATTGAAGGTGTATAATTTGAGTATTCATAACCTTAGCAGTGGAAAGCATATTCCGAAAGTTGTAATGAGTTTAATACAGAATAATCTTTTCTTTTTAAACATTAAAAAAGTGTTATATATAAAAAGTGAACTTACGTTTGGTTTGTATCAAACAGTAAATTAATTCAGTTGCTACAAGACTTTTTTAAATCAAGTTATGGCTAT
This sequence comes from Epiperipatus broadwayi, assembly GCA_028023455.1. Classification (NCBI taxonomy): domain Eukaryota; kingdom Metazoa; phylum Onychophora; class Udeonychophora; order Euonychophora; family Peripatidae; genus Epiperipatus; species Epiperipatus broadwayi. The sequence goes on along the minus strand of JAQFVV010000054.1, from coordinate 4,828,768 downwards.
TGTGCAGGGCTTACCTGTAGTGAGGATGAAACTATTTGATAAAAGTGTATCAATATGATTATAAGATAAAAAAATTAAACTTTGTTTTAATTTCTTTTAGCAAAACTCATATTTTAAAAAAGAGTACAGGAACAAAAACTATACTAGTAAAAATAAATACTTCACCAATCTTCTATACACTATTACTGCATAGACATAATTTTATGAACAGATATAATTTAACAAATATTTTATATATTTGGACAATTTTTTGATTATCCAATGATTCAACCTAAAACTGCAAAAAAGAGCTAGTAGAGAGATTTAAAAAGACTGAAAAATTTTAAGAGATACATATGGAAAAAAACAAATAGGTGGTGGAAGTGGATGGATAAAAGTTAATTCAAACTCAATAAAAGAAAAATTACATTGTATCATAAACTGAATTGAATGTAGAATCGTTTTTTCTTAGACATGTTGAGGGTTATTAGACATAGATGATATGCCTAGAAACCCTGTTAACAAAACACAAAAACTCATTATACATATTGCCACTCACTGCAAGCTAGAGTAATCAATGGATACCAGAAAGCTTATGTATAAAATCTCCATCTAGTATCTACTCATCCAATATCCCCAGACTAGTTTCTGGCTTGTGAACTTTGTCAGTGAGGAGCCTTGGATCTGAGAGCACTGCACCTAGATCTTAGTTTTGTAGTTAAGTGGAGATAAAGGGTGGCTGGTGGAGGGTTGCATTAGATCCTAAGATCTAGGTGCAGTGCTCTCAGATCCAAGGCTCCTCACTGACAAAGGCCACAAGCCAGAAACTAGTCTGGGGATAATTGGATGAGTAGGCAAGATGGAAATTTTATACACAAGCCTTCTGGAATTCATTGATTACTCTAGCTTGCAGTGAGTGGCAATATGTAAAATGAGTTTTTGCCTGTTTTAATAACAGTTATATGCAAGTATAAGAAATGGTGATCATGTGATGTTTATTGGCTTAAAACTCTGTTAACCACTTAATGCTATCAAAATAATATTTAGCACTGACATATAATGATGAATGATTAAATTAAAATTCTTATTAGTTAAATGTGAATAGAAACCAGTGTGGCCTAATCTAAAAAAAAAAAAAAAGAAGAAAAATCCTCATTATTTTACAACATGGCTGTAATTATTAAAACTCACTGTTAAGGTTGTGAGGATTGAAGCCTGTCCATTAAGGTTTAAAGATTTGCCATCTTAATATAAACCAAGCACTGATTATACATGTGGGGGGGGGAGATGATGATCCGGACCAACTCTTGAATGCTGGTTCAGCATGAAATACATATATTAGAGATCATTTATCTTTTTCATGTGTGTATGGTCATGTGTATCTGTTGAGTAAAGAAAGCTTGAAAATCTGGGTTCAAATCCCCTCTTATAATAACTTATTTCATCAAAAACAAAATGTCCTTCCATTTGAGCATGAAGAGCAAACAGAAATGTTATTCACTAAGAAGATAACCTCTAGTCTAATGAATGATTAATAAAAATTACTAAAATTATTTGAATGAATGATAAGGATGGAGAAGCAATCTTGTTGTTGAGAGTGCATTTTTAAAAAATAATCTATGGTCTTCAACACCTCAAATTTTGTAGTGATACAGTTACTATATTAAGTTTATTTTTATGACATCATCATCGATTTTAAACATTGCAGAATAAAGGCCTTTCTAAGTTTAATCTAGTTTTTGCAATCCATATTATTTTGGAAATGTTACTTATCTCATCCATCCATCTCAAAAGTGGCCATTATTTCTGATCTTTTGCAGTCTCTTGGGATCCAGCTTCAAAATTTAGTTGTCCTTTTATGATCTTCTTTTCTAGTAATATCTTAGGCCCAATTCCATGCCACCCTATAACTTTTTCAAAGAACCCCTCCCCCACTAAGAATGTGAAATAAAATTCTAACTTTCAATGAATCCTTATCTGTCAAATTTTATTAAGTTTATTATTATTATTATTAAGTTTAATATTATAAGTTTTGTCAAGTGAGCTCCGACTCCTGTTAATCATGTATTGCATTATTCTGACTTGGTTTTTATCAATTTTTGTGTTATTAAATTTGTTTTAATTAATTTGTCTTTTACTGACTTTGTTTCACTTTGTCCTCAATTAATTTTGTTTGTATTAACTTCATTTTACATTTGAGAGGCATATGACTGCCTGATCACCGTCTTCTTTAGAATTCTGTATGTTTCACTGCCAATTTCTTTTGCCAATTGGTTAACAGAATGTCCGGAATGTATTATCTTTATTAATAACAATATTGAATAGTATTAAACAATGTATTGAATATTTTGCATTTACATATTAGATAGTATTAACGGGTATGCTTATCTACAAGACTGATAATTAAGAGATAGAACATAAACATGCTGTTTTTTAAAAAATATGTGCTTTAGAATTTTTTAAACTTTTAGTAAAAAATATATTTAGTTCTAAAAGTGAAATTATTAAAGAAATGAATTATATATGCCTGCATATTTTTTTCCCCAAAATCTTTGACTGCCTCTTGAAATGAAAAATTCTTGCAGATTCTAAATTTATAAATCATTTTCATTGTTTAAATAAATGTTATTTTCATTGTCATGTTTACTGACTTGATGATAGTTATTTAGTATAATGATGTTGTTCTTAAAAAAGATGGTTTACGAAAAACCTAAAATCAAAATAGTTTTTGAGTAAAACATGGAAGACCTAGAGTTCAAATCTATAGTGCAGCTTGTTTTTCAGACTATCCGGCTTTCATAGCTTTTATTAGCAGGACTTGCATAATGCACCCGCAGCACACCACAGTTTTATGTGGTACATATGTATATTATTATGGTGATCTTATTTGGAATTTCAAAATATGCTGCTTTTATTTCTTCTTTATTGTACTTGTGGTAATATCAATTGGTTATTATTACCCCCCCCCTTCCTGGGTTTTTTTTTTTACAATGTCATGCTGATTGATTTTTATTTTTTTTTTTATTTATTCATTCTAATTTGTAAAAGATAATTTCATAACATTTGATTTACAATAATTATTGTTTAATTAGTACTTTTTTAAAATCTGCTATTAGGAGAGAAATAATTTTCTTACAGACATCTTAAGACTTTTTAACTTCTGAGACGTAAGTAAAAATTAAGTATTTTCCCATTTCTATTTTTGTAAGTATCAGAGTAATGAATCGTCTCAAGTAAGAGATATTATATATGTTTTGATTCGGAATTTTATGAGGAATATAATAAAATTATGAATAAAATATAATTTAAAAATTTAGTTATTATAAATTATAAATTATGAACAAACAATAAAGTAATAATTTTTCTGGTTATTGAAATTCTTAGTTTTTTAATGACAATCACATTTTTCCCCTTGGTGTTCCATTTTTTGGCAATACACAAACAACATTTTACTCTACTTTTATTAAAGCTGATATTATAAATTACATTGATTATGTAAGTAATATTTACTAAGGCAATAAACCTCAAGAATGTATGCTTGAAAATGCAAAGGTAGGGACCTCTTAACCACAAGCTTTTCTTCCAAAGTGTAAGCTTGTGGTTAAGACCTGTAGAGGTCACTACCTTCGCATTTTCAAGTGTACATTCTTGAGGTTTTTTTGAGTTAGTAAAAAAAGCTGATATTATTGTGAAAATTGTGCCTCAATTAATTCTTTAACTCTCTTAGCAGAAAAGTCCACCTTTCTATTTTGAATAGGTTCTAATGAGAAATTTATGCATAGTCCTTCATATTTGATAAAAAAAATTTTTTTGTTCTATGTAATATAATGATAATCTTAACATTATTTATTACAAATATAAGCTTTCAAGTGACGGACATTTTAAAAGTTATTGATATTTTAAAAATATGAAAATAAATTTCTATAACAATGGAGTTTGGAATAATTGGACAAATTTATCTATTCATAAAGTTACTAGAAGAAAATATTAGATAGTAACTGAATAAATTTTCCTAATCAAAATGTTAGTAGAATGAAATATTAAGTATTTGAATTCTGTGTTATTAAGACTAAGATAAATTCAGAGTTAGTTATCATTAAAGAAAAGAAAATATTAAAACTAAAAATATTATTATTGTTATTAAAAAAATTTTAAATGATTACTGTTTTTTTTTTTTATACATGTCAAAGCATTGACCGCTTGGAATGCAGCTATGCTAACCGCTAAGCCACCAATGCTTGACAATATATTACTGTTTAATAGAGGCAATTCTACTTTTGGCAAGTATAAATTGTTTCCCTTTTGCTGTATCAAATTATTTAAGAGTTGTCATTTTAAAAATAAATGTTTGCAAAGAAAATATTTTTGTGGTGATGTTATTTTATGGTTTGAAATAAGTATTTTACAAAATATTGCATAAATAATCCTTAATTTGTAAAAAAAAAAAAAAAGTTATTAATAATTACAAGTTTTCCAGTATTTAGCCTTGGGTTAAAACAATCAGCCAATCAGAAATCCTGTGATAAAAAGTAATAGATTTGCTTAAAACAACATAAAGATAATATAGCTATCACAGCTCCATTCTAATTCACCAGATGACAAAATCTATGTGATTGTTGGTGCCCTCATTCTGGTATTTAAAAACTCAGTGTGGCTTCTTTTCACCTGAACAGGTTAAAGTGAATGTCTTTAACTGACTGTTCAACTTTCTTAATAAGAAATAAGATTATAAAAATCTATATTGTTAACATAACTTAATTACAATTTAATAAAAGATTCGTGTCCAAAAACATGTCCCATGGCTACATTTGACTGATATTTGATCTCACTTTAGAATTTAATAAAGATTGATGTTGTTGATGATTTAAATCATTAAATAACCCAGAATAAAATTCTTAATTAAATAACAGTAATTTTTGAAAAGTTATATAGATTATAAATGGAATCTAAACTTAAAATTATATAACAAAATGTAAAGATTTTTATTTTTGCTTATTTTAAATTTATGCAATAATATATAATTGGGTGATTAATAAATTTGTCATTTTTTAAACTTGACTTTCATCTGAAATTTTGTAAACAAATACTTTAATAATTATTCAAAATTATGTCTGTGGTTAATGTTTTCATTTAACCATATATTTAATTTAGTATCAGATTTATAACGAATCAGGTTACAAAAAATGAATTTAATAAGATCCTTATATGTACAAACCTCATAAAATCAAGATATTAAAAAGCAATTTGAATATAAATATTAAATTATCTTTAATTAAAATAAAATTAATGAATTTATTCGACTAAAAATATTTTTAAAATATCCATGGGAAATACAAAAAGTTACAAATTATATATCATCCCAGAATTCATTGTAATTATTAAAGAGAATTTTGGGATAAAATTGATAATCTTGTAATTTATATATTAGGTTTTTTAATAAACTTTTTATAAAAATTTCATTTTAAGTATATATATTTTTTCCATTTAATTTAAAAATATTTTCACTTCAAAAATACTCGTATCCCCCCCCCCCCCAATTTTATTTAAAAAAAAAAAACCATTAAAGACAAAATATCAGATTTATAACTTCCAAGATTTAAATTGATAACATGAAACTTTTAACTAACCAAAAAATATAGAAATGTTTAATTTTAATTTTTTTTTCAAAAATACAAGTAGATATGGTTTTACAATCTTTAAAATTCGGGAATCATGGGATATGACTTGATGACGCTTTCTTCCGTTTATTTGACTTGGAAAATGACAATTGACGAAAGTTAAAACAAAGTACTTCTGTGGATTATAATACTTTTTATAATATATTATTAACACTATATTCATTATGATTTTTTTATTACAATATTTATTATATAACAGATATCTTATTTCATTCACATGTACATATATAAAAAGTTATTTGTGAATGTTAATGAGAGTGTATATATTTGTGATGTAAATTAGATCATCTATTTAAAAAGCATAAGATTTAAAAAAACATAAATTTAATGAAAATAACCAAACTATACGTACCAACACACAGTTATATTCTAAAAATCACAAAATGATAATACTATATTTTTTGACTTGTTCAGAAAACAATAATAGGGAAAAAATATCCTAAATGTAATAATTCCATGAACAAATCAATTATTAATGTGTTAAGTCTACAGATTACAATTCTGAAGAACGATTATAAGAAATAAGTTGACTAATTTCATTTGTACCACTAAACATAACATGCTCACCATTTCTTATGCTTGCTGATAACTGTTTTGCCTCTTTTAATAACAGTTATGAACAAGCACAAGAAATGGTGATCATGTGATGTTTAGTGATTTAATACCAATCCTGCCTAATAGGATAGTAGTGGCTATGGTTATTAAAAAACCAAAGACACCAAAATGTATGGCTACTGAACTAAGTTCAGACCTACATGACTATATAAGTTTAATGGGCTTAGATTGGAAATATTATGTTTTCAATTTTATTCTCATGGTTTTGTAATTAAGTAGAGATAAAAGATGGCTGCTGGAGGGTTGCATTAGATCCTAAGAACTAGGTGCAGTGCTCTCAGATCCAAAGCTCCTCACTGACAAAGGCCACAAGCCAGAAACTAGTCTGGGCATATTGGATGAGTAGGCACTAGATAGGGATTTTATGCACAAGCCTTCTGGCATCCATTGATTACTCTGGTTGGCACTGCTGTATGAAGAGTTTTGCCTGTTTTAATAACAGTAATGTGCTAGCATAAGAAATAGTGATCATGTGATGTTTAGTGGTTTAACACCAATCTTGCCTAATAGGAGAGTGGTAGACATGGTTGTTAAAGAGCCAAAGACACTAAAATGTATGGATACTGAACTGGGCTCAGACCCATATGACTATATAAGCGATTGAGCTTAGATTGAAAATATTATTGTGTTTTCAATTTTATTCTCATAGTTTTGTAGTTAAGTAAAAATAAAAGGTGGCTGCTGGAGGATTGCATTAGATCCTAAGATCTAGGTACAGTGCTCTCAGATACAAGACTCCTCACTGCCGAAGGCTAAAAGCCAGAAACTAGTCTGGGGATGAGTAGGCACTAGATAGGAATTTTATGCACAAGTCTTCTGGCATCCATTGATTACTCTGGCTTGCACTGAGTGGCACTACTGTAAGGAGAGAGTTTTACCTGTTTTAATTTCATTTACCAAATTTACATTAACAAAAATCAAACCATGAGTTATTTATTAAATGATGTTGACCAAACAATAATAAATAGTGAAATAAATATGGAGACAAAGTATTAATAACATCAATGTTTACCTGAAAGTTTGTGATGATGGTATTGCAGCTGTATGTATATTTTGGACTATTTCCATAAATTCAATGTAGATGAATATAAAAGTCCTAAGATTTAATTCATTTGTTATCACTGTCACTGGTAGGCCAGTAATACCCGAAGAAAAAGGAAAATACCTCTTGAAGCATTGTTTTGCATACTAATCTGTGTATTATTATTAGCAGTTGAATGCATTTGGAAAATTTAAAAATCAAGTTTGAAATTTTTTAAAAACATGAAATCACTAAAAAACCACACATATGGCTTTATTTTATTGCTCAGGAGTTCTGAAAAAGTTTGAGCACCAAACCTGCAAGCACCAAAATCGATTCCAGGATCTCCTAATCCCAAGTTGGATGCTCAATCAACTGCATCAAGCCATGGTATTGAATCACTAATACGAGATGATGAGAATAGTCCAACATATAATTACAATTATTAGCCAGTAACAAGAATATGTGAATTCATTCTATTCTTGATTCTTTCATATGTCATAGCATCGGCCAGGATGCGAACCCACACATGTCTGCAACCAACTACTTGCTTGGAAGGCGAGTGCGATGACCTCTCGGCTAACAATGCTTGACTATTCTTGATTCTTTGTTCAACATTTAGAGTGCTTTTCATTCATAGTATGTGGGAAGGGGATTTACTCCCTTTGTTTACATATACATACAGATATGTTTAATTAAAAAATTTGAGAAGATTAAAGTACAATGTCAAAAACAAATTAGTCTTCATTTAATAATTATAATATTGAAGAAACATATCTCCAAGGAATTCAAATGCATTTTCAACTTCTTTAAAAGCTTACTAGATAAAAATATTTTGAACAAACAACAAAGCTAAAAACTGATCCCCCTTTGTTTTGACTTTCCTTTATTGAATTATTTATATTATAATCAATATATGTACTTATTTCAATGCGATTTTTATTATTTGTTTAAAGTTGACAGTTGTGACTAAACAACAACCTTCAAAACGATAAAATATACAAAATGCTTTACCAAAATCCACATATAATAAAATTGCTTTATATTTTAACATACAATATTTTCTATTACTATATATAAAATAATTAATAAATTACGGACAATTGAACCTAGATAATATATCATTTATATCTGTAACTCTGTGAAAATCTTCATTTTCCCATATAAATAAATATATATAGAGAGAGAGATTGTAAAAAGACCTAGAAAAAAACCATGTACAAGATGGATGGATGAATTAAGAATGTGTGCTGTGGTAATGTGAAGAAGATAGACTAAAGATTGGAGAAGATGGATTGAACTTGAAGAGACCTTCATCCTGCCATGTATCAACAATGGTTGAAAATGATGATAATCTAGCTCAAATATAACTCTTTTTTGCATATTTACTGACCTTTAATCATATAATTCTCAAATTAATCTTAAATTTAAATTTAGGAATGATTTAAAGCTTAAAAGATTATACATAACTATAAACAAAAAAAATTATATGTCTGAGACATATTGAACTAGTTCCAGCATATACTATTACTTATTATATGTTTTTTAAAAAAATCTCCATTACTTAAACTTTTCAAATACATTCAGCATCTAATAAAAGCACACAAATTAGTACATAATATAGTGTTTTGAGTTGATATTTTTCTCTCCTCTTCTGGTATTGCTGTTCTAATCAGTTATATATATATAGTATTAGCGTGGGAACAAAACGAGGGACTTTAGATTCATGAATATTTACCAACTAAGCTATTCAAATAAATTATAATATATGGTGAAAATAATTCAACATGTAACTGGAACTATAATACCATTATTAAATATATATTAAAACATAAACAATTTTATTAGAGATATTATCCCTTTATATAATCAATGGCTGAGAAGAATACTTTGTGTAATGAACTATAAGCTTAAATAAATAATTAAAACTGCCTGAAAATGAAAAAATGCAGAGTTCACAAACAAATGTTCCAAAACTAAAACAAGTGAGAATTTGTAATAATTTGTTTTTTTTTAATTTCGGGAAAGAATGAAATGTATGCATATGAATCCTCGAGAATTTGTAAGGCACTGTTTTTATCGAGAATTTGTAAGGCACTGTTTTGAGTGATATTATTCAGTACAGTATATGGATGTGAGGCATGGTCACTGAAGAAGCAGGAGATCAAAAACTGATGTTTTTGAAATGAAGTGTTATAGAAAAAAGTTAATCATATCTTGGACAGTTAAAGAAAATTAATGAGTTTTGGAGAAGGTAATTAAAAAATGACAATATTTGGACACTTGGCAAAACAGATTGCCACATTTGATAAAGATATGTGTGATATGATGAATGGATCAACAAGATGACTACAAAACTGTCATGAAGGGATAACATTACAGAATGGATAAGATTGGGAATTTTGGAGCTATACAGGAAGGCAAAGAAGAGAATGGTATGGAGGCAGACCAGCCACACTGTCACTCATCATCAAATTGATGGATCAGGCAAATGATGATAATAAAAGTAGTATCTTACAAATTTGTAATAAATGTAGATTGTAGACCGTAATTCAGAAATTGAGGTGCAGTGCTCTCAGATCCAAGGCTCCTCACTGATGAAGGTCACAAGCCAGAAACTAGTCCGGGATATTGAATGAGTAGGCACTAGATAGGGATTTTATGCATAAGCCTTCTGGCATTCATTGATTACTCTGGTTGGCACAGGGTGGCACTACTATATGAAGAGTTTTGCCTTGTTTTATATTAAAATTACATGTGTTTTAATAGAAAGCAATAAAATACTTTGCTTATATCATCGCTCTGTAGTTAGTGTATTTGTATAAATAAAAGGTAATAGCATAGAAGCCTTTAAATAGCTTATTACATGATAAAGACCTATACAGCATTCTCTCTAAAGAAATAGCAAAGAAGAAAAGGTTAACTTGGCTTGCCAATTACTAATTGATGAGAATTTGAGTATTTTCCATCTGTGACTTTATCATATAGATAACAATATTATGATACTCATTACTGGACCAGCATTGAAAGGTTAGCTTTGGTTACAAATTGATTACTTAAAAAAAAATTAAAGCTCATTGAAAAAAACTTGAAATTTCATAATTCAAATTCTAGCACAAGATTTTCATTTTACATATATGGGGTTTAAATATTGGCATGTTCTGTCTCTAATTGTAATACTCTATTAATATAAATATTAAATTAAACATAACTCAATGTATATGTAAACAAGAAAAGAAAATCATCCTATCTCCAGTTATAAATTAAAAGCACTCTAAATATTGACATAGAATCAACAATAGAAGAGATTACAATAATCAAGGTATTAAAAGCGAGATACCAATCTCTAGCCTTAAATGACTGATTATATAATACTTTCTCATGTTTAGTGGATTTTTAAATTTATTAGCAATTTATTCAACTTAGAATAAAAAGTACTCTAAATGTTAAACAAAGGATCAAAAATAGAATGAATCCACCTATTCTTGGAACTCTGGTGCTTATAAGCAAACCTTTGTCAACATTGTTGATAATTCAGAGTGCCATATTCTATCTGGCTGAATTAATTCTGAATTACCATTAATATTGATAAAAGTATGCTTATAAACATTAGAGCTCCAATTAATAGATAGATTCATTCTATTTTTGATCCTTTGTTCAACATTTAGAATCCTATGAATTCATAGCCTGAGCGAAAGTAAATTACTCCCTTTGTTTATATATTAATGTAAATAAACTTCTGTTTCAGTAAATGCAAATTTGTATTTGATCATTATATATATATATATATAAATAATTAATAATTGGGTACATTAATTATTTAAGCAAAGTATATATATATTACACAAAATACTTTAACATGCCACTTTTCATTTCAAATTCACTTTCCAAGTCTTCTTATAAGCATAAAATGATGTTACGGTGCACTGTGATGTAATGAGTGAACACAGCAATAAGCAGTAAATTAACCACATCTTGGAGTAAAAACTGACACTGTGAATTTTAAAATAATTTAAAATCTGGTATAATTTTGTAAATCTTACTAAATTGAATTACATATTAATCTTCATACAACTAACGGTTTGCATAAGCCATGATAAGGTATAATGTAATTAGTTATTCTTTAAGTCCTTCAAAACTGATGTTAGACAATGTGATTTCTATTAATAATTTTTATTAGTCATTCATTACATTAGAGATTATCCATTTAATGAATAATATTTCGGCAGTGTAATTTTCAGTATATCACTCTCGCTCAAGGTAGGGACGAGTTTCTTACCACTTTTAACAATTTGTGGAGGAGAGTAAACATAATCATATAACCAAAGACATGTAAAAGTTCAGCACAAAATGTGCATGTTGGAAATCATGCATCTTTTTCACATGCCTTTGGTCATAGGTTTATGATTACTCCTCTACACAAGGGTTAAAATCTGTTATAATTTTGTAAATATCACTCAATTGAATTTCATATCAATCTTCATACAACAAAAGGTTTGCATAAGCTATGACGAGATATAATGTAATTAGTTATTCATTAAATCCCCTAAAAGTGCTGCTAGATAATGATTTCCATTAATAATTTTTATTAGTCATTCATTACAGGAGAGATTATCCATTTAATGAGTAATATTTCTGCAATGGAATTTTCACTACATCACTCTCATGCAAGGTAGGGATTAGTTGCTATCCACTTTCAACACTTTGTGGAGGTGAGTAATCATAATTATATGACCAAAAGGTGAAGTTTTTGCACGAATGTGCATCTTGGCAATCATACAAATTTTTCACGTCTTTGGTCACATGTTTATGATTACTCCTCTCCACAAGGGGTTAAAAGTGATCAGAAACCAGTCTCTACCTTGCGTGAACATGGTCTTATAATATTCACAATCAAAATAATTTTAATACATTAATGTGGGGAGGGGGAGTGGTATTTGTAAATATACACAGACCATAAGTATCAATAAGAAACTAATAAAGTCTTCATATAATATTCAGTCATAATAACTTTGATATATATGTGTGTGCATATAAGTGTGTGTGCGTGTATTTATGAATAAGAAATAGTGACACTTATACAAGCTTTTGTTTAATCAGCAAAGGAAAAAAGATACTAAATAAAATCTAATTAAAATTTAAACAATAAATCCTCAGAAAGAAGAAAAATGATGGAAAGATAGTCAATCCAATTTGCCTTTGTTTTCGCAATGTAATTTGACATTTTCTAATTAAAATTCAACAGCAATTCACTTCCCTTTCAAACTTGTGTTTTGAATTCTGTCTATAAATGAATAATTTCTCATTTTTAACAGCGGTAAAAAGTATTGTTTCGGAATGCTTTTAAAACAACTGGATTTATTAGGCATTTACTTACCGTGTTCTCAAAAAGTTAGAATTAAAATTCTTTAAGTGTAAAGTCAGAATTCTTTTATTATTATAGAAAAAAAATCCCCCAACACTCAATTCCCACTTCCATTCAAAAATATTTATGAACAGGACAAAAGCTATGACGTATAGCATGCTTAGCAAGTACAAAAGTTAAAATTTATAAACGTATATCTATCTTTTGTCTATTAAATGAACATTTATAATTTTAACATTAAAAACAAAATACAGTAAATTACCAGAACAAATATATATTTTAATAGTTTTATATTTTCTCAAAAACATTATGCTTAACAATATTGCTAATTCCTAATAGCTATCTAGTATTAAATACTCCTTAATGAATGATAATAATAAACATAATTAAAACATTAATTGCTATAAAAAAATTCACATTCAATTTTAAAACTAAAAAATTTCAATATTCGGAGCTTATCTCAAAGTACTAATATAAATTTACAATATATATATATATATTAATGTGTCGCGTCGACCAGGAAGCGAACCCGGTCCAACTGCTTGTAAGGCGGCTGTGCTAACTACTCTGCCACCAACGCTTAATCTAATATATTTGTGTACAGAACTAGCGCAACTGCAAAATATTTGTAGTTGAGTTTAATTGAACGCTCCCTTCCCTTCCTTTATTTCACTGTCTCTTTCTCTTTTCTATTCTCATTTTTCTCTCTTTACTTGCCTCCTTTATCTCTCTCTATCAATCATTTCTTTCTCCTCTCCCGCTTTGTCATCACTTATATGTTCACAATAAGTGCATGAAAAACTTAATTCACTTTAATAATACAGGGAGAAGCAAACTATGCCATATTTAGTTACAAGCCCCCTCCCCCAGCATCCAACATGTATAGTAGTATTGTCAAATCATCCCCTCCCTCAATGTTGTTTCTTTAGTAGCACTATCTTGTGAATAAAGATAACGTCTAAATATTTATTCACAAGTTAGAATTGCTGGAGAAAAAAAACATAACATTGGGGAGGGGGTGACATTTCTTTCAACATGCATATATATATATGTAACAAGGACATATTTTTATATGTATAGTATACACATAAATCAAGATTACAGTACAAACTAAACTTTAATAATAATAATAATAATAATAATAATAATAATAATAATAATAATAATAATAATAATAATAATAATAATAATAATAATAATAATAATAATAATAATAATGATAATAATAATAATAATAATAATAATACACTTATTAATAGTAAATTGAACGGACATATTTTATTGTGATCAGTCATGCATTCACTGAAGCAATAAGAATAAGAAAAAAACTACTGTATTTTTATTTTTAAAATAAAGTAAATATAACTGTTAAATAATGAAAGTAAAATATCTGCCTGTCATCCTGTTAAATACACTCAGAGTGATTTTTTTTTCCAATAAGTTATTTTCTTTATAGAAATTATCTGTCTAATTATTATAATGTTTTTAAATCAATATTAATATTAAATATATTCTAAAATTTTGTAAAAAGTTGTAGCAATATACTCAGAAAATATTTTAGTATACAAAATACTGCACATTAAATTCAGAAAGGATAGTAAAGAAAAAGTGAAATGGATGTCCTTTCAACATAAACTGAAGGAATTTTATTAATACACATAATTGTCTACAGTGCTCAGAGAAGGAAAAATGGCTGCTGAATATCATAAAATTTGCTAATTTTACTGCTTTTGTTGTTGATGTTTTGTTTTTTTTACAATTTTGTTTGTTTGTTTACATTTTTATTTGGACAGTGTATAATTAAAGTCATGTAGTTAAATACAGCATAATTAGTAATTCCACTGCAATTAAAATCATTAATCTTCATTCTCATTGAAATATCCTTTAAAATAAAAATTGTCATGGGAAATCAATATTCTTTAAAAAAAAAAATACAATAAATTAGAATTTGCTTTTATGTTAAATGTAAACATAAATGTTCTTCACAACTTAGTGCAGTGGTAAGATGACAGATTCAAGAGTTAAACAGCCCTGAGTAAAATTGAATTCTGTTGCTCTTTGGTGCTCAACTGTCACATGACTACTGAACAACAAATTCAATTAATTTTTAATGAATTATTACACAGTACTGCCCTAAAAATCACTGAGTGTTTAAATAAAATAATTATCAACCTTGGCAACTGTGGGATGCCCAATATTATTCTCAACTATTTCATAAAAACTATTATATTAAAATCAGGGATCCCATAGTTGTAGTATCATTACATCTTTTATGTTTTAAAATAAACCAAATAAAATCTATAAGATTATAAGTACTTCTGATTTGCAGTTAGAGCCATATCAGATAAACTTTCTTGGCTACTGACATCCTCGAGAATTTTCCTTCATCATAGTTTTCATTTTAGACTTGGCTAATATTTAATATTTAATACTCTCAATCATATATTATTATAGATATACAGTATACAAAAATATATATACATGTTTTGTTTTTTACAAGTGTGTATATATATATAGCTCCTTTGTTTACATGCTATGTTAAATTTAAAGTTTACATATTGAATCTTTTTTAATTATTACAATCAAAGTGTTAAAAGGGAGATGCTGTCTTCAGCCTTGTATAACTGATTATGAGTTTAATAACTCTTATGGACCATATTCCATCTGGCTAATATATTAATTTCAATCTGAATTACCAAAAATGTCGACAAAGGTATGCTTATAAACATCAAAGCTCTTACGAATAGATTAATTCAGTCTATTCTTGATCCTTTAATCAACATTTAAAGTGAGTTTAATTCATGGCTTGGGAGAGGGTGATTTACTTTCTTTGTTTACATATGCATGTAGCTATGTTTAATTTCAAATTTATATATATGTATGTGTAAATAATATAGAGTATTCAAAAAGTTTGCACTAAAGTTTTCAATTCAATGTTGGTTAATGTTAATCAAATGTGAAGTATAAAGCAAATTTTAATTTCTCTGTCTTTCTATTTAAAATGAATTATTTATTAACCAAACTTTATAAAAGTTTAGCGATATTTATGCAATCTCATGTCTGTTCTACCGACTGAATCAAAAATGTTATGACTATCGACCGTAATAATAAATAAGCAGTATTCGCTAATAGATAACTAGCTATGAACTTGCTTCAAGCAAAACAGAAGAGAAAAATCTCTTTTTATAATATAGTATATATTAGTCGGGATATGATCTTAAAAATTATATTTATAAAAATAATAATTTAATTATAAGAAGTGTGCAAGTATCTATTTTTTTATTATTAAGAATTAGATTGCATTTTTTTTTTAAAATTATTTTCAGCCCTAAATTTAATCTTCCACTGACGTAAATCCCATTTCATTAAAACATTGAACTTTAAAGTAGGTCAGTTTATTAATTAAACCCAAATTATTAATTTTTAAAGAAGTCAGAATAACAATTCCTAGATTTTATTTTCAAGATTGACTAATTCTTAATTTATAAGAGACCCGATCCCCTCTCCCCAAATAAAATTAAATTCCAAAAATTGTAACTCGAAATTAATTATTTAAAAAAAAATAATTAAGCATTTTAAAATAGAATAGAGAAATGAAGAATTTATCATTATTATTTATCTTTTCTTCGTTAAATCATCAGTTTCTGTCATCATCAATCCATTCTAGGGTGAAAGTATTCTATTCACGTTTAATACAGCGTCTTTGATCTATAGCTTCTCTTCACATCATTCTAACAAATTTTCTTATTTCATTCAACCACCTCACGCGATTTCTTTCTAGGTCTTTTTCAATTTAGGACTTAAATTGTCCATATTGTCATCCCTTCTAGTTAAATGTTCAGTCTATTTCCATATGAATACCTTAATTGTTTCATTGTGTTCTAGCAAATTTTCTTATTTCATTCAACCACCTCACAAGAGGTCTCTTTCTAGGTCTTTTTCAATTTAAGACTTAAATTGTCCATATTGCCATCCCTTCTAGTTAAATGTTCAGTCTATCTCCATTTGAACATCTTAATTATTTGTTCTCTTACCCATGTAAGTTACTTTTGACCTGTCTTTATTTATTCCAACATCTTTTCATAGATATAACCTCCAGTTTGTATATTCCTTTTCTATTAGTTGTCAATTCTCAGATTCTATAAGATTTTACTGGTAAAGCACAATTAATAAAAACTTTTTTTTCGAACATATACGCATGCTTAGTCTTTTACCAAAAGGACTCCATCCAAGTCTAATTTTATAATTACTTTCAGTCATTATATATTTTACTTGCATTAACAATTTAACTTAAAAGTACTTAATAGTTTTTATACTTTTATAATTCACTATCGTCAATCATTATTTTTTTTCCATTTTCAGTAACTGCCTTCGTTAAGTACTATCAGGCATTTAGGCACACACCCACACACAAAACATGGCACTTTCTTCATTTTCACTTCAGAGGTAAAAATGTATAAATTCATCATGCTGGTTAATAACTGATGATGATAATAATACCCATGTTCATTTACCAAGTAAAAAATAACATTATATTAATAACTACAATGATAAGAATATATGAGGTAGACATTACATTCGACAGTGCTCACTTTCTTTTTTTTTAAGCATACAAAAAAGAATAACAAAATACCTTTTAATTTAACAGGAAATTATTTTTTATAGTCTACACAGAAATGCATAATCTTTTTACAATTTCACTTCCTTAGACAAAAAATTGGCACCGCCAATTCTTTATTTTTATCACGCCTAAATCATAAGAATGAGTATGTAAGAATATCCACAATAGCATGATAAATATAGGGGATTTGAACTCAGACTTTCAAACAACCTTCAACTATCTACACTAGCTCATACTACTGATACAAATGACCACACACATGTAGAAAAGATATGGATAGTTGAAGGTTGCTTGAAAGTCTGAGTTCAAATCCCCTATACTTACAATTAAGTTCCATATATAAGAATGCTTGCATTTCAAATAAAATGATAATAATTTTAATTAATATATAAAGTTATATTTCCTAATATTTTAGTATTAAGTGCATATGATTTGAAATGAACTTGAAACACTATATTATACTTACAATATATATATACATACATACATACAACATTTTTTGTCTTTTTTTTTACATTTTGAATTAAAAGTGTCAAACTTTCTCCACCCACAACTTTGACACCATCCACTCTGGATAAATAAAGTAATGATTATCACTAATCATTTATTTATCTAGAGATTGTCTCTAGTCCAGATATAAACTTTGAATCTCAGTTAAAGATTAATATATCTGATTTTACAATCATGGATTCAATACTATGATATCCATAATTGAAGAATATATTAATTTGTTTTATAATCTTGCCATTGTATTTTTAAAATTTTACAGAGCATTCTTAAATGAAGCTTTTCTAATGCCTTCATATCATGCTGATGGTTTGTCCAAGTTTCATATTTATATAATAAACTGGATAAAATAACAGCTCTCTATATAACTTAATTAATTGCATCAGTTATTTCACCATGATGAAACATTTTATCTTTTAACTTATTAAAAGTAGCAACACTCATTACCAGTATAACCAATGGAGAATTTGTGATAATTAGAAGCTCAACATTTCTGCTCTTCACCATTTGGTCAATCCAATGTATGATGATTTATAACCCCATAAATAATAACCCATGGCAAATACTAATGTCAAAGATCAAGTCAATACATGAGAGAGGCAGAAGACTAGCACTACCATTCGTCTTCAAAATCTCTTGGGACTTAATATCCATGGGCAATTGAGGTGTATGAAGTGAGGATTGAAATTCCACCACCCTGTCAGTTGAGATGGGCGTGAACCTACTCCTAACTCTAGTTTAAACTCTGTACTTTGTATAGTATAAGCAATGTAGTTTTCTTATGTATTCAATAAATCAATTATGAGAAGGAAAAAAAGTAGCATTACCTTGGAGTCTGTGTTGTAACTCAAAATCTAAGTCCAAAAACTACGAAGATATTTAAACTAGTTTACATTCTCAAGCTGATAATTATCCAAACCAAAAGATATTAAGAATTTTTCTTCTGCCACTGGATGATAAAGAGCTTGGAGTTAAATTTATGGCAGATCCTATAACATTGTAAGAGACCTAGAAAGCAACCACATATTAGATTAATGAATGAGATAAATGAAATTTACATGAACATTATGGAAAAGAGAAAGTTATGGATTAGGGAAACTGGATTAATAAACTCAAAAAGATATTTATCCAGCAATGAAATCAAAATATATTTATATATAACGTGCAATTTTTTTTTTTAAAATACAAGGATTGTTTTTTTTTTCAAGTGTCAAAGCATTGTCTGGGAAGTGAACCCACTAACCCAGGACAACTGCTTGTAATGCAGCTGTGCTGACCACTCGGCCACCAACACTTGGCTTAAGTCATTTTTCAACATCAGCAGATTTTGATAAGTTATCTACGCATAAAAATGCAAATGATTTTCATAAGTAATTCATGAAGCACATGAGTTATGGTGGAAATGTAAGATCATAAACAAATTAATATATGCTTCAAATGTGGATGTGATACTTTGTGAAATCACAGACCATTGTTGGATTGGATACGTAAAATGAATGAACAATGACAAGGGTGTTTTATGGTAAAATTGAGCATGGTTTTCAGATCACATGTTGTTGAAGTATTTCAGAAAGAAAAGTTTTCTGATGAAGAAACTAAAAAACAACATCATAAAATATCAAGTAAACAGAAAAATGGACCAGAATATTGTATATGTGGACAGACTTGTGGCTTACAGATTAATTTGGATAGTCACCACAAAACTCATCTAGTTTCTCTCTCTTTTCTTTTTCCTTTTTGGATTTACAATAGACATAATCATTTACAAGTGACTGCTTATTTTCAAACTAATGACAAATATAATGCAAACTATAAATAAACAAAAAACATTATTTTTAGTTTATTGATATGATTGTAAATGCATAATAATAGCTTGATTTTTTTTTTTTTTACATTGTTGTAAAAGGTATATACTAATATTTAGATGAGAAGAGATGGAAGAGAGTAAAAAAAAGAGGGGGGGGGGATTGTAAATATAAAAAAAAAAAACGTTCTAGATGGCTGTATTTTTATATTGGACTATTTCCATCATCTAATATGAGTATTGAATGTCTTTAGAAAAATTGAACTTTATTTAAATATTCCAAATACATTTAACTGTTAATAATAGCAAATCAAACAGGTTGGTATATGCCCAACATTTTGAGATGTATTATTCTCTCTTCTTCTTTAGGTGTTGCTGGCCTGACCAGTGACAATACTAGCATGGGATTCAAACCTGGACTCTTAGATTCTTGAATATTCAACTTTAAGGTAGCACTCTAACCAACTGACCCATTCTACCAAAGGCAACAGTCAGTAGAAATTTCATATACTTATCTATGAGGTGGCTCCTGATTTCTCAACTTTTTCCCAAGAGCAAAGTTGATTAGTGGTTTCCATACATTATGTATAGTCACATTAGGTTGGCTTGTGGGATTCTTTTGCCATTGTCATGTGACCAGCTTCTTTAAATTTTCATCTTTGTACCTTTTCTTCCAAACCTTCAGGAAAACATTCTAGATGGCCCTCTATGTAATGATCTGCAAATATTCACAATAATGTATGTTATAGTAAATAAATAAATGAATGATTTTATTGCTGGGAGTTCTTAAAAAGTTTGAGGGCCAAAAGAGCCACAATTGAAAATTGACCAGAGTTTAATGCTCTACCATTGCACTAAACTATGCAGGTATGTTACACTGAGGAGGGTAATAAAACATTGCCAAAATACAAAGGTATATGAATAATAAGTGCTCCATTTTAATGATTATAATATTGATAAATATCATTATCCCTTTAGTTGTATCCCAGATTAACTGCTTACTATGACAGTACAACATACTTATGCTCATTATTTCAAATTTAGCTTCAGAAAATCTCCCAGTACTAACCGACTAATAAATAAATCCAAAGATACAATAGAAAAAGATCAAGCCCCTCATGTGGTCTATAAAATGGCATGCTCTCAATTAGGCTGCCAGGCATCTTACTATAGTGAGACTCGGGCTAACTTTAATGCAAGAATTTACCAACACAGGTATGCATACAACAGGGTTAAAAATAAAAATGAAGGAACATCAGTATTCTGGGACCACCACACAGCTACAGGCCATGTATTCGAACCTAGTTCTGCCCAAATACTTTTTACAGAGAAGAGTGATACTAAAAGAAAAGTTAAATAAGCTTTTTACCCAGAAAATGATCTCAGTTACCATTAATAGAAGAGAGGCATGCTTTGCTCTCTCTAAACAATGGACTAACTAATTAAAAATTCAAACTCATTTGCATATGTGTACAATAAATCACAACAGACCTCATCCACAAAGCTATGAGTATGAGATTCAAACATTAAATCTCAAAAGCGCTAAGCAGACTTATTACACATTATAGTATAATTATAGCTTCACTAACACATGCGAAAAAAAGTTGCATATTTATAAATACATGTATACACAAAACAGAATATATGCTTGTATAATCGTATGTAACTGGACCTCTTATCCAGTAATCACCTTTTATTTATTTTTTTTTAATTCAAAAATATTTTCATTTTTTGAATTAACCTTGATGTTATTAACTTGATAATAAAAAAATGGGTACATTAAATATGCATTAGATTCAAGTCTCTCATTGATGAAGACTATAATTTCACAAACTAACCTGGATATGTGTGGATAGCATGGTACTGGATGTGAATATAAAATAATACTATCTCACAATATGGCTCTGGAAAAGAGTGGACAAAGTTGCTACTGATAGCTTGGGTTATATATATATCCCTGAGAAATATTACTTATTATTTACGTAATACTTTGGTGCAATTTGAAAACTATAATTGAAGTGTGTAATGTTATAATTGACAATTTATTACTCCAAATTCAGAACAGGTTATATTTACCTGTATAAGGAGGTTTATTTAAATTTCTTTGTATCAATAATTTCAATCTCTATGGATAAGTTGCAATCTTTAATGTCTATATAAATATATTGGACCATATGTAAAGGTGGGTTTCCACTTTTATCGTTTAAAGAGGGTTGCCTTGACAACAGGTTGAGATTGTTATTGATATTGTCTAAGTGTTGATGGGTTTTAAGGATTATATTTACAATGATTATATTTACTAAGACAGTAAAGCCAATTACTCAAGACTTTAATAGGTTTATAAATGTAGATTATAACAATCAACCCTTGACTACAGGTTGAGATTGTTGATAGCTTAAGGGTTGATTATTATAACAATAGATAGATAGATAGATAGATAGATAGATAGATAGATAGATAGATAGATAGATAGATAGATAGATAGATAGATAGATAGATAGATAGATAGATAGATAGATAGATAGATAGATAGATAGATAGATAGATAGATAGATAGATGGATGGATGGATGGATGGATGGATGGATGGATGGATGGATGGATGGATGGATGGATGGATGGATGGATGGATGGATCGATGGATGGATGGATGGATGGATGGATGGATGGATGGATGGATGGATGGATGGATGGATGGATGGATGGATGGATGGATGGATGGATGGATGGATGGATGGATGGATGGATAGATAGATAGATAGATAGATAGATAGATAGATAGATAGATAGATAGATAGATAGATAGATAGATAGATAGATAGATATTTGTTAGTTTGTATAATATTCTGATTGGTATAACCACTTCTTATTTTTGTTCAGAATACAGAAGTTGTAGGGTTTTATGGCCATTATATAACACACAATCATCATCAGAGATAGTTTGGCTTTGTTGGTAATCTCATAACATAATTTCTTCTATAAATATAATTAAACTATAAACTTTAATGAATTCTGTATATAATGTAATTCATCTGTTCTATTTATTTTCGATTGAAAATAAACAGAACAGATTAAAATAAAAATAAATTAAATGCGAAAGGTAAATGGCCACATTAAATTACATAATACTATGAAGGCAAAAATCCTATTACTATCAATTGTTAGTAAAGATTTAAGCGTATTCTCATTACATTTTTTCTAAAATAGTACAGATGTTATTCCATTACTGGGCAGGATTTAGTTTTTCTCTTTCTCAAAGCAATTCCGTTGAAAAATTCATTCATCTAACTCTCTGAAACCTTGAAATAATTTACTCCGATTGGATTCAATACATAGCGCAAAACTGAATCACATGATCAATTAATTATCCGATACTCAGTTAAGAATTTTGCATTTCACACATTGATTTCCAATATTATTAGGTTTGCCAATAAAAGAAATCAATATATAGACAAAATCTTTAGTTATCTGCCCATAAAGCTTTTTATATTAATTATTTATTAATTTGGAAAAATAACGAATAGAATACTAATTCAATTATAGGTGAATTATGCTGAGTTTATCTTTTTGATAAATGAATTATTTCTTTTCCACATACAATAGTATATTTAATTTTTTTAAAAATAAAAAAAATGTTAGTTATATATAAATTATGTAACGTCAAAATAAATATAAACTTAATGAAATGAAGGTACAATATTGGGTGCACCCAATATTGATTGATAACTTTTTCTTTAAAATATGTTATTTCAAAACATTTTTTTTGCAATAGCCATAAGAACAAGTGAAGTATGTTTTCTCTGCAACAACAAGCCAGGTCCCCTTCCTGCAATTGAAATCACTGAGCCTCTTCCCTTATTGGCCTGTTTATTCATTAGTCACATCTTATGAATACATATAGAAATTAATTTGTAGCGGTGATCAAGGAAAGATTGCAATTTGAACAAATCTAATTACTTGGAGGTAAGCTGAACCATATACACATAAATATATATTCCAAAATATATATTTCACTTTTTCAAATTATAATACTCAATATATATACGTTTCTATTCCAGACTCTGTCCACTCTCTTTTACTTTAAATATCATTTAACTGGACTTGTCTTCTTAATTTTCTTGAGAATGATTTTTTGGAGGAGGTTGTCATCTTAAAACTTTAAAACCATAGATGTATCAGTAAGTCTGAGAACAATTCATTACCATAAGAATTACAAACAAAAAATGACAGAACTTAATAATAAGTATTATAAGCAATACTATCTGCCATTTTGAAAGTTTTGAGAAATTTTTAAACTGAGTCAAATAAATGGACCTTTGATTCAATAAGGCATTAAGAAACTGCAATATTTTATCCTTAGTTTATATCTTAAAACTTTTGTTGTATTACTATGATCAAATAAAATTGTTCATGGCATAATAATGCCACTATTAATTTTGACATTCTTTATTTAAAAACGATTTACAAACCCCATTAAATCAAATCTACAAACAATAGTAATATGCTCTACATCACTTTAGTGGGCTAGTTTATGGCCATAGGCCTTTGGCAATAAAAAGAACTGTATTGCTTAGATAGTTGTAGACTAAAATGGCATATAGAAAATTATTATTAATCCAAATACTTATATGAGTAAATTAAAAAATACATAAAGCCAATTGAAACTCAAATGTAGTAACTGAATATAATGATTCCTACTGTTTCAACAGTGTTACCTGTATTTAGAAACACAAAGTCTGACTCAAGTGCCTTAGATAAAAGGAATCACCTAATAGGTTGCAATTTTTAAGATTTTGATTTCCAGACTATTCTAAATACCAATGCAAATTCAAAGAAGCTAAGATCTTAAAAGCTATTAAAAAAATATATTACATGTTCTGAATGCAAAGCATGATTGATGAGTGCTTTGAAAGAAATCCCAAGATAATTATATAAAAATAAATTAAAGAATGCATAAAGCTAAAGGGAACTCAAATGTAATAGTAGAATACAACCACTTCCATCACTATAATAGTAGAATACAACCACTTCTATCGTTATGTATGTTAGGAGATATTTTGATATAAACCTGATGTGATCTGTACAAGAATCATATATTCATAGCCAAAGTTAACCACAATTTATAATAATCCTATGGATATGAAAAGTTAATCCTTAATAATAAAAGATAACATGATTCTTTCAATTTTCTATTCTCCTATCAATCCATATTAAGAAAGAAAATAATAATATTACTACAACAACAATGACGACTATGAGAACAACAACAATAACAATGACAATGATGATAATAATAATAATAATCATATGATTTGTTTCCCATGGGATCGATAATTTCAATCATTTGATCAAATTAATTAATTTATTTTTACTGTCTTCAGCAAGGAATAAATCAGGAATCTTTGGCCCTAAAATCTTCTTTCCCTTCTTGCCTTATGCCAATCTGAGATGAGGCAACAAGAAAGATAATAGAATAGACATGATTTTCATAGTTTATACACATATGTAAATACAACATAATTCACTATTTGTTAAAAGTAAATTAACAAATATTAATATCGAACATACATAAATTACAAGTTTTAAATTTTTAATGAGGTGAAAGATGAGATTATTTCAGCAAAAACTGTTGTATCAACTTTGATTTTCACTAAAAAAATATCTATTGCAATTCAATTTACAGGTGTGATACTTCTAGTAAGCACTCATTTGACAATACTGTGTTAGACAAATATGATAAAAATTATTAAAACAGTAATGTGATGTGATCTATTGTGGCTTCTCCTTAAATGAAGTCAATAATATCTCAGCAATTATGCCCAGATAAACCTGTTAGCCACTTTATTTTCCATTCCCTACTCTCTATCCCATTTCCACAACATAATCTTTGTGAACTCTATAACCTTTATATCTAAATCCCCCTTATCTTTTCCCAAACCCAGCATAAAAACCAATAATTCATTTTCTGTATAATCACTTTTTTCATATTTATTCTTCCATAACTTCATTATATGTACCCTTTCTGTTTTCAAGCATTTACATTCAATTAACAAATGCTTAATATTTTATATTACTTCCTTACATAATTTACAAAATAAATCACCCATATTTTTCCATTTACATGTATATTCTCTTGTAGCTAAAGATCCCATTCGAGCCTTAAACAATAAACTACTTTCCTTACTCTCCCCTACAGTAGTGCCACCTAGTACAAGCCATAGTAATTAATTGATGATACTGTTTTAACAGTTTGTTTAAGCATAAGAAATGCTAACTATGTGATGTTTTAATGATAAAAATTATTATATACTTTTTATTAGCCCACAAATTATTATTTATTTTTTTAAACCAATATTATTTTAAATTTAAAAAACAAATTGTTGAATTCAAGCATGAATAGCTCCTGCCTCTTTTGCTATTCACATGTGGTATAATAAATGTTATAAAACTTTTAAACTCTCTCTATACTTTAAATATCTCATATCTTCTCCTTTGCCATTTTTTGCATTTCTTCATATATTCATATACATTATTTTTTTAATAAATCTCTTCATAGCAGTCTAATGCAAAATTTTATATAATTTCTCCTTTATTTTTCTAACAGTTTTGACTGTCCTGCAGTCTTCATCAGAGCTACAACATTGAATGGTTATATGATTTGTTTAAATGTTATAACTCTGATGAAGACTGCAGGACAGTTGAAACTGTTAGAAAACTAAAGGAGGACTTATATAAAATTTCCATTAGAGTGTATATGAGGAGATTTATAAAAAAAAAAAAAGTAATATATACTTTAAATATCCAGATAAAGACATAATATTTTTTAATGATTTTATTTACATTGATAGATAATGCACTAAAAAAACCCAAAAAAGGTTTTTTATTCAAATTAATTAATTTATGAATATGCAGTGCTTTTACTTCAATATAAGTAAAACAACCAAAATTACAGTTGGAAAAAACAAAAACTAATTTTGTTGTACAGTGCATTATTCATCAAAATGAGTAAAAGCATTTTTTCTATATATTATTTTTTACTTTTTATTATTTTGATCTTTTGCAATACCCTTGTTGTAAGTCTTTATATTTAAATTTATAAAGTGAAGATGTAAACAATTTTACTGTATTCCCATTATTTGACATGAAATTCACATATATCAAAAACTGTTTACAAGATTTATATGTTTACTTAGGCAGAATTTTAAAAAGAACAAGGTTTAGTTCAATAACCAACAGAAATTAAGATTTCATTATTCATTTCTTTTTCTTTCTATTTTAATTAATTGTAAAAGCTTTATAGCCATGAAATTCAATAAAAGCACATTTTTAAAAAAATACACTGCCATCTATAGGGCATTGCTGAAAACTTACTAAACTGATATGATCTCAATTTGAAATTCAGCCTGCCAATACTGCTAGACTGGACAACCCAGAAATATTGAATTGTCAATATCTAAACGATGAATAAAATTTCAAAAAAATCCATTCAATGGAAATATATATAAAAAAATCAGTTACAAAATTTGACCAAAATAGACAAACAGAATTTCTAAGTTAAATAAAAGCATTTCTTAAAAAAAAAAAATCTTTTATTGATTTTTTTAATTTTAAAAAATCTAAAGAGGTCTTATGTTATTAACAGTCAAATAAAATCCAATGTCTTTACACTATTGTTTATGATTTTAAAAATGTCAGTAGGCATTCAATTCCTTCTGGTATAGTTTTCACACAAAATTTTGGGAATAAAAAATATGAGTTTTTGCTCATTTATAAAATATTTTTGATTATTTTTTACACACTAAGTTTGTGTTCAAATCCCCTATATTACATCTAGACTCCATGGGTATAAAATATATTTGCATTTAAGGTACTACAAATTCAGCCTGTATCCTGCCCATCCCTTTTCTATGTATTTAAATGGACAAGTCCTATATGTAAGGAATAAGACATGTATCAAAATAATATTCACATTAACAAGCCATTTGGTGTCCCATCATCATATTTCAATGGTATGGATGACTGAAGTGTTGGTGGGTGGAGTAGATCGAGGCCTGTCTATTAAGGAGTGAAGATTTGCAATCTTAATATAAATGGACCATTGACTACATACATGTGTGGGAAATGAGGATCTGTGTCAACTGATGAGTGCTGGTTCAGCATGAAATACATATATTGGTGATTGCTTACCCTTTTCACATGTGTGTGGTTATGTGTATCAGTTGTAGAAAGATGGAATGGATGGCTGAAGGGAGATTGAAAGTCTGTATTAAAACCACCTACATTACACTAATTGATTAGTAATTATTTAAAACAAAACAAATACACATGTATACTTTCAATTTTAATAACCTTGACATAACCTATAAGCAAAGAAAATCACAATGTCTATAACATCATTAACTGTTAGAGTTGACACTGTTAAAATCTTTTCAAATATTGTAATAATTATAAAAAAAAATATCAGATTTTAAAAAAGAATGTGAGATTTATCATAAATATACACATATTTGTTCGTATTAAAAAAAAAAACTAATAGAATTCATTCATTTTTGAAAGTGTTTATATAAACATTTTTGATGATGTTAAATGTTTTTATTTACAATTCAGTTTTTAAATATTTATAATTTTCAAATATGACTTTTTTAGAATATTATTTATTTATAAAAATTAAATTAAAAAGAAATCAAATACTATTCATTGAGTTTTAATATAAAATAAAGATTTTATACAGAAATGAAAAATTGAGTACACCTAAGTCTCTTTTTATATGGTAGATAGGTTCCACAGAAAACCCACATTAAAAAAATCGCACAAAAATAGACATAACTTACCTTAAAAAATGTGGGATATGTTCCATAATTTTCAAAATTCACATAAATCCAAAGCAACAAGGTAAAATTACTTTAAAATTCACATAAAAAGAAAGGAAAGTATGACTAATAAAAAATTTCAAATATTTGAAAAAAATTGATATAAGACAAACTTTTTTTACTTTTTTTATTAACTATTTAATTTTATTCAAAACAATATATTTTTATGTGTAATTTATTTTACATTTTTTCATACATATTTTAATCGCTATTTCACAATATGCTGTTTCATTTGTGAATTGGTAAGAAATCAGATTCTCAAAAGAGTAAATGCAATTAGCGCCAACTTCAGTCTCATGCTGTGTTAATGGTTTTCTGTCAACAATATAATTGGTAATTAAACTTTGAGACATGATTTTACTAATTGTTTACTAAGTTTGTGATATACAGACTGCTATGTCTAGCTGTTAGAGAATGTACTTCCATAAGTGCAACTATATATATATATAACATGCTTTCATAATTAAATTTTCTTTTATACACATATATACATGGAAAAACTTAAACAGAAAAAAGTTACAAGTAAAAATATTTAAAAACTTTTAAAGATACATTCCTTTTAAGTAGAAATTAAAAATTCTTAAATATTTTTACTTGTAACTTTTTTGTCTAAAAGTTTCTCCATGTATGTATGTGTATAAAAGAAAATGTAAACATACACACATATAACACCGTCATATAACTATTTAGCTCTCATTGGAATTTAAGAGCTCATTTATAATTTGTGTCATCAAAAAAAAAAGATTTTCCAATTGATTAGAAAGTTGAAGACTTTCTGGAATCATTTTTGCTGTGAGACAAACAGGTTCCACTTCTGTTATATTATCTTTTTCTAAATCTTCTATGGCAAGGGTGTCCAACAAGTCAATCATGATCCACTAGCTGATCACAAAGCCAATTTTGGTCGATTGTGAGGCCAATCTGGAAAGAGCTGTCAGGTAATGAGTGAAACAAATTGAGTAAAGATTTTTAAGTTTTTTTTTGTTATTTTAGTTTTGTTTGAAATTTTTTTCCAATTCTAGATAGTGGAAGTCCACTAAATTGTATCATTACTGAAAATAATATTTTTAATCTTAACTTAATATAACTAATTTGAATTAATAAATAATGTTAATAATTATTCACGTTGCTTTAATTCCCCTGGACATGAGTTTTTTGGCCCATTAAATAACTATTTTTTACTAGGTATATATATAAAAATAGTATGTATTTCACACCTCCCCCCACTTAGACTATGCCTATAACAACAAATCTATCGCAACACATTTTAAAAATAAAAAGTAGATCTTATGAATACAAAAGTTGCCACCCCTGTTCTACATTATCTAAATTTATTGCCAAACCTTTTTCCAACAGCATTTAAAGTATGTAAAATTTAATGTGTGTATATAAAATGGGGAAATCCCAATTTTAAGTGAAATAAGAATTTCTTTATCACATAAAAGAAAAGCACATAAAAAGATATTAAGAAGAAATATGAAATGCATAACTTCAAAATCGCATTAAAAAAATCCGCACAAAAAGAGACCCAGGTGTACTTTCAAGAACTCTCACCAGGTGAAACAATAAAAAATGTCAGATTTCATAAGGATTAATAACAATTTTTATCATATTCATCAAAGAAGATATCTTCAGATAAAGGTGTTCAAAAATGCAACACTTGTAAATTAAATTATAATAATTTTCTACTGATAAATATTAAATTGTGATGATAACGACATGTAGAGACAATGATCTGGGACAACTAATAAAGGTTGATTCTGTCAGAAACATATCTTGGAAATCACATGACTTGGTCATATGTTATCCATATATTTTAAATATGTGTAAAGTTTGAATATTTTATTTATGAGATATCTAATAATAATATCTTAAGCAACATTTCATTTTTGTAAGGGCAATTTGTTGTATTTAATGTTTTTTTTTATATAACTGTTATATTTTAAAATTTTTGGGTAATGCCTGCAAGATTATAGTCTGGAGTTTAAGAATGCCAACTTTAAATGATGAAAAAAACCTGTCTTCAACAGAGAACTTATAATATTGATGATTGACTAATTATAAGCCCTATGCTGAATATTTTTATATGAGTGTCTTTTGACTATGGTTATAATAAAATATATTCTATCTTGCATAGTTTGGCCCAGTGATGGAGTTTAAGTCCTTATATCAATTCCAGTGTTGGCATTTCTGGTACTCGAGTTTCTTATGAACAATCAAACAATAATGCCATTTGACTGTTATTATTATTTTTATATAATTGCACTCCATTTTTAAATCACACTCACTACTAAATGTGAATTTACAAAACAATAACCTACCATTGTATTGTTATCATAATTATTATTATTGATGCTACATCAGACAGCCATATTTCATAACACCAAAAAAAGTAATGAAATAATCATTTAAACAATCCAAAATATATAGAAAAATCATGTTGAATATTTAAAAAATAATAACTTGATTTTGATTATGAACAAAAGCATGCTAAAAGTAGACATATTTCATTCATTTGATTTCCAGCCATTACTGAGTCATCAAGGGGTTATGATCTCTCTAATTTTCACAAAACAGCAACAACTTCCTTATTTCATTTATTCAACTCATGTGTGGTCTATTTTTAAGTCTTTTACAATCTCCTACAATCCACTTTAAGATTTCGGCTGCCCTCTTCTAGAAATACAACCTACCCTGCACCATTACAATTTCTTAATTCTTTCAGTAGTATTGATGGCATTTGCTTGTTCCTTAATCGTGAATTTCATTTCTGATCTCTTCTTGCTATTCCTCCCATACATCTCTCTATACTTTGTGAGTGATCTGAAGTATCTGAATTGCTCTTCTATTAAGTATCTAAGTATCAGATCTATAATTAAGTAATAGTAAAACACAAATATATATTATAATTGAAAGTTATATATATATATATATATATTGTGCCCTTGTCTGTAGGTCATAGGTAGGATAGAAAGGTCAATTATGAAAAAGATTTTAAATTTTAAGTAATATTTAGGTGATATAAAAGTAATAATAGTTCTGTAATACAATTTTAAGCTAAAATACCTAATAGATCATAGTGTAATGAAGTATTTTAAAAAGTAAACAGTTAAATAAAGTTTTAATATCATTGCTTATGGTTGTGAAAGCTGGCCATACAAAATAACACAGCTAGAGATAGTTAAAATTATTGTAATAATTTTAAAATAATAGTTTCAGAATTAATAGATTAAATAAATGAAATATAGTTTTATAGTTATTCAAAATTAATAGGATATATTTTTTATTAATAAACTTTAGGATGGTGAGAGTTATATTTGGTTCTATAAGTTTCAATTTATTTTCCAAAATTTTATAAAGTACATTAGTTTTGGTGATTTAAACCGAGACATAAATAAAAATTTATTATTTTAAAAAGTAGATAGACACGTGATCGTATATTAAATGCCTTCACGCACACACACACTTGGTAGATAATAATAAAGTTTGTGAATTTAAAACTAGATATAATTGCCATCCATCATTAAAATTAAAAGTTAAAAATGTTATATATTGTCTTAATAATTATTTTAAAGATCAAAAAATAAGTTTATCAAGATATGATTTAATTTAATAATATTAAGTTAAAATAATATTCCAGACATTACGTCATAAATATTTATTTAAAAGTACAATTTATCATCCAAAATAGAATGACTAAGATTGTTCGCGCTAAAAACAAATATTGACCAATCAACGGATTTAAATTGGCAAGAAAAAAATCTAAGATAGACAGAAGCGGGAGACGGAATGTGAAAGTTGAAGAGGACGGTAACCTTTTTGAATTGCTTGTAACATCAAAGCTGAAAAAAAGTAGTTTAAATTTATAAATTAATAATTATTCTAAAGTTAGTCTTTAACAGATAATATAATTTGTATCCAGAAAGATGAATTGCTAATTTTTACGTGATCTTACCGGTGGATTTATTCAAATTTGACCATTCATACTACAGTAAAGATGGAAATACCAAAAATAATAATTGAAATAATTATTAAAAGAAAAATGAGTGAAAATTGTATAAGTTTTATGTTATTCGTGCTCAACCAGAAACTAAGTCCTATAACTCTAAAAAATACAAAGAAGACGCTGTGTGAAAATATAAGGAAGAAAATATTTACTATTGAGAAAATCTTATGACGAACATTTTGTTTTATAAATGCTTAAAACTAAGTCATATTTCTCTATGAGAAAAATCATATTATGTGTTCAAATAAATATAAAGAAAATGAGGGAGAAAAATATGTTATATTAAAGGAAAACATTATTTAAAAATATATAATTTCCAAAAGTAAAAAGCAGAAGAAAAGCTATCATTCTGTATAAAGTGCTATATGAATTTACTAAAGGAAACTAGATTTTATCTTATCATAGAAAAGAGAAAAAGATATTAAAATGGAAGAAATATTGTTTAAACAGATATAAAAATTAATCACTAAAAGGAGAAAATGGATCCATGGAAATAAAGAAAAAATTTATTGAATTTGCTAAAATAAAGTACCAGATGCATCGAGGGAAAACCAAGCGCGCGGGGGGAAAAAGCTAGCAGACTATGTAAAGGAGATCTCACGAATAAGTGGAAAAATATGAAGAAAATTAAGGATCATCGTCTAAGAAGAATTAATAAACATAATTAAAATTTTAAAATCGAACATTAAGTGACTGAAAAAAATAAAATATAATTTTTTTTTTTAGCTGTGCAATGAACGATTTTCCAAGCGAGTCCAACAAAGCTGTATCGTAAATATAGTTTTAATTATTTTTTTTTATTG
The DNA here is from genome assembly GCA_028023455.1 of Epiperipatus broadwayi. NCBI lineage: Eukaryota > Metazoa > Onychophora > Udeonychophora > Euonychophora > Peripatidae > Epiperipatus > Epiperipatus broadwayi. The sequence goes on along the minus strand of JAQFVV010000054.1, from coordinate 4,795,500 downwards.
TATTTAAAGTATAAAATTTGAATTAGCTTAGGGAAACATATAAACATAAATTTTATAATAATTATATTTAAATATACGAGCTAATGGAATGAGAGAAATATTAGTATAAATAAAAATGTGTGTATGGAAAATTTTAAATACCTACTAGAAGTCCTGGAATGGAGAAGTTTACAAATACGATCCAGAGGATAGAGATCGTTGGTAATTTTAATATTATTGGTAATATGTAATATATTTTTTTTATAGGTCATCTATTAATGAATGAAGTAAGAAAGATGTTAAAAGTTATAAGTACACATTTATCCAACATCAAACATATATTTAAGAGAGTAGTAAAATTTTAAAATGTGCATGCAATAAATAATCTAAAATGATTAATAATAAGTAGCATATTAATTATGTGATTCTTTTGAGTTTTATATTGAAAATATTCAAATAGTTTATAACAGTAGAGATAGAAATATACGAGAAGTATAGTAAAGAATTTTCTTAAGAATAGCTGTATAGTTAAATAAAAATGAATTTTATTATTATTAGCAAGGTAGACAGAGAATTTGTCGATGTAATGAAGAGATGAATCTGAAGAAATCCATCAGATAGTGACTTGGGAGTACTGATGTCAAAGGAAACCAAGAGGATGTTTTATTAAACTATAAGGAATGAAATATGTGGATCATAATTATTTGTGTGACTTCAGTGTAGATAACTTCGCCCTATAACTGAGCACATATATTATGGACAGTGTTTTTACATATCTTTGAAACTTTCTGATGTGATGAAGCTGAAGAAATAGCTTTAGCATCCTTCCAATACTAGAGGCAGATAGACAGATAAAAGTCACTCCTCTATGGCGTCCTTAAATTCACTGTGCCATGATTGTCAAAGTTTTATAAAGGATAATATCTTGTTTATTTTGATCCAACGCATCTATATCTTCGCTATCTTGATTTCATGAAAATACATCGTCAGGGAGATAATTTTATAGAAATGATACATAAGATAGAAAGTAAGTTAGATAGTAGTCATGTAAGAATAGTTGTTTACTAGAGTAAAGTAGAATTGTATAAGTCCAAAGTGAAAGTATAAGTATTATAAAAGATGGAGAATCATATGATGTAATTTAAAAGAAAAAAGAACTTAAAGCCTTAGAATTAAGTTTTAAAGCAATAATAAGGTTTTGTAATATTGCACGTGATATTTTAATAGAAGAGATTGTACAATTGTGTGACGAAATGATTTAAAATGTATAGTAAAAAAATGTGTATTTGTATATGGTGTGTGGATGACGATAATTGCTATATAAAGCTTGGGATAGGATCAATAATTTGAATAATAATTATTATATGATCGATGATAAAACTGAACATCATTGTCATAAGGATTAAATTCTGTAGGATTCCATACTAACAAGAATATAATTAGAATTTAGTAATTTTGTATAATTTTACATAAAAGTAAAGATTTTATGGAAATATAAACCTGCAATTATAAGGATATAAATGTCAATAGAAAATTTTAACAGATATAAGTTTGTGTATTAAGCTAAGCTCAAAACATGTATCTGAAGATAATAATATTGTGAAATATATTTTTTTGTAATTATTAATGGTAAAAGGGTAAAAATAAAATTAGATAATAATAATGTTAAGACATCAACGGGTAGAAATAAAAGAGTTTGTAATAAGTAAATAGGGATATCCGCTGTAAATAATGTACAAATTGTTACTTGTTATAATGTTAATAAATTGTTATAAAATTTTATTAGTAGCTTTGTGTCTTGGTTGTTGTTTTTCCTACACATGAAATGCATGAAATCACAACGCACGATTATAATTAAACATATTTAAGATTTTGCACAAAATAAATAAACATTAGAAATTTTAATAATTTATTTTATTTTATTTACATAATGAAATGAAAGAAGTATAATTAAAACAGATATGGTCATAACTTAATTGCCACAATACTTAAGTAAAATATATGCGAACGTTACCACATAAATTTTGATTATCGGATTGATAAATATTACCACGAAAATATTTAATACATCTAGAAAGAAAAGGGGATTATATTACTCTATTATTGTCATTGTTATTATTAATTAGTTATTTATTACGTAGTGAACTATGACATAAAATTCCCTTATCATAGTTGACTATGGCAATATAAAATCAGTTTTAATTACAATTTATAAACCTGAGATTTGATTTAATTATTTATTTACTTATTGATTTATCTATTTGATTTGACATGATTAGATCAATTTAATTCTATTTTATTTAATTAATTTATTTTTATGTGAGCTAGATTTTGTTTTAAAAATATTAAGATATGATAAAAGTTTTAAAAGTCGTAAGAATGCTATTAATCAATTATTTATGATAGTGTTCGTATGCCATTGGGATAGTATCTCAATGAAATCTCATCTTGTACCTTTGTCATTGCTCCAGGTCTCATGGGAATAATAAAAGATATTTGTGTTGATTTATTTCATAGACACGATTAGATTTTATAAAATTCTGAGCTAGTAATTGTTTTATTTAAATTATAATGATATGTTTGATAGACTGAGCTAAAGAACCCGGAATTATTATTAATGTTAATTATTATTGACCGGAAATAAATAAGTAACGAAAATCCGGAATAATTAGTATAATCTTGGCATGTTATTGTTATATATTATTATGGAGCAGGGGAAAGGATACGGAGGAGGTTATAGAATATATATATATATTTGTGCTCAGTGGTAGAAATAACTTAATACTAAAAGGAAATATGCCTATGTGTTTGAAAAAAAAAAGGTTTTAATAAATGTGTTTTACCAGTTCTTACTTATGGATCTGAGACTTGGACACTTAATAGAAGAGCAATACAGAGTCTTCAGACCACTTACAACAAGTATGGCGAGAGCATATTAGGAACAACAATAAGAGATTGAAAACGCAATTATGGGTAAGAGAACAAACAAGTGTTACTCACATCAGCAATTATGGGTAATAGAACAAACAAGTGTTACTGACATCATTAAAAGAATTAAAAGACTGAAATGGGGTTGGACTGGACATGTTGCTAGAAGTTATGATAATAGATGGACAACTGAAATCTTAAACTGGATTCCAAGAGCTTGTATAAAAGACCCAGAAAGAGACCACATGTAAGATGGATGAATGAAGTAAGAATATGTGCAGGGTGATGTGGAGAAAAGAGGCTAGAGATCGGATAAGATGGAGTGAACTCAGGGAGACCTTCATCCTGCAGTGGATTGATCATTGTTGACAATGATGATGATGATTACATAATTTCACCCCGGCGCTCTCCACAATGTGATTCAGTAATAAAAGTAGCAGATTTAAGAAATGAAATACCGAAAGTAAATACGTACATATATATAAATGTGGACAATTGAATAGTAGTAGCTTTATGCACGGTCTACTATTTTGGTTCTTGAATATTATAAGATTTTCAACGTAATTGATTTTTTGACATTTTTATTATATTATCTTACATAAAAAAATAGAATAAAAAAATATTAATTTTTTTTTTCTTAAATCAACAACTTTTTATATTAGAAAAAAAATCGATTAACTTTACATAAAAAGAAAAATAGTATGACAATTCAGAATTAAAACTATTGATATGATAACGTCTTACTTTTCTTAACTTATATATCAAGTTACAATGTTGTTCATCTGCCACAATATTTGAATATATATATATCGGATATTTTTTATAATCGTAAAATTTTCGTGAACATATTAAAGACTGTGTGGTGTTCAATATATCCAAAGATTTATTTATTTAAAGAAAGAAAAGATGCAAAAATAAAATATGAAAGAAAGAGTGAGATACTGCTTGTTAGAATTAAGGTAATATGATAGAGATGTTACTGACCTCATTGAAAAAATTAAAAGACTGAAGTGGAATTGGGCTGGAAATATTGCTAGAAGAAATGATAATAGATAGACAATTGAAATCTTAAACTGGATTCCAAGAGATTGTAAAAGATCCAGGAGACCACATTTGAGATGGATGGGTGAAATAAGAAAGTGTGCAGGGGTGATGTGGAGAAAAGAAGCTAAAGATTGGAAAAGATGGATTGAACTTGGAGAGACCTTCATGTTACAGTGGATTGATAATGGTTGATGATGATGATGATGATGATAGGGATGATAAGCACTCTTGATTATTCTTTCTTGCTAATCATCATTAATTATTTGTTGCCTTGAGAGATTTAATACAGATAGAGTGATGGCTTCAGGAACTAAAGTCTTCTGAATCAAAGCTCAACTTCTCATCTCTGGGGCTCAATGTCATACAAACTGCATGACTAACCATTTGATTAATGTTCTTATTTAATTATCTGGCAAAAAAAAATAGATACCACACACTAATCTCATGATTGTCTCTAATCTTTATAAATTCACAATTAGATCTTTCCAGAATACCAACTATCTTTCTTTAGCTATTTGTTTTACTCTTATCTCCCACAAACGCCAACAACATATTCTCCTTAATATCTCAATCTCTAAATAATATATATCCAATGCAATTTCTCTTGTTTTATAATTTTCTCAATCAAGTGACTTTCTCTCCCCATTTTACTCCCCTCCCCTCTAATACTTTATGGTTGTTAAAACATTTCATATTTCATTATCTACCTTCCAAGACTGAATCCATATTAATTCATACTCTAAATAAAACATTTACTAGTTATTTTTCATAATTCCAACTTTGGTGGACCATGAAATAAAAGATCTCTTCATCCAGTGCAATTCACACTCAAGTAATTTTGCTAAAACAGAGGCAAAACTCTCCATATAGTAGTGCTACCCAGTGTAAACCAGAGTAATCAATGGATGCAAAAAAGCTTGTGGATAAAATCCCTATCTAATATTCCCAGACTAGTTTCTAGCTTATGGTTTTCATTAGTGAGAAACCTTGGATTTTATGCACAAACCTTCTTGCATCCAGTGATTACTCTCATTACACTGAATGGCACTGCTTTGTGCCTCTGTTTTAACAGCTTGTGTAACTATAGGGCATGGTGATCATGTGGTGTTTATTGGTTTAAGTAATTTTGTTGTTGCTTATATCATCGATGTCATATCTATTACTTTCAACCGTTTTGAGTTCATGTTATTACTTAAAATACTGAAAGTGAATTCTATAATTTCACAAAATATATAGATGGAGGGGGGGGCGGACTTTATGAATTGAAAAATAAAAAGGATTAAAAATGCATTAGTGTATTTATTTGAAGTGATTGGTATCAAGATTATAGGTGCAGAGAATTTGATCCTTGTTATGAATTTAAGTTATTTAAATAATCAAAAATTAGTTATCGAAATTCAAATTATATATTCAAACATAAAAAAAGACATAACTTGTAATCTTTTCACATTTTCTTAGCAACTTTGCAATTAAACTTTTTTTGCTGTTATTATTATTATTATTTTTAAATATACCTTTCACAAAGGTATGCCTTACATATTCAGATAGAAAGAGTTTTTCCATCATTAAAACTTCTTAATCTTCCAGGTCTTGCATTAGTGACATTACTTTATTCGTTTGCCACTTTTAAAAATATATTCTTTCGTTCAAATATTTTAAAATGACTTAAAAAGCTTTTTGATTTATTTGCCGATTGCAAAATTAGAAATCTAATATTTCGAGATTGCTAAATAATCCAATCGATTAGTTTTTCCAGGAACGAGACAAAACAAAATAATATAATACTGACTGATAAAAGTAATTACATTTTTATTTGACATTTTACAACAAACCGCTAAAAACAAAATGTGATAAAAAATTAATGTCCTTTCTGTTGTTCCACTATTACGTAAAAATCACTTTTTATTACAGGTATATAATTGGATAAATAGCTTTTAAAGTAATAATAAAGTCGATATATATATATATTTTTATGTGTCAAAACGTCGGCCGAGAAGCGAACCCCGGGACAACTGCTTGTCCGGCAGCTGTGATAACCACTCGGCCATCAACGCTTGACAAAGTCGATATATATATATATATTTTAATATCGTTTTATACACATCAAGGACAATTCAACAATATTATTTTAAAATTTGCGCAATTGATGGAGCTTAGTTTACATACTTTCGTGTCCCATTCTTTTATAACTTACAGCATTGGTTTCGCTTCCGTTTACTCAGTTTAATGAAATTGATAATATACCTTCAGTACAAATATAAATGTAGTAATGTGGAGACAACAATCTTCATAAATCCTTTATTCCATCAATTAACAATCTTAACCTTTTTGCAAGATATTTTCTTCCGTTTGAACTACGAGGACCACATTAGTCAAAAAGGCATATTTCAGTATAACTTACTTACTGCTCATAGGTGAATGTATCCCCTGTAAATATCTTCACGCTTTCATTTCCAGTGCTTAATATTGGCCCAAACTTAAGCGTTTGGGTTGAAAGAATAGGTGGATTCATTCTATTCTTTCGCTCAGACTTTATCTTGTGTTGGAAGTGAAAGTATTCATTTATTATTAAGATTCATAAAGCACATGTGAATTAGCTTGAAAGGCTGATCTTTAGTTTATTACAATTCATAAACATTGCGCTATATAAAATAAATATTTTGTTTACATATGTTTAGTTTCATTTTCTAGAAAATTTTGCAGGTGTCATTCATTCAGACATAGTAAAAAGTAATTTAAAGTGATTGGTTTATCTTCACGCTTTCATTTCCAGTGCTTAAGATGTGTCCATACTTAAGCATTTGTGTTGAAAGAATAGGTAGATTCATTCTTTCACAAAGACTTTATCTTGTGTTGAAAGTAAAAGTATTCATTTATTATTAAGATACATAAAGTGCATGCGAATTAGCTTGAAAAGCTGATCTTTAGTTTATAAATATTTTAAATATATTTTTCATTTTCTAATAAAGGTATTTACACATACCTAAATGTATTACATTGTTGTGACCTCATCTCTCCCCTCCCCATAATCATTTATCAACAAAATGTCAAATGGCTAGCTATTCCTTAGAAAAGTAGTATAAAAATATTATATGGAGCAGATTTGAAGCCCAGATCAGGTACTAAACTGAACATTTAATGCAAATAGTCTAATAAAAGGATTGCAATTTTAGATTAAACCTGACCTTATATACCACAAGAAAGTATTTAATTAATGTATCTAAAAAATGGGTAGCTGCAATAAATATATTCAAAAATTGCCAGTTTTTTTAAAGAAGTAATTGGCCCTGATCATAATCTAACACATATATATATATACACAATCAGTGCTCGATTTATATTACGATAGCAATTCCTTAAACTTTAATTGACATGCTTCAATCTTTTCACCCTCCCAACAATTCAACTGTCCATTTTATTGAAAAGCCAATGAGGGAATGCTTAAAGACTTTGATGCATTTGATAATGTAGTCATAACAATGCAGACATTACACCAATCGAACCCCTCATATATAGTAAACATTCTGTACACTGAATGAATAGGTTAATCTTTTCTTATGAAAACTATATAAAAATCAGGCTTTATTCAGCAATTAGATCTATTCTTTTTCCACTTTGTCATTTGGAATTTTTTTTTTTAATGTTTAAATCAATTTTCTCATTATTTTGCCAGTTTGTAGTTAAAATTATTAATGTTGTATAAAACATAATTAAAAAATAATAATTTTATTGGTAAATACACAAATAAGCAGATAACTGAATTAAATTGACAAGTAAAGTGCAAACCACAATAAAAATAATGTTTTGTAGTCTAATTAAAGAACAAAAGTTCCAAAAACTTTATGCATAGGTGTACTGATTTCCATTCCATTCACTATAATATATGCACTCCGCTATAGAATATTTTTATTATAAATAGAAATTTATTTTTGAAAAAAGTTTCATTCACTTTCATAATCTAACAAATTATTAATTTGCTTTTTACAAATGAAACTAAAATGAATATAATATTAAAAGACAAATATATTTTCACTGCTGATTTTGTAATTGATCAATCAAAAAGTTTAGAGTTTTAACTCACTCAACCAACTGGAATTTTTGGCCCCACAAAGGTTAATATATATATATACATATCCATTCTAATGTGTCTACATGCTGATGTTTATATCCTAATGATATTTCATTAGTTAATAAATAAACTTATTAAATACAACATTTTATTACCAATTATAATTACTTCTATTGAATGACATTTTAAGTGGTAAAATACAAAAATATTGGATAAAGAGGAAAAAATGCATAGAAGAAAATTCAAGGAAGCTGTTCATATGATAATGGTAAATAATCCTATAAGTCAACCCAGTGTGGTAATACACAATGCATGGAAGTCTCAAATTATTAATCTTGCTCTTAGAAAAAAATAAAAAATAATAATAATTAGACTTGTTATAAAAAGAAAAAAATTGAAGGACTCAGGAGGATTTGAACCAACCCTCATATATAAATATATCGAATTTCTACTATATGTTGCCTTTGACAGAATAGCTCAGTTGGTAGAGTGTTTGCCTTAAAATTCGATATTCATGAATCTAAAGGTGTGAGTTCAACTTCTAAGCGAATATTGTCACTGTGCATATAGGCCAGCAACACTTGAAGAAGAGTGGAGAATAATACTACTAGAAATGTTGTGTAATTACTAACCTGTATTGTCTATTTGTGTTTTATTACTAACAAGTTGTTTGTAGTTGGAAAGTTTAAATAAAGTTTAAAATTTTCTGTACATCCAACATTCACTCATAAATAATGGAAATAGTCCAACATATCATATCTTCTTAAAGAAAAGTTTTATTTCTTTGAAAAATCCTGCATAAAAGTTTATTTTCCATTTTTTTCAAGTTACTTTTAATTGTAAATGTCTTTAAAAAATTGCTAAATAGTTATTTTGTTTGTCTTCTCCAATATAGAAAGTTTCTGAGGTTCCCTTTAAATAAATAAAACTGGAAATAGTCATTTATTATTTTCTTTCATTATTTTTGTTCTAACTGAATAATGTAGTCAAAAATTATTTACCTTTAAAACCAGATATCTCTATGTGTATTATATACCTGACACAGTACCTTTGGCTAGGTTTCTTTTCATATAGATAAAACAGCATATATATAAAATCATAACAAGGTAATCCTTCAGGCATTCCATCTAATACATAAATATATACAGGCTATGAATCACATAAAAGCTTGGATCTTGCTTCAATGTGAATTCAAAATCTACTAACATTGCACTAGAAGCAGAAGCTGGGCAAACTGTCTCTTGCTTTCAGTTATAACTTTATAAAAATATTGCTGTAAAACTTGTAATCCATCCTTTAGTGATCTTTTAAATCCACATTTTATCTTGTGTTGTGGAATTTAAAAACAATAGTTCCTTGTCTTGAAGAAAAAATTTAATAACTCTTTTCAATTCACCTTAATTAAAACAAAATTTTTATCTCCAAGTATTTTTAATCTTTTAAACAACATCAGAATATATTATAATTTTATAATTCCAGTGTAATATAATAAATATCTACAAAAAATTGTTTGTGTTTATTTTTACTTTTCCTTTCACCTTTATATATAAACATGTATACACACTACTATGTTACATGACCACCACTTCTTATGCTTGTGTATAACTTGTTAAAACAGGCAAAACTCACTATATGTATTGCCACATGCAGCAAGCTAGAGTAATCAATGGATGCCAGAAGGCTTGCGCATAAAATCTCCATCTAGTGAGTTTTGCCTGTGTTAACAACAGTTATACACAAGCATAAGAATTGGTGGTCACATGATGTTTATTGGCTTAAAACCAATCCTTCCTAACAGGATAATGGTGGCTATGATTATTAAAGAACCAAAGACACCAAAATGTATGGATACTGAACTGGATTCAGACACATATGACTATATAAGCTGATGTGCTTGGATTGAAAACATTAAGGTGTTTTCAATTTAAGACTCAATAGTTTTGTAGTTAAATGGAGATAAAAGGTGGCTGCTGGAGGGTTGCATTAAATCCTAAGATCTCAGTGCAGTGCTCTCAGATCCAAGGCTCCTCACTGATGAAGGCCACAAGCCAGAAACTAGTCTGGGGATATTGGATGAGTAAGCACTAGATGGGGATTTTATGTACACACCTTCTGGCATCCATTGATTACTCTAGCTTGCTGCATGTGGCAATACGTATAGTGAGTTTTACCTGTTTTAACACTACTATGTTGTTGTATGCAATGAAACACATATTTACTTCAATGTATATACATGTTTATAATTAAATATATCTGAAACTCAACTTATACAAAACAAAACTGAGCAAGGTCAGTATCTAGCATACTTGTGTAAAAACTTGAGGAAAAGATTATAAAACATCTGTCATATTGTATATGTGTTGTTAATAAATATACTATACAATATTCTATGTGGAAGTTACTAAAAACCTTCAGAAAGCTATATTTAACCTAATGCAACTCCATCCATAACTGAAAAAATACAGCAAGAGCCCATCTATACTTAAGCTTGGATCATATATAAGCATTCAATTCATTGCCATGTTACAATGCTGAGTGTGACTTCTATACATTAATGTAAATTCAGAATACTCTGAAATCGCTATAAATAATCAGAGGGATTTTAAAATATGAGGCCCAACCTTTTCCCCTGATTGTTTACAGTGATTTCTGCATAGCTTATAGCTGTCCTGAAATTATGCTAAAATACATGTGAGTTCATTCTGTACTTTTTCTTTTATTGGTGGAGCTGTATTAGTTTAACTATAACTCAATGGTTATTTTAGTAACTTTCACGTAAATTTAATCTACATTTGAGTTATTCCAATTAATATATATATATAGTATTCTAGATTTATATTCTTTATTTATGTTAGTCTCTAGATGTACATATGTAATTTTCATATTCATATATATATATATTGATTATAATAACTTCTCTCATATACACTTTAATGCAAAAAAATTTTAAAATAAAACTTCTTTATTTTCCTGACAGTTTCGACTGTCCAGCAGTCTTCATCAGAGCTTCTCAAATTTCCTCTAAATTTTTCATATTGTTATAAGTATGTAAATTCTGTATATATACTCAAGGAAATATAAAAAGCACTAATAAAAAACACACAATTACTTCTCTATAAATCTGCTTTAATATTTCAACCAGCAGACTGGCTTTCATCAAAAAGTACAATCATTTTGCTGTGCTTTCTGATAAAAACCAAACTGCTGGTTGAAATATTAAAAATCAGTTTTATAGAGAAGTAATTGTGTGTTTTTCTTTTATTAATATATTGTAATGGTCAGAATCGTCTACCTCGCTAGCACACTGCATAATTCAAACCCCAGACCCGAAACTGAACATTCTAGGAGGGGTTGCCTTCTAGATATACTAAGTTCGAATCTAAAGTCCAAATTTCACAGCGCCACCTACGTGATAACACATCTGATGCTACACTAGCATAACCTTTTACCGGTGCCTGGTGGTCAGGGAGAAACAAAAGACTCTATACTAAGATAAGTTTGGGTGGCTAATTAACGTCTATGGATTTACAAAAGAAATGCAGAAAATATATATATCTAGACCGAGACAGTGATAGGAATCAAATAAAATAAGAGATAAAATTTAGTTTAAAATAATTTCACACAATTTATTTAGATAAATATATATATAACACCACTGTCTGCTTATATGAGACAGGGACGCGTATTAAATAATTGTTGGCATTTATATTTCAGCAATGACAAAAGATTTTAAAACAGAGTGATATATTCTATTCCTCGGGCTAATAGCATTACGATAATGTGCTTGACGAGATAGGAATATGTGCGAGGTGCTTTGAGTAAATAGACAAGTTTAAGAAAAATATTTGAAATTAAATGTTCTAAAATATTTATTGATTTCGAGAATAGTAACGGATTAAAGCTTACTAAGCAAATGTGGGAATGGGATCAAAGCATTTATTTGAGAATAATAATAGATTTGTATTGGGAGGTCAGTATTGCTGATAGTGAATTTATAAAGTTGGAGGGTGTGACTCGTTTAAGTCACGGATGCTTTGTAAAATAAATATAAAATGAAACAATATGAAGATCCGGAATAATTACGGAGGGCATCTCGCCGCTAACCCGTAGGAAAGTATTTTGACGAAACAGCCGAAACTTAGCGACTGTGTAACGATTGCGTTTAATTCCCAGGGGTGCCATTTGTGAACACCCTCTGCCTGGAAAACCAATAAGTGAAAGAACGGACTTTGCCGTGTAAAGAAACCTTGGAAAATAAAAACAAAGCGGTCTCAACAACCAATTCATGTACCAGCAATACGAGACTAGTGTATATAAAAACATACTAAATGGGTTTTACTTGGATTAAGAGAAATGCCCAATCAAATTCCCTGAAATTCATTTAAAAGGGTCCGCACATTCTCGACATCAATGATGAACTTTATAATTAAAGTAGAACACGGTAATTAAAATAAGAAAATGCATGCTTGCGGGTTTGAAAAGTAAGTATAGATTTATATATGCAATCATGCATTAAGGGACACATTTAATCATTGACTTCGCACATACTCTTATATTAGATTAAAATCAACAGCATGTAGATTTTAAACTATGTGATTATATTACATTAAAGAAAAGAATTGCCCTCGAACGAGTGATTTGCAAGACAATAAATTTGGAAAATTATAAATTTAAAATATGCCTTAATAGCGGCGTCTTATTTTCAATAGAGGGAATAGTTCACTCGGTCAAAGACGATTCTGACACATTATCATAATAAAATAAAAGAAAGCTTTATAAATAGAAAATATTAACCCAAGGATAGAGCAAAATGTTGAGTATATTTAACTACATGAAAGAAATACACAATGAAGTTGTGAAATATAAGAAAACAATGTTAAATAGCTATAGCATGTTAGTTAGTGATCACAAGAGCTCTTGGGTTAATTTAGGTTACCTCTGGAGAAGCATTTGCAGGTAGATGTTCGGCAGGTTTTATAATTCAGCAGCAAAATCTGGAATGTTCATATTTGGCAGCGGCAGCAGCAGTTTCGGGATCCGTGTGATAAATTTTTGATGGTATGGAGCAGCGGCTGGCTATTCCGATGGGACATAGCCATCTTAAACGCCTCTACTCGGACATGTCAAGGTTAGCAAATTATTAGAATTTTAGAACAACTCAGAAACTTTTAGACAACTCAGAATTCTTTAAAAGCTTAGACCTTTCAGAGCTTAGAATAGCTTAGAATGGAGAACAAACGAAAAACATCCTTTTTATAGTAAAATTTAACAATAGATTTGTCCTGGGGCATACAAAATTATTGGACTTATCTGCTGTAATTAAATCTATCCAAATGTCTAAAGGAATTCAACATTAATTAATTTCTTTTGTTAACTTCCCCGTCGACATTCGAATTACAAACTAGATTTAATTAAAATTACTGCTACTAATTAAAGAAAACTTAAGTGGACAGCTGCTGTTTTTAGATAAACTTATATAATTAAACTATTGTCCCTCATTTATTTTAACAGAAATATTTGGGATGATTTTTATCAAATAAAACGAAAATTATTTTATTTTAAATTGTAATATTTGAATCTATCTACTAAACTAATATTTACTAAATGAATTTTATTTTAAATCAAAATATATTACGACGGTAATATATTTGTAAATAGATCCAAACAAAATAACTAACAATTTATAATTTTGATATGTTTTAAAATGGATATCATAGTGTGTGCGCAATTACGACTTATATAACTTACTTTTTAATAAATCTAAATTATGTGAACAAATACATAATTCATAATATTTTATTTTATTTGGGAATAAGTTATATATATAATACGAGCATTGTGCTCGTGGTTTAAAATTAGGCGGGATTTTCGGTATATAAGTGTATTACAGACACACTACGATAGATTGGGGTTCAAACTAAGGTATGAGGGTAGGAAGTAGGTGAGAAAAGGTGAAATGAAGATCTGCAAAGCAGACCTTACTGTTTCAATATATATATATATTACTTCAACAATAAATCTGAACAAAAGATCTAGGTAATGGAGAAAGATTATTTAGTCTCAGGGAGACTGTCAATTAATAGTAATGGATAGTTTCCTGGCAACCTAAAATACAAAGATTATCTCTGTTTACTTGGACAAAACCTGCTTTTTTCTGTTGTTTATTAGAATAACAATCCATGGAAAATATTTAATTCATATATATATTCCTGAAAGTTTTGTGATGATGGTGTTGTTGTAATTATATGTTGGATTATTTCTATCAGTTAAAATTATGTTGCTAGTCTGACCTTGCTAGTACTGTTATTGTTCAAGTCAGAACCACGTGAAGAAGAGAGAATAATAATATCATGGAAAACATGGTACATACCGACTGTATATTTTACTAACAGTGGAATGTCTGGATGAGTTTAAATAAAGTTTGAATTTTTATATAAATAAAAATTTAACAATTAATATTAGATGCTGGACATAGTCCAACATATGATCATATATATATGTACAGTGAATTCATATCTAAAGCAGTAAAAGGAAAAAAAATACGTCCCGGCCGATGCTATGACACTTAAAAAAAAAAAAGATAAATTATTATGATAGTAAAATAACAAGAGGGAAAAAGAAATTGCTCAAAAAGTACTTAAAAAATTATGGACAGATAAAGAATATTATTTTTATTAAGAATATATATATACAATTTCTTTCTAGTTGTTGTATAACAAACCTTTTTATTCTTATTCTATTTAACACAATCCCTCTATCTTTAATTGATTTAAGCAAATTTTCAGGTAAACTTCTTAGTTCTTCGTTTTTCTCCAATGGTGATTAATAAAATTCTTTTCATTCTTCTTAACTTTTCATTTATATATATATTCAAATAAAAAAGATTATGATCTTATAAAGCTTCTTATTCTAAATATCCGATCTATTTCCTTTTTTATTACGTTAAAAGTTTTTCCTAAAAAAGAGAAGGGAAGGGGCTCTATAAACATTCACCATTTAAACCTTTTAATAAAAATTATTTTAGTCTATTTTTTTATGTAAAAATCCATTTCAAATTTACAAACTTAAACTGCCTTAACAAAAGCCTATTATATATTACAAAATAGCAACAATACTACATAAAAAGTAAGCTTATAAATCGAGGAATGTAATAGAGATGATTAAAGTACAGTATTGTATTTTATTTTGATAAAATAAAAATAACATAATAATGTAAACAATTTAATAAATCTAGAATAGTTGGAGAATAAATATAAAATTATTATATTAAATTAATAGTAATTATACACAGAATGGATAAAATGGGTATTTTCCTTAAATGGAAAAAAAAAGTCACACTATTATTAATTTTTATTAGTCATTCATTAGACTATAGATTATCCATTTAATTAATAATATTTGTGGTGTTATTTTCACTACATCCCTCTCACGTAAGGTAGGGATTGATTTCTATTCACTTTTAACTAGGAATGTATGATGCCCAAGATGTACATTTCACGCTTAACCAGCACTGACCAGTTGGCCTAGATCACATTCTCCTACTCATATCTTTATCAATGTTCACTTTATATAGATGGGGAGTTAGTAAAGTTTATATCATGTGTCAAACTTACTGTCTTCACACCTTTGATATTAACGACTTGATGGAAATGTATTGTTAATTTTTATTAGTCATTCATTAGACTAGAGATTATCCATTTAATGAATAATATTTCTGTAGCGTTATTTTCATTATACTACTAAACCCATGCAGAGACTGGTTTATATCCACTTTTAACACCTTGTGGAGGGATGTAATTATAAACATATGACTAGTAACATGTGAAAAATATGGATGAATCGTTACAGAAATATTGTCACACTATTCTTCCTATGTAAACTGCTAAAAATATGGATAGTTGCTCAAGAGTCATATGCCATTTGAACACTACAATTTAATTTAGTAAACTGGTAATCTTTTATTTTTTAGCCTAATTGGTTAATAGTTATTTTGGGTCATTTAGTTTTAAATCTAACATAATGCTAAACTATGCATGCTAAGAAAAATCATGATAATTTTTTTAAAAATGAATATACTAGTCATGCATTTGGTCATGCCATTATTTTATTTACTAGACATCACAGCTACTTTTTGTACCTCTGAATAACTAATGTTTTGTTGATGCATCAAAACACTACTTATGCCTTAAAAGCCATAATACATTAGCCACTATCCAAATGCTGATCTACAATTATAGACTGGTCTATAATTATAGATTTTTCAATAATAATTTTTCCATAAAATCTGGAAAAAACAACTTGGCGATTGTTTTATAATATGAAATAAATTTATAAAAATTCAATTAAGAATGAAAACATTATTAAAATCCATTTTGATTAGTTTTCGATAACATACTTGTATTTACATATAACTTGATCATGTGATAGGGTTTTTTATTTTTATTTATATTTCACATACCAATAATATGTTTGCATTCAAATATTATTCAATATTTAACACTTTCATTTAACATAAAATTTTTATTTGTTTGTTTGTTGTTTGGGTCAAATCTTGGAACCAATTTAAACAGATTTTCTTCAAATTTTGTACATGTATTAGATATTGATGACAAAGCAATATCAAAATGCAATATTTTAAGGTTGTCCAGCCTAGCAGTGCTGGCAGGCTGATTTTCAAATCAAACTGACATTGGTTTAGTAATATTTCAGTGTTGTGCATTAGATGGCAGTATATTTTTTAAACATAAGATTTAATTGAATTTGATGATTAATTCACTATAGAGTTTTAGGTTATTAAAAGAAAGAAAAAAATCATAGAATAAGATTTTAATTTTTCATGATTGCTCAACTAAAGCTTGATTTTTTAAATGTTCCATTATTATCATGGCAGCATAATGTTGTTTTTACTCTTTTAGAAGTTGCAATGGTGCTATGATTTCTATACATTTCATTAATTCCATTTACAATCTTAGATTACTGGGTATAGTTTCATTTTACAGTGGAAATCAATATAAAATTATTACTTGAAAAAAATCTGAAGATGTCAGCATCAGATATACTTTTAGAAAATTATAAAATATAATTTGTATAATAAAAAATCATACTTGGCCCCTTATTTTTTAAATATAAGGTTTAATTGAATTTTGTAAATAATTCACTAAAAAGAGTTTTAGGAATAAAAGAAAGAAAGAAAAAAAAATAAGATTTTAATTTCTCATGATTGTTCAACTAAAACTTGCTTTTTTTAATGCCCCATTATAATCATGCCAGCACAGTGTAGTTTTTACTATTTTGGAAGTTACAATGGTGCTGTGATTTCTACACATTTCCTTTATTCCATTTACAATCTTAGATTACTGTGTGTAGTTTCATTTTACAATGGAAATCAAGGCAAAATTATTACTTGGAAAAAAATCTGAAGATGTCAGCATCAGATAGACCTTTAAGAAATTATAAAATATAATTCGTGTAATACAAAAGTCATACTTGGCTCCTTATTTTTTAAACATAAGGTTTAATTAAATTTGATGAATTAACTAAAAAGTTTTATGTTATTAAAAGAAAGAAAAACCAAGAGAATACGATTTTAATTTCTCATGATTGTTCAACTTAAGCTTGCTTTTTTAAATGTTCCATTATAATCATGGCAGCACCATGTTCTTTTTATTTTTTGGAAGTTACAACAGTTCTGTAATTTTTATATATTTCCTTCATTATTTTGATTCCATATACAATCTTAGGTTATGCATAGTTTCATTTTACAGCAGAAAGCATTTTAAAATTATTACTTGGGAAAAAAATCTGAAAATGTCAGCATCAAACAGACCTTTAGGAAATTATAAAATATAATTTGTATAAGAAAGAATATGTGGCCCTGCCCTTTGATCTCAATACAAGTAATTATTCTTGATTGATGGAGTATTTCACCTCAGGCAAATTTCCCACATTTTTGTTTCATTTTTGAAAAGAAAAATTGCAATTTTCAGTAATTTGTATACATATTAGATTATTTATGCAATATTTTTATAAAATACTTATTTTAAATGGAAAACATATTGACTACAATTATATTTTACTTTAAAATCTTTATTTTTAAGAAGACAAGTTGTAAAAAGTTCATTTTGGCAAAGCGGAAGCAGTTTTTACTGGGTAAGAATAATAGCTTTTTTTCAATAATGGTAAAGAAATTAATTTTAAAATTTCAATAACAATAAATTTAATATTTAATTTTAACATAAACTTTCTTTCTTTAATGAAAACTAACTCCAAATTTCTTTTAAATTTAAATAATGAAATTCAAATATCTAATATTTCACTCAATTAACTTCTTAGGTAGATTACATCCAATAATATCAAGTGCTATTATTGTAGTTACAAACTCAATTTAGTATTTTAGTTTCCTATTTTACACAATTTAAATATTAACTTTTAGAATGTCTATCATTTGAAAACTTACATTTGTAACAAATAATGTAAAGATTATCCATACATGATATAGAAAAAAGATTTAATAGTAAAAATAAAATGTTCAAATACAGAGGAAATTCTCACTTGGGCCTTTTGAAATAAGAAAAGTGGAGTTGTATAGTGAACAAGTTAAAATGATACCTTTATAAACACAGAACTTCTGTAAATAATTTTTAATGTGCATGAACTTAATTTCAAATATTAGAAATATGATGGCATTATTTAGATTATCAGATTTTAAATAGAAATATAAATATTTACAAAAAGTCTATGCAAAATATTTTATACAAACATATTTTTGTTTAATTTGGTGAGCAATGCATTAATAACTAGAAAAATTTTTTTTTCTGTAGTCACAATTTTGGTTGTTATATTTAACTTAAAATAAGAGCATGGGACATCCATAAAATAATTAACTCAATCACACCATATATCCTGCACTTTTATTTCCTTATACATTATAGGAGTAACAAAAAGAGATAGAAATACATGGGTGAGAAAAGAATCAGATGTTATTGACATCATTGAAAGAAGAGACTAAAATGGAGTTGGGCTGGACATATTGCTAGAGGAGATAATAGATGGACAATTGAAATGTTAAACTGGATTGCAAGAGATTGTAAAAAAAACCTAGAAAGAGACCACATTTAAAATGGATAGATGAAATAAAGTGTGCTGGTGTAATGTGGAGAGGAGAAACTAGAGATTAGAGATGATGGATTGAACTTGGAAAGACTTTCATCCTGCAGTGGATCAATAATGATTGAAAATAATGATGATGATTTATTGGGTAATAATATGAATGATACTAGACATACTGGTTAAAAATTTCAATACAGTTTGAAATAATGTTTCTTAACTGACACCATATGGTGGATCTGAACTTAGTTTCAGTCCCATACTGCTATTTGAGTTAGATAGCTGGATTTTTGGACATTTAAATGTCTGAAAGTTTCAGATTTTCTTCTCAATAGTTAGGCATTGATAAAATGCTGGACTAGTTCTAGTATTTTTATTCCCTAGCACCTCACTGATGACGCTAGAGGCAGAAACCGCGGTCTGAGGTTGAGGGTATTTTTGAAGCTTCATAAGAGTTTGTTTTTAACTTACTCTATATATAACATTTGTAAATAGGAGCTTTATTAAAATTAGGTCATCTGACTTGATTTTTTATCAATTTAATTTTAGTTTTTTGCTATTAATGCTTTGGCGATTTTATATTGCTAGAGCTATTAATATATGGTGGATCTGAACTTAGTTTCAGTCCCATACTGCTATTTGAGTTAGATAGCTGGATTTTTGGACATTTAAATGTCTGAAAGTTTCAGATTTTCTTCTCAATAGTTAGGCATTGATAAAATGCTGGACTAGTTCTAGTATTTTTATTCCCTAGCACCTCACTGATGACGCTAGAGGCAGAAACCGCGGTCTGAGGTTGAGGGTATTTTTGAAGCTTCATAAGAGTTTGTTTTTAACTTACTCTATATATAACATGTAATATAGGATATTTTATACACAGTTTCTGGCTTCATCAATCCATCCACTCTGTGTTATAGTGCCATGTACTTGAACTCAGCCTTTCTTCCACACATGTAATCATTGTTAATAATAATAAAAAATTATCTTTATTGATTTATTTTTATTCATTTTATTTTTTATGACTTTATTTATTTATTTTTGAATACACTGTTCTGTTACTTTTTTCTCCACTAAAAATCATTCATATTGTTATAGGTACTTTTGAACAAATGGACACATCTGGCTATAGAATAAAAATGGACCACAGCAAGGCCGCTGTTTTAGCAATTTTCTCAGTGAAAAATTACCTCAGGTAAGACTTCCAATATATCTTTTTTTTGGAAATTTTGTGACGGATGTGATGAAGCTGTTTATGAAATTGTCATTTTATCATTTGAGTTTCAAAATTTAGGATTTGTGAATCAGTGTAAAAAATAAACATTCTTAAAACTATTAAAAATATTCCTTTTTTTTTTACTTTTTCTTTATGAAATGATTATTTTAACAGCTTCATTACATTCTTTCATATATGACCTTTCTTTTAATGCATGTTTTTTTATATTTATTACATTCAAACACAAAATATCTAAGTTATTAGAGTTAGGGTAAATTTTTCTAAAAATTAACAATGGCCGCCTGGTTTTCAAAGGGTTCTTACTTATGAATCTATGTTTGAAAAAGATTTTAATAGATGTGTTTAACCATTTCTTACTTTTGGATCTGAGACCCGAACATTTAAAAGAAGAGAAATTCAAATAATTCAAACTATTCAGTGCAGTATGGAGAGATATATCTTAGAAGTGAGAAGAAGAGATCAAAAAAAGGAAAATCATGGGTAAAAGAGCCAACAGATGTTACTGACATCATTGAAAAAAATAAAGACTAGAATAAAGATTTGGTGGAAATATTTCTAGAAAAGATGATAAAAGATGGACAGTGGAAATCTTAAACTGGATCCAAGAAACTGTACAAGACCTAGAAAGAGACTACATGAGAGATAGATGGATAAAATAAGAAAGTTTCCTGTAGTTGTGAAGAAGAGAAGCAAGAAATAAAAAAAGTGGATCAATAGTAGTTGGAAAATGATGATAAAAACGAAGCAATTTTATCATTGTATGATCTACTTATTAGAATGAAAAGCAAAAATATTTAAAAATAAATAATAATAAAAGAGCATGATCATTATATTAAAAATTACATTTTGAATTACAAGTGTCAAATTAACTCAACCCACATTTTTAACACCATCCACTTTAGACGAATATATTAATGACTACTATTAATCATTTACTAAACTAGAGATTATCTCTAGCACAGATATAAACTGTAAAACTCAATTTACGATTAATATATCCGATTTTTAAAAATTAAACACAAAAACATGGAGTTATTCACATTTCTTTTTCTCACATGTAATATCTTTATAAAGATATTAAATAACCTCAATATTACCACTTTTTTTTTTAATTCATATAAATAAAGATACAAGATAAATGATCTACCTCCAAGATGCATTTCACACTGAACCAGCACTCATCAGTTGGTCCAGATCACTCATCTGTCATATATATATTATATGAAAAATATTTATCTATATTAAATAGTTACACTTCGAATTACATGTGTCAAATTAACTCTCTGTCATTACTATATTTATCTAAAATGGATGGTGTCAAAGATATGGATTGAGTTAATTTGACATTTGTAATTCAAAATGTAATTATTTAATATAGATAAATATTTTTCATATAATAAAGATATATATGAGAGATAGTGACCTGGACCAACTGACGAGTACTGGGTCAGCACGAAATACATCTTGGGGGTCATTTGTCTTTTATTGTATCTTTATTTATATGAATTTGGAAGAATATGTGGTAATATTGAAGTTATTTAATATATTAATAAACATATTAAAAATACATTATATTTAAATACATTTAAAGTTGTAATTATAAATTTTATTAAACGCCCATTATTATATTAAGTAATAATTTACTAAGGCTGTAACCTTAGAAATAAGCGTCTGAAAAATACGAAGGTAGGGACCTCTATAGGTCTTAAAACACAAGCTTACGCTATGAAGAAAAGAGAGAATCCTCAGAGAGAATCCTCTTCTTTACTTCAACCTACTTTTATATATAAATAGGTGAAGCTGAAGTGTATTGATCTAAGAGTGTGAAGCTATTCAATAATTACAACTTTAAATTATCATAACAGATTTCTTACTATAAGATCTTTTCATTGGCTCGTAGTAAATTGTAAGATTTCGCGAGTATTAATGTATTATAAGAATTGTGGACTTAATTAGTGAAGTATTGAATAGCTTCACACTCTTAGATCAATACACTTCAGCTTCACCTATTTATATATAAAAGTAGGTTGAAGTAAAGAAGAGGATTCTCTCTGAGGATTCTCTCTTTTCTTCATAGCGTAAGCTTGTGTTTTAAGACCTATAGAGGTCCCTACCTTCGTATTTTTCAGACGCTTATTTCTAAGGTTACAGCCTTAGTAAATTATTACTTAAATACATTTATTAAAGTATTTTTTATTCCTTGCAATATTGCTATATGCAGTTAAACACAAAGGAGGGGGGCAGCTTAAGAGCTAAAAATTCTGGGATTAAAGTTGAAGATATTAATTCTGAGTTCAAATATCACATGAACATCAGAATAACTAGCCACCAAATTAAAATTATTTTTTCTCACAATATTTAGTATATATATTTCCTTCTGGTAAAGAAATTAATCTAATAGAAAGAATGTCCTTTAAATCTTGCTAGATTGCAGTTGCTTGTGTCATCATGAAAATTTATTATCCACTTTATAGAATTCATAATGGTGCACCATATTAAATGGCAGCAATTATGGGATATTTACAAGATGAAGTATTGGAGTTGGCAAACTATTTGTCCAATGACTATAAAAAACCCAGAATTATTATAGGACATTTGCAACCATTAATGATGATTATGAAGAGATATTTAAATCAGTTCTATGAGTAAGCTGCAACTACTCACAATTGTGTTTTGTTAATCAAAAAGGTAGTCCTATTGCAGAGAAGATTAATCAAACAGCAGTGAAAACAGATACCACCAACAAGTCTAAGCAATATTAACAATAAAGTAAAGCCACCATATAGGCTGTGTTTTTATATTGGACTATTTCCATCATCTAATATATGTATTGAATGTCTTTAAAGAAAATTAACTTTCTTTAAACATTCCAAACACATTCAACTGGTAATAATAGCACATCAAACAGGTTAGTATATGCATATTTTGAGAAGTATTAGTCTCCCTTCTTCTTCAGGTGTTGCTGGCCTAACCAGTGACAGTACTAGCAAGGGATTAGAACCTGGGTCCTTAGATTCTTGAGTTTTGGATTTTAAGGTAATGCTTTAACCAACTGAGCCATCCTCCAATATAAAAATACAACTAGAACACCATCATCACAAACATTCAGGAAAACACCACATAGACTGTATCAATATACAGTACCTCAATTTAAATATATGAAAACAGCCAACACTTAAACAATACCTATATCACTAACAATCAAGAATTTCAATGTGTTGATTAAAGGAACAGATTAAGATTGTTGATTGTTAATGATATTGATATTGTTTAAGTGGTGAGTGATTCATGTATTTACAGTAAATACTTATCTAGCTTTGACCATTGTTGGGTTTAGTACTTCAGTTATACACTAACTACAAAATGTAAATAAATAAAATGTAAAAACATTACGATTTTTAAATTTAGTAAATTTTATGATATGGGAGCAGTCGTTATCTGTCTTGGCATGCAATAAGTGATCGTGTTTATTAGTAACATTTACATGGCTTAAATTGAAAGCTCATACATTTTATGATTTGCTTTATTTGATCCTTCCTAATCTTTAATGTGATATGATAACATGTTTTCTAAGTGGAAAATTGCAAGTTTAACAAAATTTAGAAAAATTCATAAATAATCTTTTTCAGGAAATAAAATAAAAACTGGTGATTTACTAGTGACAGAAAAAAAATTGTGAAGCATTCTTAAATTGTGTCAAAGAGCTTAAAACTTGAAGAGTTTATCTGAGAATTATTGACAAATATGAATAACTATATTATAGCCTTTTGTAGTTAGCTATAAATATAAAATATTATAATAAGGTAGAGGCAGGAAAAGAAAGGATTAACTGCATTTCCATGGTAGTGATCAAATTTGTCAATTTTAAATATACTATGTCTCTACTAAAAGAGAAAAAGTTATAAAATAAATTATAATCATAACAAATATGTAATACTGAGAGCATACCAATAGCTCAAACAAGCTCTTAACTGATAAGTGTGGTAAGAGAAAATATTTAAAATCTCTATCTGGAATATTCTTATCTCCAGACCAATTGGTTTCAAGCTTATGGCTCACCTCAGTGAGAAGCTAGAACATTCAGACACTAGACTTGCTTTACTGATTTCTGAATGTTCTAGCTCCTCACTGAGGTGAGTCATAAGTTCAAAACCAATTGTCTGGGGATAAGAATAAATAAATCTAACCATTAGTGTGCCAGTCTGAAATCAAAAGCAACTAATAATAAAATATACTTATTCATATATAAGTAATATTTACTAAGGCTATAAACCTCAAGAGTGTGTGTGTGAAAATGCGAAGGTAGGGACCTCTACAGGTCTTAACCACAAGCTTACACTTTGGAAAAAAAGCTTGTGGTTAAAACCTGTAGAAGTCCCTACCTTCGCATTTTCACGTGCACACTCTTGAGGTTTATAGCCTTAGTAAATATTACTTACGTAATCAATGTGCATTTAAATAAATTTATAATTAATCATATATAATGTTTAGAACAATTTTGAAAATTGGAAAGTTATATTACCCAGAAAGTTGATAAGACTGTCTCACTTATATGTGTCACATGTCCAAAAAAATTTAATACTACATGCTCATGAGCTAACATTAATTAGTTATAGATAGTTTATTATATTTAATGCTAACTTATTTTACTCAAAAATGTATTACATTAGCAAAATGTTTTTAACATTTGCATCTGAGGTATGATTCTAGTGTTCCACACTGAAAGCACATGCTAAAAAGTAAATAATAAAACCTTTTTATTGGCAGATGTTAGAAAGGTTTTGCTAATTTATCACAAATGCAAACAAAAAGGAATATCAAAATTGTATATTTGTCTGTATGTTTATATCTAATTAAAGATATTATTGTATACCTTTTTTATATTTTTTTTATGGAAAATGATTTGATTACCAATTTTTTTTTTGACATGTTATAATTAAAATATCAATCAAGCATGAGGAGGGGAAAATAGAATTTATTAAAAACCATTATATAAAAGCACGGTTGTATTTGCCATTTTGGCAAAGTTCATTTATTTAAAGAAGGGGTATTGACACATTTAGAGCATCGCTCCTGTGTGGAATAAAATATTGTTGAATTTTAAACTTTAGTCTATGTTCAATTGTCATTCCTGCATTTTATCAATTCAATAAGGGTATTATAAATTAATTAGTGCAATATAAAAATTGAGTTTCTTGTGTTCCAAGCCAATGTTCTGTGTTGATGGGATTATCATATTATGAAAGGTTTGAACCTGGGTTCCTGGTTGTGCTGGATAAGTCTTGGTCAATGGTATCAGCTCAAGCAAATAAAATGACCAGAGAGCTCAAATCTTTTAGACCATAACATTAGCAGCAATAGGTGTATACATTGGTAAGGCCCTTCAGTATGCTCATTATCAATCTTTGATTGGGGTTCAAAGGTAAATCCCATTGATATATAAATTCCAGAATTGATATGTATTTAAAAATATCAAAACAATTACAGAGAGCATAGTGTGCTCCTAATGCTGCCACAGCATTTCTATAGAGTGAAAAAAGTTATTGAAGAAAATGAATATTTCCCAGAACACTTTTAATTAGTGATAAAAGCCAAACACTTTGCGATTTATTTTATTTCAAAAAAATAAAGATAGGGTTCGGTAAATTTATTAGTATTTTTTTTGATTGCATGTGTAACAATACACAAATATGTATTCAAATTGTCCTTTCTCAAAATATTACTTATGATTTTTTTTTTTTAATTTTTTTTATTCTGTAAACTTATTTTATATATTCATATTATACACATAAAAAAGCATCTGTTTTGTATATACATGTGTGCTGAAAAGTTCTTGTATATGTGCAGTTCGGTAAAATCATATGTACTCAATTGGAATCAAAGTTTACCAACAAAATGTGAGCTATTATACATAAGATAAAATTACTCAAATTACTCTCCCAAACATGTTATTTCATCAACTCTCTCTGTGAGTAAATATACTTATTTACAGAGGATGTTGCTGAAATGATAATATTTGGGTGATTTGAATATTTTGTATTTGAATTTTCAGCCAGTGATATCATCATCATCATTGTCAACCATTATCAGTACACTGAAGGATGAAGGTCTCTCCAAGTTCAATCCATCTCCAATCTCTAGCCTCTTTTCTCCACATTATCCTTGCACACTTTCTTATTTCATCCATCCATCGCACACGTGGCCTCTTTCTGGGTCTTTTACAATGTCTTGGGATCCGGTTTAAGATATCAAGTATCCATCTGTTATCATACCTTCTACCAATATGTCCAGCCCAACTTCATTTTAGTCTTTTAATTCTTTCAAGGATGTCAGTACCACCTGTTTGTTCTCTTACCCATATATTGCGTTTTCGATCTCTTCTCGTTACTCCTAATATGCATCGCTCCATACTTCTTTGAGTGGTCTGGTTAAATACAAGATATGTAAGAGAATGTGGGTAGAATAAATATAGCAAATACAGTGACTTCATTGTATCAAAAAAAAAAAAAAATTACTGGGGATGATCCAATTTCTTCTTAAAGTATGCTGGTACTTACTAATAATCAGATTGCTTTATGTGTGTATATATTTTATTTATTTTTTACAATGACCAGACTTTCAATTTGTCTGTTGGTGAGAATTTAAGTGATTTTCCATGCTACTTTTACTCTCCAATTAAGAATAGCTACACCCATTACAAATTAAATTAAAGCTGAGTTTGCATATATATATATAACTAAATTTTCAAATTTAAAACACGGGCAAAGTTATATTTTTTGGAAGGAAAATTAATTAAAAACCTAACTTTTTAATCTTTTTTTTTTTTTCAATTAGTGAAAAAAGAGAATTCAATTTTAATTTCGTCATGCAGAATAATCAATATAATTTAACTAATAATAATTAGTAGGTTAAATTCGCTTCAGAAGTTTACAAACTTAACAAAAAAAAAAAGAGGTGTATTCAATTTGATTTTAATTTTCATCTTACACTTACATACGTATAGGAAGCTTTTAAAAACTTATCATCATAATTCTAGCTTAATGGGGAAGGAGAGAGGATAAAGTGAAAGACAAAAACAAAAGTTAATAGTGAGTTTTGTGATGACTATAACAAATCAATATATAAACGAGAAACAGACTCGAATATATTGCTTACTAATCAAAAATAATTTTCCTTCTAAAAATGACTCTATAATTTACAAAACATTCATCTCTGCTTAAACTATAATTAAATGTTTTCAGCACACAGTACATTATAAATATACTTTTAAAAACTATGGTATATATTTCATTCTTTTTGTAGTGACTAGACTGATAGAATCACAAGAGACGGGAAATGGATGGTATATTGTTATAAAGCAGACATTTGTGATTAAGAAAAAAAAAGACACCCATATTTTCCTCCCAAAACTGTACTTTTAACAAATAAATTAATAGTGCACTTTACGTCAGAGATGGGAGAGGTGGATGCGTTTCTATGGTAATAATAATAATCCTTAAAATGTAATTTGTTCTCAATTTATTTTTAAGTGTACATTAAAATCTAATATCAAATGAATATGCAATAGTTTAATAAAATGAGAGTTGTATCCACCCAGTGATCATCATTTGTGGAAGTTTTCTACAGTTCTTTATCTTGTAATGAACGTATTACGGGCGTATTGTTATATACATTATATTTCGCTGTTATATATATTTTAACAGATATTGATGAATACAAAAATTCAAAGATATTCAAATCTAATCTAAAAGTTTTTGCTTTTGAAGTTCTATATCTTCCTCAACAAACCTGTTTCATTAGTAATAAAACAGCACCACCACCCCCCACAAACATACACCTATACATTGTACTTTGATCAAAGGAAAACAGATCGCGGTACTAAAACTTCACATACACATCCCAAACAAAATGCTGCATTTTCCATTTATGCTTTGTGTACATAGTTAAACTAATTCAATTTATTGATTAGAATCATCTACATGAGCGTAATTTAACTCAAGTTAGATTTAATATTTTATTTGCAAAATCATCTATCCACCTGTGTTTGATCAGCTAGAAAATATACTACAAAGGAAAATGTAAATATATCTCTATAAACGCTATGTAAGTCCATTATTTTACAAATTTATTTAGGAGGTACAATTAATGTAACACAAACTGTAAGAAATTGAGCTTATCAAAGACTACTAGAATTAAAATCAGATTAAAATCAATAGCAATACGCGTGCGCACTCACTGCACGCCATCTACTATCTACTGATTACGGACTGCAAATAGAAGGTTTTTTTAAAGAGAATACGCTTATATGTTTATAAGTTGAGGTATCTTCCTGTCAATTTTTCTACTAATAATAATATGGAAATTGCTTATTTATTTATTACCCCCCCCCCCGAGCAGCTTGAATTTTGGTTACTGCTGTAGACAATTATTGTAATCAAATGCGACTAACATTACAATATATTACTTCTACCCACTGTAGACAGTAATAATATATTTAAAAATGTAAGCAAAAGGAAGAAAAACAAAAAAGAAGATAAGAAATATATATAGATATTTTTACAGGATGGACATTGGCAGAAAAGAGTAAGAGAAAATCAATACAAATTCCAATATAAGATGAGCGGCTGAATCAACAAGTGAGAAATCTCTCTAGTTGAGTCATCAGAGTTTGCTAAACCTACACTCATTAGTTGTAGTATCCCTAATGCAATACATGACGAAAAAAAAAAAATTCTACGCATATTAGAGCTTATTTTGGACAGAGAATATATGTATTTTATCGTGTTTTTTTTTTAAATCAATTGCTATATATTTATAAATAATGAACTTTTTTATTTTTTAATGAAAAGCAAATTACTAACGGAAGATATTTTCAGAGAAGGAAGTATGACGTAATTAAGCATGGCACGATTCTGCGCAGTAAATTTCAATGCTTGAACGTATTAGGAACTCCCAAACAATAAACCCTTTGATTATTATTATTATTTGCCTGTGTGGTTTAGTGCAGTGATAGATCCCTGGGTCGTGTAAACAGCGCTCTTATATCCAGTATTCGAACTCTTTATGAATTCCAGAGCAATACATGTTTATCATCATTATTATATTCGAGCATATATAAATGTACACTGACTTTACAAATAGCATATAATTATTATCATTAAAACTCCCGTCTTTCGATTTATTTTTTTTACAAGAAAAAAAACTTTCTGTGCTCAATTCACAGAAGAGGTTTTTAAAAATATCACTGATTGCCACGGCTTTAAAACAATTGCTACTTCGAGACAGAAAGCGTTTGGTGAAAGGTTTAATATAACCTTTGATTAAATGAGAGAGTGGTTGACTGTCTGTTTTCTCGTATTGTTTATTATACAAATAAGGAAACATCTATGAAACAGCGAAATTAAATGACACTGTATTTAAACTACATTTCAAATGCAAAATACGATTAGTGTTCGGATTTATAAAAATGTATGGGCGAAAGAATTTATTTTGGTCTCATAAAGCTTTTATTGGAATGTTCTTACGACCCGGATTCAATTCAAAGTAATTTTTTTTTTTTAATTTCCAAGCTAGTTTAAGATTTTTCTTTTAACATAGTTAGGCTATGACCAGCTTAATAGATATCCAGCTATTCTTAGTATAAAAAAACCTATCCAGCTAAAAGGCATAACTTCAAGCCTCCATCACTCAATATACAGTCTCCAAGTAAGTTTAAGACTTTAATTAATTAAGGTAACTAGACCATGATTAACCTAACAGGTATCCATCTATTCTTCATAATAAAATTAAAAAAAAACTTACGAAAGCAAGAAAATTAGTTTCAAACCTTCATTATTTAAAATACAATCGCCAGGAAAGTATAAATTTTTAACTTATATGTATTCACCTATTCTTAGTAAAAACTTATGAAGTGAAGAAGGATGATTTACAAATCCTCATCAGTTAATATACAATCTCCAAACAATATCTGGTGACTCAGAAAAGAAAGAAATTAGTAACAATCTTCAAACAAGTTTAATATTTTTCTTTCAGATTAAGTTAATAATAATTCAATGGGTATCCAGCTATTCTTAGTAAAAAATCTATGAAGCCAAGAACAGTAACTTCAAACTCTCATTGCTTAACATATATAGTCTCCAATCAAGTTTTTTTTTATCTTTCCATAATACATTATGAATAACCCAAAATCTATGAAGCCATGAAAGACAACTTCAAATCCTCGTCAATTAATATAGTCTCCATCAAATTTAATTTTTTTTCCAGATAAATAGGTTATGAATTATCCAATGGGTATCCAACTATTCTTATTAAGAAGAACTATAAAGCCAAGAAAGATAACTATAAATCTTCATCATTTAATTTACAATCTCCACACAATTTTAAGAATTTTCTTTAAGATATTTAAGCAATGAACAACCTAATGAGTATCCAGCTAGTCTTAGCAAACCCCAGAAAGTAAAGAAAAATAATTAAAAACCCTCATCACTTAACATATAGTCACCTCTTTTTTTACCATATGTCAAAGCATCGGCAGGGAAGCGAACCCGTGACAACTGTCTGCAAGCAACTGCTTGCTTGCAAGGCAACTGTGCTGACCTCTCGGCTACCAATGCTTGATTAGTCATCTTCTTTACTTGATCTTTGTAGAATGCAGGATATATATTTGCTCTACTGAAAGTGATTCAAGTATTGTTTAAGTTTTTCTCTACATATTCCAGAATTAATACTAGCCATATAGTGTGCATAATAGTTCAAATTGATTTCTGTTATATTTTTTAAATTAAAATATAAATAAATATTTTATGGCCATGTATAACCAAATTACCTACGATTGTTTTTTTTTTTTTTTTCTAGTTTTAAAGATCATTTTCAGCAAAGGAGTATTATGATATTTTGCATTTTAAAACCTTCAGAAGGTTGGCCCATCGTTTCTTTCTAATAAGAATTTTTATACCACTAAACATCACATGATCACCATCTCTTATACTAGCACTTAATTGTTATTAAACAAGGCAAAACTCTCCATACAGAAACTAGTCTGGGGATATTGGATAAGTAGTCACTAGATAGAGATTTTATGCACAAGCCTTCTGGCATCCATTGATTACTCTGGTTGGCACAGGGTGGCACTACTGAATGGAGAGTTTTGCCTTGTTTAATAAGAATTTTTATACATGTTCAACATTTGATTTTAATATTTAAACTATAATTTTATAATAAAATTCAAGATAGAAAAATAAATCTATAACTGAATATCCTAAGAAATTATGTGTGATCTTTGGAAATAAGTATGTAATGAGAACAACTACTTTTTTTTTAGAGAGAACCAGTGGGGGGGGGGGTGAAATCTTTGTTGATTAAATTTCATTTGTAAAATGAGAACTAATTAATGTTTAGTTATCATAAATCTATGAAATTCTCAAAAATTTAAAATTGTATTTATAAATTATTAAATATCACCAAAGTTCAATATTATTGTCTTTAGTAAACTGTTGTTGATAGTAGTTTCCTTTGTAGGATTATAACCATTTTATTAACTTGTATTTTTAAAGAAAAATAATAATGGTCTAAAATCAAAGTATAATTGGGTATACTTTTGTTTCTAGATAATTATTGTACAAATATTTTGTAAAAATAATCATAAATAAACTATTAAAAATATACATTTTTTTTTGCACAACACAACAATAAAAGTTTACAATTAGTCTTACAAGGAAACTACTAATCAGTGGCATGATAGGTAGGGTACAGATCCTTTTGACCTCTTCAGACTTTTAACTAATAAATCAACATATTTTATTTCAAGTTTCTATCATCAAAATAAACACAGAACTGGCTAAATAGGGCTACAGATAACTGCAGGGGAGAGCAAAGAAAAGCTGAAATCCTTACCACTGTCATCTCCAAACAAAGTATTTTGTGCGTTTTAATGATTTAGTTAAAATACCTATTTTAATAATTAATAATAAAGCAATTTATATCTATAATAATGCAGAAGGAATTATTCTTCACACATACGCTAGAATTGACACACACTCTTTCCGGTCAATAATTGCTCTAAAACCATAAATGTTTTTCTATTATGGCTACGCTTCCTTTTTCCCTATCCTTCTTGGCAATTTCTTTCTCTTTTCCCACTGTTCTATTTTTAAAATATCAAAAACAAATGGTTTTCTAAAAAAAAAAAAATCTAACCATTTACCTGTTATAATTTTTTCTCTTGAATAAACCAAAAAACACTAATATATTCATATGGATACAGTTTCATTTATAAAATTATATAAAGTTGTTAAGCTGTATCTTAAGTGGAAAAAATGAAATACGTATATTGGTGATTATTTATCTTTTCAACATATATGTGTTCAAGTGTATCAGTATTGTGAGATAGAGTAGAGAGTGGTGGGTCGGTTGAAAGTCTATGCTCATATACCTTATATATTACATATATAGACACAGGTATATAATAAGCCTGTGTGTTTTAGTTATTACATAGTAGAGATGTCTGCCCATCCCTAGTATACGTATTAAATGGATTATGTCCTGTACATGAGGGGTCAGATTGACCTTAGGTCAACATGGGTGTGACAAGAATCTCAGCCTCAGGGTGGCCTTTGAGCATTCCATCATCAGATTTTCAATTGGATGGACAGTTGAAGAATTGGAGTATGGAGTGGATTGAAGCCTGTACATTAAAGTATGAGGTTTGGCTATCTTAATATATATCTAAGCACTTATGGCATATATGTATGGAGATGGTAATCTGGACCAACTGATGATTGCTGATTTAGAATGAAATACGTATATTAGTGATTATTTATCTTTTCAACATATATGTGTTCAAGTGTATCAGTGTTATGAGATAGTGTGGAGAATGGTGGGTCGGTTGAAAGTCTATGCTCATATACCCTATATATTACATATATAGACACAGGTATATAATAAGCCTGTGTGTTTCAGTTAATATCACCTATAATATATTAATTTACACTAACAAAACCTTACTATTTATTTACTCTTATTGAAAATATACAATCTTCTTATCCCTATATGTATAAACATATGATGCATTTTGTTTTCTCTTCGCTAATAATTCTTCAGAAAAAGATTGGGTCCGTTTTCATGTCTGTGCTATCTTTCCTCTGTTTTGATTAATTTTGCTATTTTACCTTAATATTTACATAACGTCCACAATGAAGCATGATATTTCTAAAAAAATAATCGAATGGTTTTATTGTTCATGATATTTCTAAAAAAAATAATCGAATGGTTTTACTGTTCAGGAGTTCATAAGAAGTCCAAGTACAGGAAGTGCCAGAACTGGAATTAATTTGAGGATCTTATGCTCCAGAGTCTGAAACACTACCACTACGCCAAATCATGCAGAGGAAAGCATTTGAATGGCTTTATTGCTTGAGAGACCATAAAAAGTTTGAACACCGGAAGTTCCAGAACCAGAATACATCCTAGCGCCCCACAGTCTAGAATCTGGTACTCTACTACTGCACTAAACCATATATAATCATGATGCTGATGATGATTGATCATCATCATAGTAACAGCAAAACAATATTTTAATAAATAAAAATTAGCTATAAACTACTCTTGTATACAATTTATAAATAAATAAGCTTAAGAACATTCATCATCATCATAAAAGACCCAGAAAAAGACCACATGTGAGATGGATGGATTAAATAAGAAAGTGAGAGAGTGATGTGGAGAAGAGAAGCTAAAGATCGGAGAAGATGGATTAAACTTGGAGAAACCTTGATCCTGCAGTGGACTGATAATGGTTGATGATGATGATGACATTTCTTCCTTGCTTGAGATATGTGAACCCATAAGGAACAACATAACATTAAAAAACAGACAGAAATAAACATATTGGCAAATGCAAAATCTAATGTTTCCAGACCAAGCAGCAAATACGAATAACCAATCCACCATACTGAGAATAAATAATGGCCAACTGTTAAGCAAGTTCAAAAGATGGTACTTGGAACCAACATTTTTTGATTTTATTATCAAAACTTAACCTGAACGCTTTGCCAATAACACACTTTATTCAGTACAAAAGATTTTACACAAATATTGATCCACAATGTATGCTATGTCACAGAGAGGAAGAAACACAAACCCACTTCCTGTGGTACCACAATGAGTAACATACTAGATGCATACAAAAACCAGCAATGCCAATAATATGTTCAGCCACTTTCAGCTTACATGCATACTGGTGCACCCATTGCACATTTACATTTGAAAACAATCCAAGAAGAAACCCCAACACCTATTACAACAAGCTAAAAAAAAACTCAAGATAAAGACAGTATTGTTGCACAACCAGACATTTTTGTGGCAACATGGTCTCTCTTCAAAATACGCTTAGCATTATGACAAGGACTGGAATTTGTACTCTTAAAACATAAATTTAAAAAAATGAAATCAGTTAACACAACCCTATTGATAGCCAATCATCATAACTATGAATGTTTAAATACTTCGTTGAACAAGGTAACTTTCAGAATTAAGGACTAGACCCAATATTAAAAAGAATTTTTCACATAAATATATGTAATCCTAGTATAATCTTATTTCATATAACCAATTGATAATCAATAAAGTTTGCTCTCAAAGATCATTATCATCATCATCATCATCATAACAACAACAACAATAACAAAAAGTAAAACATACAGATACTTAAAGAACAATGTAAATTTTGGTTAAAAGAAAAACTAGAATATATTAAAACTAAAACATGTATAAAAAAAAAAGACATTATTTAAATTTCTTAGTCATCATCATCAACCATTATCAATCCACTGCAGGATGAAGGTCTCTCCAAGTTTAATCCATTTTCTCCAATCTTTAGCTTCTCTTCTCCACATCACTCCTGCACATGTTCTTATTTCATCCATCCATCTCACATGTGGTCTCTTTCTGGGTCTGTTACAATCTCTTGGAATCCAGTTTAAAATGTCAATTGTCCATCTATTATCATCTCTTCTAGAAATATGTCCAGCCCAACTCCACTTCAATCTTTTAATTTTTTCAATGAGGTCAGTAACACCTGTTTGTTATCTTACCCATGCATTGCGTTTTCGATCTCTTCTTGTTACTCCCAACATACATCCCTCCATACTTCTTTGGGTGGTCTGAAGTCTCTGTATTGCTCTTCTATTAAGTGTCCAAGTCTCAGATCCATAAGTAAGAACTGGTAAAACACATTTGTTAAAAACCTTCCTTTTCAAACACATAGGCATATTTCCTTTTAGTATCAAGTTATTTCTACCAAAAGCACTCCAACCAAGTTTAATTCTATGATTAATTTCCTCCATTATGTTTCCATCTGTATTAATAATCTGACCAAGGTATTTGTAATTGTTAACTTCTTCTAATTCATCATAATCAATCTTTATTTTCATACTTTGAGCAAATCGTCTAAACATTACTTTAGTTTTTTTTAACATTTATCTTTAGTCCTACTTTCATCTGATAACTCCTGCAACATTTCCTGCAGCTATGAAGCATTATTTGCAAAAAAACAGCTACATCATCTGCAAAATCTAAATGACTGAAATAATCTCCATTTACTTTCACTCCTTTAGTTTCCCATTTTAATCCACAAAATACTTATTGCAGCACTGCTGTAAAAAGTTTTGGAGATATGGAGTCATCTTGTCTTACACCTTGCTCAATGTTGACTTTCCCAGTATCATTATGTAATCTAATTGTTGTTGTTGCATTTTTATAAATATTCTTTAAAATATGACAATATCCTGGATCTATATCTTGATGATCCAATGCTTTAATCACTGAAAACATGTTTATAGAATCAAATGCCTTTTCATAATCTACAAATTCAAAACATAATGACAACTCATATTCATTTGTCCTTTCTATAACTTCTCTCAATACCTGGATATGATCTACTGTACTAAAACCACTTTTAAATCCAGCTTGTTCTCTTGGTTGGTGGAAATCCAATGTTCTCTGCAGACGAGTTGTAATTATCTTGGTAAAAATTTTATATAAAACTGATAAAAGGCTGATAGGTCTCTAATTTCTAATATCTTCTTTATCACCTTTTTTAAATATTAATATTATTACTGCATTCTTCCAATCATCTGGTACATCTTTATCATTTAGACATTTGGTATATAACTTTGCTAAAAAAAAATTCTATTTCTTCACCTGCTTCTTTTAATATATCAATTATAATTCCATCATTACCTGGAGCCTTTCCTTTCTTCATACATTTAATTGCATGTCTCACTTCTTCTTTTAAAATTCTGGGCAATTTGGAAGATGTAGTAGATATAGGAGGTACTTGTTCTTTATTACTATATAATTCTTGATAAAAATCTTCTACCAATTTCATGATGTCATCTCTCTTTTTAGTAATAATTCCATCTTTTTTTCTTATTGCAGATATAAATTTCCTACCAATACCAAAATGTTGTTTTACATTCTTGAGACTTTTATTTTCTTCTACAGCTTTCCTTGCTAGTTCACAATTATACTTTCTTATATCATTTTCAACTCTTTTCTGCACTATTTTACAAAATTCGAGATATTCAATTCTTTTTAATGCATCATTTTTGTATATCTTCATATTCCTTCTTTTTTTCATAAATTCTCTAGTCTCAGCAGAAATTTTATTGGTCAATTGCTGCTTTTTTCTACCAGCTATCTTTGTTGCAGTTTTTAAAACTGTATCAGTTATTTTCATATTAATTTCATTCAAATCTGAATCATGTTCAAAATCTACTAATACTTGAATCTGATTTGTAAGTTCTAATTTAAATTCATTAGAATGTTTCTGAAGGTTAGGAATATCAACTGTTTAGCACAGGTGGCACTACTATATGGAGTTTTGCTTTGCTTTGTTTAATATCAACTGTAAATATTGTTTTTTTTAATAATTTTTGTCTCTCTAGTTTTACATTAACACGTATTTTACACCTTACTAATTGATGGTCACTTCTTGTGTTAAATTTATTAAGAACATTACAATCTTGAAATATGTATTTCCTGTTGGTCTAAATATAATCCAATTCTGCTGTACCTTCATTTGGATGCTTCCATGTCCATTTCCTTTTAACATTTTTCTCAAAAAAAAAAAAGAATTCAAAATATAAATTTTTTTCTGCAAACTCCACAAGTCTATGTCCTCTCTCATTTCTATTACCATAACCAAAATTATCTACAGCACTTTCATCTTTTATTTGTTTACCAATTCTAGCATTAAAGTCTCCCATAACAATTTTAAAATGTTGTTTACTCTGATCAAAAGCCTTTTGTACATCCATATAAAAATCTTCTACCACTTCATCACTATGAGAACTTGCTGGGGCATAAACCTGAATTATCTGCATTTGGTATCTGCTATTAAGTTGTATAACTAATCTTGCCACTCTTTCCAATACACCATCAATCTCCACAATATTGTTCTTCCACTTTTTATTTATAATGAATCCTACTCCACTTGTATTTCCAATATTTGTGCCTTTATAATAGAATATATGTCCACTTTTTAAATCAATTGTCTCTTCACCTTTTCTTCTAACTTCACAAAGTCCAATAATGTCCCATTTAATATAAGACAGTTCTTTTAATTCTTGCAATCTTCCTTCACTTGAAAGTGATCTGCAGTTGTAAGTACCTAAATAAAAAGTCATCATCAAATGTCAGCCTGGGTCCGCAATCAGGGGATTCTTAGCACCCTCCGCCTTTGGCCACCAACCAATGCCTTGGTTGGTGACTTTACAGCCTTCTGGGAATAAGGGCCATGCTTTATTTTTGTCTGTCATAATTGTATATATGTATTGGAAAAATATGTATCATTTACACAAACGTTCATTCTGCCTTATCAGGTACTGAGAAGAAAGACCATGGTGTTTCTTGATCTTAAACTCAGAGGTAAAAAGCCAATAAACTTACCATGCCGGCTAATGCGTGTTGGTGAGCAGCCCATCCATGTTTGTATACTATATGAATAATCACATAGTAATAACAGCTGCAATGACAAGAATGTATGGAATGGATTTTAGGAATTTGCCCTGCTCAGTTCCTTTAAGGCCTCCAAGAGGAATCAAAGGGTCTCCTTCCAGTTGATAGCGAACTCCTTTCTGCAGCCAAATTTCTTAGTAAACAATACTATTTTGATTAATTTTTTTCGTATCTCATCACTTTCTTTTCTTCAATAAACAATCATAAACTTTATTTTCATAAATCCAGCTTAAATAATAAGCAAATTCGTATCATACTGGCTTGCCGTGAATTCATGCTTTGCATAAATATTTCAAGAGTATTGTGACTACTGATTAGGTGCATTCACCTAAAAAAAATCTAAACTTGGGTTTGAACAGGTCCGAGTACAAATTAGGAAACTGTTTCTGATTACAGGTCG
Organism: Epiperipatus broadwayi; assembly: GCA_028023455.1. Lineage (NCBI taxonomy): Eukaryota > Metazoa > Onychophora > Udeonychophora > Euonychophora > Peripatidae > Epiperipatus > Epiperipatus broadwayi. Next base: position 4,756,725 of record JAQFVV010000054.1, on the reverse strand, counting down.
TCCCCCCCTCCACCAAATTCATAGCCAAATCAGCTTATCCCATTGCTGATCAGTAAATAGGTAACTAGTTATTTTAATAAGACGGTAAATCAAGGCAGAAAAATATTATCCTCCAATCCTTCAATTACATAACCAATGAGTATTACCATATTCCTCGTTGTTCTCTTTAAGATCTGATGAGGATATCCGGAAAGGTCCTCGCCTGCAATGACTATTTGAAAGGTTTTGTAATTTATCTTAATCAAAGCTTTGAAAAGATGAATATAAAGTAAAAACAAAAATAAGAAATCATCTATTTTTATGTATTTAATAATGCTAATATAACGCACAATTTCAACCTTTGTCTAACCTTTTTGAATAAAATTAATTTACTGAACTTTTTAATCGTAATTCTAAAGTAAATTTCAATTAAGTAGTCAGAATTTGATGACCTAGTAACAATTATTAAAACTAATTAACTTCGGCGGTGAAAAGTGCTTACAATGCGAAACTTATACAAAAATGAATGTTTAAAGCTTACGCAAAAATGAATGTTTAAAGCTTACGCAAAAATGATTTCAAATCCAGTCTGTTTGGTAATCAAAATAATTTTTATAATGCAGATTCCTATTTTGCCAATGTTATAATTATTTATTTATATAAAGATGTAGTTGTCGTTTATATATCATAGAAAATTATACTTCACGTATAAACGTGATAAACAGAGTAGCCAAAATTCAAAAAACATTAATCATAAAAAACAATTTGCCAAGCGTTTTCGGTACTGTATACCAGACCCACCCACCCCCAAGAAAATCTTTACATAACTTCAAGGCCTGCCTCCACATAGCTCTAATCATACTAATATTGATAATCCATAATTATACTTTAAATAAATAATACAAAAACTCTGTCAGATCACGCTTCATACGCGAAGAATAATTTTCATTATCTGACAGAGTTTTTGTATTATCTATTTATTTATAATACATCATAGGAAACTGTGATTTTATTTAATATGTGTAACTTTAATGATCAAAACACTGCATCACGTGATTATCTCAATTAACATCTGCATTAGTTAATAGCAGTAACTGTATGTAATTCTTAAATTATCAAAAAACTCTATGTAATTCTTCTCTAGAAATATCAGTTAAGCCTGAGAAATCAACTGACATCAAATACTAGAGTTAACCAGTTCCGCAGACTAAAAGATCTGATAATCACTGCAATCTAATGTTCATTAATGACGCATGCTTACGTAGATGAATTTAAAGCAGAAAGATATAAAAGGGGCAATCGCTGATAGTACGGACATGTATAAATAAAATATGATCAAAATATTATAAACTTAAATACAATAAAATATTTAAATGTCAATCTAGCATATTTGTGATCAATAAATTTAATTATTTGTTTTACTACTTATGAAGATTCTTGCCTAGATCTGCTTTGATGACTATTTGTGTTCCTTGTTATTGAATTATATTGTCACATAACATCTTTATTTGGGGTGACTGTACGGACTATTCGCTATCCTCATTAAGTGCCTTGCAGAATTATACCATGTGTATTATTTTTGATAGACGTAGACTGACTTCTGTGCATGATATTTATGACAATTCTCATGTATTGTCTGTTGTTAGACTTTACAAGTATAGAGTGATTATTGATATATACCATCTCATTCATTTTTATGCCATAAATTGTTAATTGTAAATATTCGTTTAGCTACAAACTTTCAATTAATAGTGTCAGATTTTAACTTGGAAAGTAGTCATAAACAATCGTAAGCAATTTAGTTACAATGATGTCAGATTATTTAATTCATTTGTTGCTGACTATTCGATAGATATTGCTCATATATTATTATTATTATTTATATATATAATGTGTTTGAAGCTTTGGTTATTGTACTATGTGAAACAATATTTTTTTATTTATTACTATATTAACATTTGTATGTAGAGAGAATGATTAATGTGTGTGTGTGTATATATATATATATTGCTGTTTTGTTTTTTTGTTAACCTATGTAATTAATTTTTTTAGCTATTTTCTACATTTATAATTTATTGCTTGTATTAACCCCAATAAAGTTATTCTCTATATAAAAAATATTTGAAAACCAGGCATTCTTCACAAACCTGGAGCATAATTGTAAATATAGGGGAATAATATTGGCATCAACATGGGATTTGGGTTATCATCATCAGATTTTTAATGATATGAATGGCTGAAAAGTTGGAGGTTGGAGTAGATTGAAGCCTGTCCATAAAAGTATGAAGATTTTTTATCTTAATATAAACTGAGCACTGATTATATATGTGTGTGGGAGATGATAATCTGGACCAACTGATGAGTGCTGGTTTAGCACGAAATATGGATATTGGTGATTATTTATCTTTTCTAGGTGTGGGCATGTGTATCAGTTGTATGAGATAGTGTGGATAGTTGAAGGGTGCATGAAAGTCTGAGTTCAGATCCCCTATATTTATTCTCTATATGTTTTGTATATGATTAATGTGTATATATCTTTTTTTTTGTAATCATTTGGAATTTAATGATTCTTATAAATAACTCATCTGACACATTTCTGTTTGTTTACTGATATTTCACTTTGCTTTCTTATATATATTGCTTAATAAATACATTTACTACTGCTATTACTACTACTATTACTGATTCTACTATTACTATTATTTCCATAATTATCCCTATTATCACAAGATTTATTATTATCATTTAACTGTGCCCTGCTGCGTGTAGTGCAATGGCGGAGTTGTGAATTTAGAAGGTAAAAGTCTGCAGATCACAATTCGGCTATGATATTTCTGCTACTCGAACGTAGTATGATCTCCAGAATGAAAAAAAAAACTGTGATTATTTTTATTTATAGTTAATTGCAAAATGAAGGCCTTCCTTAGTTCTTTTTTCGCAAAAGAATATGTTAATACAATCTTCTTTTTGATCTGTTAAATTAGAAAATATAGTTAACTACTTTCAAATCGAGTAAAATTACCATCAAACGCATTGTGGCCTTAATCATTATTTTTAAGGAACAAGTGTTTCTAGTGTGCATTAATAAAAAAAATTTTTTGTCCATGAATATATCTATTTTACCTGGCTTAATGTTAAGAAAAATAATAAACTGATATTGTAAGTCATTAAATTAAATACACCGTATAATACTAAATTGTCCAAGCACTTTACTACTGTTACACAATGCTTTATTTACCACCCTTTCTTACAGTTTACAGTTTCGATTGCCCCAGCAATCTTCTTCAGAACTACAACATAATACAAGCATATGAATACAAATATACATGAGCGTATAATTTACATTCTATATATATATCTTATTAAATGAAATATATATCTGTTAAAAACTTTTCTAAGAGTTTCATCTTTCTGTTACTACAAGGGTTAACTTATGAGTGAAGTTACTGATTCTCAGAATGCTAAGTAAAGACGACAGCACAGACTTTATAAATATTAGAAATATTTTTAAAAACTAAAATTGACTTTTTATTCCCCCCCCCCTCTCTCTTACATCTTAAATTTAATTCACTTTTAAAAATTCGTTTCTATTTTTTTATATATATAACACTTAAAATATTTTCTTTAGGTTTTAATGTTATGTGTATGTTTCGAAGATGGATTGAGGAAAAGAAAATCTACAATAAAAGTTTTAAAAAAAAACTATATGATTTTCTCTTTCCTTCACCGTCCAAATTATAATCTAGATGAAAAAAATATTTAATACGAGACTTCTAAATTTATCATTAACTGATAACCTCAGTGAACGTAGTAATCTTAATAATAGTAAGAAAAAATCCTAGTTGTAACACAATCAACAAAATAACTGAAATGGAATAAATGACTATTAATTCGCTCACGGATATTTATTTAAAATCTCGTTTCTTATGTCTCATCACTAATAATAAATATAAAGACATTTCATGAGATTTAATTAACGAGTTTTCATGAGCTTTAAAATAAAGTCTTCAATATGCTTCGTATCAAAATGGATCTTCAAAAATAAATGGTAATTTACTTACTATTTTATGTTGTAATTATAAATTTATTTAAACGCACATTGATTACGTAAATAATATTTATTAAGGCTGTAGCCTCAAGCACATGCCTATAAAATGCGATAGTAGGGACCTCTACAGGTCTTAAAACCACAAGCTTACTCATTGGAAAATGCGATAGTAGGGACCTCTACAGGTCTTAAAACCACAAGCTTACTCATTGGACTTGAGTAAGCTTGTGGTTTTAAGACCTGTAGAGGTCCCTACTATCGCATTTTATACGCATGTGCTTGAGGCTACAGCCTTAATGAATATTATTTACTATTTTATGCTAACATTATTACCAAATTAATAACAATAAGAGTTAATAAATGATCATCTAATGCCAGTTTTTAAAGCTCAAGTAAAATAATAATCCAGACTATATAACTCCTCGTTATAAAAAATATCCGCAATTTATATAATTTTCTATGTCATTCCTATAAAAAAAAAAAAATATTAGAAGACATCGAATATTTTCTAGAATAAAAACAAAAATTCATTGAGATATTCTTCTATACATCAAATTAGGTATCCCATAATTCTATGTTTTTATCTTCCACTACCAAAAGGAGATAGTAGTGGCAACTATATTATTTACAAAATAAAGCTTCCAGCTTCCTTGAATTATTTGCTATCTGCCTAATTTGAGATCTATCCAGCTGCATAAAAAGACAGATGAAATCCAAAACATATAGAAATGCAAATATCACGGTATAAGCTTAGATAACATATGACAAACGAAGAATTGTAGGTACAATATTTTGTACTATCAATTATTTCTACATGAATTAACAGATTAATCTTAAATCATGAAACTATGGAAACATGATACAGTATGTCCTTACATAAAGGCATGAGTAAGTGCGTAAACAACTTTATTATTATCAACATCACCCTCATCATTATTGGAAGCTGTAAAGTTGACATCAATGGTTGGTGGGGAATTTGCTGTTAAATGAAAGGAAACCTTTTGATTCCTCTTGGGGGCCTTAAAGGAACTGAGCAAGGTAAATTCGTAAATGTCCACTCCAAATGCTGTTGTTGTTGTAGCTGTCATTACTATCTGACATGGATGAGCTGCTCATAAACACACATTAGCTAATGTGGTGAGTTTATTGGCTTTTTATCTCTGAGTTTAAGATTGAGAAACACCATGGTCTTTCTTCTCAGTTGCCAGATAGTTCTTAATCAAAATATCACTTGAATTTTCTTGAAGGCAGAATGAGTGTGTGTGTGAATGACATTTTTTCTAATAGATATTTAAAAACATGACAAACAAAAATAAATCATGGCTCTTATTCCCAGGAAGCTGTAAAGTCATCAACTGGTAGGGAGGCTAAAATCCCCTGATTATGGACCCAGGTTGCAATTTGATGATCTTTTATTTAGATACTTACAACTGTGGATCAATTTCAGGCAAAGGAAGATTACAAGAATTGGAAGAACTCTCGTATTAATTCTGTGAAATTAGAAAAAAAAGTGAAAAGACAATTGATTTAAAAAAAGGTTATTTACTATATTACAAAGGAACAAACATTGGAAATACAAATGCAGTAGGATTCATTATAAATAAAAAATGGAAGAACAATACTAGGAAGATTGATGAGGTATCTGAGAGTGGCAAGATTAGTTATTCAACTTAATAGCAGATAACAAATACAGATATTTCAGATTTATGTCCCAACAAGTTCTCATTGTGATGAAGAAATAGAGGATTTTTATATGGATGTACAAAAGGGTTTTGATCAATCAAACAACATGTTAAAGTTGTTGTGGGAGACTTTATGGCTAGAATCAGTAAACAATTAAAAGATAAAAGTGCTGTAGGTAAATTTGGTTATGGGGATAAAATTGAGAGAGGACATAGACTTGCTGAGTTTGCAAAAAAAAAAAAAACTTTTATATTATGAATTCTTTTTTTGAGAAAAATGTTAAAAGGAAATGGACATGGAAACATCCAAACAAGGATGCAGCAGAATTGGATTATATTTTGACTAACAGAAAAATATGTATATCAAGGGAGTGTAATGTTCTTAATAAATTCAATTCAGGAAGTGATCATCGATTAGTAAGAAATAAAATACATGCTAATGCAAAACTAGAGAGACAAAAATTATTAAGAATAACAATATTCACAGTTGGAAACATTTCAATGAATTTAAATTAGAAGTTGCAAATTGTTTTCAAATATTAACAGATTTTGAAAATAATTCAGTTTGAAAAAAATCAATAGAAAGATAACTGATAAATTTTTAAAAACTACAACAATGATAGCTAGCATAATAAAGCAGCAATTGGTCAGTAAAATTTCTTCTGAGACAAGACAATTTATGAAGAAAAGAAGGAATATAAAAATATATAAAAATGATGCATTAAGGAAAATTGAATATCTTGAATTTTGTAAAATGGTGAGAAAAAGAGTTGATAATAAGAAAGTATAATTGTGAACTAGCAAGGAAAGCTATAAAAGAGAAAACTTTCATGAGTGTAAAACAACATTTTGGTATTGGTAAGAAATTTATATCTGCAATAAAAAGAAAGAGATGGAACTATTACTAAAAAGAGAGATGACATCATGAAATGTGTAGAAGAGTTCTATCAAGAATTATATAGCAATAAAGAACAAAGAAAAGTACCTCCTACAACTACTATATCTTCTGAATTGCCCAGGATTTTAAATGAAAAAGTGAGACATGCAATTAAATTTATGAAGAAGGGAAAAGCTCCAGGTAATGATGGAATTATAATCAATATCTTAAAAAGAAGCAGGTGAAGAAATAGAAATTTTTTTGGCAAAGTTATATACCAAATGTCTAAATGATAAAGATGTACCAGATGATTGGAAGAATGCAGTATTAATATTAATATTTAAAAAAGGTGATAAAAAAGATATTAAAAATTACAGACCTATCAGTCTTTTATCAGTTCTATACAAAATTTTTACCAAAATAATTACAACTCATCTACAGCAAACATTGGATTTTAACCAACCAAAAGAACAAGCTGGATTTAAAAGTGGTTTTAGTACAGTAGATCATATCCAAGTATTGAGAGAAGTTATAGAAAGGACCAATGAATATGAGTTGCCATTATGCTTTGGATTTGTAGATTATGAAAAGGCATTTGATTCTATAAGCATTTCTTCAGTGATTAAAGCATTGGATCATCAAGGTATAGACCCAGGATATTGTCATATTTTGAAGAATATTTATAAAAATGCAACAGCAACAATAAGATTACATAGTGATACTAGGAAAGTTAACATTGAGAAGAGTGTATGACAGGGTGACTCCATATCTCCAAAACTTTTTACAGCAGTTTTGCAAGAAGTATTTTGTGGATTAAAATGGGAAACTAAAGGAGTAAAAGTAAATGGAGATTATTTAAGTCATCTAGATTTTTGTACGATGTAGTTGTTTTTGCAAATAATGCTTTAGAGCTTCAGGAAATGTTGCAAGAGTTATCAGATGAAAGTAAAAAAGTAGGATTAAAGGTAAATGTTAAAAAGACTAAAGTAATGTTCAATGGATTTTCTCAAAAGATGGAAATAAAGATTGATAATGATGAGTTAGAAGAAGTTAACAACTACAAATACCTTGGTCAGATTATTACTACAGATGGAAACATAATAGATGAAATTAATCATAGAATTAAACTTGGTTGGAGTGCTTTTGGTAGAAATAACTTAATATTAAAAGGAAATATGCCTATGTGTTTGAAAAGAAAGGTTTTTAATAAATGTGTTTTACCAGTTCTTACTTATGGATCTGAGACTTGAACACTTAACAAGAGAAATATAGAGACTTCAGACCACTCAATGAAGTATGGAGAAATGAATGTTAGGAATAACAAGAAGAGATCAAAAATGAAATACATGGGGGAGAGAACAAACAGGTGTTATTGACATCACTGAAAGAATTAAGAGACTGAAGTGGAGTTGGGCTGGCCATATTTCTAGAAGAGATGATAATAGATGGATAGTTGAAATCTATTCCAAGAGATTTAAAAAAATCTAAAAAAGACCACATATGAGATGGATTAATGAAATAAGAAGTGTTCTGGAATGACATGGCAAAGAAAAGCTAGAGATCAGAGATGGATTGAACTTGGAGAGACTTCTTTCTGCAGTGGATTGATAATGGTTGAAAGTGGTGATGATGATGGATCATATAAATAGTATTTCCTCAGGATGATCACCCAATGACTTTTTAATACTTAAAGATATGAATAAATAAAGAAACATTGTTAATATCATTATCATCAACAACATCATAGGCCTTCATTACTATGACCAACATAATTCATCTGTCTCATTGGTAGACATCCTTCTCTTCTTGCACCCCCAACATTTAATGAATTTAAGCACCCTATATCAAGAAATGTTTGAACTAGTCATTTTGTTTCTGCAAGAGTTCTGGACTAATCTAATTAAGCATCCATTTGTTCATTTCATTTGTTGCACAAGTTGTTCTCAAAACCCTTTAACAGCACCACAATTCAACAACATTGTAACTTTATCTACCCATTTTATTGTCAATATTCAAATAATGAATTAAAGTAAGTAATATAAAACAAAATTAATTATCATTTTAAAATCATATTCATACACCTAAAAATCTTCTCATTATTCATTATAATTCGGCACAGAGTTAGTTTGCAAAAGAGTGCTTAATTCAGCAGAGCTTATAAACCATATCTACAATTTCATAATTTTTAGGCTAACTGCTATTTCTATAGCATATTTTCATACTTTTCCCTAACTTTCCTAATGAGAGTGTGTTCAGGATTTCGGTGTTTTCAGTTGTAAATGTAATGTCATCAGTATAATTAAGATATTGATAGTTTTTTCCCACTGTTTATGAATCTACATTTGTCTTTTTCCTTTCGAGATTCTCTCATCATATATTTGATCAACGATTTGCATAGTAGGTGACAATATACAGCATTGTCTAATTTCTCTGTGATATAAAATTAGTCTGATGCATTAATTCAATGTAGTTCATAGTATTGCATATTGTTTTGAAACAACTATTACTTCTAAAAATATTCTGCAATTCAGCATGGTCAGCTGAGTCAAAAGCTTTGTAACAATCATTTAAATGAACTTAGAGTGCAACCACAATATCCAAATAATTTGTTCCAAGCCACTTTTGCCCATATATGTAACATCACATGTAATAGATCATGTTTTATTAATACTTTTTTATTACTATGCCATACTTACTGTTTACTGAACTGATATAGTTTATTTCAACATGCACACACACACACCCATATATATATATAAACATGTTTTATATGTGCAAAAGTATGTATATGTAAATTAAGATTATGGTATAATAAACAAAATTAAAAAATAATATAGTCATGAATAATAAATTGGAAGAACACATTTACGCATATTTTCTCCATGTGTGTTCACTCATCTGGATTTATTCAAAAATTAAAAATATTAATAAACAAATTATTATACATTATTTTTTTAAATAAAATGAAACCAAAACGTCAGATATAATTTTTCTTCAATAACTTTTTTAAAAAATAAAATATCAGTATCAAGTGACTGTCATCTCATGTTATTTTCATATTTTCAATGTAAGTAAAAAAAAAACATTATTAATAAATTATATTTATATATTGAACTATTTTCATCATATAATTTAAAGTATTGAATGTCTTTAGAAATATTTAACTTTATTTAAATTTTCAAAGAACATTCAATTGCTAGTAATAACACACAGATTAGTATATGGAATGTTTTGAGTGGTAGTATTCTCGACACTTCTTCAAGTGTTCTTTTCCTCCCTATCCTTCCCAATTGAACATGCTTGTTGATACATACATGGTCATCTACATTAGACATATCTGTTTTCTTTCTTCTTATCATCAGTTTGTACTCTTGCAATCACTTTTCAAAGAAGAAGATTCAAAACTATTCACATGACTGGCAAATAACCATATAAGACAAATAATGTATGGAAACCACTAATCAACTTTGTTCTTAATGAAAAAGTGGAGAAATCAGGAAGAACCTCGTAGATAAGTATATAAAATTTCTATTGACTGTTGCATTTGGCAGGATGGCTCAATTGGTTAGAGCATTACTTTAAAATTTAATACTCAAGAATCTAAGGGTCCAGGTATGAATCCCATGCTAATACAGTCACTGGCCAGGCCAGCAACACCTGAAGAAGAGGGGACAAAAAATACCTCTGATTGTTGCCTTTGGCAGGATGGCTCAAGTAGTTAGAGTGTTACCTTAAAATTCAATATTCAAGAATCCTACCATGCTAGTATTGTCACTGGTCAGGCCAGTGGCACTTGAAGAAGAGAGGAAAATAACACCTCACAACACATTGTGCATATACTAATCTGTGAGCTATTACTAACAGTTGAAAGTTCTTTTTAAATTTAAATAAGGTTTTCTTTTCTAAAGACATTCAATACTTTATATTATATGACGAAAATAGTCCAATACAAGTGGCCAACTACTTTCATGCCTAATTGTTTTTTAAAATGTTGGACAGAATAGCCTAGTTGGCTAAAATATTGCCTTAAATTCAATATCCACTCATCTAAAGGCCGCGACATGTAAAGGAGAGAGGAAAATACCACTTGAAACTTTATGATACATGGTAGACTGTGTTACTACTAACAATGGAATGTATTTGACAAGTTTAAATACAATTAGAATTTCTCTAAAAGATTTAAACAATTAAGATTAGACGATGGAAGTAGTCCAACATATAATTACGACAACAGAATATAATTTGTAATCAATTGTCGTTGTTGTTGTTTTACTAATTGAACATATTATTTAAACTCCAAGATATTTTTTGGTTAACAAAATGCCTATGACATGAATAAAACGACAAGAATAACAAAAACATACTAGTAACTGCACCATAAATATTCCCTATTAATTATAGATATTTATTTCCAATAGCAACTATATTATTTTAAAAAAATCAATTTAAAACTTATTTCCTTTTGTAAATTTAAAACATTAAGATGGAATTCTGTATTCTATTTTAGAAAAATCATAAAATTCTATACCTTTCAGCATCAGGTGAATAATTTATTCTTGGAAAATATAATCGATTTATTTTTCCAATATATATATATATCTTCAAACATTAATTTTCATTTTATTTACTTTTATAAATAAATTCTAATTTTTAAACTTATTACATCCTTTAAAAAATGGAGCATTATTATATATAAAACATTCAAATCATCCTTCACTATGTTAAAATATTTCAGTAACGCCCTCTGTGAATGAATATAAAGTCTGAACTTCAAACAGCTAAACTCAAAAGGATACCCTGTTGGGTCTACTTCTGCAAACGATGATATGTATTGAGATTCAGATCAATTCAAAAAAAGTGTGAAATTTAATTAACAACAATCTTATATAACTAGTAAACAAACATGTTTAACTTATATATACAAAGAAAGATTAAAACATTAATCGTTTTTAAACTTTGCTAATTCCCAACGTAAATATATAAGAAAGTATCATAAGGCATATCACTAGCTGAAATAGACAAAAACATTCAAATATGATGTGATGCAGTGACTTCTCATTAAACAGAGTCTCTTAGCAACTATGACCAGAGAAACCTGTTAGCCACTTTACCTTCCTTTTCCATTCCCCACCCTAAGTTTTTCCATAATCTGCTCCATCCCATTCACAACATAATATTTGTCAACTCTATGGCTTTTATATCTAAATTCCCGTTATCTTTTCCCAAACCCAGCATAAAAACCAATAACCTACTTTCTGTATAATCACTTTGTTCATATTTATTCTTCCATAACTTCATTATTTGTAGCCTTTCTGCTTTCAAGCATTTACATTCAATTAACAGATGCCTAATATTTTCTATGCTTACCTTACACAATTTGCAGACTAAATCACCCATATTTTTCCATTTACGTGTATATTCTCTTATTGCTAAAGATCCCAACTGAGCCTTAAACAATATACTACTTTTCTTGCTATTATCATAAATTGACTCACACCCAATGTTCCGTTTACTACTATATATATTTAAACTCTTTTTATTCTCCATACTAGTTCTCCATCTGTTAAGATATTTCAGCAACACCCTCTATGAATAAACATAAAATCTAAATTTCAGCAACTAAACTCACAGAGGGCATTGCTGAAATATTTTAACATCCTAAAGAGTGGTTTGAAATATTTTAACATTGTAAAGTGTGCATTTGAATGATTTTGTCTATTTTCACCTAGCGATATGCATTCTGATATTTCCTTCTATATTTACAAAGTGATTAATTTTCTAGTCTTTCTTTGTATACGTAAGTTAAACATGTTTGTTTACTAGATATGTAAGATCGTTGCTAATTAAATTTCATGCTCTTTGTTTAAATTGATCTGAATTTCGATATATAACACCATTTGCAACAACAGACTCAAGAAGTTATCCTTTTGAGTTTAGCCATTTGAAGTTGAGACTTTATATTCATCCCCTGAGAGCACTACGTCATGAAGAATGACTTAAATGTTTTCTATTTACTTTCAGCTAGGGATATGCATAATAGTATTTTGATACTAATATATATGTATATGAAAATATTACAACGGAGATCAAAAATGAAATTAAATAAACTGAGTATACTTTTGACATGTATGCATGATAATCATGCTGTTAAAAATTAACAGAACAACCAAGATTATGATGTGCATGCAAAGAACATACATTCCATTTACTTCATTTCCTTTTTTAATCTTTGTTGCAGTATTTTCATATTATTATTAATAATGACAGTGTACCAGATATTATATATATATATATATATATATATATATATAATATAATGTTAGTATATATATATATATATATATATATATACTAACATTATTTACCTACATCTTCTATAACAATTTTCTGATGTTTCAATCAGCAATTTTTGCTGAAAAAATAAACGAACTTCTTGCTAGACATAAGCTTCTCTCAATCAAATCTGTATTAATAGCTGAGAAAATTGGTTAAGATATCAACAAACACAGTGACCCAATCTCTATCAAATATGATCAAAAAATTCAACATAGTCTAATTAAGGCTTGAAAGAAATTGTAATGACAATTTAACTAAAGCTTTCCTTATATTGGCTTAATATTATTAAACTAGGTAGAGCTTTTAAACAAATAGATGTTAAATTCCATGATTAAGTTGTTACGTTTATTGGACTCTCGATTGTTTGCCAAACTAGTGATGATGACAGGTTTCATTGGCAGAAAGATATATCTAGGAAAAACTGAGTTTATTTTTTCATCAAATGTTGCCAGATGATCAGAAAAATTTCTATAGAGACTATTGATAAATAACATTAGCATTGTTGCATATTATATAACATTTAATTGATTATATATATATTTATTTATGAAATTAAATATTTTCATGGACTGTTATTATAATAAATAATAGAAATAATGAGATTATATCCATGTAAAAAGATATAACTTTTAACTTTTCATGTTGATAAGAAACTATCAATTACTACTAATTGATAACAATTGAGGCTAAACAAGTTTTCTCATTATTTATATAATTTTACCTTTTTTGTAATAATATTAATTTATACATACATTACATGCTACAATAAATGATACTATAATAAATAAATCCTATAGCATATTATAATAAAGATCCATCAACAAATGCAGATTATTGTCATAACATTACTGAGGACTATTATTAGCTAAAATAAAGTGTATAACATTTTCAGAATCTTCCTGCCTTTTATATACATTATTTTGTTATGAATTATAAAAGTTCACTTATCAATTTTACTCAAATTATCTGTTTATACTTGCCTTTAGCAATGAAAGTTTTTTTTATAGATGCTTTTACTTAGCTTAGAATATCTAATTGTTTATTTATATAAGTCAAAATTTGTAAATAATTTTTGATGTACTTTATCAAATGAGATTATTCAAATTTTATACACATGTTAAGTATCAATGATAATGTATTATATCAAGTTTGTCCAGCCAACTGCTCACATTAACAGTATTGGCAAGAGAAATTTCAAAACAGTTAACAGTTTAGTGACTTTTCAGTAATGTGCAATTGACAGCAGACTATTTTTTAAAAATAGACTATTATGATTAATTCACTAAAAAGCATTTACAATTAATTAAAACAAAAAGAAATGAAGGATGAAATCTTAATTTCTTTTGATTATTCAACGAAAACTTGCTTCTTTAGAAATGCTGCCTTCATAAATTCAAAAATATTGCAAATATTTTTAATACACGCATTTACTTTCAAATATAAAACAACATGGTGACATTATTTAGAAAATATTGGAATACTAAAAAAAATAATACGTATAAAAATATTTTATAAAAAATGTTTTTAATTATAAATTTATTAAACGCTCACTATTATTTCAGTAATAGTTTTAACAAGGCTGTAAACCTTAGCAATGAACGTCTGAAAAAATCGTCACTAGGGACCTCTGTAGGTCTTTAAAACACATGCTTACGCTATGAAGAAAAGAGAGGTCCCTAGTGACGATTTTTTCAGACGCTCATTGCTAAGGTTTACAGCCTTGTTAAAACTATTACAATAAAGTTTTTATTTAAATTGATATGTAATAATGCTTTAAAAACCAAAAAATGTTTTTTTCTTCAACCTCAATTTTGGTTGTTTCATTTAATTTAAAATAAAAGCACTATTTTTAAAACTAATAACTAAACTAGTCAAGTGTTGTTAGTTGAGAGGTCATTGCAGTCGCTTTGCAAGCAAGTAGTTGGTTGCAGACGGTTGTGGGTTCGCCTCCCGGCTGATGCTATGACATAAGAAAAAAAAACTAAACTAATTAATGTATGGATGCCCCACACTTTTATTTTACATTAAATATAACAATTAAAATTGTGGTTGGAGAAAAACATTTTTTTCCTTTTTAGTACATTAGTCATCAGCTTAAATAAAAGCATTTTTATATAATGTTAATATATATATAATTATGCATTCTGCTACATATATCATTAAAACAGTAGCAAACTTTTCATCCAATAGTGTCACCTAGTGCAAGCCATTGTAATCAATGTATGCAAGAAGGTTTGTGCATAAAATTTGTATCTAGTGTCTACTAATGTCAGACTACTTTCTAGCTTATAGAATTCATCAATGATGGTCAAGTGATGTTTAATGGTTTAATATATAATATTAACTATGATCCAGTAAATATAGCAAAAAATTATCATAGAATTTAAGAAACAATGTTTAAATTTATCACATGCATGAAGATTTTTATTACTGGGAAGATCCATTATAGTTTTCAGTATATTTTTCAAATTTAAATGTGTAGTGAGGGAAAGATAAATAAATTAATGCTATAATATTTTAGATTTATATTTTTCATTTTGTATTATATTTTTCCTGTTTAAATAATGATCTTAATATGCATCAAGTGAACAATGATTACTCAAACTTGTACTAGATGGCACTAGCTGATAGTATACTGATTCATTGTTTTTATTAAATGATTGCGCTAAATGATAACTTTGATCTAGCCTATAAATCCAGAATGAATTATTGATAGATACATATTTTAATCTGTTCTCAAATGAACAAATGTTATAATGAATGAATTTCTAGAAACAACTATGTTCAATTTAATATATCCAATTTATTACATTCAAAGATCAGCCTTTCAAGCTAATAGTGCATGCGTCTTTTGAGAGTGTTAAATAACAAATGAATACAGATATCCAAATATTGATCTACAAATAGGTTTATGTCTATATTTGAAGGTAGAAAACGAATATGAATAAAATATCTCTTTAACTAATAGATAATTAGACAAACTTATTTTTTGGTGGAAAGCTACTGGAGATGCTTCTACTCAAGGTTGTTAAAACAGGGAAAACTCTCCATACAGGAGCACTATTCAGTGCAAGCCAGAGTAATCAATGGATGACAGAAGGCTTGTGCATAAAATCCCTATCTAGTGCCTACTTATCCAATATCCCCAAACTAGTTTCTGGCATGTGGCCTTTGTCAGTGAGGCACTTTGGATCTAAACGCACTGAACCTAGATCTTAGGATCTAATGCAACCCTCCAGCAGCCACCTTTTATCTCTACTTAACTACAAAACCAAAACACAATATTTTCAATCCAAGCTCATTAGCTTATGTAGTCATATAGGTCTGAACTCAGTTCAGCATCGTACATTTTGGTGTCTTTGGTTCTTTAATAACCATAGTCACCATGATCCTATTAGGGAGGATTGATGTTAAACCACTAAACGTCACATGACCACTGTTTCTTATGTTTGCTCATAACTGTTATTAAAACAGGCAAAACTCTTCATACAGTAGTGACACTCAGTGCAAGCCAGAGTAATCAATGGATGCCAAAAGGCTTATGCATAAAATCCCTATCTAGTGCCTACTCATCCAATATCCCCAGATTAGTTTCTGGCTTGTGGCCTTCATCAGTGAGGAACTTTGGATCTGAGAGCACTACGCCTAGATCTTAGGATCTAATGCAACCCTCCAACAGCCATCTTTTATCTGGGTTTGATAGTTCTGAATTCAAATACCAAGTTTTGTTGAAGGCAAGATAAATGTGTGTAAGAATGATCTTTATATATTTCCAATCATGACAAAAAAAAACTAAATTAAGGTCCTTATTCCCAGGAGGCTATAAAGTTGCTAGCCAAGATTATTATATCCCTTTAACCCACTCATTTACATTTTGATAAAAAAAAAAAAAGTTCAGTTTACTGAAGTTAAAACAGCTTTTTGTATTTTTTAAAAATGGGAAGACTAGATTCTGAAAAAATGTCTGAATAAACTGTAAACTTACAAAGCCTTGTGTAATTTGATACAGTGGGACTGGTATAGATCTTGAAAGTCAATGTCCATAAATCTTAGCCCAACTTTACATTTCCAGTGCTTCTTATGAATTATTGAACCATAAGCAATTAGTAACAGAAAGTCAGAATACTAAGAACACACTGTTTTTAAATGATGATCTTTTATTTAGGAATCTACAACTGCTGGTCACTTTCGAATGAAAATTGATTGCATGAACTGGAAGAACAGTATATTCTTAAATATATTATTGACTTTGTGAAACTATAAAAAAAGAGTGATGAGACATTTAAATTTAATAGTGGACAGTTATTTTTATCACAAAGGTATAAATATTAAAATCCCAATAGAGTCATGCTATATCAGACAGAATGGCAATGAGGACAAAAAATGAAATTGTTATGCATGGAAGAAGTCTATAAAAAAGAACAAAGAAACAGAAAGTAACACATATAGTAATTATATTCTCTGAAATGCATGGAAATTTTAAATGAAATAGTAAGACATGGAATTAAATCTATGAGAAAGGAAAATATCCACAAAATGATGGAAGTATAATTGATAAAATAAATAGATGAAGAAATATGAAAAATGTTGGAAAGATTTTGCACTACATGTCTAAATGATAAAAATATGTCTAATGATTGTAGGAATACGTGTATATTGGTGATTATTTATCTTTTCAACATATATGTGATTGATTCAGGTATATAATAAGCCTGTATTTCAGTTATTACATAGTAGAGATGTATGTCCATCCCTTGTATATGTATTAAATGGATTAGGTCCTGTACATGAGGGTCAGACTGACTAGGTCAACATGGCTGTGACAAGAATCTCAGCCTCAAGGTGGCCATCGAGCATTCCATCTTCAGATTTTCAAGGGGATGGATGGTTGAAGAGTTGGAGTGTGGAGTGAATTGAGGCATGTCCATTAAAGTATGAAGATTGTCTATCTTAATATATATCTAAGCACTTATTGCATATATGTGTGGAGATGATAATCTGGACCAACTGATGATTGCTGGTTTAGCATGAAATACCTATATTGGTGATTATTTATTTTTTCAATATATATGTGTTCAAGTGTATCATTGATATGAGACAGAGTGATGAGTGGTGTGAAAGTATGTGCTCATATACCCTATACAGTAGTAATATTATTTTTAGAAAAGATAATGTGATAAAAAAGATCTTAGAATTACAAAATTATCAGTCTTATGATACAAACTCATCAACAATTAAATTTCGATTCTAACTAACCAATAAAACCAACTGGATTTATAAGTGGTGGTTTACTTCCAAGTATTGAGATAAGTTACATAAGGCTTCAATAAATTTAGGGTTTGAAAGTCACTTCATTTTATAAGCATTACTATAGTGATTAAAGCATTGGACTAAGCTATAGATCCAGGATATTATAGACTTCTGAAGTATCTTTATCAAAATTCAATAGCAATGATTAAATTCCATGGTGTAACTAAGAAGAATAACATTCAGAAGGGTGCACAACAAGATGATTCTACTTGTCCAAAATTTTTCTACTTCAGCTTTACAATAAGTATTTTGTAGATTAAAATGGTAAGCTAAGGATTAAAAGTAAATGGAGATGAAATAAACCTTTTTGATTTTTCAGATGGTGTGTTTATTTTTGCAATTAATGCTTCAGTGCTTCAGGAAATGTAGAAGTTATCAAATGGAAATAAGAAAATAGGACTAGTCAAGCATTGTTAGCCGAGAGGTCAGTGCAGTCACCTTGCAAGCAAGTAGTTGGTTGCTAGATGGTTGTGGGTTCGCCTCCCAGTCGATGCTATGACATATGAAAGAAAATAGGACTAAAGATAAATTCTGGTAAGACTTGAGTGATGTTCCTTATATTTTCTCAGAAAACTAAAATAAAGATTGACGATGATGAATTAGAAAATGTTAATAAATTCAAATATCTTGAGCGGATCATTAATACAAATTTGAAACATAAAGGATGAAATTAATCAAAGAATTAAATTGGATGAAGTGCTTTTGGCAGAAATAACTTAATATTAAAGAGAAATGTGCCTATAGGTTTGAAAAGGAAGGTTTTTCAATAGATGTGTTACTACTTCTTACTTAAAATGTAAACATTAAAAACCTAAAGCTAAACTAGTCAATAAAATAATAAAAATTACTACCAAATTCACAACTCAACCAGACTAGCCAAAAAAATAAATAAATTCTGAAACACAACCAAAGATTTCACTGCTACAAGCAGACTTCTCAAATGTAAAGAATTCAAAATAACAACATATTTAAACTAAATATCACCCACAATTCCACTTATATCCCATACACACTTAATATTAAAGATTCTTTAATTCTTCTTTTTATTTCATTTCTCTCAAAAATAATAACCTTAGCCTCATCACAATTCAGTGTGGCCTGTATCTTTCTCATGGATATATAAAGCAGAACTAAGATATTAATTTCTAACACTACTTTTATGTGCCTTTATTATTTCATTTAAGCTACTCTGCCCTATATACACTCCCATAAAAAAAATCAAGAAATAATATACACTACTCCAGGAATAAGTCTTTCTATCAAAAATTTCTTGCATTATTCAATAAATTATTCAAAGTAATACCCTTTTTTCAAGCAATATCTTATTTCCAAACAAATTACTATTTTTAAATACAATTCTATAGGAAGACAATTTAAATATCAAAGAAATAAAATCATATTTTTCTTTATTCTTTACATTATTACAAATATTGATTTTTATTTCTTCGCCATTTAAATTGTCTTCCTATAGAATTGTATGTAAAAATATAAATTTGTTTGAAAATAAGAAAATTGCTTGAAAAAAAAATATTACTTTGAATAATTTTTTACATAATACAAATAAGCCAATAAGCTAATGCACATGTGCTTTGTAGATGTCACTATATAAATGAATACTTCCACTTTTTCAAACACAAAAAAGTAATTTAAAGTGATCAATTAACAACTTCACGCTCTCATTTTCAAACACTTAAGATTTACCCATACATATACGTTTGGGTCAAAAAGTTAGATGGATTCATTCTATCTTTTCCCAAAGACTTTATCTTGTGTTTGAAAAAGTGGGAGTATTTATTTATATAGTGACATCTACAAAGCGCATGTGCATTGGCTTATTGGTATTACAGTTTATAAAACATTGCGCTATATAAAATAAATGTCTTGTTTACATAATACAAAGGAAATTTTTGATAGAAAGTCGGTGCATATTATCCCTTGTTTTTGTAAGTATGTATATATAGGTCAGAGTAGTTTGATATTAAATAAAAGAATTAAGGTACATGAAAATACAATTAGAAATAAATATTTCAGCTTTGTTTTATATCTCCTTGAAAGAGATACAAGTCACACCATTAGTTTTAAGAAAGCTAAGATTGTTTTCTTGGAGAGAAATGAAATTTTAAAAAAATTAAAGAATCTTTATTATTAAAAATTTAGGCTTCTGAAGCAATCAACTTATTGAAAAGTTATTTTAATATTAAGGGTGTACGGAATGTAAGTGGAATTGTGGGTAAGGTTTAGTTTAAATATGCTATTATTTTGTAATTCTTCACACTTGAGAAGTCTTCTTATAGCAGTGAAACCATTGGTTGTATTTTAGAGTTTGTTTGTTTGTTGTTGTTTTTTGGCTAGTCTGGTTGAGTTGTGAGTTTGGGCTAATTTTGATTACTTCTTATTTATAGATCTAAGACATAGACACTCGACAGAAAAGTAATACAAAGATTTCAGACCACTTAATGAAATATGGAAAAATGTATCTTAGAAATAACAATAAAAGATGGAAAATGAAATATATGGGTAAGAGAACAAAATAGTACTACTGATATCATTAAGCATCACATGATCACATTTCCTATACTAGCACATTAATTGTTGATAAACAGAGCAAAACTCTCCATACAGTATTGCCACCTGTGCTAAACAGAGTAATCAATGGACGCCTGAAGGCTTGTGCATAAAATCCCTATATAATGCCTACTCATCCAATATCCCCAGACTAGTTTCTGGCTTGGAAAAGAGCCAAAGACACCAAATGTATGGGTGCTGAACTGAGTTCAGACCCATATGACTATATAAGCTATTGAGCTTAGATTGAAAATATTTTTTGTGTTTTCCAATTTCATTCTCATAGTTTTGTAGTTAAGTAGAGATAAAAGGTGGTTGCTAGAGGGTTGCATTAGATCCTAAGATCTAGATGCAGTGCTCTCAGATCCAAAGCTCCTCACTGACGAAGGCCACAAGCCAGAAACTAGTCTGGGGATATTGGATGAGTAGGCATTAGATAGGGATTTTATGCACAAGCCTTTTCTGGCATCCATTGATTACTCTGTTTAGCACAGGTGGCAATACTGTATGGAGAGTTTTGCTCTGTTTACTACTGATATCATTAAAAGAATTAAGAAATCGCAATCAAGCTGGACTAGACATATTGCTAGATAAGATTATAGATGGGCACTGAAGTTGTAAATTGGATTCCAAGAGATTGTAAAAGACCCAGAAAGAGACCACATGTGAGATAAATAAATGAAATAAGAAAGTTTGGAAGTATGTCGTGAAGAAGAGGAACTAGAAATAGGAAAAACTGGATTAAACTTGGAGAAACATTCATCTTGTAGTGAATTTATGATCGAAATTGATGATGATGATGATAAAAAATATAAGACCAATAACAGAGAAAATCTCCGTAACAATTAAAAATTGTGTTTAACATTTTTTTTTAACTTCACTAACAGAAAGTTTTAAAAATATTTGCTGCTCGCAAATTTTACAGATATAGAGATTTAAATTATAATTTTACAGCTATTATAAAAAAAATTAATGAATTCTTTTAAATCAATAAATTATTTTTAAAAAGTTATATAAGCGTTTTTTAAAAAATATTTTTTTAATCATTTTTCAACTTCTTTCAGCTAAAAAAATGTTTGAATAAAAGACTATGCAATATATAATTTTTAATATTATCTTTTAAATG
Source organism: Epiperipatus broadwayi (assembly GCA_028023455.1). Classification (NCBI taxonomy): domain Eukaryota; kingdom Metazoa; phylum Onychophora; class Udeonychophora; order Euonychophora; family Peripatidae; genus Epiperipatus; species Epiperipatus broadwayi. The sequence continues at coordinate 4,734,802 of JAQFVV010000054.1, read as the reverse complement.
GATTAACTAAAAAAAGTGTTTGCGTAACTTGTTAGCAATATATATGTTGCAAGATAAACAATAAACATAATTGCGTTTTAGAACATGATTTTAAATAAATTTTTGATTATGAGCCAGCAATGCTCTATTTTTACGGTCAATTTTTATTATTCAAGCAGTATTGCTCAAGCCAGCTAGTAATCTAGTATTTTTTTTTAAAAAAAAAAAACTCATTTAATCATGGGGCTGAAAGTTGTTTTCAAGAATACAAGATTATCATAATCTCTTTGTAATAGGATGTAAATATATATCCATACAGGACATTTTTCTCGTAATCTTTTTACAACAATACATCTTGTCTTATCCAAATATATATATAACTTAACTTTCAGGTCAATATCATCTTTAATCCTTTTTTTTTTTCAAACAGAATTTATTGGTCAATTAGAAATACAATATGAATACAATGTTTTTTATGGATATTGAGCTTTGCTGCCTATGGTTAATCTTGTGTTTAAACCTCCAGCGATACGTGGTTGAGCTTGAGGCTGCAAGGGATTGTTCATAATTGAGAGTTCTTGTATTTTTTGGGGGTGGAATGTTCAGGTTTTAGGCAACTGGTAAATTGCCCAGGTATCAGTAAATATTCCCATGGGAGTAACTATTCGGTCTCTTGTCTTAATTTTCTCTATTAGAGATTAAATCACAGTTATTATTTTTGAAGATTTAATTGATATCGTAATAACCAGATGGCAAACGCGAGGAAAATTGCGATCCTGGTTACAGGAAAGTGTCCTTTTATTACAGTGCCTTTAATTGAAAAAATTTCCTTAGGATTAACTTTGGTACAAGCTGTGATGAATTTTCTAATAGGGTTCAAATATTGACATATATGAATGACATGTTCAATGGTCTCTTCATCATGTTTGCAAAGTTGACATGTCAAATCAATTTTGGTTAAACCCCTCTGCGCAACCAGAAAATGATTTGTTTCAGTGCACTGATATTTAATTTAATTATGAAATCCAAATGTTTGGACTCCATATGCCAGGATCTAAACTTCTTTATAATCTTTTTTATTGTAATTCCCAGGGCAGATGGGGGATTTGAGTTGTTGTTTATAGCTAGGGTGTAAGCACCCCAATAGATGATTTTCCTTTAAATGGAATAGGAGAGATTTGTGTAGCCTTTTGAACATAGTCCCATATAGTGTTGAGTCATTTACTTTTAAATGGTGGAGGAGTGTCCATAGGGTTTACTACGGGGGATTGATCGTTCAAAAGCATATAATTTAGGATTGTATCTTGTTAATTGTTTTCTGTAAATAATAGGTAGAGACTGAGTGGAGGGCCAAGCCATTAAGCTCTTTGGCTCTCTGAACTTTGTGCAAGCTTATCCTTTTGTTTTACCTCTCCACATTAGCCTTGACCAATCAATTATTGATCAATAAATGTATATACAGCTACATGAATGGAAAATAAGTCTACTATGAAACCAATATAAGCTTATATACAATATGCTATTTTCATCACAGGTGGTTAAGGTATCATACACTATCCCTATGTGCATTGAGTCCATGAACACCAGTAGCTTTTCTTGTTATTTTCCCAATAAATCTGAGTTTACATCTTATGCTATCATAATGTAAGTGAATTAGAACTTAGTGACTAGATAGCAATCGTATCAATGTAACATACGAAGAAAATATATATTCTTTAATTTATTATTTTTTATAATCAAGGCAAAACTCTCCATGCAGTAGTGCCACTCAGGGGCAACCAGAGTAATCAATGGGTGCCAGAAGGCTTGTGCATAAAATCCCCATCCAATGCCTAGTCATCCAATATTCAGGCTTGTGGCCTCCGTCAGTGAGGAGTTTTGGATCTGAGAGCACTACACCTTGATCTTAGGATCTAATGCAACCCTCCAGAAACCACCTTTTATCTCTACTTAACTACAAAACTATGAGAATGAAATTGAAAACACAGTAATAGTTTCAATCTAAGCTCAATAGCTTATATAGTCATATGGGTCTGAACCAAGTTCAGTAACCATACATTTTGGTGTCTTTTAACAACCATAGCCACCACTATCCTATTAGGCAGGATTGGTGTTAAACCACTAAACATCACATGATCACTATTCCTTATGCTAGCACATATCTGTTATTAAAACAGGCCAAAATCTCCATACAGTAGTCCAACTCAGTGCCAATCAGAGTAATCAATAGATGCCAGAAGGCTTATGCATAAAATCCTTCATCTAATGCCTATTCATCCAATATCCCCAGACTAGTTTCTGGCTTGTGGCTTTCATCAGTGAGGAGCTTTGGATATGAGAGCACTGCACCTAGATCTTAGGATCTAATGCAGCCCTCCAGCTGCCATCTTTTATCTCTACTTAACTACAAAACTATGACAAGAAATTTTGAAAACAATAATATTTTCAATCTAAACTCAATAGCTTATATAGTCATATGGGTCTGAACCAAGTTCAGTACCCATACATTTTGGTGTCTTTGGCTCTTTAACAACCATAGACATCACTATCCTATTAGGCAGGATTGGTGCTAAACCACTAAACATCACATGATCACTATTCCTTATGCTAGCACATGTTATTAAAACAGGCAAAACTCTCCATACAGTAGTGCCACTAATACTCTGCCTAACAGGATAGTGGTGGCTATGGTTGTTAAAGAGCCAAAGACACCAAAATATGGGTACTGAACTGGGTTCAGACCCATATGACTATATAAGCTATTGAGCTTAGATTGAAACACAATTTTATTCTCATAGTTTTGAAGTTAAGTAGAGATAAAAGGTGGCTGCTGGAGGGTTGCATTAGATCCTAAGATCTAAGTGCAGTGCTCTCAGATCCAAAGCTCCTCACTGACAAAGGCCACAAGCCAGAAACTAGTCTGGGGATATTGGATAAGTAGGCACTAGATGGGGATTTTATGCACAAGCCATCTGGCATCCATTGATTACTCTGTTTGGCACTGAGTGGCACTACTGTATGGAGAGTTTTGCTTGTTTTGATAACAGATATGTGCTAGCATAAGGAATAGTGATCATGTGTTATTTTTTTATAATCATTGAACATATTTAAAATAAACAATATATCTATTAAAAAATCTTCCATTTTGTGGCACATTATTAAGCACATAAATTATACATATATACATGCAATATAATGGTAAATGTATAGCCATATTCTAATATACTGTACAGTGAGGCTGCAATATACATAGTGTAAAGATACACCAGACCAATTCAATTATGTGCTATCCAAAAAATAATACTAATAACAATAAAAGAACAATAAATGTGTAAATTTAATGTATTTTATGGTATGGCAGTAGACATTTTTCCTCTGGAGTCCATATACAATCATGTTTTAAAACAACATTAAAATTTGTAAATTTAATAAATTTTGCAATATGACAACAATCTTTTTCCACCTCAGATGCTGCAATATCTTATTATTGAAAGCAAATACATTTTGATTTTTGCTTTATTATTCTATTAGACTTTGATGTTAAAACGTATTTTGCATAATAAAATGATTTCTAAGCATGACTCTAAAAGTCTTATGAAATTTAAGAAATTCATAAAACATTTTTATTGAATGATAATATGAACGTATCATATTAGTAGTGGCTGAAAAAGACAACAACTGTAAAGAGTGTCTTCCTGAAGGTTTGTGATGATGTTATTTTAGTTATGTTTATATATTGAACTATTTCCATCATCTAATTTTGAGTATTGAATGTCTTTAAAAAAAATTTAACTTTATTTAAATTTTCGAAGTAGATTAAACTGTTAATAATAGCACACTGTTTAGTACATGCACAATGTTTCAAGAGGTATTATTCTCCTCACTTCTTCAGGTGTTGCTGGCATGACCAGTGACAGTACTAACATGGGAATTAAACCTGGATCCTTAGATTCTTGAATATTGAATATTAATTTAACACTCTAACCAACTAAGCGATCCTGCCTAAGGCAACAATCAATAAGAAATTTCATATACTTATCTATGAGGTTCCTCATGATTTCTCCACATTTTTCTAAGAGCAAAGTTTCTTAGTGGTTTGCATACATTAGGTATAGTCACACTAGGTTGACTTATGGGTTATTCACCATTGTCATGTGAGCAGCTTCTTTGAGTTTTCTTTTATGTACCTTTTCATCTCTATATCTAGTGAGTGTTCTGTTTGGCAGAATGGCTGTTAGTTAGAGCATTACCTTAAAATTCTATACTTAAGAATCTAAGGGTCCAGGTTTGAATCCCATGCTAGTACTGTCACTGGTCAGGCCAGCAGCATCTGAAGAAAAGAGGAGAGTAATAGCTCTCAAAATGTTGTTCATATACTAACCTGTGTGCTGTTACTAACAATTGAATGTACTTCGAAAATTTAAATGAAGTTCAATTTTTCTAAAGACATTCAATACTTAATACTAGATGATGGAAATAGTCCAATATATAAATACTATTGTAAATAGTCTTGTACTGTATCAAAAAGTTTAAAGTTTAAAAAATTTCATGGAGAATCTGAAATGGATAATGACAAGTAGAAATGATGGCATGGATTCCATAGCCAATATGTATTGAAAAACATCAAAACAACTTGAGACAAGGTAGTGAGCTGATAATGAGAGTGTTTATATTTTTATACGTGTTTTTTTTTATATTTTTATTTTTTGATTAGAATACGCACACAATACATATTTACATAAATGTGTCTCTCAACTTATTATTAATAACTACACGATTTTTAAAATTTTTATTTACATTGTAATTTATAGATGTACACTATACATACAAAAAAATCATCTGTTATATATATATATATATGTTGAGAAGTACTGCACACGTGTAATTCGATAATATATAGAGAACTACTGCACACTTATAATTCGATAATATATATATACTAATATTCTCATGGATAAATGAATTCATAGTATTATTTCTGAGAACTTTCTGTGGTAATAAAAATATAATAGCTAAATATCTGACGTTTCAATACAATAACAAGTACTTTCCTCAGAGCTTCTTCTCTCTCAAACCATAAGAATGTGTGTGGTGAGAAGGAGAAAAAAATAACAGAAGAAAAAATAATGATTTTTAAGTCTTGTCACATACATTCTTATGATTTGAGAAAAAAAGAAGCTCTGAGGAAATTACTTGTTATTATACTGAAATGTCAGCTATTTAGCTATTATATTTTTATTACATGGAAACTGCTGGAAATAATACTATGAATACATAAGGGTATTTCAAGTTCACTATAGCTATGCACTCCATCTTATACCACTGATATACATGATTGCATACATGTGAAAAAGATAAATGATTTCCAGTATACATATTTCATGGTAAACTAGCACTCATCAATTGGTCCAGATCACCATCTGCTCAACATTTTGAGTATTATTATTCTCACTTTTCTTCAGTTGTTGTTGGTGTGATCAGTGACAATATTAACATAGGAGTCAAACTTACACCTTTAGATTGTCAAATAGTGAATTTTAAGATAACAACCCCTGACCAATTGAGCAATTTTGTCAAAAACAAGTTAGTAGAAATTTCACATGTTTATATATGAGAGTTGGTTCAAATCCTCTGGAGTCCTTCAATTTTTTTAATACTTTTTTCAAGGATAATTAAAGGTTTCCATATATTGCATATTGCCACACTGGGTTGACTTGTAGAATTATTTGCTACTGTAATATGAGCAGTTTCCTTAAATTTTCATCTTTGCATTTTTTTACTCTCTAACCAATATTTTTTAGATTTTCCAGATTGAACATATGGTCATTAGTACATACATGGTCTGCTACTGCAGATATATGTTTTTTTCTCTTTTAACCATTAGTTTGTGTTCTTTCAATCACTGTTGAAAAGCGTAATAGGTATCACCAATATATTTTCTACCTCATTCATATAGCATTTCATACATACATATTTTTTTCCAGCATTTGCAATTTGATTGAAGTTACATTTCCTTGAAGTGTGCTACGGCTTTGAAAAGCTGTTCTAATGTTATATTGATGACAAATTTTCTTTAAGTTGTCTGCATTTCCTGGGGTGCATGAATACACTACAGTACCGCAATTGTTTTTTTTTCTTTTGGTGTCTCTTTTTATTATCTATTAAAAGTTTTCTTGATGACAGCGAATGAATAACCATTCTTCATGAGAGTTTGTAAACATGAATCTTTTCCATATTCCAAATCACTGGTTTCTGAAGAAACTACCTTTGCTTTGTTCCATAATGATAGTATATTTCCACGTTTAGTGTTTCTGGAATGATCGGATGTATATCTCAAGTACTTGCCAGTGTGTTCATTTCTTATATATTGTTGATTTACTTTGCCCTGACAGAATCTCATCACAAGAACATCTAAAAATGCCAATTTTTGTTCTCCTAATTCCATTGTGAATCAGAATGACTGTAATTATGTCTCAGCATGCACAAAAATATCATCAACATAGTGAACCCACACTTTAGGCAGTCAGAAAGTAATATTTATGACTTGTTTCAAATTTTTATGTAAATGTTGTAAGCAAAGATCTCAGTGGTGAGACCATGGCCAATGCCTTGGTTTTGTTGAAATAATCCTGAGTTGTATTGAAAATACATTCTTGTTGCTGTGTTGTTATGCAGAATGTTAGTAATTCCATTATACCATCAATAAGTAGAGTTGTTTTGGTTTTAGACTACTATCATCATATAACCTTTTCCTTACAATAGACAATGCCTCATCACATGGTACATTTGTAAATAAACTTTCCATATCAAAACTTACCATTATGTTACTTCTTTCTATTTTCATGTCCCTGATTCCTTCTACAAAATGCTTAGAATGCCTGACAAAGAGTCTGTGTCCTGTATGGCAATGGACTAAGAAGTTGGGAAAAAAATCTCAACATATTTTGATATGGTGAATGTCTAGAACTAACAATAGGCCTTAATGGAACATTGACTTTATGTATTTTAGGTAGTCCATTGGCATACAGCACACAGCCCTTTGTCAGGGATTCTCAGCATTTTCTAGAATTAATCAGGGACATGAAAATGGAAAGCACTGATGCATCAGCAAGCTTTGATGTGAAAAGTTTATTTACAAATATACCATGTGATGAATCATTGTCTATTGTAAGGAAAAGATTATATGATGATAATAGTCTGAAAATGATAACTCTTCCTCTTAATAATATAATGGAATTATTAACATTCTGCATAACAGCAACATATTTTTAATATCCAACAAAATCAAGACATGGTTACATGGGATTACACTGTCAAACTTGAAACCACAGCCATACAATCTGTTCCATATCTGCCTAAAGTGTGGCATTGCTATGTTGATGATATATTTGTGGTAGGGTTGCAAGTTGAAGCATAATAACAGTCATTCTGGATTCACAATGGAATCAGAATGAAAACAAAAATTGGCATTCTTAGATATTCTTGTGAAAGACTCCTTCGGGGCAAAGTAAAAACAACAGTATATAGGAAACTAACATACAATGGCTTGCATTGGGAATATACATTCAATCATGCCAGAAGCTTTTAAAACTAATGCGAGGAGTAATTCAAATAAATTATTTAATGTTAATAATCAAGAATTCACATATGAAGAGGTATTACAATCAAAAATGAACAACTATGCAAATACAGTAAAAGCTGGAGGGAATAGAAGTATGGGGTTATGCAAGGATCCTAAGATAATATATTGGATTTAGGATGAGGATGATGAACAATCAACAGTTTTACCAAAATCACTCAATGAATAACTTTTTACAATGATTGAGAAATTTAAGGAATAAAGGCTAACAATTCTTTATCAAGAACTTAACCATAGACGAATTCATTTGATACGCCAGATACTAGACACTCCAACTAGAAGTATCTGAACTGATTTCTACAGTGGTTAACTTAGGGATGCATAATGTAAATATAGAATATCAACATATGTAATATTCAATCTTAGCATAAATAAAGTTTCATTTAATAAAAAAAAAAATTCATTCCAGAAGCACTGAATATGGAATAATACTAACATTATAAAAAAAGAGCAAAGAAACTTTGTTCAGAAGCCAGTGATTTGGAAAATGAAAAGATTCACATAGAACTAACTCTCATGAAGAGTGGTTATCCATCAGCTGTCATTAAGAAAACCTTTAATAGACAACAAAAAATGACATCAAAAGTAAAAATAACAATTATTGGTACTATAGTCTATCCATACATGCCAAGAATGGCAGACAAATTAAAGAAAATCTGTAGTCAATATAACATTAGAACAGTTTTCCAAAGCCATACCACATGTCAAAGAATTATAATTTCTCCTATGCCAAAGAATTCTAATTTCTCCTATGCCTAAACTGGACATGCTGAAAATTAAAAACTGCATCCATGAAATACCACGTGCATGTGGAAGGAAGTACACTGAGAGACCTATTGCCCTATCTATCTATCGAACAGCAATCTAAAGAACACAAACTAATGGTTAAAAGAGAAAAAACAAATGTGTCTACAATAGCAGACCATGTATGTACTAATGATAGTGAGGAAAAGATGCAAAGAAGAAAAATCAAGGAAGCTCATATGACAATGGCAAATAAACATGTCAACCTATTGTGGCAATATACAATGTATGGAAGCCTCCAATTAACCTTGCTCTTGGAAAAAAGTATTAAAAAAATTAAAAGGGCTCAAGAGGATTTGAACCAACTCTCATATATAAATATATGAAATTTCTACTATTGCCTTTGACAGAATCATTCAATTGGTCAGGTGTTACTACCTTAAAATTCAATATTCAAGAATCTAAAGTTATAAGTTCGACTCTTAAGCTAATATTGTCACTGGTCACGCTAGCAACACCTGAATTAGAGTGGATAATACTACTACTCAAAACGGTGTGCAATTACTAACCAGTGTTGTCTATTTGTGTGTTATTACCAACAAGTTGTTTGTATTTAAAAAGTTGAAATAAAGTTTAATTTTTTCTATACATTATGATTGATGGAAATAGTCCAACATATTATCATATCTAATATACCATCATCACAAACCTTCATATTGAATACAATTTTCTATACATAACGCCATCACTTGTTTAATTTTTTTTACCAAGAATGATTGCTAAACGCAAATGCAATACCTCCACCCCCAAGCAAACCGTATATGCGCAGATATTGAAAATTGGGAGTAGTAGTGAATTGTATTACAATATGCGTTTTAACACATTTCTATGTAGTGGTATAACCGTATGCACTGCTAAAAACATTTATATAGGTGCATATATATATACTGCAAATGCATTGTGAACTAAAAAATTTAAATGCACAAAACTATTATTATTAAGTTCTTTTATTTTTTAAATTGTGAATAAGTGAAACGGTATATGGAATCATGAAATTATGGGGGAGGTGGCGCTGCTGTTCTTTATTTAGTTACAAAACTGAATTCTTAATTGTCTATAATAATAGTAATTGAATGACTTCATCAGACAAAAGTTCGTAAGAAATTCGAGCGCCAGAATTACCAGCACTAAAATCGATCCAGGGCCTAATATTCCTCAGCACGATATCGTACCAGTGCTCTAAACCACGAAGGCACACTTAACTAAATATAAAACGCATTCATTAATTAATGGTTCCAAGTGTCTGAGTTCATAAACGCGCATACAATTTACACAAATCATAATAAAATAGGTCTTTATAGACAAATTCTTTCGCAAACAAAAGATAACCATCATTTAAGAAAGTGTCACAAACAAAAGATAACCATCATTTAAGAAAGTGTCAACTATTTTGGCAACCTTTTAATTGACAACAATAAACAGTGTAATAGAAATAATAATAATAAACTGTTGTAAATCTTTTAACAATTAAGTTGAAACTAAACAGCATATTTTCACTTTAATAAAACAAAATAATCAATAAACTGAGATATTTTAATTATTTATTTATAGTACAGATTTTTTTTTTTTTTTTTATGGGCAGTTTATTAAAATAAGGAACCAGCAGAGATTTCAACCAGGAAATAGATTCACCAATGACTTTATTAAAGTTTTCAATTTTGCCACTATGGTTCATAGTTTCTGTTTACCCACATTTACATAAATGGGTGGCTGATAAATTCTTTTTAAGAAGTTGATTACAACAACCATGGGTTGTCCAGAATCTGTTTGGTGAGACTATGGTTGAGCCTAGAAAGATTAAACGCAGCTGGCTTTAAGTTAATAATAACTTTAAATCACATTGTGTTTTATTTTATTATTTAAAGAAATAAATGAAACACAATAAGATTTAAAATTGTTATTAATTTATACGTATATTATTAAAATTATGCTTTCTAATGCTGTAGTCAGCAAAATTTGCTATAAACTTAACTAAAAGAAATAACAGACATTTAATTTGAAACATGTCAATTCCAGTTTCATTCATTCAGTAATATTACTGAACATTTAAGACCCAATTTAAGAGAAGATAGTTTATATTAAAACAGACAAAAAGATATATTAAGATAAGGGTATTACCAAAAAATAAAAGATAAATGGAAAATTATGATCGAGAGGAGAATTCTAATAAAGTTTAATAAAATTTTCCTTAAGAATGATTAGAAAGTAATATCAAAATATTATTTTTACTTATAATAAATACTCCCACTTCAAATTATAAGTTAAAAGAAACAGCATGTTAAGATTTGGTTTAATTTTTTATTAAAGAAAGTAAGGTAGAGCTAATATCAATTTTTTAAAAAAGAAAACTTGGTATGTTTAATTCAACTTAAATGAAAAAAAAACATTTAAAACAAATTAAGACTTTATATTCATTCACAGAGGGCGTTGCTGAAATATAGAGATGGGATTAAATTTATTGGAGAAAAAATCAAAAGTAATATTGATTAATATTGGGGAAAGAGAATAGGAATAATTTTTATTGGGGAATATAAAGTTAAGTGTGGTGAATAGGTATAACTATTTGAAAATCGTCTTAAATAATCAGAGAAATTGCTTGGATGAATGGAAGAAAAAATTGATAAATGAAGCAAAGAAAAGAATAGGACTGATAAAGAAATTAAAGGTGTTTTCATATAATAAATATGATGTAGCTACAACTGTATGGAAGGAATGGCACTAGCAGGGTTAACATATGGTAATGAAGCATTATGTGTTATTAACAGGGTATTAGATTATTTAAAAAAAAGTACAAAGAGAAGAAGGAAGACATGCATTAGATGCAGATGTGTGGACAACAAAGGAGTAATTCAAGGAGAAATGGGATGGTCAAGTTTTTATATGAGAGGTGAAAAAAGCAAAATAAAAATGTTTGATAGATTATAATTCATTGTTGATAAGAGAATAGCCAAAATAGTATTTAATTGGGTTAGGAGTAAAGGGCAGGCAACAAGATGGGTGAGAAAGATAGTCAGTCTGGTATGCAGAAGATTTGGATAAAGAATTTGTCAATATACTTATACAAAAGATGAGATGATTGTGTTAGGAGAAGCGTTGTGTGTTATATGGTAAGGAATTGGATAGTAGAATAGATGCATTAATAAAAGACAGGGACTTGAAGATAAGGAGAACTAGAATGTAGAGTAAAAAAAAGTTTAAATATATATAGAAGTAAAAAGAATATTGGGTGTGATTTAATTCATGATAATGATAAGGAAAGAAGTTTTACTATTTAAAGCTCGAACAGGATCTTTAGCAACAAGGGAATATTTACATAAATTGAAAAATGTGGATGACAGTCTGCAAGTAGCATAAGGAAGGCATAGAAAATATTAGACATCTATTAATTGAATGTAAAAGCCTGAAAGCATAAAGGGTACAAGTAATGAAGTTGTGGTAAGAGTAAATATAAACAAAGTGATTATATAGAAAATGGGTTCTTGGTTTTTATGCTGGGTTTGAGAAAAGATAAGGGAGATTTAGATGTAAAGGCATGGAATTGACAAAGATTATGTTGTGGAAATGGGATGAGCAGGATAGAGAATAGTATGGAAAAAACTTAGTGTGGGGAATAAAAAAGGAAGGTAAAGTGGCTAACAGGTTTCTCTGGGCATAATTGCTGAGAGATTCCTGATTCCATATAAGAATTCACAATGCATCACATCACATTAAGTAATGTTAATTAACACTGGGCAAAACAAACAATTTTTATTGGGGGTTATAAAGTTAAATATGGTGAATAGGTATAACTATTTGGGAATCATCTTAAGTAATCAAAGAAATTGCTTGGATGAATGGGAGAAAAAATTGATAAATGAAGCAAAGAAAAGGAAGGAACTGATAAAGAAATTAACAGGGTTTTCATATAATAAATATAATGTAGCTAGAATTGTATAGAAGAGAATGGTAGTAAGAGGGTTTAACGCATGGCAATGATGTGTTAGTAAAGTGATATTAGATTACTTAAGTACAAAGAGAAGTAGGAAGACATGCATTAGACACAGATGTGTGAACAGCTAAGGAGACAATTCAAGGAGAAATGGGATGCAAAAAGCAAAATGAAAATGTTTGATAGATTACAATTTATGGATGATAAGAGACTAGCCAAAATAGTATATAATTGGGTTATGAGTAAAGGGCAAGCAACAAGATGGGTGAAAAAGGTGGTAGAGTATGTGATGATTGTTAGGAGAACTGTTGAGTGTTATAGTGTCATGGAATGGAATAGAGGAATAGATGGATTAATTAAGAATAGGGGCTGGAAATATGGAAAACTAATATGGAGAGTAAAAAGAGTTTAAATATATATAGAAGTAAACAGAATATTGGATGTGAGTTAATTTATGATAATAGCAAGGAAAGCAGTTTACTGTTTAAGGCTCGAACAGAATCTTTAGCAACAAGGGAATATACATATAAATGGAAAAATGTTGATGACTTAGTCTGCAAGTTGTGTAAGGAGGGAATAGAAAATATTAAGCATGTATTATTTGAATGTAAGTGCCTGAAAGTAGAAAGGGTACAAATAATGAAGTTGTGGAAGAATAAATATAAAGAAAGTGATTATACAGAAAGTGGGTTCTTGGTTTTTATGCTGTGTTCAGAAAAAGATGAGAGAGATTTAGATATAAAGGCCATGGAGTTGACAAAGATTACATTGCAGAAATGAGATGGAGCAGGATAGAGAATATGGGAATGAATGATGGGAAATGGAAAGGGAAGGTAAAGTGGCTAACAGGTTTATCTGGGCATAGTGGTTGAGAGATTCATGACTCGATATAAGAAGTCACAGTGCATCATATCACATCACATTACGATATTTGTGTATTATAACAGCAATCTTTATGTAATACTCATCATTAATAATTCTAAATATGGCATAGAAAGGAATCGCATATGTATCCAAAACACTATCCAGGGCTGAAAAATGTTATATTCATTTGGTTAAAGAATCCTGGCTATAATATTGGTAATAAAAATATTCCATCAATTCTTTTGCAACTTAAACTTCTTACTAGTAATAGACCATAAATTGTTATTAGATATATTCACTAGTTCAAAACTTACTCCCAATCATTTAAGCTCATGTTTGTTAAGCTAGCTGAATTTTATATCATCATGTAATTACTAATAGAAATATATGAAGGGAAATCATTGCCTTAAATTCCTGACAAATTAGTTTTGAATAACAACTTTATTCACATCTTAAGAAAATAAATATGGAAATCATTTTACATCTTTCTTATTATAGGTTACATGCTTACAAATAGACAGTGGCTCTACTATGAAAACAATAAATAAGAAAAACGCAAATGGTAAAAAAAGAGGCCATCTGCCTGACACATCTTTAAAGAATTACATTGAATTAAGCTACTTAAGCATTATTTGTGTCAACAAGTTGACCACTCAATACAGTGTTTTAACAATAAATAACAATAAAAGGAAAAAGACCAGAAATACAGTGGCTATCTAGGCAGTTTCAGGTAAAAGTTTTTCACTCATCAAAACAGCATTTAGCTATAGTCCCCTTTCCACTGTCTGCTTATTAATCTTATTAGATACTGCTTAATTTAGCTTGTGACAATCTACTAGAGAATCTATGAAATTCTGATTTGATGTCACAATTTGTATTTACCATGGGATACATTAATGTAACTACTTTTAGACTCTGCATAGCAGTCTTTATATCCAGTTAATCAATCTTGCCATAACAGTCCAATAAACACCTATGGGTCTTTGATCTTTAGATTTTCAGTTGATACCATGTCTGACTGGCTAACCAGTGCTAGCATATTTTCCAATCGTAGTCTTTGGCCTCACCAAGTAACTTGAGAAAAAACTCTTCTGGTCTATTGTTCAATCCATTGTCAAATACAATCTTATTTCGCACTATCCATATAGTGAAATTTATAAATGTGGCCAGTCTAATTTTACCATAAAGACCACTCTTTATTGTCTTTGAGATATTTGTACATATAATGTCTGCTTCTCTGATTCTTTAAGTGCATAATACCGTAGATTATTCCATATTTCGCATTGATCTAGGATGTAGCTCATTGTCTCTTCATTTTTATTACACATCGGGCAGATGGATCAATTCTGTATCCCCGCTTGTAACACAGAAAGGTGCAGGTTGGAAGGGCTCCAAGGTTGACTTTTATCAGGAAATTCGCTAGCTTAGGTTCAAGTCTTATCCTTTTTATCATCCTCATAAACCTCAGAATACTGAATGAGAGAAGACTCTCCACTGTGGACTCATTGTTTTATATCCTAATAAATGCTTCCCAATAGTTAGGCTTGAAGCTAAACCATGCAGCTGATGACTTAATAATTGACACTTGTTGTTGGAACCAAATGCTTGTTTGTTTGGGAGGAGGATGATCGGTTGATTCAACACTCACCAAATGGCAAGGGGCTTTCCACACATGAGTTTTGGCAAAATAATTTCACTAATATATTGTATGTCATTTGAAATAGGAAAGTGGAGATGGAATGTAATCCCAAGCCTGTTTTGAGCCTTCAGTTTTTGGAGAAGGTTGAGACTAATGATTGGGACTTTTCTGCCCCAACATAGTCTTCTGCATTGGATTTTCACATTGTGAATAAATGCCCTTGTTGGGGGAAATCCAGCCAAGAAACTTGTTATTTTTGGCAATACTGTGGCAAATTAGAATAGAAGCCCAAAAGTTGAGATGCTCCCTGATCAAATGAGTTTAACAATAAAGTGATTTCAAACTGGACCAAGAATATCAATATAAGTGAATAAGTAGAGATTAATTAGCCTGTAAAGTGGCTAAAATAACTAATTGTTATTCTGGAATGCAAGAGTAAACATCACCATATACAGAGGTTAGGCATGAAAAAATACTTAATCTATTTCACCACAGTCATCCAGAAATAGTATGAGCTAAAACCCTGATGAGAAGGTATGTCTGAAAAATATAAATATCATATGTTCAAATATATTTCAGACAAATTACTGATGATGATTAATGATATTGATCACATTCAAGAATACTGAAAATGATCAAGTCCTACATCCTTTCCATTGAAGATCTTACAACATGTTTTTCCTATGAGTATTGGTTATATTTCTTGATAGCCATCAATTTTTAAACCACCCTTTTGATGGTTAGCATAAAGATACTTTATATTAGTACGAGTTTACATAATTGATATGTCCCCAGATCATTATTTCATGTTGCAAGCATTACTGATAATGATAGTGTATCTACTCTGAACCACACTATTCTAATATGCTATGCTTTGAGTGCAGATGCTGTTAATAATGGTCTCTGATATTAGACAAGTATCAGCAATAAGATAAACTTCAATAAAGACATTTTTCTTTTTACTTAACAATAATAAACACAGTTTATTAAATAACACAGATTAATAAATATCATATATGGTTACAAGGACATTCGGCTCTTTACTAGGTTACGAAAAATAAAGAAACCACTTTGATTCACATACAAATCTGCAATTTTAAATTACAAATACAAACAATGGGGAAAAACAATACAAATATCCATTATAGATATTTATTCCGAGTTCATTTTAAGTAAGGACTTACAAGTTGAACATTTTAATGGACTTTACATAGGCTTATAAATTTCAGAACTCCTACAAAGCTTAAAATACCAATTAGAAGAAATAATCCAAGACTTTTATCCATGGGTGATAATGCTTCATTCACTTCTTGAATGCATATTGAAAATGAGTAAACCAACGGACACTTGAAGGTAATGTTGCTAGATCTACATTCCTGTATTAATTCCAGGTTTATGGTGATTTTTATGATAACATAAACAGTAAGAAATATTGTAATAAATTGAGACACTGCCAAACAAATCTCTCAGTGCCCGTTACAATACTTATCCGACAGCCAATCAGATGTCAATGATAGCTGTCCAAATAACAACCAAATCTAAACACATGACAAAGATATGCAAACTTGAAATATAAAAATGGGTGTAATGTTGAGGTTCAATAAATTTTCAGAATGAAAAATAACTATAGAAGGAAAAACATTATTTACTTGTGAATAATAACCTTACATAATTCAGGAACAGGGAATCTGCCATCCAATTATTGATAGTAAATGGATATCTAATCTTTTTAAAAAAAAAAATCTGAAAATTTTACTACCTGGCAGTTACAGAGTCAGGCAAATAACACCCTTTTCACTGCTTCATGTTGCTAAGACTCTTGTTCGTTAATAGACTATTTAGAAGGCTTTTTACTTTTGCGTATCATGTTCCAATATATATAAAGGTACACGCATGCAAGTGTTAACATAAAAATTGATTTAAAATTTGTCATCAATAAATAATTCAGTGCTTAATTAATAAATGCAGTTGTTGATCTGCGATGTAACAAATAAAATATAAATAAACAATTTCCCATAACACTTAGTGAATTAATAATTAAAACCAGTCCACCTAACAAAAAAATACTCTATTAAATTAATGATTCTTAATTGACAACATTAAATACAACAGGAAATTTATATCAGTCATTTCTTCTATTTTATTACAATATTTTAATATTAATTATTCAGGGATTTTTTTTTTCTAAATTAAGCAATATTCAAAACTATAAATTAAAACAATTTGAAAAAAATAGATTGGAATATATATATATTCATATTATCTTCAAGATAAGAATGTGAAAATTAATTGGATAAATAGAACGATAAATGAGGAAGTTTTGGAAAGAATAAATAAAAAAAGACTGATTGAGGAAATTAAAGATAGAAAAAAAATTGGAATGAGCATATATTAGAAAGAAAAAATACTTCGATGAAGGATATTTCGAAGGACATTAGAATAGAATTATGAAGAAAGAATAGAGGAGGTTGGCCTTTCTGGACGATATAACAGATGCGAGGAGATATGTGGAACTCAAAATCAGGGTAATAACAGGACAATCTGAGGGAATGGATAAGTTGGCTGTATGCTTGCTCTCTGGATGTGTTCATAATCAGAGCACTATTGATTGATTGATTAATTGATACTCTTCTTAAACAAATGATAAGGCACGTTTTTTGATTATATTATCCTTATTTCAGAATTTTGTAGATGAAAAAAAAAATTCTCAAGCATTTGGTGAAGATCAAGATACCATGTGACTTCACTGCTTTCCCATAAACACCAAATCTTACAAGTCAAAATTGTTTCTCAGTGCTATCCTAATGCATAAACCCAAGTATAACAAATTTCCTACCAACTAATAAAATCTAATACTACACCTTTTCGCAATTATAATTATAATCAAGTTACCATCACTTCAAATAATCTTTATTAATAATATCCATACTAGGAAACATCCAGTAATATTTTTTTTATTTATTTATGAAAGCCACCAAGAAAAAAGCACATACTGTTTGTGACATACAGTAACCCCCATATTTACTGCCATTTGGTTCTATATCTTTCTGCGAATATCTGAAAACCGTGGATAATCACAAATCTTATTAAAAGGTATCACACACCAGGATGAATTTACACATTTGGAAATGCACACATTTGGAAGTTGAACAAAAATGATTATTGAAAAAGTAAAATAAATAAAAAGATAATACAGAATAAATCCAGAGATAAAAAGAGAAAAAAATACAATAACAAGACTTATTTGATGGGTTACACACACAAAATAAAAATGACAGAGAGATGATTCATGATAACACACATGCAAATAGGTACACTTGGATGAGCATACAAAGTTGAGTTTTTTATTTAATACTTTTTTAAACTATGGGTTATTAAAATCATGGATGCTGAAACCATGAATATAGCAGATATATGTATATATATATATATATATATATATATATATATATATATATATATATATATATTAATAAAATTAAGTCCTTTTGTGATTTAATTATAAATAAGTTCATTATTTATAAATAAATAAATTTAGCAAGCATAATTGAAAATTAGCAAAATTAATTAAAATGTTAAATAAATGAAGAACATTCTATAGGAAAAAGATATGCAATGTCATTATCATAAAGTGTCAAATTTTAAGCTCTCACCTCTTTAACATGATCCACTTTACATAAATATATTAGCCCTCCTTACTGTGACAGATCTATTGTTCTCCCTGTTAATATTTCTTGTGATCTTTCAATTTTACAATATAATATTAAACCATTATTATTTATCAGTATTCAATAAATTGGACTTGACTTGGTAGAACTATATGTTTACAAATGAAAAACACTTTAAAAAAACCATAGTTGAACTGTACAAATATTGAAAAAAAAGAGTTTGTAGTAAGAACAAAGAATGTAACACATCATTCAATGGTTTATATACGAAAACAGTCATCAATAAATCAATGAAGTTCTTTTTTTAATTTATTTTTAAAATGTGAACAATAAATGTTAATTGCCAATAAATCTATCATTTCTGCTTTAAAATATTAAAATTGCTTTATAATTTTTAAATTATCTTAAACGATTCTAACTCATTTTGCCACTAATGAAACTGAATGATCGGTTTCACAAGGAATGACAATTGTAATGGCCACAATTTAATTTGTTTCATTATGTTAGAATTTATTAATGTCTTCTACATTTAAAAATAAAACATATACCTATAAAATAAAAATGTAGCATATACGTTTTTGATTTTTAATAATTGTTACACATATAAAGTTAATCATGAATCTTATTAAACTTCATTGAAAAAATCCCGCATTTTAGTTATTACAAAAATTTTCTTGAAGCAATCTCACAAATGGTCATGAATGGATTACAAAGGTCTAAATCCATCAAACATGTGGAGACAGGATTAAAATACTTTGAAATTGCCACCTGTTCAATTATATTGACCCCTTTAGATTTTTTTTAAAATAAAAAAACCAATAAAAAAAGCACACGATTTTGTAATTTACAAAAAAAATTAGCCAAGTACTCCAATAGATGACTGTGCAAATGCAATGTAAGAGAATATGGTAATAATGATTTCTACCCAAAGATCACTTTAAGAAAGAGTTAATGTTTGATTACGAATCATATATTAGGCTAGATATTGATCATATCATTTCTAGCTTAAATATAAACTTTAAACCCAGTTAAAGATTAATATAGCTGTTTTTGAAAAAAATGTTACCATGCAGTGTCATTAATCTGACTTCACTCCTCCACTGCTCTATGGATTACCTTTTACAAATAAACTAAGAACTACCATTTCACCAACATCCTCGAAATATAAGAAAAACACATACGTAAAAATAATTTCCAAGTATGCATTTTATATCAAACGAGCTGGCCCCAATCACAGTTTCTAAGTCTTCAACACTTGTTCAGTTTTGTCAATAAAAGTTGATTCAAAGTGAAATATATCTTAGGAGTCATTCATCTTTTTTTTAATGTGTTTAATCATATGATTCGAGAATGCATGATTGAATAGGAGTTCTATTTATTTATTTATTTATTTATTTATAAATGAATAATAATTTTCATTCCATTATCAAATATAAAAATCTACAATATTTAATGGCTCAATAAAGAAATGTATGCTTCTCTATGCACTTAAAGAATGACGTGTATTATTCTAGTTATTTTCACAGATTATTAACACTGGACTATTGGATAAAGGTAACCAATGGGTACACATCTCTAGTACTGAAAAGCAATATTTCTTATTATGTTACTCTATTACATATGTATAATAATTTTATTCAAGGGCCACAAAAACAGAATTAGAAAACTATGTGGACATCAAAGAAATAATAATTTCCAAGCAAGAAAGATTTCAGTAGTGAATATATGATGGCTATTTTAAAAAAATATTGATGAAATAAAAAGTATATAGTCATGAAAGGAATTGCCAGATAAAATAGCTTACCACATCATAAAATCAGTTAACAGATGGAAACTATTTCAGTAATGTAGATAAATAAAAAGCAAATGGCAACTGATAGCACCAATGTAGCATTTTCTGAGCTTCAAAAACATAAATTTTAGTTTTCATTAAAGCTGAACTTTCAAATTTGCATGTACCTTTCAGTTCATAACATTTTAATATTGTAAATTCATTTTCTACGCATTTGTGTGCATATTTTTGATGCTGTATTACAGTGGTCGGCAAGCTTTCAGATATTGCAGACCACTAACATAATTTTTAAAAATATAAATTAATACAAGCTTTGAGTATGGTATACATATATATTTATTTAGATATTAATAATTTTAATTTTAACACAAAAATAATAATAAATAATAGTAATATATTAAAAATTAAACATGCAAAACTCTCCATACAGTAGTGCCATTCAGTGCAAGTGAGAGTAATCAATGAATGCCATAAGACTTATGCATAAAAATCCTTACCTAGTGCCTACTCATCCAATATCCCCAGGCTTGTGGCCTTCATCAGTGAGGAGCTTTGGATCTGAGAGCACTGCACCTAGATCTTAGGATCTAATGCAACCCTTCAGCAGCCACCTTTTATCTCTACTTACCTACAAAACTATGAGAATAAAATTGAAAACACAATAATATTTTCAATCCAAGCTTATTAGCTTATATAGTCATATAGGTCTGAACTCAGTTCAGTACCCATACATTTTGGTGCCTTTGGTTCTTTAATAACCATAGCCACCATTATCCTATTACATAGGATTGGTGCTTGCTGATCACAGTTATTAAAACAGGCAAAACTCTCCATACAATAGTGCCACTCAATGCAAGTGAAAGTAATCAATGGATGCCAGAAGGCTTGTGCACAAAATCCCTATCTAGTGTCTACTCATCCAATATTCCCAGACTAGTTTAATAACAGTTATGAGCAAGCATAAGAAATGATGATCATCTGATGTTTAGTTGTTTATATTAAAAATTACTGTGACATTTCCTGCTCTTGGTTTAAAATTATTATATTAGTTATTGGCTCCAATGATGTCGCCACAACATGTAAAGGAGCTTCTATTTCAAACTGAGAGCGATACTTGTGTTTAAGAGCTGTTACAGTTGAGAACATTTTTTCACACAAGTAAGTTGTTCTGAATTGAGTCAGATTTATTAGATATTATAATGATCAGGGTTGAGAGTCTTACCGTATCTGCCATACAGAGCACCACTAGGCTACTTGAACATAGAAAACTTATAAAGTAGGCAGATACGCACTGTTAACTTCTTATTTTACATATATTTTTATTCCGACCATCAGCCCATTGCCACTAGCTCAGTGAGACGCAGAGATTTATAAAATATGAATTTTTATCTAAAAATATTTTCAATATTAAAAAAATAAAGGAAGCCACTGCCAGTAATAACACACACAAACATTTATTTAATATATATAAAATTTAGCATTATTATTTTAGTCTAACTTTTATTTTTTACAAAACATTATAACTTATTTTACTTTAGATTTTAATTTACAATTTAACTGTTTTTATTTTATTTTAAAAGTTTGCACAGATGAGTTTAATATTTATTAGAGTGTCGAGTATGAATAGACTGCATAGATTGCATTTGAAAAGAAAATATTCTATCCCTTATTTAACCTTAGGTCAAAAGTTCGCAGTCAAACCAATGCCAATCTATCTGATATATTGATGTATTCAATGCAGCACGAATACGAAAGCACAAATACCACACCGTCAGGAATGAACAGCATGGTTAATAGAAGACATTGACTCTCGTCCAGAAAGAAATACTACATCTGTCTGACAAGAAGAGCAATAAAAAAAAAACTCCATAGGAAGGGACTGCATTTTCCATCTTACTATCCCATTCCATAAGCAAAAAGGGGATGTGCAGCAGATAATAAGATCCTGCACATAGCGGATCTCATACTACATCTACTAATTACACCAATATATCCAATTCATTGACCCAATTTAACTATGAAACAAATAACCTAAGATTACCCTCCCTTAAACTAACATATATAACTTTACAAATCTATGCAGCTATTCATGCCTGACTTAAATTTAACATTTACTACAAGTTGTTTAACAAAAAAAAAAATAATTAAACTTAAAAGAACAAAAAAAAATGGAAATGATTTTTTAAAAAAATACATCAAATAACATTATTAATATTAACTTACGTTGGTCAGATAGGATTCTATTTGTATTATTTACTGAAAGGTTTAGAATTTAAAGTTATTGTTTTGAAAATGTTCATAAAGTTCTTACGGTTTTTAAAAAGTTCATTTTTATCCGTTGCTTGCCATTTGGGATCCAGTGTTAATTCCCCCGATGTCCTGTCATCCGCAATATAGAAAATGATTGGTCATTTCCCTTTTTTTCCTTTTTTTTTTTTAGCAAAACTCCCTTCTCCTTCAACTCTAGCACACCTCTGCTTTCACATCTTTATCTTCTCTTAATTATTTTTTTTATTTCCAAACTTTTCCTTTTATTGCAAACTTTTGGATCCAGTGGACATTACATCATGAGGACGATGATCTCTTCATTGAGGTCCATTTTCCCGAGGGATTTATTTTATTGGCTATTAGTTTCTATAGTTTTTTCTCCTATCTGACCTTTGCTTATACATTTCTGCAATGCCCAAGGGCTAGCTTACATTTAACTAATTAAAATAATCATTTCCATTTTACAATAGCATTAATTTATTTATTGTGCATTCTTAAAGATATATTTTTAGCTTTAAATCTTTTAAGTTTTTGCTGAAAATTTAGTCTTAAAACTTTCTTTTTTTTAATAAAGTTTTCTTTTAATAATTTTTCATCTGTGCGATTTTATATATTAGAGTTTAGACGATTTTTAACTTTCAATTTTTAATTCTTAAAAAAGAAGTTTTTATTTGCGAACTTTTATTTTTCATGTCTAATTTTTAGAAAAATAATGTAACGGCATATGTGCCCATTACAATATAAATATAAAGAAATATTTAAATAATTTGCAATATTCAATTTAAGGTACAAAATAAATTAAAATATTATATTAATATAATTTTTGTGTAAGTTTTTTTGTAATTATTTGTTAAGTTTGTATTTATATGTTTTATAATATTGTTGAAGAATTAAGTTTTATTTTGTTTTTTGTTAATATAATGTTCATTTTATTTCATAAAAATAAATGAATATATAAATATGTATTTATGTTTCATATATGTAAATTTTCTACTTTGTATCTACAAAAATTATTTAAGATTAATAACAAATAGTATTCTATTCTTTAATAATATTTATAGACGTGTTTTCCTTTAAATTTCTTAATAATATTTTTGGGTTTTAGTTCACTCAATTACCAAAGGTGCGCTGTAATCAAATTTGATGCCTAGTCAATTGAACAGAATTTGATATTCTTGTTTTGTTACTTTTTCTATGCCACTGACCAAGTAGAGGGTAATTAAACACCTTTGAGGTAGATGTCTTGCAAGTCATAGTAGTATTTTATAACAAATCAATTAGCAATATAATGTTCTTGTTCTATTTTACATATAATAAAACAGCTTTTTTATTTAAAATTTTTATTAAATGAGTTAGCGAATTTAAATATCTGAATTCCTTTGCAGACTGTTAAAATTACATTATGAACTACGGTTGTGGACCACTGCTGTCTTATACTTTCCCTATTTAAATGATTGTGCAGGATGGTAATTTTCTTTACACTCTAAGTTTTGAATGGACCATCCTTAAATATATAAATTTCAATACACCATACAATCAATGTATCAATTTAGCAAATGTGCCTCTGTATTTAAAGATTCAAAAAAATTACTTATTATTTATTTACCGGTCGGTTTTGTATGTTCACATAACAACATCTAGCATCTAGGCAAAAGTACCTTGAATCCAATCATGTGCAAGATACATAAGTCAGGAACACTCATGAATTCTGCCCTAAGTGCCTATTTCCCAGATCTACCAACTTATGAGCAACAATCCCGGTGATATTGATCTAATTTCCTCTCTCACCGCCGGCATCGCACATCGGAGACACAAAAAGACTCTAATTTAAGTTTAATGGTGGGATATTTAGCATAAACACAATTTAGAAGCAATTAAAAATCATAATTATCAGATTGATTATATATTGGCAAAGATCATCTAGTCAGTAGGAGCATAACTTATTAATAAAAATATTAACTTAAATAAAAGAAAACACAATGATTCGGAAATGCTATAATATATATATTTAAGATTTATTCTTTTAATAAAACATATGTAAATGCATGTCATCATTGATTGATCATTGGCCTCATTAAGATTACTAAACAATGGGTCATAGAGAAATCATATTACGTTTGGTTGATACATTATGAATTACATTTAATAGATGACTTTATTTATAATTGCAGCTATGCCAATAACATGCACTATAATGATGAATATTAATATTTAGCACTATTAAGAAATATAATGTAGAAGTGCCACTACACCCCCAGAAAGAACAAAATAGCATTTAACCGACTTGAAAGATAATCATATTTTGATAACGAAACATTACATTTGTACAAAAATATAGTTATTAATTTGGTTTATAAAGTGGCAGATGTGTGTGGGATAGCTAATACATATATATTCATAATAATAAGATAGTCATAATGATGCGCATTTAAATAGTGGACATAAATATCTGTTTAGCAAGAACCACAACATTACGGCGTATGGATGTTCATGGGTTTACTAGAAATATAACAAAAGGCAGTACATGCATGGTGGCATATTTGATGTGATCCAGTCACGGATCTGAACATGTGCTTCATGAAATTCATTTCGAAGAGAAAATACTGATGTAACTCTGCATACGTTGGCAGGATTGGTTGATAACGAAGAACAGTTGGCTATGCATTATTGGGCTGGTTTTTCCAAAGCAATCCCCATATAAAGCATGCATTAGTGACCAAAATGAGTCCCCAGAGGGGTTTAAGCGTGGTTCTTGGACATTGAGAACGATGATGGGCTCGACTTTGCAATACCTCCATGGAAAAGAGAAGCGCGAATATATATAATATAGGAACAAATTTGCCTATATGCATGCAATGCTTGGGATAATGAAATATAAAGCTTTAAAGACTATTTTAATTATTTAATACCGATAAATTACAGAATACCCTGCGTAATGGTATGATCTAATCACTAAACAGGCATGGGTGATTTAAATTAATTAAATTACATAAATGTAAGACATAAAGATTCCCCCTTCCCTTTACTTTAAATTATTAATAACTTCCCACACCATTTAATAAATACAAATCTCAGTTAAAATAATGCTATTATTAGAAATAAATATGTTTATATGGAAACAAATGGGATGGTGGAAATAATTAGATTTTACATATATAAGAACATTTTTAGAAAACAGATGTTGATCTGTTTTCCTACAACAATTTATAGGATAATTATTTTGTTTTTCCAAACTCGCGAGCATTTGCATAAGTCGAATAGGACTTGTTTTTAATAAAATATGTTCTTAATTACCCTGTAAATGATGGGTAGAAAAACTAGAAAGTAATTATATGCCAGAGAGTTTGAAATATTACTGGCATTTTAAAACACAAAAATATGTAATAATGAAATAAAATGTGATTGCCGCATGGAAATAATAAAAAGGAAAACACATTAAATAAAGGCTCAATGATAGGATAGATTAAGTTATATAGAGTTATAATGAAATAAAGTTACATAAGTTATAAATATTTTACATACAATATTATACGAGAGTGTTAGGATTATTTGTTATTATAGAGAAGGATGAATTTAATAGAATCATAGAGTGGCTAAAGTTCTTTTACCTTTTGTAAATAGTAGCAGTCTTTGATATTTGGAGTATTCATCGGCGTTAATACACTAGATCTAGTTTTGGAATAAGGCATCACAGGTAGCATTTTTAATAATTTAATTAATAGACATTTGAGAGTTCATAGGCATGAGATCCAGAGCTTTTCTTATGGGAACAAGCATGTTGGAACAGAGGGAAAAGGTGAAGTTTCCCCTACTCACAGCACATTGGATGAAGATTAAAATTAGCGTGGATTCTGTTGACCATTGTTAATTTATGGTTGTCTCCTCCTTATTGGATTCAAATCCAGCAGTATTTATACTCCTTTTTTGGTGATGTAGCATACAACTAACTGCTGGACCTGAGGCAATTTGTGCATTTTAGCCAAGCAAAAATCTGCTGACTGGATCTCTTTTGTCTTGTAAGTCTTTTGAAACAATGCAATTCCGTTACAAGTTTCTCGAACGATTGTTTTAAAATAAGTTATGATTTTAAAACAAGTTGGTGTGGACAAAATTTCCACTAATGGATTTATTTTACTATTACAAAATTGTAATCTTTTACTTTTAACTAATGGGCTTTTCCGGGTAATTGTTTTCGAGAAACTTTTTAAAAGAATTGCGTCATTTCTGACTGCTAAATTAAATATATAAAAAAATAATAAATTTCATATATGACTTTTAAATACATAATATATATAATTATTGGTACGATTTACTATCAGTCTCCCCACACCAAAATATATATTTATTTATCCATTACGCACACATACACATTAAAATAATATTAACTATTTGTTTATTAAATTATTTTACGTTAAGATATAAAAATATCTGTATCAGTTATGTTTTACATGTTTAAGCAAAGGAAAATATATGTTAGTAAATATGTATACGTAAGGATGGTTTAAACATGGTTTGTTGGTAGGAGACTGTAAGTGGGCTGTGAAGCACGATCTGAGCATCAAGTCGTCTGCTTCATTATATACATATTATTATATGTGCGCACACGTGTTTTTTTTTTAAATTATATATATGTGTGAAAGTAAGGTGGTCAATTAATCCACCCTCCCACATTTATAGCAGCTTTTTTCTTACCGATCTCACTTTAACTAATTGGTTTTTTTTTAATTGCATTAATTCAAAACGTAGAATCAATAAAGCATAAACATAATGTAAATTATTAATCATATGATCTGTTGCTTGGAAGGTCAATTGATTAAACAGATTTTTATTTTACTCAGAATTGATTCAAAAATCTTTATCCATTCTATCGCTGAGGTAACACGGAAAAAAATATCATAATTGTTCAATCAAAGCTTAAAAGTAAAAGCCAAAATCTTTAGAATAAAAGTGAATGAAACTGTAATATTATATATTAATCAGATAAGAAAAATCATCCGCAATTAATATTCATAAATAAATTCAATAACAGTAATGAAAAACTGGAAAAATTGATTTCAATTTATTTAGAGTAATGGCGGAGGGGATCCTTTAATGAAATACTTTTCTTTTTAAAGATTTTACTTAACAAACTCACAATGTATTTTTAAACTTAATTATTTTACAGATCAATAATAGAAAAACATTTTTGTTAAAATGGGGTTGATATTTTTTATCAATAAAAACAGACATTTGTTGATTTAAAAAATTAGCCATCAATATACGAGCTCAATTATTTTCCGGGTCAAAATCTATTAATTGTAAAGATAGGTCACCATATAACCCAGATCTGGTTTGCCTCATATTCAAAAACATTATTATTAAAAAAAAAAAAATAATACATTTAAATTTTATGTAATAAATAGTCTATTATTTATATAGCGCAGACTGCGTATGTAATATTATTAAGAATGAACAAACTTCCGGTCATGCGCTATTACTAATTTAACTAGTTATTATGCTCTTACAATCATGAACTCAGTGGACCATATAGAAAATCATTTTAGCCGCTGGTTGTCCATGACTGAGCTAAACAGCCATATTCATTGACCACATGCCAGTGAATTTTCAGCCCTGTTTAGTTAGTGCAATGATAGATTGTCAGTCTTTAAAATGTAGGATGCTAGGATTCGCATGCTGGCACTTCCGTTGCCCGAACTTATGAACTCTCGATCAATAAATCCATTAGAATAACTGACTAATGAAATGTCAAACTAACAGATGTCTTTGTTTGACTGTGATAAGCAACATTTTTTTTTTAAATGGAACTTTGAATTATTACCCCATTCAGTTTTTATTTGCCAATAAAAAATTTTGGGACAGTTTTCAGTCATTTTATCAAAAACAAAAATATATGAATAAAAACTGAGTGAAAGTTCCAAAAATAGCTTTATCTATTTCAGCCTTCAAGAATATATATATCCTTTTATTAATTGATGCTCATTAATAAGTAGCCTTATTTATTATGTACAAAAGAATATTTATGCATTGTCCAGTTAATATAAGGATAGAGCTACGAACTCAAGAGTTATAGGTTTCAGCACCATCCTTTTTTTGACTTTCACCTCATCTATGCCACTTTCTGTTTATCGGTTCCAGCAGCATCCTATTTTTCCTTTCACCACATCTATGCCACCTTCTGTAAGTTTTAGTAACTAACAGATGTCAGGTGTTACTGGATAGGACAGCACTGAATGGGTATTTATTAAACACATCATCTGACATCTATTAGTTACTACAGCTAACAGAAGATGACAGATATGGTGAGGGGGAGGGAAGGATATTGCCAAAACAACAATAAATAATCTGAAGTCATGTGATAAAGTCATGTGATATTCTAGTGGAGTTATAGATACCTGGATCCAATCTCAACATGTCATTTCTGGTAGTCAAAAATGTATAGCTTTCAAAGCAACCAGCAATTTTATTGCTTTTGCCCTGGGCAGTTTATTATACTTATAAAGTAAGTGAGTTCTTCATCTAAATGTTCCTGGAGCAAAGCTAACGTTGTTTCTTCTAGTGATTAACTATGTGATTATTTCCAGCCCCAATCAATAAAGCAGATAAGGCAAAATATACCATATATCCTCAAATGAATAATCCCATGTAAAAAATATATTCACTGTAAAGCTTTTCTTTCCACCCTAACAGTTTATATAATATTAAATAAATAAGTCGACAATAGGAAATCCTGTGAAGTATCCTTCTTGGTATTTAAATGATAGAATATAACTTTTAATAGTGAATGTCTGATTAAATATATAATTTGCTAATTTTAAATCCAAATGATAATGCTAGTGTATAAAACAGTTGAATGGCTTCATTGCTCAGAGTTCATAAGATATTCGCATGCCGAAAGTGCTAGAACTCGAATCCATCAGAGAATCTTATACCCCAGAGTCTCACACACTACCAATTAATTTAAACTATGCAGAATGATGCTAATTCATTGATAAATGCAATGCCTATATTTACATGTCTTAACATCAACTAAATTTCAAAAGCCAATTTAAATTCAATTTTAAGACCACAGAAATTAATTAGCATATAAGGCAAAAGTATAAAGCTCACCTATTTTGAATAATAAGATGTGCATGTGATATTCTACATGGAAGTATTATCAAGAGGGCTTTTCTACCATCAGTCTTAAGCAAATACTTTTCAAAGGGGTAACAGGTTTCTGCTAGATCACTAGTGCATAAAACAGTGCTATTTAATACAAAGTAATAACCAATAAATAGTTTGAGAGATCTGTTAGGCACTAGCATTTGGTATCCATTGATTATTCATACTTATATAAATGAATAAGGAATGGAAAAACTGTATTATTTCTCAACAAGGTAAGCAACATTAGAATATTTTTGTGATATTTACATTATATAAGAAAATCAAAAGACTAATATGTGCTAGTCATTTTCTGGTTTTTGTTTTCAATTAGTGATACTGTTGTTTATTAAATCATTACTCCTCCCATTGCGATGCAAAAAACCCTAGTAACAACTTCAGTCATATTTGCAACATTTTATTTTTTACAATTAAACCTTTATTGTCTAAGACACTTTGATAATTTCAAAATCAAAGTCATCGTAAAACATAAAATTTGAACTCACCGACCATAAAGAATGGTGATCATTTGATGTCTATTGGAATATAACCATATCTATTTATAAAAATTATTGAATCAAATGTTTTTTATTTGAATTAAAATAGAAACAAATTTTAGTTGAGACATCATAAAAGAATAAAAATATGTTAAAAATTTAAATTTACACTTATTATTATTAAAATTTCACAAAAAATTTCTTCACCGGCATTTATGACTTCTCTTCTTAAAAATAAACGTTTTCAAATGAAATATAATTGTAATCATATAATTTTTTAATATAAAATAAACATTTTGCAAACATTTTGCATAAATTATTTTGCATAAACAAACTTAAATATGTGAATAAATAATGAAAATTACAATTTTTTTCCCAAAATACTAAAAAAAGTATGCTCAGAAAAAAATAGGTCAAATAATCTACCAATCAATGATGCTATTGGTTTCGTTGTATTATGACATAACAAATCAGAGCATTGTCAGCTTTCGTTGAGTTCGAAAATTTGCAAACGGTCTATAAGATAGTGACATCTTCAATTTCAATCTCAAAAATATATATCAGCAAGCATCACATGATCACATCTCCAATACTAGCACATAATTGTTTATAAACAAAGCAAAGCAAAACTCCATATAGTAGTGCCACCTGTGCTAAACAGAGTAATCAATGGATGCCAGAAGGTTTGTGCATAAAATCCCTATCTAATGCCTACTCATCCAATATTCCCAGACTAGTTTCTGGCTTGTGGCCTTTGTAAGTGAGGATCTTTGGATCTGAGAGCAGCCACAAACCAGAAACTAGTCTGGGGATATTGGATGAATAGGCATTAGATAGGGATTTTATGCACAAGCCTTCTGGCATCCATTGATTACTCTGTTTAGCACATGTGGCGTTACTATATGGAGTTTTGCTTTGCTTTGTTTAAAAATATATTTATGAATGGCAAAAGCATTATAGATAATTACAAAATAGTGAAGAAAAGCTGGAGTGACAGCAGCCCCGCATAATGCTCCAAAATGCCTCAGAATTATGGACTGGAAACAGTTTTCCAAAAATGCAATAACTTCATTTACAAATTGATCTCGGAGAACAAAGATATAAATAAAAATCCTAACCATTCTGTTACATTTTGGGTGAATAATTTCATACCCATTGTATATCATCTACATAAAACCTCTCTATGTCCCATTACATTTTAACTTCCGGAATAAAGACTCAATAAACCTCACTTATTTCTTTTATATTATGAATATCAATTTCATTGCCTTTTGGCTTACCGAACATGGACTTATAAAGACATCTCAAACATTCCATTACAATTTCTTAATTGCCTGCATGTATATGTAACAAAAAAATATTAAAATTTCAATATAATGATTAGAAGTTAAACATTTTCCTATTTAAATATTAGAATGGCAGATTTAAATGAACTTATATTAAAACAACTTTGAATGTAAGATATTCCAGAACATTTCAATTTAAATTCCAGATACCTTTCTCATGGTTTCTAAGAGATTTATTTCTAATGCTGAAGATTTTCTTAGAATTTAAACAAAGAAGGAATTCAATAATGTTACAGTGCAAGTAATTGATAATTCATGTTTATGGTTAATATGGCTTCAAAAGCTATTTTTCTGATACACACAAATTAATCTGAAGCAAAATCGCAATAATAATGGCTATTTTTCTAATCATGTGAAACTGGTCCCGTGCATTGCTTTGTTTAATACTCCATTCAGAAGGTAGATTAGCTTAATTTTACACTTATCCTAATTTGATATTATCTGAAAGCCATTTTCACTTTAACTAATTTAATTTATTCTGAATTTTACAAATTATCCAGAAAAATATCTTTTACTTTGCCAAATGAAAAGGATGTTTGATTCCAAATACTTTATATATACACCTGGGTCTCATTTTACACGATAGATAGGTTCCTCAGAAAACACGCGCAAACAAAATCACGCAAAAATAGACGTAACTTACCTTGAAAAAGGGGGGATATGGACTGTGATTTTTCAAAAAACGCATAAAAGCAAAGCACCAACGTAAAATTACTTTAAAATTTGCGCAAAAAAAAAATAAGGAAATAAAATATGACTAATAAAAAATTTCAAATTTGAAAAAAATTGATACAAGACAAACTTTTTTTAACTGTAATATTTAATTTTATTCAAAACAATATATTTTTATGCATAATTTACAGTAATTTACATTTTTTATACACATTTTAATTATTATCACTATTTGCCGATAAACAGGTTCATTTGCAAACTGGTAAAAAATCAGATTCTTTACAAGAGGAAATACAACTAGCACCAACATCACTCTCACATTGTGTTAATGGTTTTCTGGTGACAACGTAATTAGTAATTAATCTAACAACTAAAAATTAAATTCTTATTTTTGTCTTTAATGTTTTAATTTTCAATTTTAATTGTGCCCACTGCTATTACTTACCTTTTAAAAATAAACTTGCGAACACTAAATGATTAATAATTGATTACGTTCTTTTTTAAAAGGCAAAAACAGAATTTGATTTAAAATGCAAAATTAACACGCACAATGTTTGAACAAATTTACATTATAATCTTGTAAAATTTAATGTGTGTATACATAACATGTGGAAATCATGATTTTAATTTCATTATTGCATAAAATCTTACTATTATAAAGCACTGAAAATATTGAAATTACTAAGATGAAAGTTGAATTCCAATAATGTGCTATTACTTTCAATATATGCGAAATTTATTATTTAAAGTAATAGTGCATTATCGGAGTTTGACTTCCGGAGAAACGTGAATCGCGTAACTTCAAAATCGCGTTAAATAAATCCGTGTAAAAAGAGACCGAGGTGTGTATATATATATCGATATTTTGTTGTTGTCTTTTTTCTAATTCACTTATGATTACATTCAATAATCTGACCCTTATCAACGAATATGAAGTTGTTTCTACCATCTTTCATTTTAATTAAACTAAGATGTTTTGCTAAAAAAATACATTTGTTAAACTATTTCAAATCATTTACTATCCTGTATTGTCAAGTGTGCTGGCAGTATGGTGGATTTTGGATCAGGTGATCTGTAGATCATAGTTCCGGCTCTGCCTTTTCTAATGCTCAATCTTAGTTACAAACTCCTGAATAATAAATCATTCAATTATTATTAGCGGTTTTTCAAATTAAAATTATTTTTTAAGTTTAAAGCAATACCTAATAAAAACTTAAACTTAAGTGAGTTTATGGTTGTTTTATTTCTTTTTTCAATCTTATCAAAATTTCAATCCGACATTCTCATAATTAAAATTGTTTATCTTTTTTAATCTATACACACAACATAAATGCCACAATATATATATATATACTGTATATATATTCCATGTTAATATCCTAGACATATTAACACCAGGAATCTTCAATCTGTTGTCAAGGTAATGTTTATGAACAAAAGGTGGGTTCCTTATATTCAAGAGGTTGCCTTGACAACAGATTGATGATTCCTGGTGTTAATAAGCTTTGGCTATTATCATGTGATTTACATTTATTGAACTCTGTCTTTATGCAAAATCAAGTTTATTATATATATTAATAACCTATATTTCATCATCATTTTCAACCATTACTGATCTACACTGCAGCATGAAGGTCTCTCCAAATTCAATCCATCTCCACATCATCTCAGCACTTCCTTATTTCATCCATCTATCTTATATGTGTTGCCTTTCTAGGACTTTTACATTCTCTTGAATTTCAAATGTCCATCTATTATCACTTCTTCTAACAGTATGTTCAGCTCATCTCTGCTTCAGTCATGTTTTCACACACACACACACACACACACATATATATATATATATATATATATATGTAAGTAACTTGTATTTCCACAATTACATATATGTATATGTGATTAGTTCTTAAATATTTTTACATGCCTAGTAGCATACTTGAAACAAATGTAATCAAAGAAGACTAATCTTCGATTATTACATTAGATGTCCGATTCGATATATTTCAATGTTAATTCTTAGCTTTATAATCTATCTTGAACACTAATTAAAATAGTATTTATTAATAATTAGATTAAAAATAAAATTGTGATTTTTTAAAAACTGCTGACAATTACTTTTATGAAGAGTTTTCCGTCATCAAAAAAAAAAAACCAGCTGATTCTTATAACAATATTTTAATAATTATAACCACGCATGTTCTTAAAACTTTAATTAAAACAAAAATGATTTATTTTTAAACATAATTTAGACAAAAAATGTAAAAAATATTTAGCATATAGCTAAAAAAGTAAATCAGCCTTTTAAAATAGCCATGAAGGAAAATCTGAAAGGTTTGAGCATTTTCTTAACTTCGTTTTACCTTCCAATTAAGAATAGCTACATACTCTTTTATGAACAAAATACTGATTGTTTGAAATGGGCTGGGCATATTGCTAGAAGAGCTGAAAATAGATGAACAACTGAAGTCATAAAATGAATCATAAGATATTGTAAAATTTCTAGGTAAAATACCTAGAAAGAGATCATGATGAGATGGATGAAAGGAATAAAGATTTTTGCTGGTATAATATGGAGAAGCTAGAGATCGGACAAATTGGATTAAACATGGAGAGACCTTCATCTTGTATTTGATCGATAGTGGTTGAAAATGATAGTTTATGATTAAAAGATTATAGTCAGTTAAAAAATATCCACGCCTATTGGTTTGGATTTAAATCTAAGTCACAATCATGTCAGGAGATGTGGAACAGGTGTACCACGATCACCTATTAAAATGATATGAGAATAAATTTAAACGTTATTTTTTGCAGCTATAAACATAAATTATAGTTTCTTTTAATCAAAAGATTTTCAGATTCATTTAATCGTAAAAGGATTAATTAAAAAATATCACGCACATATCCTAATATACTACAGAGAATCAAATTATAATTTTCAAATAATGAACAGTGAAAACACTGTATTTTTTTTTTTAAAGCCCCATTTAATCTTTTTTAATTAATTAATGATTAATTGATTAAGTTTCGATTTTTTAAGCTGATCCCAGTTCAAAATTTATTGCATGTCTTTTTAAAAAAAACAACTGAAGGATGAAGATGTTAACAGATGATGAGAAAAAAAGTTTGTAAAATCCTGGTCATAAGAAATCAAGATTTTCTTAATGGTTTGAATAAACTAAAGCTTTAAAAAATTACTAAATAGAAAAACAAAGCATTAACGAAAACATAAAAATTTCTGTTTATATTCATATTATAGACCACTAACTGAATGTGGATTTTTAAAAAAGGGACTTGACATGTAGATAACGCAAGCAGTACCTATTTCTTTCTTTCTTTTTTACTTTCCAATACATCTATGATAAAGTTCTTTTATATATATATATATATACACTAAAATCCATCCACTTTATATTACTATAATTGTTTTGTTTAATGATATGTGTATGCAATATACATATATAAATACAAATACGATAAAAATAAAAAAAAATAATTATCACATTTAAACAAATAAATACATAAAACAGAATCTAATATTTAGTATTATATAAAATACGCTCACAATTTTCTCCCTACAATAGCGCCACCTAGTAAAAGTCATAATAATCAATGGATACTAGAAGGTTAGTGCATCAAAATCCCTATCTAGTGCAAGTGATGTTATGGAGATTTAATTATATAAAATTAAATAATTTTCTAAATTATTATTTTAAAAAAACTTTTTAAATCTTGCAACAAAAAAAAAAGGATTCTAATTTCAAGATGTTTGACCATCATCATATTTTTAAACTGAAAATAAAGTTTTTGTAAACTGCTTAATTTCCTTTTTTTTTTTTTTACTCTGAATAATTAGTTATTCTAAATAATAACAATCAAATTGAGGATTCTTTAGGAATTAATAAGAAATTTGATCACTGGTAATGGCAGAATAGAATTGTGATCCAGAGATTTTCAGTTCCTGAATATGCTACTCTACCATGACATCAACTCAGAGGAGTTAATTTAAAAGTGGCTGATTGAAAAGTAAAAGTTATTGATTGATTCATAACTTTAACAATGAGGTGGAGAAAAACAGTGTTATTATTTTAACTGATGTTTAACCATTCATAGCTAATCTATATTGAACTTCATTTAAACAATCACAGTAATGATACTTACACATGTACTAATAAGTCAATCTATTCGTTATTTAATGAGTTTTCTACTAATAATAGTGTGAATCTTTGATGAAAGAGATGATAGAAAAGAAAATATAAAGAGGCTTGCTCAATTGCAAAAGATCCACATTCTATCAATAGAAAGAATTCGTGTGTTTCAGTGTCGTTGAAAAAATGGAACATTTAAATGTCACATTTATATATTAAACCTCATTTACATATCAAACAATGTCTCTATATATAGGCATTGTTCTAATTGCTAAACTTTAAATAGCACCATGATTCTGGCAGTAATCTGCCAAAAGCTGGCTCAGTGCAGATAAAACTTTTGAACTTCATTTGTTTTACCATTTCACAATAATTCATAACAGATTAATATAAATTAAAGTACATATTTTATCAATATCTCGCCTCCCCTAAATTTACAATTAATAATGGTGAAAGTGTGTTATTGTAAGAAACTAATTACAGTAATATAATCATAAATTACATTTTCATGTATTCTGTTAAATTCAGCACTCCTATTATTACTGTATTTGTCTAAGCCTTCCCATGAACATCTGAAATTATAGACTATAATAGCAAATCCTATTTATATTCATGTTTAACATATATATATAAACACATAATGTCTGCAGAAATCTATATAAAATATTTGAAATGTCCTATAGCTGAATACTTCTGCCACATAAAATCCAAGCTTTTCTTTATTTAAAGGGAGAATATGAGTGAAAGAATACAGCTATGGTGTATTTCAAATATATATAAAAACATATATATGGGTATATATATATATATATATATATATATATATATATAAGGAGGTTGCCTTGAGAGTTTGAAATTGTTGATTGTTATTGATATTGGGATTGTCTAAGTGTTGACTGGCTTTTAATGATATATATATATACTAACTTATTGATACAATTTAATTTTTAAAATATACATATTAAGACATCAATACATATAGCTAACAAAAAATTAAATAATGTAATTATATATTAAGAGTAGACAAGACAAAAAATGGCTGAGATGATTCATGATGGCACTTTTACATGATTAATGAGTCTGTGGTATGAAGAAATTATACTCTAATATTTCTATATTTTTCTTAGTATATCGTTTTTTTGTAGTAAAATATAATTATTTATAATGATGGTTCTGATGATTTACTATTTCAAAAACATTTTTCAAAAAATAAAATTTATTGTATTATTTTTTTTAAAAAAATGAAAAGTTAATCAATAATATGAGAAAAAAATGGTCTCTTTAATGTAAACATTGATCATATAAAGTGCTATATATAAGCAATTAATAATATACAATTGCACTTTCAAATGGTAATTTATCAGTTATTTTTTTGAAAACATTTGAAAACATTTGAAAATAAATTAGTGCACGGCTTTTGCTTGCTTTGTTATGAAGAAATGATATTTTCTCCATATCATTTGGGAACATACCATAACGCATAAAAAGAAAATATAAGCATAGCAAGTACTATAATAGATAAAAACTGTATATATTTT
Source organism: Epiperipatus broadwayi (assembly GCA_028023455.1). Classification (NCBI taxonomy): domain Eukaryota; kingdom Metazoa; phylum Onychophora; class Udeonychophora; order Euonychophora; family Peripatidae; genus Epiperipatus; species Epiperipatus broadwayi. The sequence continues at coordinate 4,696,883 of JAQFVV010000054.1, read as the reverse complement.
GTAAAATATAATTTATAAAGAAAATAATAAAGCCATCATTTAAAAAAAAAAATCGATTTTAAACTTTATCAAAATATGACTTATTAATACATATAAAATATTGATTTTTCTCTTGGCTTACATTTGAAATTCAAATTCGCAAATAATTGTTTGAATGCATATTGAAGTAGCTTCTTTCTTTATTACAACCTAATATTAAGCACACTTTTGGTGAAGTTCGTTTATGTTTATGGTGATCTTCAAATGAAAGTCATAGATGAATTTCACCAAAAGTGCACTTAGTATTAGGTTACAATAAAGAAATAAACCACATCGATATGTAGACAAACAAACATTTGCAAAGTTGTAATACATATAAAATTAATTATTTTTACAAATGTTTAAATTCTTTATTGTTACTTTGTTTTATGATAATGGCCATATTCTTTAAGATTTGTTACTTCTCATAATATTCTAACTTCACAGAAAGATAATACTTTACCTTTGCATCACGCAAACTGAAGTTATTGTGAAAATTATAACTTAAACCAAGTTTATATAAAAAAATAATATTGTAATCAAGCCGGCAGATAATAAGTTAAGGCAAAGCTAGAGAGGCAAAAGATATAGAGAAAGAATCATTAGTTAGGATATCTAATACTCAGAAAAACTGATAAATTTTAATTTAAACCTAGAAAATCCTTTAAAATATTTGTAGACTTTAAACTTAGCCCACTTAAATTTTTATTCAGTTCAATAAAAAAATAATAGATACTTAATTAAAAATAGCTATAGAGGTATCAGATATAGTAAAAAAACAGCAATTTGCCAAAATACTTTTTAAACCATATATATACAGAAAAGGCAGAATATGAAAAAAAAAATTGAATTAAGTATTTACCTACAATGATTATTCGGAATTCTGTTAATATATAAAACAGTTAATGACGATATAAGGAAATACAAGTTTTAAAGATTATTGATATCTTAGTATTTGAAAAAAAAAGTTGTTTCCGCAATAAATAAATAAAAATGCCATTATTACTTTAAAAAAAAAAAAAACTTTGTGAAGTGCACAGAAAAATTCAATAAATAAAAACTGCATGTCAATAAAAAAAAAATCAAGCTTCTACAAATATGACATATTTTTCCCGCCCCAATGTCATGTGATTTAAAGAAAAAAATCGACATTCAGTTAAATCTGTAAAGAATAAAAATCTGTAAAAAAAATGATAAAATTCATACAAAATATCGAAAATAAATAAGAAAAAGGTGGATTTTTGGTTTTTTTTGACAAAGCAACATCTAAATATCAGACGACTGGAATAAACCATATTTAAAGAAAAACAAAAAAGTTTTAAAAGTATAACTTTTAATAATCGAAGTCTACAAGTTCTATCTATATCCTCTTACTAATATCGTTACAAATCATCTACAAAAAATTTTGAACTCATGGAAAAAAACAAATAAAAGTGATTATAGCACAATAGTTCACATCCCAAGAATAAATAGAAATTATAGAAAGAAGTCATGAGTTCAATTTCATCAACAATTAGTGAATTTGGAACCAAATTTGTAAAAAAAAATAAAGATGAATAGCTTTTTGTATGGCAGGCTTTTTTTATAATTCTATGTTTTGTAATTCTATGTTTTCTAATCATAGAAAAAAAAAGCAATTTATAATTAATTAATTTTGATATAGATTAAATAAAATATTAAATAATAGAAAAAAAAAATTGAGGGGGTATTTTTCACTAGATAACGTTATTGTGCTAAGAAGTAGAAGTAACTTCTTTTATGTATTTTACAAAAGTTAAAAAAGCTGCAAATTCTCATCAAGGATATCAAAAAAATAATACATACATTTCATCAATAGCAACAACCATTCATAAAGACTAAAGTAGGAAAAGATACAATAAAAAAAGTAATCTAGAGATAATTTTATGATGATTTGTCTACCAGTATGAGAACAACAAATACATCAGTATATAAAACATGCTGATAAATTTTTTCTTGTTATTTGATATTTTGCAATGCTAACTTATAACATCAATACCATATTCAATAGTTCTCCAATATATTCTGCTCTGTGCCATATCTTCCTAATAGAAACAATCATCACTACACTACTTTAGAATGATCTTGATATAAGCATTATAATGTAAATAAAGCCTATCTCACCTACAAAAACATGCTCACATTCACTATAACATATTATTTTAGGAAGTCTTGTGTCATTCATTTGTTTTAGATATTGAATCCAATGAAGGTGTGATTTTACACTAGTGGACTCATGGCATCATGTTTACCAACTAGAAGAATATAATATTAATATCATTTTAGTTCTTTAGTATTTTTACAATGATTTTTACAACCCAATATTGATGGTTTTGATTGCCCCAGCAATCTTCTTCAGAACTATAACAAATGCAATACAAATACATAAATACAAATATACATCATATATATTTGCATTCATGTATTTGTATTGTATTTGTTATAGTTCTGAAAAAGGTTGCTGGGGCAATCGAAACTGTCAATAGTAGGTTGTAAAAACATTGTAAAAATAATAAATATTCATGTGTTTGTATTGTGTTTGTTATAGCTCTGAAGAAGGTTGCTAGGACAATCACATCAATAGTGGGTTGTAAAAAGCATTGTAAAAGTAATAAATATTCACGTATATTTATATTCATCTATTTATATTGTGTTTGTTATTTGAAGAAGGTTGCTGGGGCAATCGAAACCGTCAATAGTGGGTTGTAACAAGCATTGTAAAAGTAATGAAATGGTGGGTGTTAAACCCCAACCATTTCATCTCAACATTTAATTATTAACCCCATCTGTGCTGGGGTTAAACCCAATTAAAATAACTAGATAAGAACACTGTCATGACTAGAGCATCATAGTATATATGTGCAAATGAACATATGCTGTTAATATCAATTATATTAAAATATTATGCAGAGAAGTTTGATTTACAATTAAAAATATTGAAATTCAAAATTAAGTTATATAAATGTCAATTTATTGATTTGCTATAAATTTGTATGCATATGTATAATTCACCCTATATAGTGACACATACATAGGATAGTGTAATTTAGTTTTGTTAAAAGTAAAATAATTGTAAATAAGTTTTGATTAAGCTATTGCACCTGTGGGAAGATAAGTTTAGATTTAGCAAATTTTGTAAATTAATTTATTTACAACAAAAGATTTACATAAGTAAAGTCACTGGACCAGCCCTATTCAACGTTCTGGGAAGGGGGGGGATTTGGAACGCCTTGGAAAATTGAACAAAAAGGCTTAAAATCAATCTATAAAGATCTGGAATTTTAATGTAGCATCTAACATTAATGGGATCTCAGGTAAAATAAATTCTCAACAAGTAAGTAGTGGTTGAGATGGATATTATATAAATAGGCCATATTTTGGTCTTGAAAGACACACCAATATTTTGTAAGAAAGATTGGCACCAGAATCCATGCCACTTGAAATTTTGATATGTCTGGCTAACATTTTGTGGCTTTTCCATGGGAGAATGGTGAGTTTACTGCCATCCTATGCACCTAACAATCTGAACACTGCAGAGATGAAATTATTCAGCAATAGCCTGATGCAAGAAAAAGACATGCCCAGAAAAGATTGTCACCATATCCGAAGTTCAAATACCTACACAACAAGCTGAAACAAAGAATTGGTAATATAATTCCAGAACCGCAGAGCTCTGAATCAATTAATATTTAATTTTCAAAACTCTTAATTTTAAAAGATAGCTAAATGTAAATTAACAAAACAATTGAATGTTCAAACTAATGTTAACTTTAAACTATGTTTAAATTAATTAATCTTTTAAATTTTGTAACTTGACTACCTACATTTGTAATCTACTTTATTTAAATCAAATTAATGTCTTATTTAACTATTTTTCTATCACTGTGGTTATGACTATACTTTTAATTATATTTATTTTAAAATGTATCTTTTATATTTATTATATGCCAATGCTTCAAAACAGCAAGCCTTAAATTCAGTAAAACTTAGTGGGGATACAATTTAAAATATCTTCATATAATGATCTTTCTTAAGGTCATCAATTACATGCACTGTTTTGAAATCCAATATTCTCAATAATAACAGACTGCCCTGTGCTCATTATTATTATTTGTTTGTTATATAAATGCATAATGTGATTTGCTTCTGAATTTGATTTATGAGTTTAATTTATGTGATAAGTAATAGACTAGCCTTAGGAACAGTTAGAAAGTATATTTATTTGTGAATCTATTAATAAACCCCTCTGAATGTACTTTTACCTCCTTGATTGATTATTAAGATATGAATTGAAGCATGTTAACAAGATCGATAATATAATTATTCCCATAAGTAGCCCATATATAATGGTAGTTAAGAATTGGCTACTATTAGCTACCCAACAAAAACTATCATTGAAGCACATTTAACTTTAACAAAAAAAAAGTTATACCATTTATTGCATTGCGGACCTGATTTTATCAAATACGATATAATTAATGTTTTGCTGCAATTTTAAATGGAACCTCGGTCATGCCACCCCATTTTCTATTTTGAGTTGTGCATCAAGATTGTTCCTCAAGTTTAATGCCAGGGCCTTGACTAAGCCACCCTACTCCTGAACTTTGAACATTCAGATCTCAGGCAGTAAGACACTCAGTACCAGGGTACCAGTGTTGGTCACAAGAACCCTTGAAAAATAATCCATCTGCAAGGCAGCTTTATTAATAATATTTTGTCAGTGCTATAGCACATATAAGTGACCTAAAGCAGCCAATAAGTTAATACTGTGTTATTCTGAAACACATCTTGATTCTTGGGTTCAATCTATACCAGTGAGTTTGTTTATGGACTCACACCTTACATAGAAATATGTACATAATGAATGATCTATCCAGGGCTAGTAAAGTTACTTGTAACATATCAACCCACCATGTTAAAGATAGAATTGGCATTTCCATTATAGGCATAATCTAAGTGCTTGCACATATACAAACACACCTATTGATTTAATATCTAAGATGGAATTTATATGATAATTGTCTCATCTGCTATAATGCCTGCATGCATTTGCCACACCTTTGAAATTATATTTTTTTATCTTCATTTATTTTATTGTCTATTAATTAAAAAATATATGTTTAAATTATTTGGTTTCATATGTATTTCTCATATCCTAATCCCAATCCAATTCAATCTTAGATATTGTATTGTATATGAGTAACAGTTGCCTTGATGTCGATTTATAGATCTCACCACTATCATCACATTATCATTCTATTTAGAACCTTAGATATGTCATTTATAGTGTGTTGAGTCATGGAATACTTGTATGTAGGTAGAAGCTTGATCAGGTTCAGGACTTCCCAATTCCACTCTGGTCAGCTTTGGCATATTTGCCTGGATTCTGGATTCTATTGTGGGAATGTACAAATCTTGAGCATTACAGTAATAAATATTCATGTATTTGTATTGTGTTTGTTATAGTTCTGAAGAAAGCTGGTGGAGCAATCGAAACAATCAATATGATTTGGCAGTACAATAAGAAAGATAAAGTTATAATACTTCATATTGAAGAATATAATTATTGGTTTTATGATCTTGCCATTGTATTTTTAAGCATTTATGGAGCATCTGTAAATGAAACTATCAAATGCTTTTATATTGCATTGAAATGTTGAAGCCTCACTCCCATATAATACATTAGAAAAAATAATTAGTTGCAATAGTTATTTCCCTGTGATGAAATATTCTAAATACTAACTTCTCAAAAGTAACAACATGTTGAAGTCTGTGTACATTTCAAAATCCAAGTAATTTTTCTGCTTATAGAATGACTAAGCAAGGTATTCAAATTGGCCTACATTTACCATTTGATAACTATTAAAGTTAAAAATTCCTAAGGATTTTTCTTCTACCATTGTCTGATTAAAAAACATGGGCTTTTGAACATTAATTATTAAACCAAAGTCTTTATATGTTGTATTTAAAATAATATCTTCCATAAATTGACTTTAAAGTACAAAAATTAGCACAAACATTAGCATACTGCAAATCCAGAATTTTTCACATGATCACCATTTCATATGCTTACACATGCTGTTAATAAGTGTACCAAACTCTCAATACAGTAGTGCCACCAAGTACAAACCTTCATAATCAATGGATGCAGGAAGGTTTGCAACAAAATACTTTCCTGCATCTATTGATTATGAAGGCTTGCACTTGATGGCATTACTGTATGGCGAGTTGGTTACTCTTATCCAGAATTCTTGTTTGCTTTTAATCAATTCAAAATAAAAAGTCTACCATTAAATATATGTCACATCTTGGTACCTTTTCATTAAGCCATCTATAAACAGTTCCAAAGAAATACTGTTATAAAAAATCAAAATGTATTTGGAACAAGAAAATATATTTGTTTAATACCAGTTTTCATTTCAAGGATTGTAGATTTTTCTCCCTATAATAATAACCATTTCCTCTCATTCCCATCATGCAGTAGTTGTATATCATAAATGAACTTTGGTGTACGGCCAATTAATTTCAAACAATGCTATAGACCTGTTGACTAATTGTATCCATTGACTAAATCAATAAATGACATATTCCTCTTTTGTTGCCAAGACTTTTTCTTGCATTTGTCTAGTAAACCAAAAAATGTCTATAGTGTTTCTTGATTCTTCAAAATCACAATGGGTCTCTAGTAACTACCTTTGCTGTAGAAGATAATAATTCATAATTGTTAAAATCTTCTTTATTCCCTTTATTTTTAAATGTGGTTAAAAGTAGAAGCATCATTTCATAAGTCTTTTAAAAATTTCAACGATTTTGAAGCTCATATACCATCACCATGTTACACAAGTTCTCTTGGTATTTCATCAAGTCTTGCAGTCTTTTCATTTTAATATTGCAAAGAGCTGATTTCACTGCAATAAGCTGGAAATCTTCATCCAAATCTAAGTGAGGAGATAAAAATGAATGTGTGATTAAAACATTATTTAAATATGATCAAAATGTTCCTTCAACATGCTCACAACAGAATTTTCATCATTTAGAGTGACATTTCTGGATTTAATAGGATTGTGATACTATTTCTCACATCCATATTGTGCTTTCGGTGCATCAAAAAGATCTAGAGAGATTATAATGGAATGAATGTCTGTATTCTCTTTACAGTTTTACTCCACCTCATATTTAATCCTTTTTGACAACCATTGAACTTCATCTTCAGAGAAGTTCCACATTTAATGTATTATTCTATCAAGCAGATGATGTCATGTTTCCACTTGATCAAATCACTAATAATGAGATGAATGTCGGAAAAAGTCATTCTACTTCTTTTTAGTAAACCCAAGATTTGTGTGTCTCCACAAAACACACCTTAAGATGATTCTATGCTTCGAGAATATGACAACCCTAAAGATTCAAATTAGTAATTTTAGTGTTTAATAACGGTTGAAATTTAGTACAAGTAGTAGATATATCTAATGACCAAACAACAATTTTCTTGTGAATAAATGAACTAAGACCCTTTTATTTTAATGCAATTAACATCTTGGAGAAAATGAATCTATGATTTATGACATGTCTAACAATCTACATTTGTAAGTGCTCTTATAATATGAATTCTCTTGTGTTCTGCTCTTAACTACATCGTAATCTATTAAATGCTATTGTTTTAAGTATGAATGCAGCCATTAAATTTTATAGTGATTTTTTTTTCTCATATGTCATAGCATCAGCCGGGACGCGAACCCACAACCGTCTGCAACCAACTACTTGCTTGCAAGGCAGCTGCGATGACTTCTCGGCTAACAACGCTTGATTTAAAGATCAATTCATGTGTTGCGCAAAAATTCTATAATAACACAGCATTATATAAATAATGACTGTTGTTCTGGCTACACAGACATCAATGACATTTTTAAAACATCTATATAGAATACCATGCGCTTTTTAGACTGCTTATATTATATACTGATGTCATTTATACACACTCATGATGATGAATAGACAAATTTATTAATACATCAAAATCCATGGTTAGTTACTAGCTTAATCATCATAATCATTTAGAAGGAATTGTAAAATAAAAAAGTGCAAATATTCAATATCCTCAAGTTAATGATGCAAGTGTGAATTCATACCTTCGCTAGCATTCTCTGAAGAAAATATAGTAGATGCCTAAAATCTAAATTTCATCTCAATCTTGTTTTCTATTGATTTATATTTATTAAACGTTATTAAATAATAGTAACATTAAGTGACAATCGTAATGTTTTCCTAATACTTTCCGACTAGAAATTATTCATATCACAAAGCTGATAGAGAATAAAAATAATTTCATACAACATAGACCTAGCACGTTGTACCTTTTAATTATTAAAAAGCAAAAAGAATTTTACAATTATAAAGGATGATTAATGAGTCCACGTGAATGCATTTGACGTCACCTAATAAAGTTAAAGACTAGATTTGTCAATTTCTATAATAAAAATTGTTATATATAACAAATCCGTATGTGTTTGTAGAGAGAGAATGAATGTGTGCACATGTAAATACGTCAAAGCAGTCAACGCTTGAACAATACCAATATCAATCAACAATCTCAATCTGTTGTCAAGGCAACTACCATAAATAATAAAAATTGAAATATATATACACACTCACAGATATATTTATGTTCTGTGCATAAACTGCAGCATGCACTCAACAAATTAAACCGCACTAGACTTCAAATTAATAGAATTTCGAATAGTGCTTCTAGCAAAGTGCTTTCTTTAATCAAAAGTGCTGTTAAAGAAAGTAACCTAACAAATTAGGACAGAACAATCAAACAGTTCTAAAAGACCAAAAGGTTTGTTTTTTATCGTAGTTTCTTGAAATTTTCAGATAAAACTGATTAATTTGTACGGTCACTTCTAGGCAAACTGATAAAATAAAGTATAGATTTATTCTTTACCAGAGGCATAATGAAATGTTTAAAATAATTAAAAGATACAAATATAATACAACTAGAGAACTTATAAATAAAAGTATTATAATAACGTAAAAATAACATCTACTAACTGAAAAGACGCTATTTAATTACACGGAATAACTTTAGTTTAAAAAAAGGTAAGCTAATATATAATATTGCCGTAGCGTAATTTTCACTACATCTCTCTCACATAAGATAAGGACCGGTTTCTATACACTTTTAATACTTTGAGAAAAGATGCAATCATAAACATATGACCAAAGATATATGAAAAATGTATGATCGCCAAGATGCACATTTCATGCTGAAATAGCATTAATCAATTGGCTCGGATCACAATCTCTTACACACATATTTATCATTGTTCAATATATAGCCACTTGCTTCAGTTTAATTGATAAGTGTCAAACATATGGCTCTCATAACTTTGACATAAACCATTTAATGAAAGTATATCAATAATATTTATTAATCATTCATTAAACTAAAGATTATCCACTTAGTGCACAACTTTCACTAAAACACTTTCAGATAAGAACTGGATGAGCAGATAGAAATCAGTCCCTATTTTGCATGAGAATGGTGTAGTGAAAATTACACTACAAATATATATAAAATCTCATGAATAATACACAAGAAAAAAGAATTGTGGACCAAAATATGATATCAAGCAAGACATTAAGTAAAACGATTCCTTTCAAATGAACAAATTTGGATTTTTTTTTACTCCTTATCTCTCATACCACAGTTATGCCACTTACTAATTGTATACTTTAACTAATGGCTGACAAATGATAGTGCTTACTCCTAATCCTATGTGTCCTTTCCAATATCTGGATTAGTTTCAAGCTTATAGTTTTCATCAGTGAGGAGCTACGGATCTTGGATATTTAGGATCTAATTCACTCTCGTTCTAACAGCTATCATTGATCTCTCTGTTTGAGTATTGAGAAATCAGCACAAATTGAAAAATTTTATAAATATTTCAATCTAAATTGAATTGCTTGTATAATCATATAAATCTGAAACCAGTTCAGTGTCCATATTATCTGATATAGATATGTAATATTTTATTGGTTTTATACCCATCATGTCCACAAAATAGGTTTTTTTTTTAATCTAATGCTTCTTCAGCATCATTTTAACAGCTGTTATTTTAGCTAAAATGGGCTTCAAATCTATAAGGTATAGATAATTTTCACTTGTTTTCTGAATAAATCTCTCAATACTATCCCTTAAAGATTACTATCTCTTATTTCCTGCTTTGTCTAAATTAACTTAAAATTATTCAGATAAAAAAATGAAACATTTAGATGATAGTTCTACTATTATGAATAAGTAATATTTACTAAGGCTGTAACCTCAGGAATGTGTGCGTAAAAATATGATAGTAGGCACCTCTACAGGTCTTAACCACAAGCTTATGTTTTGGAAAAAAAGAGGGGAACCCTTCTTTACTTCAACCTACTTTCTATATAAATAGGTGAAGCTGAAGCGGTTAGATCTGAGAGCATGAAGCTATTCAATACTTCACTGATTAAGTCCACATTTCTTATTACACATTAATACTCATGAAATCTTTTGATTTACAATGAGTCAATGGAAAGATCTTATAGTTAGAAATCTATTACGATAATTTAAAGTTGTAATTATAAATTTATTTAAACACACATTGATTACGTAAGTAATATTTACTAAGGCTGTAACCTCAGGAATAGTTTTTATCCAATATCTTTGGATTTTGGGTTTTTTATAAGTTAGTATTTTTTTTCACATTAGATAAAGTTATCCGGTAATAATTAAATTTAAATTTATTACTTCCAACATTTATGATAAATGTTATATCAGTAGAATACTGAAGAATAATAACTCGACCATCAGCTGGTATTACAATCAGATCCAAAGTGCTTTATTTTTGTCTATCTGTAGTATTTGTTTCATGATTCTGTGTTTATTTGGTAGCAAATCTAGATTTAAAATATATTTTGATTAACATTTCAGTGAAAAACTAATTCGTGGAGATCGTGTGTTCTAGCTTTATTTTGAGGGTCAAAATGTGACTTTCATTTAATTTCTGTTTTTGAGAAATTAAAAATGCATCTTTATACATAATTTATTTTATTTTTGTAAAATTAAATTAAATATTTTTTTCTCAATAAGTATGTGATGTTTGCAATCAGATTTTATTTGAAAATATTTAGTTTTTAGCAGAAAATTAATCATCTGAAAAAGTATTAATGGCAAACTGGTAAACAAAATAACTACTAAATAAGAAACAATCAAACATCACATGATCAACATTCTTTATGCTTACCCAAGCTGTTTTTCACAGAGGCAAAACTTTCCATACAGTAGTGCCACTCAATGCAAACCAGAGCTAGAAACTAGTCTAGGGATATTGGATGAGGCATTAGATAAGAATTTTAGGCACAAACCTTCCTGCATCCATCAATTACTCTGATTTCCACTGAGTGGAGCTACTGTATGGTGTTTAGCCTCTGTAAATAAGAAACACTTATTGCTAAATAAGAGAAATTCATTTCCAAGAATGAAATTTTATTTTTTTGTAATTACAACTTTAATAATTTTAAAAATAATTTCGTTGTTGGAATATATTTTTTATAAAAATTAATTTTACTGATAGAAATTTACTGAAGATTTTTAGTTGTTGTTAAAATATATTTTTTTGTCTGGAGGCTAAAAATGGGATCTTTTATTTATTTATTTCTGTTTATCACTCTTTTTTTATTTGCAGAATGGATATATTTTTTCCAGATTTCTTTTCATTTTTAAACTTATTTCATTGATGAAATTTTTCAAAAACATAAATATATAACGAAAAATAAATTTCACAGGTAACACAAAATGAAAAATGCTCCACTGAGGTGCTAGTAAACAACAGACCAAAAGATTAATTAATTAACATTCGATAGCAAAATAATACTAAATATTATTTTTAAAAAAGATTAATACTTACAGAAAAAAATAAATTTAAATTTATTGCTTCCACTTTCTTATAAAAAAAATTGTTTCCTTGTCATTTAAAATATTTCATAAAAATGTGTTTTTTCCCCCACTATCCTGATACAATGTTTACTTCATTTAATAAAAGTTCATTAATTCCTGCTAGATAATAAATGTACATCCCTCTAATCTTTTGTCTAACACAATTGACAATTATTAACTTAACAATACTAACTTTAATCTTTTGTATTTGCTTTGAACCCTCCAATCCCAAAATTGTGTGCACTGTAACTAACAACTGCAAAAGGAAGATAAAAGAGGCGTATTTTATCATCAACGACAATAATGCAATTAATAGAGGCAACACATACTTCGCTATCTCCAGAAAATGGACAAGCTGATTAATTTACATATACATTTGCATATATTACCATTTAATAATATCACTACAACTATTACTATTTTGGCTATGATTATGAGGGATAACTCCTCAAAAGCGCTTAGCCTGGATTAACTCATTTTGCTTATTTTCTATTAACAGCTTCTTCAACCAGCATTTTAAAGCCTTGTATATACTATTTATATTATTATGTAAATAGTTAATGAACCAATACTGTATAATTCAAAGATAAAAAACCTCGCTGTAATTTTTTAATAAGTTTAAATTGAGATGCTTATATTTGACAATGCCAGTAGTATTCAAACCTGCATTGAAATCATAGTTTCAATTAAATATTATAACTAAAACATGCAGAAACTCCACTTTCATCGCATTTTCCTGAAGGTTTGCGATGAGTTGTATTTTTATATTGGACTATTTCCATCACCTAATATGAGTATTGAATGTCTTTAGAAAAATTTAACTTTATTAAATTATTCCAAATAGATTCAACTGTTAGTAATAGCACATCAAATAGGTTAGTATATGCACAATGCTTCGAGAGGTATTAATCTCCCCTTTTCTTCAGGTGTTGCTGGCCTGATCAGTGACAGTATTATCAACACCTAAAGAAGAGGGGAGAATAATACCTCTCGAAACATTGTGTATATGTTAACCTGTTTGATGTTCTATTACTAACAATTGAATCTATTTGGAATACTTAAATAAAGTTAAATTTTTCTAAAGACATTCAATACTCATATTAGATGATGGAATTAGTCCAATATAAAACCACACTTTCATCATAGTGTTAATTTGCTATGTAAATTACAATCTTTGTGCATATGGTAGATGATTAATATAAAAATTTCTCAGATGAACAAAATTTCCAAATTAGAGAATGTGAGACTAATGGTATTGGTGTGTAAACCAATAATTTTGATAGATTTAACTTAATATTAAAAGGAAATATGCTTATGTATTTGAAATGGAAAATTTTTAATGAATGTTTTTTCCAGTTCTTACATATGGATCTAAGACTTGGACACTTAGCATAAGACTAGTACAGAAACTGCAGACCACTTAACAAAGTATTGGCGTGTATGTTAGGAATAGAAAGAAGCAATCAAAAATAAAATACATGGGTTAAAGAACTAACAGATATTTGTGACATCATTGGAAAAAAATAAGAATCTAGAGCTGGGCTGGACATATTTCTTTAGAAGGTGATAATAGATAGACTGTTGAAATGGATTCCAGGAGATTTAAAATACCCAGAAAAAGACAACTTGTGAGATGGTTTCAGATGAAATAAGGAAGTTTTCTGCTTCTTTAATGTGGAAAAGAGATGTTAAAAATCAGAAAAACTGGATAAACATGGGGAGACTATCCTGCAATGGATTGAAAATGGCTGAAAATGATGATGATAATGATGTAAATCTTTTTTGATATATTGTCTTTAATTGTAAAAGAATTAATAAATATTTTTTAAAAATGATTGCCAATAAATTGCTATCATAAACTTAATCCCAAAATCATATCAATTCATTTTCTTGTTCATTTTATTTTTACTAATGCGTTAAAACATCTATCAGAACATAATTAATTCTCTGTATTTTTCCAATTTTTTTTAAATTTCTTCACCAACTGTCTGCAAATATTTCAAGTTTATTACTTTTTCTTTCCCATTTTGCTTCCTTTTAAGATAGAAATTTCCTAGGTATCTTTCTCATTTTTATAATTTTTTAAAATTTAAATTAGTACGATATCTGAATGACATATTCATTCTGAACTAATTAATCCCATGTAAATAAAAGCAAATATCCATTCTAAAGCTTACCTCTTTACAATCTACAGAGGGGCATTGTTCAATGAACGTAACTGATTCCAGAGTTTTTTCATTATACAATCTTTCATTCTAGAACACATTAAGATACTTCCACTTAGAAAAAATCCACTATAGTCCACCTATTCTCTAAACTTTGATGGCATTTAAGAGAACAGTCATTAATGTAGTGGGAAATAGAGTGTGATATTAAAATATTAACCAGGTTTTAAATATTTCTTAAATCACTCTAACATTAGAACTATATATTACAGGACAAAGATAGCATCTCATTTTAAATGACCTGTAATATTAACACCAACTTACAATGTTACTTAAATTCTATCAAAGCTTAAGAAATACATGGCTGACTGCCTATTCTTTTTTTAACCTTTACTGATATAGAACTTCTATTTATTCATAGCTTGCAGAAAGGTAGTTTATTTCTCTTTAATTTGCATATATATTTATAGTAATATAATATTTTAATGAATGTTTAGCTGAAAATATTTAATATATGGAGTTATCCATTTATAATTACTAAATCAGAAAGCACTTTACTTAGAACAGCAGCCAATGAAAGCTAATCACCCCAGGCTAAAAGTGAAAGTAAAACTATCAGGCTAATTACACTCAAAAGGATGATCAATTAGCCTGACAGTTTTAGTTTCACTCTTAGCCTGGAGCAATTAGCTTCCATTGGCTGCTGTTCTAAGTAAAATGCTTTCTAACTTACTAATTTATAAATGGATAACTCCAAATATTAAATATTTCCATATAGATATATTGCCACTACAAATTGACACTGTCCACAATTTTCCTAAGATTACCAAAATTACAATGATTAGTACAAAAATGCCATTAGATATATAATGTAGCACTAGATCAAGAAGAAACTTCAACGACCATAGTGATAATTATTTATGTACGGCAGTCACATAATAGATTTTAAAATGTACTCTTGCACAGACTATGCTAATTATAGTGTTTTTCTGGAGGTTTGTGATGATGGCGTTCTAGCTGTATTTTTATATTGGACTATTTCCATCATCTAATATGTGTGTTGAATGTCTTTAGAAAAGTTTAATTTTAGTTAAATATTCCAAATGTATTCATCTGTTAGTAATATCACAGCAAACAGGTTAGTATATGCACCAACTGTTAGTAATATCACTGCAAACAAATGTTAATAATATCACAGCAAACAGGTTAGTATATGCACTAACTGTTAGTAATATCACAGCATATACTAACCTGTTTGCTGTGATATTACTAACAGTTAGTGCATATACTAACCTGTTTGCTGTGATATTATTAACATTTGTTTGCAGTGATATTACTAACAGTTGGTGCATATACTAACCTGTTTGCTGTGATATTACTAACAGATGAATGCATTTGGAATATTTAACTAAAATTAAACTTTTCTAAAGATTCAACACACATATTAGATGATGGAAATAGTCCAATATAAAAATATGCTAATTATACTTTGATTAAAACAAATGGACACTTATTTATTGAACTAATAAAATAAATTAAAACACAGAGGCACTTAGATATAGTCTAGATGTTTATTATATTCTTTCTCATCCTAATTGCTTTCCTAATTCCCTTCTTTTTTGGGCATTCCAACTGACTTGATCCAAAATTTAAGATGAAAGCCAAATGTAAATCTTATTTCGATTCCTTTTTTCGCTCTTAATAACTACGATTTCTTATTACACATTTAATATCTTTCCTGAGGGAATATATACTGCACAAGGCCTATGAAAGACAGCCATTCAGCTTTATTTTGAATGTCTATCCAAATAGGTGTGACAGAAGGTTGACTTACTATTGAGAAAGAGGATTATCTTGCCCCACTCAAACCCTCTCCATTTTACGATTAATAATTCTATTCAAACCATAAGAGATGGTGCAAGTGTCTGCTGTTTGTTTGCAATTGTCTAACATTCCTATTATAAACCCCAGATTCAGACATAAGGTTCCTGTATTTACTTATTGTCAAAACTCTTAACTTAATCTTTTATCTCCCTCCACTCTCCCTGTATAACTTTCTAGATCAAGCAGTTAACATTTATTTTTGAACTTCAAACTACACATATTTTAAACATAATAAATGAAGAAAAATTATACATAAAAAAAACAATTTTGCTCAATAAAAAGTTAGTAATGTAAAAGCCTACCCCCCTTTTTATATAATACAAAATTATATAAAAATAATAAACCCTCTTAAAATCCAATCTACTGTTGAAACTATTTATACACTTAAGTTAATGGAGTCTACTATTCGATTACACCAATCCAAAGAAAAGTTCTTTAATAAAAGGTCATAATTACTCTGATCGATCAATGGCTCAACCTTCTCCAGGTGGTCAAAGTTCTTATATGATTTTTCTTGAAACTGCTGGTGTGAATCCTCTGTTTGTTCCATTGGCCTTTTTGATATCTTCGGTTAGCTTGATAAAACCTTCCGTTGGTTGCCGTTCACTCAGATATCTTCAGGTGTGGCTATGAGACATAATCCCCCAAGGAAGAAGTTCTGATGTACCTTAGCCAAAAAACATTTCCTTGGTGCTGTTTAATTTTTTTTTTTCAATCTCTTTCCAATGTGCTTATCCAAGTAAGTAAAACAAAAAGGCAACTCCATAATTTATATGTTTTTTTTTTTCTTTTCACGAACAGGATTCACATCTAGCATTTTATTTTTAGATATTTTTACATTTCTAATTTTTGTCCTTTTTTGGCAATTTCCTTTGTAATTAGTGAAAAAAGTTCTGGTTCAATTAGTATAATAGATATATTTAATTACAAAATACTGTTAGTATCTGGAGTTTCAACAATAGAGATAATTGCTAAAATCTATACTTTTTTCTTCTATCAACCCATCTCTTTCCAAGAATTACAATTTAAAACAAAAAACTTTTAATAAAAAAATCTCAACATTTAATTTTATCTTGATTTATCATGGATTTAAATAAATAATTAAAATAAAGAAATTCTGATTTCTTGAGATAAATAAAAAACTACTTAAAAATATATATTTCAAAAATTATCATTTAAAATAATCTAATAAGTATGCACTTATAGTAAAATAAAGAATATATATATATATATGAGATGCCAGAAAATACCATCTCAATATATGTATATATTGTAACGGGATGGGGTGGTGGGAAGTGGAATGAAAGTAGAATTGAACTGGGGTGATGGGAAATCATCATCAACCCCAAGTAAATACAAAATCTCTGAGAGATCATTGAGAGATCAACCAGCAACTCAGAAGAGCAACTAAAGCATAATTATCCATCAACCAGCATTATAAAGTACGTATCAGCATAAGTAAAATACCATTCATCATCATTAAAGGGAATAAACAAATCAGTCCAATAAATCAGCAGTCCATCTTATGGCTGAATTTGAAAGATAAAAAATATAAGTCAACAGTCAACCTTGTGACTGGATTGGAAATGGGTCTTCTGTAGACCAGGCTAACTCTTGAGCCTTTGCCACCTTGGACAATTATTTAAACATAACTTGGATGCACCAGCTTAGCGCCCATCCATTAGAATACACAATAATCAGAAATCAAAACAATAATGCTGGGAGATAAAAACATGGTCATCATCATCAATGCTCAGGCCATTTGTAGTGGCCAACTATAAACTTAAATTTTTAATAAGACTAAAGTAAAATAAAAGATAATAGTGCATGGGCTTTAAAGAGTATTCTCTTTTGTGCCAACCAAAATGATGATTGATCATCGCTGGATGCCCCAAAAGCACTAAATACACATCCCAATTTATATATTCATCCCGTGCATGAATCTAGCTCCGAGAACACAAGCTCTATTACTATATGTGACCAAGAGATGATGGAAACAATTTTTAACAATTAAATAAGTTTATTAATAACAATAAAAAAACCAATTAAGGTCTTATAAGGGTTCTGATTTTGAAAAGTATACATAATTATATACACACTAAAAATTTTTACATTGATTTACTTGATTAATACATTAGGTTTGCTTAAAACCCATTCAGCACACAGGCATGTGGCTTGATACAAAATAAACATGTTTGAATTGACATTTAATTTAGAAAAATGATCAAAATTTTACACATAAGTGTCTATCTGACACACATTGTTATTTACAATACAATTGACATATATACACACATATGTGCGTGAATTTTCTGAACATATCTGACTTGTTACAAAATAATTATCAAAATCTTAAATTATATAAAAATACAATAAATGATTAAAGTTTCAGTTAAATGAAATACATTTTACATATTAGGTCAGAGATCCCCAACCATATGCCTGCGGGCACCATGGCGCCCGCAGACCATTTTACGTGTGCCCACTGCTATCCGAACACGATAAAAAATTATTTATCTGATACAAATAAATTCAATTTTTAAAATTTCTTATAAATTATTGTATTATATTGTAATCAAATTGTAGGGCATACTATACTTTTACAGCGTAAAAATATAAACGTTAATTATATGTTAAAATTTTATTTTTGAAATAAATATTTGTTTGTACATTATGTGTATTATTAACAATATCCAACTATAAATTTACACTGAAAAAATAATTGGTGCCCGCCACCTGGCCGGTATTATAGAATGTGCTCTTAAGTGCAAAAAGGTTGGGGACCTCTGTACTAGGTTTACTGAAACACCTACATAACATTTGTATTTATCACAATAAAATTATTAAAGATTATTTTCACAATTTAATTTTTCTTTGCTGAATATAGACTTCTTCTTTAAAATAAGAACTACCAAATTTTCGACAGTTAATTGATTTAAAATGTCTTTCTTTTTTCTAATCTAAAAGATTTTTGGAAATCTTTTTCTTGATTATTAATTATAACTTTGTTTGTAGTTTTTTTTTTCTAAATTATAAATATAATTCTAAACAGTTTTTTCTTCTTTAATAAACGATTTTAAACTAATATCATTTTATATATTTCTATCAGTTATAAAATGTCATTTTACTAATGAAATTATTTAAAATTTTGTTATTATATATACCTTTACTCACCACAGCTGTATATATTTTTATCTGGGCTTCTCTGCCTTTAGATAGTCAGCATATATATAATTACTTATTCAGCAAGCTGGTTCTTTTGGTCCATTAGAAAAATATAATCCATGTTTGTTGCCATTGTCAGGTAAAAGTACATAATTCATGTAAAATCTTGGTCTGTAGTTGGTCTCTTTCTGTCTAGGATTGTTCCAGGCAAGCAACTATCTTGGTGTGATAGATTTCAGGCAAACAACTGTCCTCTCCACATTTAAGGCTATGAATTTCAGCACAAAGAAGTGGGTCATTTTTCTCCATGTAAATTTAAACTGCTAAGGAAAACAGTCTACTGTCTTGCCTTCAGCTACATCAGTTTGTGGTAGATATTCTTCAAATTTTATGGTCAGCTAAAACCAACAGCTGCACTTCATCAAGTTGTAACAAAATATTGTAACCAACTTTTCAGCTGACCATTCTTACAAAAATTATTATCCATACTAGAGCTAATTTTGTTATCAGTCCTTTTATAGAATCATCTAAGGTGATAATAACACCTTGATTGAAAACAGAGTTTTTATTTTAAGCTCTCTAATCCCTTTGAAAACATAGGTTTTAATTAATTAAAAAAATTTCAAAAACAAGTATAGTGTTTTTACATTTCACAATGAGAATAATAATAATAATAATAATAATAATAATAATAATAATAATAATAATAATAATAATAATAATAATAATAATAATAATAATAATAATAATAATAATAATAATAATAATAATAATAATAATAATAATAATAATAATAATAATAATAATAATAATAATAATAATAATAATACAATATATATATATGCAGACCTTTTAAAAGTTTAATTTATAAAATAATATTTTAAATCAGAGTTACTATTATTTATTTATTTATTTCAATGAATGTAGAAAATATCTACTATAATTTTTGTCTGTGTTTATTTCTAGTTTTCGTTTACTCTTTATATATTTATGCACACACACTATAATGTGTGCTATATAACCCAACCGGTTACTATATATATATATATGGTGAGCCACACATACTTATTATTTATAAATAATAGTAATGAATTAAACTTGTGGTTATCTTATTCATAAATATAGAAGCACTTAAATAAATCAAAATCATTAAAGACTACTTTTTAAAATGTCTATCTTAAAACAGCAAAGACCTCTCTAGGAGCCCTCTAAAGGGACACAGTGATGCAAAAAGCACTATCAACCATTTCTGAGAGTTTAAACATTTTTTTTCTTTTTTGTTTTAAAATCTCATTAAGAATAGCTACAACAGGAGAACAGCTTCATCTGAATAACTATTATTAAAAATAGCTTGCAAAAAGATAGTTTACTTCTCTTTAATTTGCATATATATATATATGGCTGCTCACCAACACACATTAGCCAGCATGGTGAGTTTATTGGCTTTTTACCTCTGAGTTTAAGATCAAGAAACACCATGGTCTTTCTTCTCAGTGCCTGATAAGGCAGAATGAATGTTTGTGTAAATGATAAATATTTTTCCAATACATATATAAAATTATGACAGACAAAAATAAAGCATGGCCCTTATTCCCAGGAGGCTGTAAAGTCACCAGCCAAGGCAGCGGTTGGTGGCCGAAGGCGGAGGGTGCTAAGAATCCCCTGATTGCAGACCCAGGCTGCCATTTGATGACGACTTTTTATTTAGGTACTTACAACTGCAGATCACTTTCAAGTGAAGGAAGATTACAAGAATTCGAAGAAGAACTTTCTTGTATTAAATGGGACATTATTGGACTTTGTGAAGTTAGAAGAAAAGGTGAAGAGACAATTGATTTAAAAAGTGGACATATACTCTATTATAAAGGCACAAATATTGGAAATACAAGTGGAGTAGGATTCATTATAAATAAAAAGTGGAAGAACAATATTGTGGAGTTTGATGGTGTATCGGACAGAGTGGCAAGATTAGTTATACAACTTAATAGCAGATACCAAATGCAGATAATTCAGGTTTATGCCCCAACAAGTTCTCATAGTGATGAAGTAGTAGAAGATTTTTATATGGATGTACAAAAGGCTTTTGATCAGAGTAAACAACATTTTAAAATTGTTATGGGAGACTTTAATGCTAGAATTGGTAAACAAATGAAAGATGAAAGTGCTGTAGGTAATTTTGGTTATGGTAATAGAAATGAGAGAGGACATAGACTTGTGGAGTTTGCAGAAAAAGAAAAACTTTATATTATGAATTCTTTTTTTGAGAAAAATGTTAAAAGGAAATGGACATGGAAGCATCCAAATGAAGGTACAGCAGAATTGGATTATATTTTGACTAACAGGAAATACATATTTCAAGATTGTAATGTTCTTAATAAATTTAACACAGGAAGTGATCATCGATTAGTAAGGTGTAAGATATGTGTTAATGTAAAACTAGAGAGACAAAAATTATTAAGAAAAACAATATTTACAGTTGATATTCCTAATCTTCAGAAACATTCTAATGAATTTAAATTAGAACTTAAAAATCAGTTTCAAGTATTAGTAGATTTTGAACAGGATTCAGATTTGAATGAAATTAATATGAAAATAACTGATACACTTTTAAAAACTGCAACAAAGATAGCTGGTAGAAAAAAGCAGCAATTAACCAATAAAATTTCTACTGAGACTAGAGAATTTATGAAGAAAAGAAGGAATATGAAGATATACAAAAATGATGCATTAAAAAGAATTGAATATCTCGAATTTTGTAAAATGGTGCGGAAAAGAATTGAAAATGATATAAGAAAGTATAACTGTGAACTAGCAAGGAAAGCTGTAGAAGAAAATAAAAGTCTTAAGAATGTAAAACAACATTTTGGTATTGGTAGGAAATTTATATCTGCAATAAGAAAAAAAGATGGAATTATTACTAAAAAGAGAGATGACATCATGAAATTGGTAGAAGATTTTTATCAAGAATTATATAGTAATAAAGAACAAGTACCTCCTATATCTATTACATCTTCCGAATTGCCCAGAATTTTAAATGAAGAAGTGAGACATGCAATTAAATGTATGAAGAAAGGAAAGGCTCCAGGTAATGATGGAATTATAATTGATATATTAAAAGAAGCAGGTGAAGAAATAGAAATTTTTTTAGCAAAGTTATATACCAAATGTCTAAATGATAAAGATGTACCGGATGATTGGAAGAATGCAGTAATAATATTAATATTTAAAAAAGGTGATAAAGAAGATATTAGAAATTACAGACCTATCAGCCTTTTATCAGTTTTATATAAAAATTTTACCAAGATAATTACAACTCGTCTACAGAGAACATTGGATTTCCACCAACCAAGAGAACAAGCTGGATTTAAAAGTGGTTTTAGTACAGTAGATCATATCCAGGTGTTGAGAGAAGTTATAGAAAGGACAAATGAATATGAGTTGTCATTATGTTTTGGATTTGTAGATTATGAAAAGGCATTTGATTCTATAAACATTTCTTCAGTGATTAAAGCATTGGATCATCAAGGTATAGATCCAGGATATTGTCATATTTTAAAGAATATTTATAAAAATGCAACAGCAACAATTAGATTACATAATGATACTGGGAAAGTCAACATTGAGAAAGGTGTAAGACAAGGTGACTCCATATCTCCAAAACTTTTTACAGCAGTGCTGCAAGAAGTATTTTGTGGATTAAAATGGGAAACTAAAGGAGTGAAAGTAAATGGAGATTATTTAAGTCATTTAGATTTTGCAGATGATGTAGTTGTTTTTGCAAATAATGCTTCAGAGCTGCAGGATATGTTGCAGGAATTATCAGAGAAAGTAGGAAAGTAGGACTAAAGATAAATGTTAAAAAGACTAAAGTAATGTTTAATCAATTTGCTCAAAATATGAAAATAAAGATTGATTATGATGAATTAGAAGAAGTTAACAGTTACAAATACCTTGGTCAGATTATTAATATAGATGGAAACATAATGGAGGAAATTAATCATAGAATTAAACTTGGTTGGAGTGCTTTTGGTAGAAATAACTTGATACTAAAAGGAAATATGCCTATGTGTTTGAAAAGGAAGGTTTTTAACAAATGTGTTTTACCAGTTCTTACTTATGGATCTGAGACTTGGACACTTAATAGAAGAGCAATACAGAGACTTCAGACCACTCAAAGAAGTATGGAGAGATGTATGTTAGGAGTAACAAGAAGAGATCGAAAACGCAATGTATGGGTAAGAGAACAAACAGGTGTTACTGACCTCATTGAAAAAATTAAAAGATTGAAGTGGAGTTGGGTTGGACATATTGCTAGAAGAGATGATAATAGATGGACAATTGAAATTTTAAACTGGATTCCAAGAGATTGTAAAAGACCCAGAAAGAGACCACATGTGAGATGGATGGATGAAATAAAAAAGTGTGTAGGGGTGATGTGGAGAAGAGAAGCTAAAGATCGGAGATGGATTAAACTTGGAGAGACCTTCATCCCTGCAGTGGATTGATAATGGTTGATAATGATGATGAAGATGATGATATATATATAATCAAAATTACCCAAATTCACAACTCAATCAGACTAGCAAGGAGAAAATAAATTATAAAATACTACCAATGGTTTCACTTCTACAAGCAGACTTCTCAAGCATGAAAAATTACAAAATGGTGACATTTAAATAAAACACTACCCACAATTTCACTTACTTCCATATGCCCCTAGCCTGAACCAGTTAGCTTTCCTGGGCTGTTCTAAGTAAACTGCTTTCTAATTAAGTAATTATAAATGGATAACTCCACACATTTAAATATATATATATATGTTGGGCCACATATTATTTATAAACACATTTAAATATATATATATATGTTGGGCCACATATTATTTATAAATGATAGTCATAAACTAAACTTATGGTTATCTTATTCACCTACATAGAAGCACTTAAATAAATCAAGGTCATTAAACACTACTTTTTAAAATATCTATCACTTTTTAAAATATCTATCTGATTTTATTAGGCCAAAGCTAAAACAGCAAACACCTCTCTAGGAGTCCTCTAAAGGCACACAGTGACACAAAAAGCACTATTCAACCATTTCTGGCTAACTGTGGGTTGTTGAGAGTTTAAACTTTTTTTTTTCCTTTCTCATTTAAAAATCTCAGTAAGAATAGCTATAACAGAGAGGATAGTTTTATCTGAATACCTATTATTCAAAAACCTCTACATAAAATTTCCAAACTGATTCTTGCCATTGTACAATAAATAAATTAGTTTGCACAGACATTGCAAAGAAAAGTTTAAAAATAATTATAAATTAATAAGCCTAATTTCTGTGAGTTCTTATAATTGCAAAAAGTAAGCAAAATTCATTTTATTTTATTTTCTATTCTGAATAAAAAAATTACTTGCCTTATGTATTTTAGATAATGTAACAATTTAGTTTTCACATCCGCAAATTGCTTATAGTTTCCACTGTTCAACAACGTTCAACAGAGCTTTTAATATTTTACAAACTGTGAAATCACTTCTCTTATGCATTTTATATAATGCAACAACTTATTTTTAACTCTTGCAAAGAGCTTATAGTTTCAACATTTCAATGGTCTTTCTGAGAGCCTTTTTGTCATTCTTGCAAACAACTTCTAGTTTTGATTGTTTAACAATCCAAATTATAAGCTATTTGTAATAGTGAAAAAAAAATTGTTGTATTATATAAAGTACATAAGGAAGTGATTTCATTATTCATATTAATACTAATATAGTCAACAATGGACAAAAGATCTATTCTAGAAGCCTAAAAAATTCATAAACCTGAAAAAGTCTTGGAATCAGGGATTTAAGATTAATGGTGCTGTATCATCATCATCAGCAGCAGCCACTTATAAACAAATACGAAAAGCTGGTCACGCTCGCTCCAGAAAAAAAATTACATAACAAATAAAAGCAAAAAAATTGAAAATGAATTTTGTGACGATTACACAAACTAATTTCCAAATTATCGTATAGGTTACATGATCACTCTTAGATGGATCTGACTGATATTTTTGAAATGTTTTCTTTGAATCGCTTCTGCAGCACTTCATTAAAAAAAGGTGATGCACACTTCTCATCAACACTACTCCATTGAAACTATTGATGCAGTATCTTTTTAGGCTGTTAAGATACAATTTATAATAAAAAATCCAATTATCAATTAATATTTATTTGAGCTACCTAAATATATCATCACCATCATCCCTTGACTTACTAATATATATATATATATATATATATATATATATATATATATATATGGTTCCAGTGCTCAGGAGTTCATAAGAAGTTCAAGGGCCAGACTTCCAACCACCAAAATTGATTCTGGGACCTCCCAATCCTCAAGTTAAGAACTCTACCAACTGCACCAAACTGTCCCAAAAAAATTATCAATATGATAATGGGAAACAGTATAGATGAACTGCTTCCAGACCTTTTTCTTTTCTGACTTCCTGTATCCCTTCGAAATTAGCAATCCCATCGATTCTGCACTGTTATTCATCCATGACCATATTCTTCCCTGACTTCCTGTATCCCTTTGAAATTAGCAACCCCATCCCTTCTGCACTGTTATTCATTCATAACCATTTTCTTCTCTGACTTCCTGTATCCTTCTGAAATTAGCAATCCCATTGATTCCGCACTGTTATTCATCATGCCAATCATGATCCTCATGTATTCGTAAATAAATAAGCTTATCAGACACACATTTTTATTTTAAAAAATAGTCTATTAACTTCAATAAATAAATAAATAATCCATACACATATAAATCTTCTTCTTTACAAAACTTGATGTGTAAAACTGTCACACGCATGTATAATTTAGTTATATATAAATATCTCAAATCAAATAAATGACAAACTTTTATCAATTTCTTCTTGTGCTTTCAAAGGTATAACCTTCATTTTCAAGAAGTACAACATTCCTTCATTTTCAAAAAGTGCAATATGCAAAATAGGGCAGATTAAATATGCAAATAAGAGTGGGAACATGAACTATTATTATTCCATAATATAAAATATTCCACCAACATTTTGACTATATCCTATTACAGTCTTTTTCAAGGCAATTAAAATATATATAAAAATAATAACACATAAACATATAAATATTCCATTTATCCAATAAATAATAAAGACAAACTATAAAAATATAAAAAATAATACCAAATAATAATAATAAACCCCCACCTTCACCACCACCAAAAAAAAAAAAAACCTCCCCAAAAAATTATATTACTTTCATCTCTTATCTCTATAAAGTTAAATTTCTTCCCTAAACTCATTCTTTAAATACCCTAATTAATACCCCTTATAATTATTTAATTACTTATTCCACACTAATTAAATCATTAAACCAAAACCATTGTTTTTCTTTTTTTCATTTTAAAAATCTATTCATTAATGGCTTCATTTTATTTATATAAATACCCTCTTTTATAATTCTCTCATAATATGACTTAATACATTCCCAATGATTCTATTTTAAAATCTTTATGTTCCAATTGAGTCATATGCTCAGAAATTCTGAATTCCTATTAATTTATTCTTCATTGTTCCAATATCCAGAAATACTCCTATAAATCTTAAGACAATCCAAATATTTAATAATATAAACCGAATTCATTATTTCTAAAACATTATAATCTTTTATTATTATTAATTAAAAAATTTAAACATTTTTTTTCTTTTTATAAACTAGACAAATAACTATATCATTTTTTTTTTATTAATGATGCTAAAAAACTTTAATTTTGTCAAGCATTGGTGGCCTAGTGGTTAGCATAGCTGGCTTCCAAGCAGCAGGCCCGGGCTCGCTTCCCGGTCAACGCTTTGACATATATAAAAAAAAACTTTAATTTTAATAATATAAAGAGTTTGCTAATATCTCTAAACAAGCTTATTTTATTTTTTATTGATAAATGCAGCAAAAGAACATATTCAAAATGCCTATCTAGACTTATCACCACCCCCAAACTGATTTCGAAAGAGTGACTCTCGTCAGTGAAGAGCTAGGATATCCAAGACATCTGATCACAAAATACAAATTCAAGCCCGATGTTTATTTAATATATAACTATTAAGTATTAAGTAGTAACCGGATTGGAGGTGGGGATAAGTCTAGATAGAGATTTTGAATGCGTTCTCTAGTTGCATTTATCAGTAAAAAATAAATAATAATAAAAATAAAATAACTTTGTTTATAGCTATTAGCATGCTCTTTATACTACATTTGTAAATATAGGCTAAATAAGTCACCTGATGTGTAGCTTGATTTCATTAATTTTAATAAATGAGTATTTCGATACATTAAAACCAACATAAATTATTCTACTTTCCTTATTATTAACCTTATTTATTTTTACCCTATTATATATATATTTTAAATTTCTATCACAAAATAAACCTTTCATAACATTATTAGGATAGTCATTTATAAAACTGTTTTATAATATCCATTTCATTTTTTAATATATCTTCATTTGAACGTAAGTTAACTGCTCTACAAATTCTATTATTAATAATATTTATTTTACAACTACTATCAATATCTGTATACCAATTATTTAATAAACCGTAAAATGTTTTCTGTCTTATAAACACGTTTCTATTATCAATCTATTCATTATTTTTTTAACCACAATAAATTTAATCATATCTTTTTTACTATTAATGTACTTCAAAAAATTATCTGCTTGGCATTCGTTGGTGGCCTAGCGGTTAGCATAGATGCCAAGCAGCTGGCCCGGATTGGCTTCCCGGTCAATGCTTTGTCATATACAAAAAAAAATTATCTGTTTATCTTTCATTTGAATAAAGAAGATATATATGTGTGTGGCTTATTTATCTATATTCATAAATATATGTATTCAGAAATATTATATATGTAATCACATGTATATCTTAATGAAGGGTACAAATTACTTTGGAAATACAATATTTATCCCCATTTTTTCCCACTGGAGCATCCTTATAAGCTTTTCAAATAAATTATACAATTTACTAAGGCAATGAAGTGTTAAGTATCTTAACAGGTGCCATTTTTATTTTTATTTTTCAGGGGGAAAAAAGAGAATTCAACACTTCAAATAAAAAAACAATAAAATTATTATAATTCTAATAAATACCCAAGCTTTAATATTATTTGCAAAATATTATTGTTAAAAAAAAAAAAAAAGCCAACTAAAGCTTGCACAGTTCAAATGTTGCAAAAATTGTATCAAAACTTACAATTTAATAGCCTGCAGTTTAAAAAAAAAAAAAAAAATTGTAAATGAAAAATAGAAAAATTAAAAATTTATAAATTTAACACATATACAACTTACACATATAGGAGCATCTATTTTAATACAATCTGTGTGTAACCCAAATTTATAGTAGTAACAATTCTTTTCAAGCCTAAAAACAAGACCACAAAGTGCTTGTTTTATATGACAAAATAAAAATAACTGATTTAGTTTTGAAAGAAAAAAGTCCTATACCAGAATCTCAATATATATTCAGTAAGAGTCAATTGTGAATTCGCATAATATAGTGACCCCCCCCCCAAAAAAAAAAATATTTCTAGATTATTTGTGCCTTAAATAAAGTTACGCTCGCAGCATGGGATAGGTATTTCGTCAAGATTCCTTAATAGTAACAAAATCCAAGTCATACATCATGTGACTTAATTTAATAAGCTTGTATTTACAAATGTCAATATAACGAGCATGATAATAGCTTTAAACAAGGAAATCCTTTTATTCTCCCTATTCTTCATGCTATATAAAGTAAGTTTTAGAAATCAGAAATAATGCTCTCCTATCCAATATCCTCAGACTAGTTTCTAGCTTATGGCTTTCATTAATGAAGAGCATTTTGGATTTTTTTGAACAGTATCCTTGGACCTCATTAATAAAACCACAAATCAGAAAATAATTGGGGTTATTTGAATAGGATAATTCAGGCTAAGGATTTAATAAACACTACCAACTAACATCCACTGATTAATAAAACATACAAGTTGACAAAAAATAGGGAGAATAAAAGAATTTGCATGTGTAAGTTAAAGTCATGTGATGTTTGTTTGGTCATGTGATGTACTATTGATTTTGTACCAATTCTGGCTAAAAAATAAAGGTGATAAAGGTTATTAAAAAAATTAAGGTCACCATAATAAATAAAAACTGAACCAGTTTCATATCTATATAACTATATAAGCAAGCAAAAAGTAAAAAAACAACAGCTGGAGGAAAGTTGCAATAGATCTAAAAAGTCCAAGTGCAGTCACTGTTCAAAAATATCCACAAACTTCCTCACTGATGAAAGCCATAAGACTGAAACTAGTCTAAGGATATTTGAAAAGAATAGAACTGGACAAATACAATAAACACTGCCATCTAGCATCTATCGACTACTAAAACTTAACCAATATAGCAAAAAAGTAGGGAAAGTAAAAGAATTTGTTAACAAATAGCTGTATGTGTAAGTTAAAGTCATATCATCTTTTGTTGGTCACATGATTCATTATTTAATAAAGACTGATTGGAAATTGAATGTAAAGATACAGCATATGATCAAAAACAATATTCTGGTAGAAACTAATATATTGTATCAAAAAATGTTAAAAAATCCACTGAAAAGAATGTCATCAATCCATTTATTACTAATAAGAAAATATATAATTTCAAAAATAAATACAAACTTAGACACAAAACATTTCAAGTCTTCTTTTAGCTTAAAATTGCTGTGACCTTTAACTTTGCCATCTAATGGCATGTTAAATGAGATTTTAATTTTGTAATTCATACAGAACACGCTACAACTGTAATGGTAAAAACATCCCAAAACAATGGCTGTTGCTATCTGTATAGGAAGTACAGTATTAAGCCAATAAACATCATGTGATCACTATTTCTTATGCTTGTTCTTAACTGTTATTAAAACAGGCAAAACTCTCTATATGTATTGTTACTCAGTGCAAGCCAGAGTAATCAATGGATGCCAGAAGGCCTCTGTCCACAAGCCAGGAACTAGTCTGGGGATATTGGATGAGTAAGCACTAGATGAGTATTTTATACCCAAGCCTTCTGGCATCCATTGATTACTCTGGCTTGCAGTGAGTGGCGCTACTGTATGGAGAGTTTTGCCTGTTTTAAGCTCAGTATTCTTGAAATTTACAAATGTAATATTATATAGGCATTGTTTTATTTGCATTTTATCATCATCATCAATTTTCATTATAAATTTTTTTTTTTAAAAAAAAAACCATAAACATTATTCTTTGTTTTTTGAAACTGATTGAGTAAACACATACTGATACACATATGCCCTGATATGAATACAATACACACATATGTACTCTCTCAATCTGAATTTTTTTTAATTGCATTATTCAATTTTTTATTAATTATAAAATGTGTTATTTTTAAATTAAATTGTATCATAAATATGTCTATAAGTGTGTAAAATGTCTGCACCGTATATGTTGTTAATTTAAACTTTATGTTATTCACCAGAAACTATTTTCTGGAATGTTTTACCATTACAGGTGATATGTGTGTGCTTGCCTGATGTATGTGCATGGGCATTGCTCAGAAACAAATGGTATGGGTACTGAAGTAAATTGTACAAAGCATACAATTCCAATGCATTCAACAAAATATATCTTTAATATATGAGATTGAAGCTATTACATACACACATAGATTTAAATTCAATACATATATTTGTATTGTTATTATTCTTAATTGCATTACTTTTGCTACAAACTTTTTACTAATTTTTTTTCTATACATGTTTTAAATGTCTGCACTGTACGTGTGTGTGTGTGTGTGTGTGTGGTGTGTGAAAGTGTAAATATAATGTTTAACATTTGTGCAAATATGCAAAAACTTGGATGCAAACACTATGAATATTATAGTCATGCTGTACCATGCACACAAATAAATGCACACATGAAAACATAGTCTTTAATAATATAAGACTGAAGCCATTACATTTCCTATACAAAGTATGTTTAGAATAAATTCTAGCATAAATAATTAACTATATAAATTTAACATACATTAATGGTCATAGTATGGTATACGATGTTACTTTCTTTTCATAAGTTATTTTAATATTAATTTAGTTTATATCTTATTAAAAAACAAGATTTTATTTAATTTTATTTTTATATATTTTTTACTTGGGAAAATATTTTAGTAGTATTTTTTTTTTTAATAATTATATATTTTTTTTTTTTATATAAAGAAAAATTAAAATCATACTTTTAAATAAAAACAGAAATAAATTAAGAGCTCAAAATTCATAAGAGCACATTTTCTCCCAGATTGTAATACAAGTGTATTTCTTCCGTTTCAGCCACTACATCGACTTTCATCTGAGAACCTCAGATTAACCCAGGATTTTTATCCATTGATTAACAATAATTAGTTGTCTATCATGTGCATATTTCATATTAGACTTTTTGGTAAGTAAAGTTGTCCTATAATGAAGAATGTGGCTATAAATATAAATAATTTAAAGTATTCAAAATTTGTTATATCTCAACTTGCTTCAGATAATAAAATAGTCCGGATTCTATCTTATCTTGATTGAATTGAGCATTCACCATCATGGATCAATGTATATAGAAATAGATAACATATGTCTAATGGCAAGAATGGACCAGTAGATAGTGATGCTCACTGAATCCAATTTCTCTCATCATGGATGATGATCTGGCCATAAATAGTCAATCCCTATGGAAGTAAGGTGAAACAACAACTGTCAAAGCTGAACATCAGTATACCGATTGTCAACTATATGATTAGTACATGTCATCCTTCAAGACTG
Source organism: Epiperipatus broadwayi (assembly GCA_028023455.1). Classification (NCBI taxonomy): domain Eukaryota; kingdom Metazoa; phylum Onychophora; class Udeonychophora; order Euonychophora; family Peripatidae; genus Epiperipatus; species Epiperipatus broadwayi. The sequence continues at coordinate 4,664,809 of JAQFVV010000054.1, read as the reverse complement.
GAAGTTTCTAGAACCTAAATCAGACATGAGGCAAACTCCTCCTCCTAGTGGCAGGCCCAGGTCATGGATCTCACTCATTGCCAGCATCCTTCAAAGGCTGGCTTTGTTATACCATCCATCAGTGGCAAACTAAAGTACTGGGAGGTTTTCAATCAGACTGCACACTTCTCCATTGTGTAACCTACATTCCTCAAACTTACCAATCCTCAATTAATCCGCAAATTCAAAAGGTGGTCCCTTGAGGCAAAATTCCTCGATATCCTCCTCAAAAATAAATCTTCACTCCCTTCCCACAAATCAATTTTTGGTCAAGCATAGGGGTTTCACCAAGATCTCTCCCGTATGCCAGCTCTGTAAAACTGACAATGAAATCCTCCAGCACTTCCTACTTAAATGTCCCTTTCTGCTTGGAAAGAGACATGTCATCAACTCCTGCCTTTCCGTGCACAGGAATACCCTCTTCAACCTTCAAGAATCCATAGAAACAGGGGTCTTTGCAACTATTAGATTATCAGTTTTCCTCATCTATGCACTCTGGATGCTCCAATGTGCCATTATTTTTGACCAGAGAGTACATTCAGTGAATCAAAAGCTATTGGACCTAATTCGCTGTCTCAAAACCACATACCAAACTAGCCCCACCTCCACTCCTCACAGACACTTGGGCAATCCTCCAACTCCCATCTTCTCAGCCTCAGTCATAGGACTCAATCATTCAAATGTTTGAGACCCATGCAGTGTTTGCTCAATGAACACGTGCATCTCAGTTTGGCCTGGACTACACACCATTTCCCCCTTCCACTTCCCATTCCCTTTTCACCTGTATCTTTCCCCTCTTATTATGTTGCTTATGAAATTTCAATTTATCATATAATCACTCCCTTGTAAACCTTTTTCTACCTGTATTTGTATATGTGAGAAAAAAATAGATTCCAGTTGAAAAATATATATATATAGCTGGAAGTGGTAAATAAACTTATGAGTGCATCTGGAGTCCCTTCCTTCTATAGATACATATCAACTAATGCTATACCAAGACAATAGCATCATGTGAATGTATAACATTTATAAATAGAGTAAATATGCATTCATATATTTGTTTAATTAATAAATATTAATAGTATTTATATGAATGTGTTTGTATATAAATCATCAGTAAACACTCTAAAACTGAAACAGAAGAAAGCAACTACAACTCTCAGAGATCTATTAAAAATGAATAATCAGCCATAAATAAATAATGAAAAGAATATAATGATAACAAATAATGATACCATCTACTTTTAGCTTTGATGGTGTTTAAGCATTAATTTATTGACACTGTTATAAATAATAATTTGTTTAGAGATTGCTATGAGTTTATATTAGCTCTCCAGGAGTTACAATTTCTTTGGTTTCAAAGTTATATAATGAGAAAGGTAAAAAAATATATAATTTTAGTTAAATAAGTAATACATTGAGATAGTTGTAAAGATTTTTAAAAAAATACTGCAACTGATTAACAGATAACAAGATTAAAAGATTACCAAGTTGGAAAATTAATTAATTCATATTCCCCAAGTCTGATAAATTTTATTGGTTGAGAAGTATAAATGCATTGTTTTGAACTTTTAAAGAAAAAGCTATAAAGACATCTACAGAGCAAACAGGCAGTTCAATAACTAGTCTGGATGAATGGTAAATCAAAATAGTCTTAAAGAAATCTTCACAAATCATATTGGTCATTTTGTTAATGTTTTATTTAAATTAGTACATAATATATATGCATCTTATATATTATATATCACATTACCACAATCAAAGCTCAAACAAAACCAAGAGAATATCAGCAATATGTTGTCATGGCAACAATCAGATAATAAATGGAAATCCACTTATTATCAGCATTTAAGATCTTATATAAATCTTGGGTGATAGCAAATGATTTAAACAGATTGAAATTACAATGGCTTGATGTTTTAATCTGTTTATCTGAAAATTCCACGTTTTTATTGTGAATGAACTCAAGTGAGGATTTTGTACATATTCCTCCATATTTGAATATTTTATTTTTACAACTAAATATTTTTACTATATATTATATTGATAATCTTACATTATTTATTACAAATGTAAGCTTTCAAGTGATAGATATTGCTAAAAGTTAATATTTGACAATGGCATATGGTGCCATCAAATAAATTTATCTATTTAGTAACTTAGTAAAACAAAATATTAGATATTTGAAATGTATGTTATTAAACCAAAGAGGCTATTCTTGTTTACTCAAAAAAAACTTCTGCTTTGCCATAATGGACTTTTTAAAGAGTTGTCTGCTTTCAAAAAACAATTTTCTTTGTAGTGATAAATATTTTGGTTTCAATCATAATTTTAAAATTTTTTACATAAACAACTTTTAATTTGTAAACAAATTACTGAAAGTTACAATTTTTCTTTAGCTCAAAAATTATTGTTCTTTAGACTTGTGGGTAACATTACACGAAACAGGAATTGTCATTTCTATTAACATTTAGGGCCATCTCATTCATGACATTGTCATGTAAATTGGCTATTGATCTTGCCTAAAATATCCATATAATGCTGACATCTTCAGATTTTTTTCAACTATTTTTTTTAAAATTATAACTGGGAAAATAAAATTGTGAATTATAATGTAAGATTATAGATGAACTTACAAAAACATAGTGATGCTATAGTGATCACAATACCATCATAATATCAAAATCATAAAACCTGCATGAAATTGCCACTGCCAAGGCTAATCTGGTTAAATAAATGTCATTAAACAGGCCAATTGTTGGAAGGTAGATTAATAAATAATCATTTTATAATTACTAATGAATGCTTTAAATATAAGAAATCATAAGTGCATATACTGAACTGGTTATCATATGTAAATCACATTTTTTAGCCAAAGTTTAAACTAAATCAATAGAAAGTCAGAAATATGTTGTCAAGGCCCAAATAATAAATGTCCATTTACTATCAGCTACATCAGATTGCTGACATTCTATTGATTCATTTTAAAGTTTGGTTATGATGATGTGATTTACATATGATAATCAGTTAGCTATATGCAATTATGGTTTTTATATACTATATAGTGAAGCTGTGAACTACACTAAACATAACTACACACTTCAATTATATGCTATCCAAAGAAAGATGTAAACAAACAAAAATGTAAATAAACAAACAAAAAATATTAAAATTCACAAATTTAAAATTTATGAAAGACATTTTTTCTTTTCTGCCACCTTTGTTTTAAAAAAAGTAAAATTTGTACATAAATGTTGTAATATGCCAGTACTTGTTTTCATGTCTCCAAATACCATGCATATATATATATATATATATATATATATATGCATTAATGGTATATATATATATATATATATATATATATATACCATTAAAAATTATTTGGTTTATATTAAAAGAATATATACTTTATTCTTTCTTTATTAACTTTTCCAATTAATCTTTTCTCCATAACCAAACATTTTTGTAAGTGGCTTTAACTTGCTCTCAAACCACTATTTTTTACTTTATTTTTCAATTTTAAGGTTATTTTATCCAGAAAACCATAGTGTATAATGCTACCTCCTTTATAATTATTTTACAGCCTATAAATTAATAATATTTAAATGTAAAGTTATAACAATGAGATAAGGCCTGCCTTCCATAGTGCTGACTGGTTATTTCTCATTCTTTACAAAAGGTAGCACTTGTCAAGAATTTTGATAGTTCTAAGTTCTTTGTTTGATTATCAAAATAAAAATGCATGTTTTAGATTACTTTTTTTTACATATTTATTGTTTTTTTTCATAAAATGTGTGAAAATATAATTATTTTAGAATAATTCAGATTTTAGCAAAAATTATGTATTTTTACATGAAAGTAAATTGAGAATGAAATCAATGATAAAGGCTGAATTTTGTAATTGGTTGAGAAATAAATGTTTTAAGTTATCCACTATAGATTACTTTTATCAATTTTATAACGATAAAAAAATACCTTTAAAAAACTTTAGTTTATTCTAATAATCTGACAAATTATTAATTTGCTTTATAAAAACTAAACAAAAAATAAGTATATGCTTAAAAGACAAATATAAAGTCAGTCATTTTGCTGTTTACTTTATTTTAAAAATAAAAGTACAGTATTTAGTTTTTTCCTTACTCTTATTGATTCGGTGAATGAATGAGTAAATAACACTCAATAAAAAACATGTCCACTCAGTTTATTATTATTAACTATGTTATTATTTAATTTTTTATTTATAGTATAATTTTCATTTATATATGTATACTACATATATAAAAGGTATCTGTGTTATACATATGTGCAAGTTGAAAGGTACTAAACACTTGCAATTCAATACACAATACATTCTATTTTAATCCATGTTCATCAATAAAACATGAGCTATATGTTATATAATATGAGAACAGGAGAGGGGACTTGGAACAAAATATACCATAGTTCATAGCTCCATTGTATGGACAAATTAGTAACAAGTGTAGTCTAATATTGTGTACATTTTTCTTAAGAGAAACTCCGATTCATATTCAGCACAAAGAGAAAGAAAAGAGTTAGAAACACAACATTGTCCATTTACTAATCAATAATTGTATGCTGTGCTAGGTTACCAAGTTTGGTCCATCCCCAGTTGTGAAAACAGTAAGAGAGGTGTAGTGCATATAATGTATGATCATTCAGATATGGTATGATATATATATATATATATATATATATATATATATATATATATATATATATATATATATATATATATATATTTATATTCAAATATAAGTACATGATCTATACTAAATTTAATGTAGTTATAAAGGACGTGAGCTCAGATTATCAAGCTCCTTATATATACCTATGCACTCCATCTTATACAATTAATACACATGATCACATACATGTGAAAAAGATTAATGATCTCCAATATATGTACTTCATGCAGAAACAGCGCTCATCAATTGGTCCAAATAACCATCTCCCACACACATATAGAATCAGTGCTTAGTTTATATTAAGATAGCAAATCTTCAAACTTTAATGGACAAGCTTCAATCTTCTGCTCCCTCCAACATTTCAGCCATCCATATCATTGAAAATCTGATGGTGGAATACTCAAAGCCCTTGTTGATGCAAATATTATTGTCATGCCCATGTTGACTTTAAATCATTCTGATCCTCACATATGATTCTTAATATGTCCATTTAATTACACAGAAGAGGAATGGGCAGAATACATGCTAAATATGTAATATTAAATATAAATATATAGTCTATACTAAATTTAATATTATTATAAAGAACTTGAACTCAAACTCTGAGTTCAAATCCTGTATAAATATATATATATATTATTTAGCAAAAAATATTAAAATACCATTTATTTATTTTTATATTTGTTGTAATGCAACAAGTGTAATAGACTAAATATTTCACTCATTTTCAAAAGCTTTCATTATATTTTAATTCTCTTAACATTGAACAAAATGAAGTCGAAATTACAGATTCCATATAAATAGCTTTTTTTCCAAAAAAGATTTCGTTTTTGATATAAAATAATTGTCTTTAAAGATAATGAGAATATTACCACAATTTTTTCAAATGAATAACTTTGCTTATAATTATTTATATAAAAAATTAAAAAATGCAAGGAGATTGTTCACTATTTCTCTACATATAATTTCCATATCGATTATATTTAAATATATCAAATTGAGACAAACAGTTTTAAAAATACCATTTGTAGCAAAAAGTAAATTAAAATAAAACAATCAAATACAATCATAACCAGATTAAATTTAAATTCTTGCTTGGAATATAAATAACCAGAATGAAAGTGCCATGTTTTGATCTTATTAGGAGATGATCTAACTCAATGTATAAAATTATAGAAAATATTTAAAAAAAGGATAAGAAACAATCAAGTGGATGAATTTTAAAAAAAATAATTTTACACAGCCTGAACAATTGAACAGACAGATAAATTACCCTGAGAAGTTATACAATTCACATGATCACCGAAGTTTAAAAAAACTGGTGTCAATTATTATTATTATTATTATTATTATTATTATTATTATTATTATTATTATTATTATTATTATTATTATTATTATTATTATTATTATTATTATTATTATTATTATTATTATAATAATAATAATAATAATAATAATAATAATAATTAGCAACAAGGACAATTTGGCAACATTTTTTTTCCTTCTGTTATAAGTGATTGATTTGCTAATGGGGTTCAATGATAATGGACAATCCAGGATATTATATGTAGACAAACTATGTAAATGCAAAATTTGTAATTCTTTTGAGACAATAAAGGCCTTTTGAATAATAATAATAATAATAATAATAATAATAATAATAATAATAATAATAATAATAATAATAATAATAATAATAATAATAATAATAATAATAATAATAATAATAATAATAATAATTAGCAACAAGGACAATTTGGCAACAATTTTTTTCCTTCTGTTATAAGTGATTGATTTGCTAATGGGGTTCAAATGATAATGGACATTCCAGGATATTATATGTAGACAAACTATGTAAATGCAAAATTTGTAATTCTTTTGAGACAATAAAGGCCTTTTGAATAATAATAATAATAATAATAATAATAATAATAATACACATAATAATAATATAATAATAATAATAATAATATATATATATATATTTTCATATCTTTCTTTTAATAAAATAATCACATTTTAATTGATTTTAATAATAATAATAATAATAATAATAATAATAATAATTAGCAACAAGGACAATTTGGCAACAATTTTTTCCCTTCTGTTATAAGTGATTGATTTGCTAATGGGTTCAAATGATAATGGACAATCCAGGATATTATATGTAGACAAACTATGTAAATGCAAAATTTGTAATTCTTTTGAGACAATAAAGGCCTTTTGAAACACAATAATAATAATAATAATAATAATAATAATAATAATAATAATAATAATAATAATAATAATAATAATAATAATAATAATAATAATACACATTTTAATTGATTTTAATTAAATATCAAATCATATATATATATATAATAAAGTTAATATTTGTTCATAGCTAAATAGGTTTATAAATGTAAATTCATTGAACACAGTCAACATTTAGACAATATCAATAGCAATCAACAGTCCTAATCTGTTGTCAAGGCAACCTCCATTTAACAAAAAAAATGAAAATCCATCTTTATTAATGGTCTAATAATTTCACTTTCTGTGGACAAGTTGCAATCTTTATTGTTAAAAGGAGGTTGCCTTAACAACACATTGGGATTGTTAATTGTTACTGATTTTATCTAACTGTTGACTAGTTTCAATGAATTTACATATATATATATGATTAAATTATTCTAATAGGCACAAAAATAATAACAAATTTAATTTATATCATAAGTGGCCACCAGAAACAAAAAAATCTTAATGCAAGGATTTTACTTATTATCAAGGTTTTTTTTAAATAAATAGATATATGATAATAAAGTGACAGATTAACATCAACATTAAAAAAACAAAAATGTAAAAATTGGAAGTTAAAAATGAGTGTATTAAAAAAGATTATAGAGATAAAAGATTGTTAAAATTTTAAACAATAGTGATGTAAAATGAGGAAGAAATATAAACAAATTTAGAAAAAAATGTTTTACAAATACCATATTCAATGAAAGTTACAAAAAAAAAATAAACATGAGAAATATATATAAAATTAGGATGGAAAAATAATAAATATTAAATAAGTTAATAATCAATGCTGAAAATGAAAACAACATTAAAATTAAAAAAGAATTTTACATTAAATTTGTTGTGCACAATGTCATAATTTTTATATAAGTCAATTTGAAAAAATAATAATATAAAAAAAAAACTACAACAGAGCAATAAATAGGCAAAATAAATGTCTGAACCATACAATCATTTTTCTATACAAGTTATAAAATGAATTATAGAAATAATATAAAAGTTATAAAATCCAAAATATTAGTAAAATGTCCTACAAACTATTATATTTCAAAAAAAATTGATATATATATATAAGATAATTAAAAAATCAATACAATTAAGAAAGTTATCATTATTAAGTAAGTAATATCCACTGAGGCAATAACCTCGACAATATGCATGTAAAAATGTGATAATAGGGACCTCTACAGGTGTTTTAACCACAATCTGTGATTAAAACACCTGTAGAGGTCCCTACTATCACATTTTTACACACATATTATCGAGGTTAGAGCCTCAGTGGATATTACTTACGTAATCAATGTGCGTTTAATAAATTTATAATTACAACATTATTAAGTAAGTAGAAATTAAAAACCAAATTTTGGGCATTAAATTTACAGATATATCTAATTTATATTAATAACAATTCAAGTTTTGAAAAATTGCATATATTTATTGCATTATATAATTATCCTATTTTTTGTATATATAATAGTTAACACATAATAAAGAAATGGAAAAAGGTAAAAAAGGGGTGAGATATTATTATAAAGATAAAGATTAAAAGTAAATTTGTTTGTAGTATACAATTAGAACAATTACAGCAAGAGAATGGTATTTTCATGTAAGTAATAAATGAAACCATTAAATGGACAACATTTTGAAAAACTTTCTTTAAATGAGAACTTATATTTTGCCATTTTTACTTAAATTGGTTACAAATTTAAATTGTAAATATTTGGAAAGATGTATACAGTAAAAATATTTCATTTTGACTTACAAGTGTCAAACTTACTCTATTCATAACTTTAACAGCATCCAGTCTATATAAATATGGTAATAATTATCATTAATCATTTATTAAACTAGAGATTGTCTCTAGCCCAGATATAAACGTTAAAACTCAGCTAAAGATGTATGCGTGTTTTTAATTAAATAACCAGATATATTAATCTTTAACTGAGGTTTAAACTTTATATCCGGTTAGAAACAATCTTTAGTTTAAAAAATAAGTTAGTGATAATCATTACTTTAGATTAAACATAGCTCACTATACATATAAACAAAAGGAGTAAATCATTTTTTCCCAGGTTGTGACCTAAAAGCACTCTAAATGTTGAACAAAGGGATCAAGAATTGTTTAACATTTAGAATATTTTTAAGCCATAGCCTGGGGGAAAGAGATTTACTCACTTTGCTTTGATAATCATTACTGTATTTATCTAGTGGTGGTGGTGTCAAAGTCATGGGTAAATTAAGATTGATACTTATAAATCAAAATGTAACAATTTACTATTGGTAAATGCTACACATATGATAAAGAGATATATATAACAGATAGTAATCTGGGCCAAATGATGAGTGCTGTTTAGCAAGAAATGCATCTTGTGGGTCATTTGTCTTTTATTATATCTTAATTCATATGATTTCAATAGAATGTGACATGGTTTGGATTATTTAATACATTTATAAAAATGTTTCCAAATAGCAAGATTATTATGTAAAACGATATACATAAAATACACACTTCTTTCGTGCTTGTTTTTATTAAATACAGAAATTAATAATACTTATTTTTAACTCAAAAATTTGTTGAATCAACCATAAAATGTCTGAAATATTTATTTGTTTGTTTCATGTCTTAATTTTAATTTTGAACGTAAATATTTTATTTTCTAATGTCAAATAATTTTATTATTATTATTTTATATGCACACTACCTCTAATTATGACTTTTTGGTACTAATAAGTATGAAGTTAGAATTCAAAGGCAAATCTTTCAAATTAGTAGTCTACAAGTGAGAAGTCACTGTGAAATAAATCATTATCAAATTCTCATACTTGGCAGTCAGGTTACTTCTTCTCACTTTACTAATAGCTATACTTTGCAGCATACTCTAATGATGTGCTGCTTGCCTTTAGCTTATCTTCACACTTTTGTGGTCATATGTAATGTTTAGCAGTTTTGTATTAATTCAGTGGCAAAAATTGGAACTGGAAACTTGCGCTAATTTATTAGCTTAATAAAAAATAAACAGATGTCAGTATTGTACAGAAAATATAATAAAAATGAGCTGATTGGACGATTCCTGTTTTCAGGCTTTGTGAGCATTTATGAGAATATTTGCAAGCATTTGTTTGTGTGTTATTTTTTTAAAAAAATGTATATTTCCCATAATTTGTTGACAAATATATGATTCATTTTGCAAAATATTTGTTAAAATATTTATGTAAATTAAAAATATTTATGATTATGGTCAGATTTTATTCAAAAATATTTGCCTTTAAGAAGACAATTGAAATGAACTGTAATCACAGTAAAATGAAAGTTATAATTTGCCAAAAATCTTTCATACATCTCATAGCAGTTACTTTTTTTATATTTTAATAATTATAAGTATAATTTTCAATTTTAAAATGGAATTTTTGTTGTTTTATGATGTCAGAACAATAAAATCATTCAGATTTTAGAAATGATAGTGTTCAAATAATAAATATTTCATTCCTTATTTTTTTAATTGGCAATATGGCAATCAACAAACAATACAAAAGTTATTGTTTTTGTTATATATTTTAAATAAAAAAAATTTCCTGTGTTTGCAAAGTTTTGTTTGCAAACTTATATTTCTAATAAACTAAAAATCATCAAAATATAATGTAAAATAAATGATTAATTATAAATATAAAATATTGCAAATATATAATCTAGACAGTCAACAGAACCTCTTAAAATAGAGCTAATAAGAAATGGTAGTCAAAAAGTTAAATGATTAAAAATATTTACCAGGAAAGTAATTACTTTCTAGTTTGAAATAGAAAGTGAAAAAAGTTAATTTAAAATAAAAATTTCTATTCAACAAAAATTTAAGATAAATGTTAATTAATGCATAATTTATATACATATAATAGCAAAGAAAACTAAGTCATATATCATGTGACTTAATAAGTTTTTATTACAAATATAGTATAATGAGCAAGCTAATAACTCTAAACAACCTTTTAGAATAAATGCCACAAGAGAAAGCATTTACAATCACTGTCTAGAATTATCCCTATCCCCAAACCGGTTTTGAGCTAATTGCTCTCCTCAGTAAGGCACTAGGACATTCATTACTAACAAAGATTATAAAGAAATCAAGAGAGATTCTAATAAAAAATGCATTTTCTAATGATTATTAAATATTTTCATTTCTGTCACAGTACACATGGGTTTGTGCATCATTAGCTACGTGATTGAAGATTTGGGTTTGGTTACAACTACATAGTTAGATGTTCCTAAATTTCATTTCAGAAACATGTAAATACTGCAACTAGCAAATAATCCTGAATTTTCTGGTAAGACAACAGTAATGTTTGAGAAAATCAAATCCTACTGGCTTTATTGCTCGGTCAAAAAAAAAAAATTGTTTGGAATCCAAATTGTAGTTAGAAATATTCTTTTTTTTTTTCCTTTGGAAAAGATTACTAATAATTATAGGATAAACAACAGTGTTAAAATTACAATTAATATTTCTAGATTTTTCTAGTAATTATTACATTTAAATAGAGAAAAATGATGTATATCTATTTAAAAAAATTGTAGTGCTTTAGAAGTCAGCCAAGATCTGTTCTCAAATGGTATTAATAATTAAACTACAACATTTGCTTCTAGAACAGATTTGGTAAGCAATATTGCTTTACATTAAATGACAAAACCTCAATGAGAAAAAAAATTGCTTTAGAACAACATTATGTAAGATGAAGTCATATAAATACTACTTTTCTACCAATCTTGGCCAAAGAAAAGTGGTACTTATAATTATTTAAAAAATAAGGACACCATAATATATATTTAATGAACTATTTTGGGATCAATAGAACTATACAAGCAAGTTGGTTTAGATTAAAACATTTAACATAATTTTAAATTTGGGCTTGCAGTAAAACAAAAAAGTAAAAAGTGGATGCTAGAAGAAACAGGCATTAAAATCAAAATGGACCAGGTCCATTGCTCCCAGATTCAAGATGTTCCTCAATGATAAAAGCTATAAGCTAAAAACTAGTCTTGAATATTGAATAGAATAGCACTGAGTAGAGATTTATTAAGCACTACCAACTGACAACTAATTATCACTAAAAGCTACACTAGTTGGAATAACCATGATAAGAAAAAAAAAATTTGCAACGAAAAAAATCCAGATTACTGGTGTCAAAGCGTATTGGTGGGTATAGCTGTTTCATATGAATGTTCATCACTATAAAAATGGAAGTAGCATAGTGAGATAAACATTCAGTTGGAAAAGGTTAGAATATCATTAATAATCAGCAAGAATGTAAAATGAAATGCTCTAAACTCGTATAAAATTATTCACGATTATTTGAAAACAAACCCAACTTTAGTTTAGGACTTCAATTACCTGTCTATTTTCACTAGAACAAGTGCATTCTCATCTCATTAAATGTCAGTGACATTGGATTTTGCCTTTCATTTTTCTTTGTTAAACTCGATGTGTATTCTCTTCATACCTTATTGTGTGATATGTAGTCTGTGCACTGCATTTCAATTAAGTGTTCAAATTGCAAAGGTATAAGTTACCTCAAAAAAGAAAGTTATCTAAAAAAAAATTTTTAACAAGCACATAAACAGATTTCCATTATGACAAACTAAAGTTTATATAATATGCTTCTATTTCTATAATAATGTAATTAAGATTTGCTTATTTCGATTACTATCAAATTTTTTAATTTCCCTTTATTGAAAGCTCCTTAAACATTATAATTTAGTATGTCCTTTTGGTTGTATACCAATCCTGGCTCAAGGATAGAGATGTCTATAATTATGTCAAATTTATATAACTAAGTAAGCAAATAGGCTTACCTTCAACTTGATGATTCAAAAAGGAATAAAAGATAGCCAATGAATGAAAGATGCATTATATTCCAAAAACTTTAGATGCATTAAATCCAGACTCAAATCATTTCACTGATGAAGGCCATAATATAGAAACTAGTCTGGAGATATTTATAGAATAACAATGGATAGGAATTTAGTATTCACTACTATCTAGTAGCTATTGATTACTCAAGCTGGCAAAGAGTGGCAGAACTATTTAAGGAGCCTCATTTCCTCTATTTATTTATTTTACTACACAAAATAGTTCATATAAAAATACTAAAATGTTTTAAAAGATAGCATGAACCTTCATAAATTTATCCTTTTCACATTTTGTAGTGCGACAATGTAGCCTAATTATTGTTAGTACAGCTTTAAAATTATTTTTTAGAATTTAATAACATTCTGAGTCTATGTTATGATTTCATTTACAAAAATACTTATAGAATTAAATACTTTTTCATAATTTACAAATTCAAAACACAAAGGTAATTAAGGTTTGTAATGATGGAGTTTTGGTTATATTTATTGTTTGAATGATTTCCATCATCTAATATGAGTATTCAATTTTTTTGAAAAATTTAACCTTATTTAAACCTTCCAAATACATTCAACTGTTAGTAATAGCATATCAAACAGGTTAGTATATACGCAACATTTTCGAGATGTATTATTATTATTCTCTCTTCTTCATGTGATGCTGGCCTGACCAGTGACAGTACTGGCATGGGAATCGAACCTGAACCATTAGATTCTTAAATATTGTATTTTAAGATAATTCTCTAATCAACTGAGCCATCCTATGAGTTTCCTTAAAATTCAATACTCAAAAATCTATGGGTCTAGGTTTGCTGCCTATGCTAGTATAGGATGGCTGTTGGTTAGTGTGTTACCTTAAAATTCAATACTCAAGAATATAAGGATCCAGGTTCAATTCCCATGCTAATACTGTTACTGGTCAGACCAGCAACATCTGAAGAAGGGAGAGTAATACCTCTCGAATCACTGTGCATATACTAACCTGTTTGATGTCTATTACTAACAGTTACATGTATTTGGAATATTTAAATAAAGTTAAATTTTTCTAAAGACATTCAATACTCATATTAGATAATGGAAATAGTCTAAATAGTAAATACAAAAAGATAACATATCTATTGGTGTTTCAATAAATTCTATTAATACTTAGATTAACCTGTTATTATAATCACTTTTAAATCCTGCTTTTTCTTGTACTAACTTGAGTTCAATGTTCATTGTATATAAATTGATTAGTAACTTGTCCAATGATCATGTTCAGAAAGCACTTACATCACAAATTCATTTATTTCTCTAATCTGTTCTCTTCATTGCTCAGTTCTTAAAATCCACATCTCTCTTCCAATATCAATTTTTTCTATCCTTCTTGTTTTCAATCACCATTCCATCCAAAACATCTTTCATTAAACTATTTTTCCTAATATATGACCAATCCAGTTTCTCTTTCTAATTCTAATTTCCTCAATCAATCTTCTTTTTTCATTTTTCAAAACTTCATTTGTCACTTTACTCTTCCAACTAATTTTTTCCATTCTTCTCCATGACCACATCTCAAAGGGTTCCAATCTGTTTCTAATTTTTTAACTATAGTCCATGTTTCACAACCATATGATAGTACATTCTACACATAGTTTTTAATTAATCTTTTCCTTAATTCTTTCTTCAAAGGTCCACAAAATATTTTCATCTTCTTAATAAATGCCTCCCTTTAATGAATTGATATAAACTTGATAAAGATTTTATTTAAAAGTGATAGAAGATAGGTAGGTCAATAATTCTTTAAAATATTTCAGCTTTCAAAATATTAATATCATTATTCCATTCTTCCAATCATCTGATGTAGTCTCATCATTTAGTCATTTGATATATACCTTTGCCAACAATTTCTCTATTCCTTTAAGTCTGAATATTTCTAAAAATATCTATAAGTATTCCATCATTTTGTGGAACTTTTTTCATTCTTTATTATTTAAATGTGTGTCTCATTTAAAACCCATGACATTTCAGAAGATATTGTCATAATTGTATGACTTGCTTTACTTTTTTATGCATTATTACATATAGTTTTTACTTTGTTTTGTGTGTTTTTTTATAGAATTCTTAAAAATATTTTAGATGGTTTTTTTTCTTTTTGTATCTAAAGTAAGTTTCCATCCACTGCAAAAATATTGGTTTATATCTTTGATGCTTTCATCCTCTATTATAATCTTATTATATTTCTTTATATTATCATTAAATCTTTTTCAGACTATGTTATAGAATTCCATAAATAATTTTTAAATATTTTTGTATTCCTTATATATTGCAAAGACTGTCGTTTCCAATAAGAATTTCTTGGTTAATTGTTGCCTTATTATTCTTTCTATCAGAACAGATATTTTTTATAAAGTGTATGTTACTTTTGATTTCAATCAAATCTAAGCCATCTTCAAAGTCCATTAATATTTGAAATGATTTCCAAGTTTTACTTTAAAACTATTACAATACTTTTCATGAATTACAGCTATCAATTGTTAATAATGTCTTTCTCAATAACTATTGTCATTCATCTTGGCAAACTCACTAATTAATGATCTCTTTCTGTCTTGAATTACAATATTTTTTTTCTTTTAGTCACAATATAATTTAACTCCACTGTATCTTCATGTGGATGCCTCAAATATTGATTTCTTCTTTAGATTTTTCTTCAACACTAACCAATAATATATTGTAGGAGTATATATATACTCACACATACATATAATCAATATGTATACATTATATTTGTATTCTTATTATATTTATGAAAATAAATATATAATTTAGTAAGTTAGTATTTTTCATTCTTTAAAATGAAAAAAAAGACGTTGAGAAGACAGTTGACAAGGTAATAAATGACCTTTGGGTTCACATAGCTTATCGAATTAAAGGAAATGAAATTAACTTAGTGTTTTAATATCGAATTGTATTGCAACAATGTAGAATGCGTATGCTTCAGCAAGCTGATGGAGCGAGATATAATATAATAATTCTATTCTTTTTGATAGAAGACTAAGAATTCTATTTTTTCAGCTATATCCTCATAAAAACTTATACTATGTTCGATTTAAAAGAACAGTGCAAGATAAAATCTATATTTTGAACAATTTAATACTCATTAGAAGAAATTTCTAATATTTGTTTAAAGTTGTAATTATAAATTTATTAAACGCTCACTATTATTTCAGTAATAGTTTTAACAAGGCTGTAAACCTTAGCAATGAGCGTCTGAAAAAATCGTCACTAGGGACCTCTAGTGACGATTTTTTCAGACGCTCATTGCTAAGGTTTACAGCCTTGTTAAAACTATTACTGAAATATTTGTTTAAAGAAAGTAATTTGAATATATTTTCATGTTCTATAAAAATTGTTCGAATTACATGTTCTAAATTGTAAACTTCGTTTTAAAAAAGAACATGTTTATAAAAACTTCAACTAGATTTAATGTACTTTACATTATAAGGAAAATACAGAGTGAGTAGAATACTTATTTATCATAGGATATATAAAATGCACTTGCCTAGTCAAATATATATGTGTGAATAACATCTTTTGCTGAATGCCTTAAAATTATATAAAAGTTCGATCTTCAAAATGGAATTATAATTGTTAATAAAGAAACTGTGTATTAAGAAGATAAAATCTACAAACTAAGAGGAAACTAAACATCAACTTGGGAAATCCTATTATTCTCTTTAATGTCTAGCAATGAATGAATTAAAAATTGCATCTTCGAAGGATTTTCGTTTGCGAATTCCAGGAACATCTAGGCCTATTACATTGACTTTTATAATACCATTTTAAGTTTTTAAAAATTATAATTGGGAAAGTTTAATTTCATTTTCTTTATTATCGTATTCATTTCATTAAAAAAAATGAATAATAAGAGAGAATTAATAATTTAAAATATTCTTATTTATATTTATAATTAATAAAGATTTAAATATAGGTTAAGAAATATTTATATGGGAAAGGGATAAAGTGAACTTGGAGGTAAGAGATTGAATTATTTTTAAATTCACGTACTATTATTTTCTATGACATGACACTACATTGTTTATACTGTCTAATAACTGTAATGTATGATAAGTGAATAAATGATTAACATTGTTGTGAAATATATATTTTTATATTAATAAATATAAGTTACTTACAATCATTTTAACGATTGAAAATATTATATATAAATGATTGGATTATTATTTATATAATCTAATTATTATAGAATAGTGTTAATATAAAAGTCTTAATATTTGGATACTTATATTTTATATACATTGTAAAATCACGTAGTGTTAGTATTATAGGTTAGAAAATATATCTACCGTAAGTAAATATAATATTTATAATTGTAAAATTTAAGTTATTTAATTGTTAAATAAATAATTATGTTTTTTATATTAAATTAAATGAAGTCTTCAATTTTGTTTTATTTAATTTAAAGAGTTAGTGAGATTTGTTATTAATATTACTTTAGAATATTGATAGGAACACCTGAAAAGAGTAAATTGTTAAACTTCCCTGAGTTCGAAATCTGAGCATAACAGTAAAGTTAATTAAGGTGGAAATTGATTTGATGTGCTTTAGATATAATAATTTATTAATAATAAATTAGTTATTGGGAACAAATATAGTTTTATATCAAAATTAAATCACATCATTCATGGCATTCTATATGAAGACCTTAAATCTAACTATAGTGAGATGCGACTGCCTTAACTTATCTTGTTGAGAGGGTGCATACCGTTACATATGGCGCATCCAAGTAAGGCTCTGAATCATACCGTTACAATATATATATATATATGGATTTTTTTTTCCTTTTTCTGAAATTTCCAGTTTATATCTTCTGTTATATATACTCACAGCATTTTCATCTATTAAAACAGGCAAAACTCTCCATTCATTAGTGCCACTCAGCGCAAGCCAGAGTAATCAATGGATGCTAGAAGGCTTGTGCATAAAATCCCTATCTAGTGCCTACTCATCCAATATCCCCAGACTAGTTTCTAGCTTATGGCTTTCATCAGTGAGAAGCCTTGGATCTGAGCTTGCACTGATTGGCAATACTGTATGGAGAGTTTTGTCCAATTTAAAAACAGTTATGAGCAAGCCTAAGAAATGGTGATCATGTGACATTTTCATCTATCAAGACACTTTCAAATTCTAGCTTTAAATCTAAAATAATTTTAAAGTAGTTTTTACTCTGTTCAAAAACATATGCTTACATAAAAGATAACAAATTTCTTTGTTAAAATGGAAGCTTTTGGAATTAAAAAAATTTCTAGAAAGTTTTATAACTAATCCTGATATTCTGTTTGATATGTCATTCATATTCACAATGTTGTTCATCCATTTTTTACTTACAATGAAATCCACTTTGTTTATGCTTCTAATATTTATGCTTTAACAGTAAAATACATGTTGAATTTCTCAAGTTAACTCTTCTAACTTCACAAGATATGACAATATTTAATTTAATATTAGAAAATGTCCTAATTCATGTCATCTTTCTTCCTTTAAAAGTGATCTACACTTCTAAGAAGTCAAATAAAAGGTTCTTATGAAATGGAACTCTAGAACTGCAAAATGTTATCAACTGCCATTTCGGTTGACAAATTTCTTGCTTCTGAATACATATTATTGATATCATGCAAGTATTTACGTATGTTTTGCAAAGTTTTAGTTTAAAACCATTTATCAATTGGTGATACTGTTTTTCTTAATAGCTTTTGTTCCTCCAGCTTTGCATTAATACTTATATCTCACTAATCAATGATCACTTCCTCTGTAATATAAGGAAAATAATCCATTTTTCTCATAATTATGAAGTTTTAAAAAATCCTATACATATATAAACATTAAAATCAGTCAACACCTAACCAATCCCAATATCAAAAACAGTCAATAATCTCAATCTGTTGTCAAGGCAACCTCTTCAACAAAGCTCAGTCAATCTTTCAGAGCCATTACCTTAAATTCAATATTCATGAATCTAAAAGTTCAGGTTTGATCCCCATGCTAACATAGTCATTGGTCTGGCAACACCTGGAGAAGAGAGAAAAATAATAGCATTTAAAATGTTATATACTAACTATATGCTTGCAGAAGTTGAACATATTTAAAAAGTTTAATTAAAGTTAGAATTTTTCTAAAGATACTTAATTATTATTAGACTGTGGAAATAATCCAACATGAAATTACTATTAAAATAGCATAATCACCAACACTAAGACAAATATTCAAGATAAAAGCCTGTGACATTTTCTTCATGTTAAACTTTGAAATGAAAACGTTAAATTGACCAGATTAGTTGATGAGAAAGCCTATCTATATTTGCTTATCATAAGAACAAGTATGGTTTATTTGAGGCGTCAGAGAAATATCAAATGATACCATTTCCAATAATAGAAACTTTATTTTTGCAGCCTTATATTAATTAACATTTAGCTACATAGATTTAATATTTAAATACATGTATATTAGAAGGACTTAAATTCAGACTTTCAAGTTCTCTCCAGCTATCCATTCCATCTTATACAATTGGAGATTATTTATCTTTTTCACGTATATTTGGTCATAGGTATCAGTTGAATAAGATGGAGTGAATAGCTTTAGGGAACTTGAAAATCGGAGTTCAAGTCCTTTCTAACTACATAGATTTATTTACTCCTAGAATAGACTTTTAAAAATAAATCTCACATGGTCTTTTTAACTTTTTATACATTCCTTTTTTTCTTTCATTGCTTTTTAAAAAATGTTTTTGTTAAATATATATCAGTAATGTATTATAAAAATCGTTAGTTAAATTATATTATAGAAACAGAAAATATTATAAAAGTATTATGAATAAAATCCAATATTATTTTCAGACAATCTACTGTTTCTAAGAAACCAGGCAAAACGAAACTTCATTTTGCTGAGCAGAAGTCAATATTCGATTCAGTTATTAATAAAATATTTTTTACAAAATTATTAGTTTTAAAAAATTGCTTTATTAATCAATTCAAGTTTAGAAATAACAAATTTACAAATTACTGATACGAAAAGTATTCAAACAGTCAAGTGTTGGTGGCCGAGTGGTCAGCACGGCTGTCTTACAAGCAGTTGTCCCGGGTTCGCTTCCCGGACGATGCTTTGACACATGAAAAAAAAAAGGGATTCAAACATTACTTCCTTATTACCACTGTTCTTCTTTTTCATTATCACCCTATTATCATATCGATTCCTTCAACGCTTTGGATATTATTATATTGAAATAAGACTACTTTTTTCTATCAAGTTTTGAATATCTTTTGAAATTGTCACAGTTTAACCACTTCTATTATAAAATACCCTGCGCGGTTTGACGCAATTAGTAGTGCGTCCGATTTGGTTCAAGAGGTCCCAGGATCGATTCTGATCCTAAAAGGTCTGGCGCTCTAACTTCTTATGAATCCCAAGCAATAAAGCCATATGTCTTTTTTTAAAATGTAAAATATTTACTCTAAACATATGCTATGTCTTAATTTCTGATTACTTCTTAAGAAAAGCTACATTTTTTAGGAGTAAAACTAACAATTAATTAAAGTACATGATAAAGGCAACGAAGCAATATGTCTCATAATTCTATTAATTTAATTCATTCAACATTTACCAAATAACTATATACATATATTCTATTCCTAAAAACAGAGTTCAGCAATTATTTCTGTACTTGACTATTATGCTAGTATTATTCTCTATACTATTTACAGTCCAATTTCTAGTATACTTATAGGATAGTATATAATAATTATCCAGAGGCAAAACATTCTGTATAGTAACGCCATTCAGTGGAAGGCAAAGAAATCAATAGATGCAGCAAAGTTTATGCATAAAATTCCTATCTAGTGCCTTCTCATCCAATATTCAGACTAGTTTCTAGCTTGTGGCTTTCATCAGTGAGGAGCTTTGGATTTGAGAGCACTGCACCTAGATCCAAGGCTCCTAACTGATGAAAGCCACAAGATAGAAATTAGTTTGGGAATATTGGATGAGTAGGCACTAGATAGCGATTATGCACAAACTTCCCTGCATCCATTAATTACTCTGGCTTGCACTGAGTGGCGCTACTGTATGGAGAATTTTCTCTGTATAAACAGCTTGTGTAAGCATAAAGAACAGTGATCATATGATGTTTAGTTATTTAATATAATTACTTATTATAAAGTCTTTTCTTAAGTCTATACAACCCATGAGGCTTATAAGAACATAATACAGTTCAAGATGATTAGCTTAATTCCCTTGTTGCTTGATAGCTTAATTCCCTTGTTGCTTGACAACCTTCAGGAGCTGAGAGTCTGAAAAAGATGTCCCTTGTTGCTTTGCTTTTCAGATAGTCTGGAACACCAATAAAAAGAAAGAGCTTCCTGCTCTGCTACAGTTTACATATCCTCCCATTCTTTTTTTTTTCCTGGAGTATTTTAACCAACGGGATGGGATATAGACATCTGAAGCAGATTAGCAATTTAATTAGCTTAGATTCAATTTTATATACAGTTAACATTAATTAAACTTCTTTTGTTATCTGAAGCATTTTATTTTTATATCAATAGATCTCGTATTCTTGTAAAACTTAGTTTAACAAAGCATTTTAAAACTAAGAATAATTCATTCAAAGTCAAGTTTTATTGTAATCTGATTTTACCCCCCCCCCTTAAATTTATTCTTTCTTTAATAATTTTTATTAATCATTCATTAGATTAGAGATTATCCAATAATAAATAATATTTCTGTAGTGTAATTTTCACTACAGGACTTTCATACAAGATAGAGATTAGTTTCTATCCACTTTTAATACCTTGTGGAAAGATGTATTCATAAACATGTGATCAAAGACGTGTAAAAAATCTATGATCCCTAAAATGCACATTTTGTGTTGAACCAGCACTCATCAGTTACCCTAGATCACAAGTTCTTACACATATCTTTATCAATCTTCAGTACATATATAGATACTAAATTACTACAGTTTAATGGATGTGTCAAATGTCCTGCCCTGACAGCTACCTTGCATGAGAGTGACGTAGTAAAAAATACACAACAGAAATGTTATTTATTCTTTCTCTAGTCTTAAATTTGTTCGATATTACAAATAGGTCAACATATACCACACTTAACATATATCTGCATATACTTTATTTCACTTTTAATCTAATTCTTTCTTGTCAAGCATTGGTGGTCGAGAGGTCAGCGACAGCTGTTTTGCAAGCAGTTGTCCCGAGTTAGCAGGTTCGCTTCCTGATTGATGCTATGACACATGAGAAAGAAAAAAATCTAATTCTTTCTTAAGCTGTTGTAAGGGCAATAATTTCTGTTCCATAAACAGTAAATTAAATCAATTATCTATATCTCTATATATTCAAAATTTAAAATAATTATTTTTGATCACACATTTAATATTCATAAAACGAAAACAACGACAAAAAACTAATACTCATTAATGTAATATAAAATAAGCCTAACTTTAAACGGGCTTTATATAAAATAAGATATCTTTATTACTGACATACATTTACAAACAAAAATCAGGACTGCTATCAACAAATATTTTGTGCCTCAGAAAGATATTTTTAAAAATATATTTTCTTCTAAAAGACAAAATAAAGAAGTAAATCAGGTTTTAGATTTTACAATATGCATTTCTACCTAAACTGTAAAAGCAAATAATACAATCAGAAATTTATTTCATATAATTATTTAATATTTGACATACAGGCTTTTTTCCATACCTGTACCTTAAAAGCGAATATAAGGGGCTTTGAACTCAAACTTTCACTCAACTTTCAACTCTCCATGCTATCTCATACCACTCTTACAACTGACCCACATATGTCTAAAAGATAAATAATCACCAATATACATATTTCATGCTGAACCAGCACTCGTCAGTTGGTCCAGATTATCATCTTTACATATATATATACAATCAGTGTTCAGCTTTATATTAAGATAGCAAACCTTCCTACTTTAATGGACAATCTACTCCACCCTCCAACTCTTCAGCTGTCCATATCATTAAAAATCGAAAGATGGAATGCTCAAAGCTCACACTAATGCCAAAATTGTTGTTCCACCCATGTTGACCATAGGTCACTCTGAACCCTCATGTATAAAACATAATCCATTTACATACATGTATTAGGGATCAGCAGATTTCAGGCTTAATACTTAATATTTGACATACAGGCTTTTCCATACCTGTACCTTAAATGTAAATATAAGGGGCATTGAACTCAGATAATATTTTTAAAAATCTCTTAAAAATTGATTCCTTTGCATTTTTCAGCTTTTTATTCAATTCAATTATCTGATAATTGCAATTGTCTAACAGCCTTTTTCAGAGTAAAATACACTAGCATTATGTGGTTTTTGTTTATTCAATCATATAATAATCTTATTTTGATATTTGCACATAATCATCTATTTCAGTAAAAAGTGACCTTAAATAATAATAATTAATTATCACCATCTTCATTATTATTTTTGTTGTTATTATTACTATTACTAGTACTACTATTACTACTATTATTACTATTATTATATATCAATACTCAACATTCAAACCTGCCAATTGTATAAATAGTATATCGGCAAAAGAAATATGATTTTTCAGGCTCATCATCATCATCATCAACCATTATCAATCCACTGCAGGATGAAGGTCTCTCCAAGTTCAATCCATCTTTTCTGATCTTTAGCTTCTCTTCTCCACATCACCCCTGCAAACTTTCTTATTTCATCCATCCATCTCACATGTGGTCTCTCTTTCTGGGTCTTTTACAATCTCTTGGAATCCAATTTAAAATTTCAATTGTCCATCTATTATCATCTCTTCTAAAAATATGTCCAGCCCAACTCCACTTCAGTCTTAATTTTTTCAAGGAGATCAGTAACACCTGTTTGTTCTCTTACCCATACATTGTGTTTTCGATCTCTTCTTGTTACTCCCAACATGCATCTCTCCATACTCCTTTGAGTGGTTTGAAGTCTCTGTATTGCTCTTCTATTAAATGTCCAAGTCTCAGATCCATAAGTAAGAACTGGCAAAACACATTTATTAAAAACCTTCCTTTTCAAACACATAGGCATATTTCCTTTTAGTATCAAGTTATTTCTACCAAAAGCACTCCAACCAAGTTTAATTCTATGATTAATTTCATCCATTATGTTTCCATCTATATTAATAATCTGACCAAGGTATTTGTAACTGTTAACTTCTTCTAATTCATCATAATCAATCTTTATTTTCATATTTTGAGAAAATCTATTAAACATTACTTTAGTCTTTTCAACATTTATCTTTAGTCCTACTTTCCTACTTTCACCTGATAACTCCTGCAACATTTCCTGTAACTCTAAAGCATTATTTGCAAAAACAACTACATCATCTGCAAAATCTAAATGACTGAAATAATCTCCATTTACTTTCACTCCTTTAGTTACCCATTTTAATCCACAAAATACTTATTGCAGCACTGCTGTAAAAAGTTTTGGAGATATGGAGTCACCTTGTCTTTCCCAGTATCATTATGTAATCTAATTGTTGTTGTTGCATTTTTATAAATATTCTTTAAAATATGACAATATCCTGGATCTATACCTTGATGATCCAATGCTTTAATCACTGAAGAAATATTTATAGAATCAAATGCCTTTTCATAATCTACAAATCCTAAGCATGCATTATTGCAATGATAGGATCCATCTAATCATTACTGGTTATTCTATTCTTATTATTATTACCAATCTTTTTAAACATTATACACTATTCTAATGAATTAGATTGTGTCACATTAATGATCAAAATGAGATGATAACAACAATATGATCATGTAGGCATCAAGCAAAGATTTGAATCTAAATAGGCTTATTTAATAATATTCACTGGAAATTTAATCCCAACATATCTAAATGCATTACACGATTTGTTTATTGTAAGACATAGCTTTGTTTAACCCACAATGATACAAAAAATTCACAATACTGCTGTCAATATTCAAATGCCTTAAATTCATATTAATTTTTAAATTGAATAGGTGACCATCTTAATACCTTCCTAAGTATCAATTTTAAAAAATCCAAATTAGTTGGAATTGAGTTTAGTATAAATTTTATGCCCTGGTTATCAATTTAAGGTATTTTATACCACTTGTAATTAAATGGTTGTAAATTTTTTCATTTTTTTCTAATGAGAGTTTGTTTTTTTCTTTTTGCTTTTTCAGACAAATATTATAAAACTTATTGTAACTAATAACTGTAATAATAAAAAGCAAATTTATTTTATTATAATAACTGATTGTAAGAAATCATGAATTTAATTAAACAAAAATAATATTATTTTTCAATTGTTTGCAATTTTATAGCTATATTTTTATACAAATATTTTAATGTTTTTTGTAAATAATTTTTATAACAAAAAAATCAAATTTGAAATGGCATTTATATAAAACAAATATTCTTTTTGGGAGTGGTATGACATACCCCTTGTAGTCTGTACATGTTCAAATCACATTGTAACTGTTGTGAGTTAATATACCTATGGAACCTCATTTTTCTGTTAAACATGACAAGAATTAATCATTTTTTACATATTACATATTGTACAGATTGTTTACTCACATATAAAAACAAAATTTCAAAATAAATTTCATTGACATATATGTAAAATTTTCCTATCCAACAGTATTACTAATAAAATGATCATATACATGGACAAATAACTTCAATAATCCAGTACATAAAATTAATACATTGCTAATGCACTTTATTTATCATTTCACCAAAAACATAGATAGAAAGAAGCAGGAGGATAACTGTTTATTGTGACCACATTTTTCAAGATACCTTTTCAATAATTTTTTTAAAAAATTCTAATTTTATTGGGGATAAAAGTTGAATCATACTACTTTCTAATGCTATTTTTCATTTTATCACATGGATGGGGAACTGTTTTTTTTACCAAGGGCTATTTACTTATTTATAATATAATTAGCAGGTCATACAAAATTATCAACTTAAAAATTAGCCTGTTATATTTGATCAAAAATGTATTAATGTACATGTAATCATGCTAATCATTAGGGGTGGGCAACCTTTTCTACTAGCAAGCCTATTTCAACTTTCCCTTTTTAAATAAGTCATACAGTTTTTTGTGAATTGAAAATAAAGTAACAGTATTATTAATGACTGTGCCATATTAAGTGCCAATTTTTCCAATTTGCTTTATAACTATTCTTTGTGACATACTTACATTCTTGAATTTCATTTTATGTTCTGGACAGATTAATTCTGCAGCATCTAGGAATCTTTTTCAAAAAATGATTTTGAATTTTCTGCTTTTTTTTCTCAAATACCATATTACTTTCTTGCTTTTTTTTTTGCTTTTTTTTTTTTTTTAATTTAATATGCACTTTTTTTTCCAAATTTTGGATCCCTAAAAGAGGGTGTGTCTAAAATTGGAAACAAAAATGTTTAATATCTTATTTCTGTGGATACATGCACATATTATGATTGTTACCTGTGTATAATAGCATGTTATATCCTTTTAATCATTATTTTGGATGAATTTCATAAACAATTATAACTCTCTTTCTCAAACCGCTACTTTTAAGATTATTTTGCCAATTTCACCATTATTTTATTCATAAAACTTTACCAAATCACTTTTAGAAAATTTTTACAACTAAAAAATCAATATAGCAATTAGATAAAAGCCTACCTTACAAGGCACTGATTGGTTATTTGTTGTTCTCTACACAAGAAAATGCCTGCCAAAATTTTGACAATTCCAATAGCTTCCTTTTGATTTTTAAAGTGAAAACATATGTCTTAGAATCTTTTAACATTATTTTGCTTATGTTGAAAATTTCGATATTATTATTTTTATTTTTAAATGAAAAGGTATGTTTTAGAATCTTTTAACATTATTTAGCTAATATTGACAATTTTGATATTTTGATTTTTAAAAGTGAAAATGTACATTTTAGAATCTTTTAACATTATCTTGCTGATTTTACCATTATTTTATTGATAAAACTTTGCTGAACAACCATTAAAATATTTTTACAACTAACAAATCAATATAACAATGAGATAAGAGCCTGACTTCCAAGATGCTCATTGGCTGTTTGTTGTTCTCTACCCAAGAGAATGCCTGTCAAAATGTTAGCAGTTCCAGTAGCTTTCTTTTGATTTTTTAACATGAAAATGTATGTTTTAGAATCTTTTAATGTTACTTGCCCATTTTGACAAAACCAATAATTTTGTTTGGACTTTTAAAGTGAAAACATATGTTTTGGAATCTTTTTTACACATTTATATTTTTTTCCAAAAATATTTGTAAAAATATTAATTATTTTAAAAGAATGATTCATATTTTAATAGAAAAATGTACTTTTACATGAAAGTGAAGTGATAAAGAAATTATAATGTTCAGCTACAATTTAAATGGCATGAAGGTGATGAACCCTATGGAATAGTGAAGATGAGAATTCAAATTCTGAAAGTGAAGATGTAGAAAGTAAAAGTACCATATATACGAAGAAGATTCACAATAAATTTGATGAGTTTATTAGTTTCATATTTAAGTGCATACATGCCTCTTAAATTTGGGAGTTAATTTTTTTCTAATTTTTCAGGCTTAAAATCTTACTTTGTCTTAATTTCTGGGGACAACTTATATTGAAAATAATATGGTAACATAACTTATTTTTATAGAATTTACTTATTGTGTCCACTTTTCATGAAACATGTAAGCCAGTTGATCAAGCTATGTTTCAAGTTTTCTATTTTAATATTTCTTTCTTCCCCAACAATTTTGTTAAAATCAGAATGTTTTCATAAACAATGACTTTTGATATTGTGACTTTTATTAAGTGAAATAACTTTCCAGACATATCAGGCACATTGATTTATTATTTCTTTCTATAAAATATATATATATATATATATATGCATTAATCCATTTCTTTCATAATTAGTTTCCAACCAGTAACCACCTAAACATTCACAGTAAATATAGCAATCAATATTTCTAACTGCTGTCAAGGCAACCTTCACACCTTTTAATAGCAAGAATATATATATATATATATGCATTAATCCATTTCTTTCAAAATGTGCAATTTTCTGAGCCGATTATTCTTATCTAACTCACTGTAGCCATCCTAATAAGAAAAATTGAATGTAAAACAATAATAAAATTTGAGTTTTATTTTTGCTAACACACATTTTTCTGCAAAAATTATAAAAACAAACAAAATATCCTCAGTATCATAGACCAAATCCATAATCACATAGACTACATAATATAAATAATTTGTTGGAATATTCCATCTCTGATAGAATGAACTTAAAATTATTATAAAGTTTGGAGAGAAAAAGATTTTAGGTGAAAAAATAAATACTTTATTTTTATATAATTCTTAATTCAATATTTCCATTATGCATCATAGAAATTGTATACAAAGTCATTTTATATACACTTTTGAAAATATCTGCAGCCAGGATAGAGCGCTCTCAAGGACCAGATTTAACCCATGTGTTTTCTGACCATAGGCCTTCAAAACATTATCTTTTTGCCTCAAATAAATCACTCCCTTTCTTAAATTAAAAAAAAAACCTTTAGTAGCAAACTTACTAAAAACCAACTAACCTTATATGCAATTTAGTAATAAAATATCCTTACATTAACACATATACAACAAAAAAAATTTTTTTCTGTATTTAAAATGGTGAAAGAACCACTGTCTAAACATTAACAATTCCCAATCTTTCCAAATTCAATTATATCTATCTCTCTTGATCACAATTTACTCGCCACTTTCCTACACAAGCAAACAATCTTTGTGTAGACGACTTAATCAGATAAAAAAGTAAATAAACTTCAACTTATCTTTCAGCACAGAATGAAAACGTCAGCACAGAAAAGCAGCATTTAAGCATCCACTGTTATCTCATGTTAAAAATAAAATACATGAGATAAATGTGGGGCTATTTCTATGTAATAATTAGAGATACATTTATTTCTAATTAAACTCAAAATAAAAAAAATATTTTTGGAATATAATATAGGCGATTTGAACTCAGACTTTCAACTAACCATACTATCTTATACCACATGTAGATAAACAATCACCAAAACAAACTAAAGTAAAAGTAAAGTAAAAAATAAAGTATTCGGCTTTAGGTCTATCGATAATTTTCAAAGCTATCTGGCAACACCTACTAAAGAATTCCACATTTATTATTTATTTACATCATAATAAATCCGTGAACACATTTGATCTAACACATATGATGTTATGAACTAATATAAAATTTTGAAATGTAAACTGTAACAAGATTTACAGAAATAGCTTCAAGGGAATCCCTTTTCAGCAGATGAGACAAGCCTTACACATCATTGGCTACAAACAAATAAAATTTGAATTTTATTTACATTAATTAAATTTTATACACATGTGCTTAATGTGGGATAGTTAATAAACACATATGTAATTATATTCTGAAAAGACAGAAATTATAATTTAATTTTTAATAAACCTTGCCATTAATATAGATAGTTCATAAAAATAAAAGTTAATTTACAAAATTCACAATTATTATAATTTTATATCATGATTTGTTTGAGAAGTTATCAAAAACCTTTTCTGTTTTTAAAATGGTCAAACATTTATTAATTTATTATAAATTTATACAAGTAATTTTTTGATGATATCAAAATGAACACTAATTTAACAAATACATAAAAAAAATGTAACTTATAAATGAACTTAGCACCTATTTATATATAATAATAAAAAAAATTAACTCGTGAACACAAATCAATCTTTGTTGAACATGAGTTGGCTACAAAGACAAGTCTTTTCTTTCTTGAATGTTAAAACAGTTTGCATAGAAAGAGGTGATAGAAAAAGAAAATTTAGAAATATGGGCAAAGGATTCTTGCATCTCATTATCAAAAAAATCGAACACATAATTTGCATATAGGGTCAAATTTAAATACACCCAGGTCTCGCTTTATGCAGATTTTTAAAATGCGATTTTGAAGTTATGCGATTCATGTTTCTTCTTAATATCTTTGTATGCTGTTTTCTTTTATGCGATAAAAATTATTAGATCAGAAGTCAAGCTCTGATAATGTGCCATTACCTTAAATATTATAAATTTTGCACACTCACATGTCATATTTAGAGTAATAGCGCATTATCGGAGTTCGACTTCCATCTAATAATTTCAATATTTTCAGTGCTTTATAATAGTACTGTAATAGATTTTATGCAATAAAGAAGTTCATATTTCACTTAAAATCAGGATTTCCCCATTTTATATGTACACATTAAATTTTACAAGATTATAATGTAAATCTGTTCATACGTTATAGATGCCTATACTATGCATGTTGTTTTTGCATTTTAAATCACATTATATTTTTGTTTTTTAAAAAAGAGTACATAATCAATTAATCATTTAGTATCTGCAAGTTTATTTTTAAAAGGTGAGTGGGCACAATTAAATTTGACAATTAAAAATTAAAAACTGATTTTTAATTGTAATCAACAATTTAAAAATTACTTGTAATGTGATTTGAAATTAATGTGATGTGAAACAATGAAATGTGATTTTTAAAGGGAATTGAAAATTAAAAAATTAAAGACAAAAATGAGAATTTAATTTTTAATTGTTAGTTTTAATAAAATTTTACCCAACAGTGATGAGTAGGTGTCTTTTTATTATCATAAGTCTAAGTTCTTATTTTTATTTTAAACTTTTAGTTTACCCTAATGGAGAGGAAAAACTCCCAAGAAAATGAATTTCTTTGGAAACAAAAGTTTCAATTTTAGATTGTTTAGCAAAATGGGAAGGATCAACAGCGATTGGAAAATATTTTAGTTTGGGTAAGTCCACTATAAGAGCAATTTAAAAAAATGAAGTTGGCACTAGTTGTATTTCCTCTTGTGTTGAATTTGATGTCTTATGAGTTCACAAATAAACCTGCATATTGTCAAATAGCGATAATGATTAAAATACTGAGCATGTATGAAAAAATGTAAAATACTGTAAATTATGCATAAAAATATAGTATTTTGAATAAAATTAAATACTCTAGTTAATAAAAACAGTAAAAAAAAGTTTGCTGTGAATCAATTTTTTTCAAATTTGAAATTTTTTATTAGTCATATTTTATTTCCTTATTTTTTTTTAGGAGAATTTTAAAGTAATTTTATGTTGTTGCTTTGCTTTTATGCAATTTTGAAAATTATAGTACGTATTTCCCATTTTTCAAGGTAAATTAATACTATTTTTGTACGATTTCTTTTGTGAGCATTTGCTGAGGAACCTATCTACCACATAAAATGAGACCCAGGTATATTTCTCAACCATTATATATTTGGACTCTCAACTATGAGGTTTTATTCTGCACTATGATTCCGGAAAAAATTTGCTACAAGCTGGCTTAATGTTATTAAATATATATATATATATCTTTTCATATTAACTTGCATATCTCAAGTTTTTGAGTATTCTATAATATATGAAAATAGCTTAAAGTTTGATAATTAATATAAATATAAAAAAGACACATTTGATAATTAGATAAGAATTAATATTAATTTAATATTCAATTTTATAGAGATCTTAATACTGAAAATATTAACAAAATAGTTGCCACGTGCAATTTTGAGTCTTTAAGTATCAAATAATTATATTTGTGTCACAGTTCTCTACTGAAACAAAATTATTTTAATTACTAATATACGTACGCACACAGAAAATGAGGTTATAAATAAAACCCCTAAGGTTAAAAAATTTTGCACTGAGCTCATTAACACACCTTCTTTCACAGTTTAATGAAAGTAGTGAAAAATAATGGGTTTAATAACTGGAGTAGGTCACATGGCACTGGAGCTGAAAACTGCTTTAAATTGTAACTGTAGTTCTTATTTTTACTTCATATAAACAATCAATTGCCCTTTGTCGTTTAATACAGTGGTAGAGTATCATTCAGACTCTAGGGTGTAAGATCCTCAGATAGATTCCAATTCGGATATTTCAGATACTCAAATTTCTAATGAACTCGCAAGCAATAAGGTCATTTCAAATATTTTGCTCTAACATCCAATTCACTAACTGGGACCGTTAGCCTCTACTTATAACAAATATATATCCATTTACCAACTACTATTGGACAGATAATTAAGTTAGTTTGATTGTAGCTTAAAAAAATTTTCAAGGTTCACCCCGGCTGGATTCAAATCCCAGATCACTGATACGGGAGGCAGGCGCACTAACCGTTATGTTGGGAGAAGGCATTATTAATTTATTGAATTCTAAATTAAGTTTGCAGATGTATATATTGATGCTGTTAAAATAAATATTGTATATGAATAAATATTGAATATGAATATTGCATATGAATAGTGATTTAAATACTTCGACAAATATTCTTATATTGGGGGGGGGGGGGAGGTGAATGAGAATAAATAATGACCCAATACGTAAATCGGTGTGTTAATAAATGGAGGAATACAAATGAATGCAGAATTGTGGGAAAATATTTTTTCTGCATATTTGAAACATTAAGCAATTGAAATTTTAAACTGGATTCCAAGAGACTGTGAAAGACCCAGAAAAAGACCCCATGTAAGATGGATGGATGAAATAAGAAAGTGTGCAGGGGTGATGTGGAGAAGAGAAGTTAAAGATAGGAAAAGATGGATTGAACTTGGAGAGACCTTCATCCTGCAGTGGATTGATAATGGTTGATGATGATGATGATGATGAAGCAATATCAACCAACTCCACCAACACACACACTCAAATAATGCTTTGATAAGCAACTCATTTTTTTTTTTTAAAAAAAAAATCATTTATTATTATCAGCCAAATGCATTAAGTGTCTCACTTATTTATTATAAGCATAACTTTTTAATAAGCTAGTCATATGACTCGCAAGTGAATTTAATCACGCCTACAGTTATGTGAACGATATCTAAACAGTGGGGCTAGACATTTAAAATTAAAGTAATAAAAACGAATTCGTCTAAATGTAGAAGCTAATACATTAGCCATAAAAATGTTTGATACTTCAGAATAAATTCTCAAAACTATGAAAGAAATTTTAATAATGTTTTAAATAACGGTCTTTTAATATTTCATGAAAATGTTACATACATATTTATAGAGTATAAAAAAAGAAAAATCCATTATGTAATTAGAATTCCAAATTGAGCATTAAATGCATTTAAATTAATTAATGTAAATAAATAAAAAATTAATAAGTGAGCATGAATATACAATAAGCAAATTGCAAATATTTAAAATATTGAACAGTATTCAAATACGGTTTAATTAATGATTTCGGATATTATTTTCAATACCATTCAGTCGCGATCTTATGCCATTTACACACTTGAAAACGGCCATGAGGTAAAACATATATAATTGTTTGAATCCAATATGCTGCTTAAACATGCTGCGAAAATAATATAAATTAAATCATCTTGCTCCAAAAATGTTTACTTTTCTACTTCATTATGCTAAGTGTAATTAATTCTTCAAAAAACAAAAAAAGGCAAAAAGATAAAAAAACGAAACTCTTAATTATATTTATATTCAAATATTAAACTCTTAATTATAATTTGTAACTGTTATTATTAAGTTATATAAATTAAAAAATCAAATATAAATGAGTTAATAATTTTATTTTTTTTTTTACTTGTTATTCAAAATTTTGCAGATAAGTTTTAAATGTAAAAACAACCTATCTATAGACTAGCGTTTTTATATGTTGGACTATTTCCATCATCTATTTCTTTTTTTAAGTAAATAACTTTAAAGAAAAACAGACAAATTAATATATTTACATGTTAACAAAAAACTTTTTTTTTCTTTTCCCTTTTTTTTTTCTTACAAGTTAACTAAACATCGTTTTTTCAATAAAAAACACTATTCCATATTTTACATACAATAGGGGAAAATCCACCCCATATTCTTTCAATTTGTTTTTTTTTTTTTTGGCAGACATTTTATACATTGATAATAGTATTTATCCCAATCATCTTCTAGTTTTTTAATCCAATTATACTTCTTGTTATCAAAAATTAATGAACATCTTACAGCCCACTTTGTTTTCAACACGTGCTATTATTATTGCATTGTGAGGGTCAAACCTCTAAATACATTTATCATATATCTCAAATTTATAAATGGTGAGTTAAAAACACAATTTCTTAATTGTTGAAAACCACTACACTTTTTGAACAAATGAAAGGTTTCTTCTTTTTACACTATCCAGATTCACTCCTGATACGATTCAAAAAGGAAGTTGTAGGCAACAAGCCATTCATCAACTTAAAAATAAATTTAATGTAGGAATGAGGAGCACAAAATTGATTGATAATTCCTCAAAACATTCTCTTTAGATAAATTCATCCATGAGATCTCTCGACAATACACTTGCTTTTTAGATCCCTATATCTCAAACTTTCCAAATTTGGTAAATTTAGTTGGTTAAATGTCTAAAATAAAGAATTAATTCATAGATGATTTCATATTCTACAGAAGCAAAATTAACCCCCCAAAGCATTTCTAAATTGGAAAACCTGTATTGTTTAAAGATGTTTATAATTAATCAAAGGTAACTTATCAAATAATAATACCTTTTTATTTAAAAAAGGGGGAAAAAATGAAAAACCTTTATAAATTTTATGTATATTTCAACCAGGAATTAATTGTGAAAAGTATAATATTTTTAATAATTTTATTAGTTTGACAATTTAAAACATAAATTCTAAACATCAGTGTACAAATACACTTCCATGTGCCCCCACATTTATGTTAAATTAAGCATCAATTATGTATTATAATAAATGAAATTCATTTATAAGCTCATGACATTCAAATATGTTAATAAATTGTTATTCCACATGTCTGTGTGCTGACATGTATCTTTTATGTAAACCCATTGTGAAATATTTATAAATCAAAATATAATAGCTCTTTTTTGGGGTTATTTTATGACAATTGAAATATGTTCATAAATTATATTGCACTGCTGTGTGCATGTATCAATGTGTGTCAGGTAGATAGAGATATGTTAAAATTAATCATTTTTATTAGCATTATATGATAATTCAAATATATTCATTTTATATTATACCACACATCTGTGCACTGATATACATTTTATGTAAACCTGTTGGAACATATATGTAAATCACAATGTGATAGCATTTTTTTGTATATTAATCAAAATCAGAACGTTTAATTTATTTATATGTATGGCCATATTTCATTTTTATTGATATTAATAAATTGATATTTTATTATTAAAATTATTCCAGTGAACTTAATCCTAAATAGTTTAGAATATTATATATTGCATCATTTCCTGATCACAGTAAGTTATAAAGATTGTATTCTCTGAGCTAGATTCATGCATAATGGTCTGTTATATAAAAGGGGGTTATATTAGTGTTTATAAGCAACCAGTTGTTTATGATCCTGGATTGGCACAAAAGAGGATATCCTTTAAAGTCCATGCACCACATTTTATTTGGTTTAGTATTCATTTAGAAATTAAGTTTATAGTTCACTAGTACATTAATGGCACTAAGTGGCCAGAGAATTGTTGATGATCAGCATGTTTTAAAATCCTAGCATTATTCTTTTGCTGTTATATATACTGATGAATTAGAACTTAAGTTTATGCATCCAAATAAATGTTTAAATAAACTGCTCTAAACTGGCAAGGACTAAATATTTAACCATAGTAGACACATTTCAACTCCAGTCACAAGACTGACTGTTGATTTAATTGTTGATTTATTTTATTGTTGATCATTCATGATGATGGATGATTATTACTTTTGGGTAATTCTGGTGAACTTATAGTTAATATACTTGGACTTATAGTTAGTTGTGCTGATCTCTCATGATCTCATGCTCATTACTTTTATATATTAAATTTATATTAAATTTTATATTTGATATACTAAATTTTAAATTTTGAGCCATTGACTTGGAATTGATGATGGTGCCATTACTACAGGTTACCCCTATATTTCTCAAACCATTACAATATGTAAATAAAGGAAACAAGTCATATATCGTATGACTTAATTAACTTGTATTTATAAATGTAATATAATGAACATTCTAATAGCTCTAAACAAGCTTTTCACTAAATGCCACAAGAGAACTTGTATTTTAGATCTAGTGTTTAAATGTTCTTGCACCTCATTGACGACAGCCATTAGCTTAAAATCAGTTTGGGGATAGAGATAATTCTAGATAGAGATTTTAAATGCCTTCTTTTGTGGCATTTATTGAAAAGCTTGTTTAGAGCTATTACCACACTCATTATATTGTATATTATATATAGTTGAAACTCAAATATAGTAAATGAGTAGAACCCATTACTCAAATATTTCTAAATATAGGTAATGCTGTTGAAATATTGGTTAGCACTCATTTAATATATATATATATATATATATATATATATATAAAATGAGTGCATATATATATATATATATATATATATATATCCCCTATTCTCAAATTATGGTACATGTACTTATATGAACCACTAATAATACATTACATTATTTTTGGTGGTACAATTTTTGCATAAAAATATTTAAATGAATTTCTTGTTGCATATAACAATCAATTAGAGTAGAGTTGTCCACTTCTGAAACAAGGTGCATCTGTGAAAAAGTTTTTAGCTATTTTGTCATTGCTAGAGACTGCAAGCAAAGGTAAGAAGCAAATTTGCCTTATTTTTGTTTCTTTTTTTAAAACAAGCAGTTGTTTGTCTATATTTATTAATTTTTGTTTATTTGCTTTTTTAAAATTTAAATTTGGGATGTGAATATAATTTTTTAAATGTTGACTAAATTCTTTAATATGCTTTTAATTTGTATTGTTATTGTCAACTATTAATTTTATTTATTCTATTAATACATATTTTTTTTATTTTTAATCATCTGACATAAATCTAATCATTTTAATGTGTTAGAAATTGCTTACATTTTTATATATTTTATTAATTTACCTTTTAGGTTCAATTCTGTTATAATGGATAAATGATTAGGAGTAGAAAAATCAAGGAAGAAAAGGCTGGCAGAAGACATTGGCAAAGCTAGCACAACTAGTTTTTACAAAGCATCCAGAAAATGAAATCCTACTGCTACAAGAAAGTATAATGAAAATTATTTGGAATATGGATTTTTTGGAGCAAGAATGAAAACAAGTCACAGGCAGAAGTGTGTTATTTGTTACGAACAATTTTCGAATCACTCAGTGGAACCATTGCTTCTGCTACAGCATTTTCAAAATAAACACACCAGGTTAACAGGTAAATCTCTCCAGTTTTAAAATGAATTGAAATGAAAACTAACATATGTTCACTTCATTCCTTCACCACAATCGACAAATGAGCAGTGGAAGCATCGTATTTGGTTAGTTTGAAAATTGCTCAAACTGGAAAATCACATACTATTGGAAAATCGTTAATATTACCTGCAGCTAAAGATATTGTGATGTCAATTCTTGGCCCTACTGCAGCAGCCAAGTTGAACACTGTTTCTTTGTCAAATGACACTATTTTGTGATGAATAAATGAAATTTCAGCTCAAGTAAAACAAACATCAATCAAAAATATAAATCACAGACATAACCAACTTTGCGCAGATGATGCTTTATATTCAATTTTAAACAGAACAAGACATAGATTGAGAATTCTTATTCTACGAGCCTCTACCAAATCATACCATAGCAGATGAGATTTTTAAAAAAATTAATGTTTATCACTGGCCATGAAATAAAATGGAAACATGTGTAGGAGTGTGTTCTTTATGATGCATGCTCAATAATAAGTTGTTGTGGTGTTTTGCAACATTCACACATTGCAGCAAGTGTTGCAAAATAGTAGCTACCAAAACAATGCCCACAGGATTAAACACTGTTCTAAATCAATCTGTGAAGATAGTGAATTTGATTAAATGTTGGGCCCTTAATTCATGACTGTTTACAATTTTATGTAATGAAATAGATAGTAACCACAATAAACTCCTTTTACACACTGAAGTGCAGTGGTTATTAAGAGGAAAAGTTTTAACTAGACTCTATGAATTATGTTCGGAAGTCCACGTATTCCTGACAGAATACAAATTTGAACTCCGTCATTATTTTACTGATGAACTCTGGCTATCACATTTTGCATATTTGTCTGATATTTTTGGAAAACTGAACAAACTGAATTCTAGGCAAAGTTCCAATATAACTATCATTACTGTACATAATAAAATAAATGCAGCTGTCATTACCAACATTAGAAGAGTTTCTCCAGGAAATAATCCATCAATGACTGAGCAACTAATTGAAGCTGTAGAAAAACACTGCATGGGACTTGTTAACAATTTTCATTCTGACTTTCCTGAAACTTTAGAAAATGAATGTTAAATAAGAGATCTGTTTTCTATTTCAAATCCTGTGCTAAATAATGTTTCAGTTCAAGAAAGAGATCAGCTTTTAGATATTCCATGTAACAGAAACCTCATAAATGAGTTCAAAAAAAAAAACTTATGCACTTTTTGGTTAAAAAGAACAGATAAATAATAAGTATATATACGACAAAGCAATAAAATTTTTAATGCCTTTGCGAAACTGGATTTTCAACCATGCTATTAATTAAAAATAAATATAGGACATAGTTGCAATTTGAACCTGACTTACACTTGAAATTAATGGAGATAAAGTCTGACATATCGAAATTGGTTACAATGATACGGGCTCATGCGTTGCATTAAACCGCATCAATAATAAATCTTAGAATTTTCTATTATGTATTTACTACATGCTATATAAAATAAATATCTCATTTACATATGTTTAGTTTCATTTAAGAATGACGTATTGTAAATTCTAGAAAAATTTGCAGGCGTCATTCATTCAGACATAGTAAAAAAGTAATTTAAAGTGATTGGTTTATCTTCACGCTTTCATTTCCAGTGCTTAAGATTTGCCCATATTTAAGCATTTGGGTTGAAAGAATAGGTGGATTCATTCTATTCGTTCACAAAGACTTTATCTTGTGTTGGAAGTGAAAGTATTCATTTATTATTATTCATAAAGCGCATGTACATTAGCTTGAAAAGCAGATCTTTAGTTTATTACAATTCATAAACATCATGCTATATATAAAATAAATATCTCATTTACATGCTATTGTGTATTATTACCCTCTATTTCCTACAACATATAGTATATTTATATTTTATTATAATGAAAAAGTTTCATTTACGAATATAATTGAATGATATAAATTTAAAATATTTTATTCTTTGATTATAAAGACTCCATTTAAAATACATTGATTTTTCATCGGCAAATACTTTTATGATGGTACATATATTTTTGATTCTTATTTATGTGGTGCAAAATTTAAAAAGTTTGAGAACCCCTGATATATATATATATATATAATATGTACATACGGGTATATGCGTACAAATCAATTAAATAAAGCATTGTTTTATTTTTATTCTTTATTAATGTTATTAGTAAAACAAATGTTTGAAAATGAATTATATCAAAAATAATATTTCTTTCATTAGAAAAAAAGACTCCTTAAATGAAATTCTTCAACCTTCATGGGCCCTCCTGAGTATTTGAAAGACTCCTATCTTCATTTCTGTCAAACATTGTTAGCTGAGAGGTCAGCGCAGCTGCCTTGCAAGCAAGCAGTTGGTTGCAGACGGTTGTTGCGGGTTCACCTTCCGGCCGATGCTATGACATATGGAGAAAAAAAACTGTTGCAGTCGATAGATACTTTCATAACCTCATTATTTTCTTAGTTAAAAATGTTCTAATTTTAACCCTAATAATCAAAATACACTAATTGTGAATAAATTTAAAATTAACAAGTTTAAAAATATTTCAATTCTTTTTCTTTTTGTTAATTATATTTTATTAGTTTTAATATTTTTTACATGTTAGTTTAAGAGATTTTTCATGTTTTTTATGACATTATAAACTTACTGTGAAAACTGTATCTTCAATAGATGCATAAAAATTTCAATAGTGTTATTTGGTAAAAAAAAAAAAAATGATTAAAAGAAAAAATTATCTTGCATGCTTAAATTTAATTTTCCTTATTTTAACATAATACATTGAAGCATGAAGTTTGGTTTTAAAACAAGCAAAAATTGCAATAAATAATGAATTTATTCAAACTTGTATTAATAATATTAATAATTTTTATGACTCATTCATTAGACTAGAATTATCCACTTAATGAATACTATTTCTTTTCTTTTTTTTTTTTTTCATGTGTCAAAGCATCGGTCGAGGAGCAAACTGCCGTGAACCCGGGACAACTGCTTGCAAGGCAGCTGTGCTGACCATTCAACCACCAATGCTTGCTACACCCCTCTCATACAAGATAGGGACTGGTTTCTATCTGCTTTTAATACTGTGTGGAGAGATGTAATCATAAACATACGACCGAAGACATATGAAAAAGATGTATAATTTCAAGATGCACATTTCCTGTGGAACTAGTACATGGCCCAAACCACAATCTCTTACACACATCTTTATCACTGTTCAGTATATATAGATAACAAATTGCAATGGTTTAATTGATGTGTTAAACTAACTGCTCTCACAACTTTGACCCAAACCACTATTAATAATTTTTATTAGTCATTCATTAGACTAAAGTTTATCCATATTGTTTTTTCTGTAGTGTAATTTTCATTACCCTGCTCTCATGAATGGTAGGGAATGGTTTCTACCCATTTTTATCATCTCATGGAGAGATGTAATCATAAACATATGATTAAAGACATGTAAAAAAGATGCATGATTTCCAAGATTCACATTTAGTGTTGGGCCAGTGCTCATCATTTGGCATTTGGGGGATCAGAACACCTTTTCCACATGTCTTTGGTCATATGTTTATGATTACATCCCTCCACACAAGATGTTAAAAGTGTATAGAAATCAATCCCTACCATGAGTGAGAGTGAAGTAGTGAAAATTACACTATAAAAAAAAATATCATTTTATGTGTTAATGAAATTATTATAAATGTGAAACTTAAATGTTTAGGTAAGATTCACATTGAAAAAAAAGATTAATTGATGTCACAGAACAAATTCATAATTGAATATATACAGACTGGTAAAAAGCATGATGGGAAAAAGTTTTTTAAAATATATTAAAGAAACTCAACAGACAGCTGTGGAGAAATAATGAATATAATGTTGCTTGAAGTTCATTAGAATACATGTGAGTGTTTAATCCTGGGTTTCAAATTATAATAAAAGCTAAAATGGAGCAGGTCAGAAATAGGAAGGAATTCTATATTTAGTAACTAGCTTCCGTAATTACTACTGTTCTACAATTCCCTCCTGATTTCAAACATCTCTTCTCAAGAATTTATTTTAATACTTCAAGATTCAAACAAGCAGCCTAATTAATAATCCTATGCTCACTAAACTTCAAATAATATTATTTATAAAGCACAAACAGTTTGAAATTAAATTGAAAGGCTGAAACCTCTCGCATACGCTTTTTGAATGCTTGTATGACAGACAATCAGATGTAATGATAG
Source organism: Epiperipatus broadwayi (assembly GCA_028023455.1). Classification (NCBI taxonomy): domain Eukaryota; kingdom Metazoa; phylum Onychophora; class Udeonychophora; order Euonychophora; family Peripatidae; genus Epiperipatus; species Epiperipatus broadwayi. The sequence continues at coordinate 4,623,210 of JAQFVV010000054.1, read as the reverse complement.
CTGTATGAGGGGCTCTCAAATCACAACACAAGACACATTTTATAAGAAAAAGGTGGTTCCCACCCTTTTCTTTACTTAACTTTCTATATATATAAGCCAGTCTAAAGCATTTTGACTTGAGAGTGTGAAGCTTTAAATACCTTCACATTTAACTCAGTGAGTCTTATTTATAAACATACAGTGCGAAATCTTATGATTTACTGTGCAGTAGTTTTTCAGATGTTATAAATTGACAGTAGCATATGTAAATAATATTATTTATAAAGTGTAAACAGTTTGAAATTAAATTGAAAGGCTGAAATCTCTCGCGCATGCACTTTTTGAATGCTTGTATGACAGTCAATCAGATGTAACTGAAATAGAGTCTTTTTCATTATGTTGTTTTTACAAGATCAGTTGATCCAAGATCTTAAATAATTTTAATAGATATTCTGGGACACTACGAGAGTTGCGGTGCTCAGTGACAATATTACAACATATTAACATGATTGCTAAAAAATATATCTGGACTCCTTCTTTACATATGCTGTGACTGAGAAATTGTCATATACTAATTAAGAAAAAAACAATGTTGCTCACTCTCAGCTTTAAACATGACCAGAATCTTCATTAGTGCTATATGTAACACTCTCAACAGATTTATTTCTCTATCTAATAGAATCAGAACTTAAACTAGTTTAATATGTATAAATGACAAAAGATATAAATCCAAGAGCAAATTAAAAAAATGAAAGAGTTAATGAGCACAACTACTGTTAACAATATATATATATATATATTCAAGTTTACTTATCAGTGCACCATTCATCTTAGCTCAATCATATCACAAACATTCCTCAGCCCAGAAGACAGACCAACCTCTCTCACTCTGGATACATTTTAAAAAACATCACCATCATTTTTTTTAAATAAGACATACATAGCTTTCTTTACTTCTTACATGCATTTCAGAATATACTTTAACTTCACATATATACACATTATATATAATTGATAATTATTTCCATGGATTGTTATTATAATAAACAATAGAAACAAAGAGATTATATCCATGTAGATAGAGATAACATATAATTTTTGTGTTGTTTAAAAACTATCAATTATTATTAACTGATAATCTCTGATGCTAAACAAGTTTTCTCATTAATCTATAATGTAACTCCTTTGTTAGAATTTTTAGTTGAAGTATATATATATATTTCAAACTTATTGTTAGAATTTTTTTGTTGAAGTAAAAGTATATATATATTTTTCAAACTTATCATCTCACACTCCTGAAATATACAATAAAAGACATATAAAAAGATAAATGATTCTCAAGGTGAACATTTTATGCTGAACCAGCACTCATCAGTTGTCCCAGATCACATTCTCTTATATCTATCTTTCATCATTGTTTACTATATATAGATAACAATTTACTACGGTTGGAATGCAAGTGTCAAATTTAAAAACAAAAACATGTATAGTATAGGCATCTATAACATTTGAACAGATTTACAGTATAATCTTGTAAAATTTAATGTGTATATAAAATGGGGAAATCCTGATTTTAGGTGAATTATGAACTTCTTTATTGCATAAAATCTATTACAGTACTATTATAAAGCACCGTTAATATTGAAATTATTACATGGAAGTCGAACTCTGATAATGTGCTATTACTTTAAATATGACATGTGAATGCGCAAAATTTATAATATTTAAAGTAATGGCGCATTATCGGAGCCTGATTTCTGAGCTAATAATTTTTATCGCATAAAAGAAAACCGCATACAAATATATTAAGAAAAAACATGAATCACATAACTTCAAAATTGCATTTAAAAAATCCGCATACAATGAAACCCAGGTGGGTATATATATTTCAAACTTCTTATTATCGTGCATTCCTGAAACATACAATGCAAGATATATAAAAAAGATAAATGCTTCTCAAGGTGAAGATTTTATGCTGAACCTGCAGTCATCAGTTGGCCCAGATCACAATCTCTTATACATATCTTTATCATTTAGTATATATAGATAACAATTTACTACCGTTTGAACACAAGTGTCAAATTTTCTGCATTCATAATGTTGAGACAAACTCCTTTATAGAAATATATCAAGGATTTTTACTAATCTTTTATTATATTAAAGATTATCTGTAGCCTAATTACACTCTTTAATTTGCAATTAATAAAATATCATCATGTTATAGAAATATCAATAAACAGAGCAAAACTCTCCATACAGTACTGCCACCTGTGCTAAACAGAGTAATCAATGGATGCCAGAAGGCTTGTGCATAAAATCCCTATCTAATGCCTACTCATCCAATATCCCCAGACTAGTTTCTGGCTTGCGGCCTTCATCAGTGAGGAGCTTTGGATCTGAGAGCACTAAGATCTAGATGCAGTGCTCTCAGATCCAAAGCTCCTCACTGACGAAGGCCACAATCCAGAAACTAGTCTGGGGATATTGGATGAGTAGGCATTAGATAGGGATTTTATGCACAAGCTTTCTGGCATCCATTGATTACTCTGTTTAGCACAGGTGGCAATACTGTATGGAGAGTTTTGCTCTGTTTATCAACAATTAATGTGCTAGTATAGGAAATGTGATCATGTGATGAAATATCAATACCTGAGTTTCCTTGTCCATCCATATTGATAGTTGCTATAACTTTCACTACATCATCCTCAAACAAGGTAGGAATTGGATTTTATCACATTAATATATTTTCAAGTTTTGTTCTGATCAGTGTATCTTTCATCTTAGTTCAATCATATCATAAAGACCCATCAGCTTAAGTCAGATAAAGCTCTCTCACTCTGAAGACATTCTGAAACATTGACCACTTTTTTTAGTCAGCAAGATATACATAACTCATATTGTTTCAGATACACACTTTTTGATATACTTTATATTTCAATCATCTATCACACATTCCTGAATCCTATTATCAAGGAAAAGATAAATGATCACTAAAATGTGCATTTAATGCTGAACCAATGCTCATGAATTGGCTCGATTATCAACTAACAAAAACCAATCTCCGAAACTGTTGCAATTTAAATAACAGTTATCTCCATTTAACCACACCAGTTAAAAATTATAGAAACTATTTCCATAGATTTATGGTCATTACAGGATACTAAAATAATAAAAAATAAAGTTGATGGTTCACTCACAAGTTTTTTAATCTACTCACCTAGTCTTCAGAAGCAGATCTCTTGAGATATGATATCTGCAAAGCTTATAACACCCTTTTTATACATGTTATCCTTCGTCATATTTTGAAATATAATCTGACCATCTGAATTTATGTATTTACTTTAATCTGAATACTTTTCAAACGGATTAAAGTAAATTCCGAAAACATCTTTTGAAAAGAGTTTATTTTATCCAAAACATTTTAATTTTAACATTTATTCATTCTTCCAAACCATTACAACTATTTATGGTGATCTATTCTATTATGTCTATCAAAACATTGTAATTAGTTTAAGGACATTAAAGTTTTGAGAAACATTTATTTAATGCTTGAATACTTTAACATTGAAAATTATTTTATTTATTCGCATCAGACAGCATTTTACTAAATTTTGTTTTTGTAAAATTCTTTCAATGTTCTAATATCTTAGTCAAGTTGGTGGTCGAGTGGTTAGCACAGCTGCCTTACAAGCAGTTGTCCCGGGGTTCGCTTCCCAGCCGATGCTTTGACACATAAAAAAAAAAAGATTCTAATATCTTTCAAATTTTAATTAGGAACATTTATTTTCTACTTTCTTTTGCAAATTGTTTCACATCTTGCATAATTCTAGTTGCTTTGTCATTGATTGGGTAGATATTCTGTGTTAGATTTTGTGACCAATCAGGGGGGTTTTGTTAAATTTTTAATCTTTTACCAAATCTGTAATTTTTGATTATCGCCATTTTACTGTGTATTTTTTTTCTTTCTGATGAAAACCAGTCCTCTGGTTGAAATATAATATTATTTATTGGATTTATAAGTCTTTTATATATATATTAGGCTGAATTTGGTAAGTTCAATATTCTTGTAATTTCAAAATATTTCATAACATACATTAAAAATTTTTAAAAAGACAATAATCATGGGTTAGATTTCCAAGAGAACAACTCTATCATTTTAAAAATCATGCTTGTTGTAAATACACCCATTTTATTTATTACAAGAGTCAATACCCATTTGAACTGGGTTCCTTATATTCCTTAAAATTCAATTTCCATCATTAGTAGTTGCTCAAAAATGAGTAATGCCAATCTGAGTCCACAATTGGGGGGGGGGGGACAATACAAAAAATAGTTTTGAATACTGTACTCATTTTTGTTTCCTTATCATTATTTACATATTTTACACCATAATTGATGGTGAAAAACCATTAATACATCAGATGATCAGCATTATTTATGTGTCAACAGTCTGTTAAAACATTAGCAATTCTGTCCATATGGTAGTGCTACCCAATACAAGCCATAATAACCCATGACTGCTTAAAGGTATGAGCATCAAAATCCCTATGTAGTGTCTACCCAACCAATATGCTTTCTATAATCCACTGATTATTATGGCTTGCACTGAGTGGCACTACTGTATGGAAAGAGTGGCTGTGGTTTTTACAAACTGTGCAAGCTTAGGAGATGGTGGTCATATGTTGTTTTAGGGGTTCAATACCAACCACCTGGCCAAATAATGACGGTGACTATGATTATTAAAAATCAAAGACACCAAAATGTATAGATACTGAATTAGGTTCAAATCTGTATGACTATGCAAAAATATTAGCTTGGAGTCAAAACATTGTTTTCCTTTTGGCCTTATAGCTTTATAGTTAACTAAAAAAGCAAAAGATGGCTGCTTGTAGATTGCATTAAATCCAAAAGTCTAGATAGCAGGGCTCTCAGATCCATGGCTCCTTACTGATCAAGGCCACAAGCTAAAAACTTGTTTGGGTATATTGGATAAGTAGGTACTAGATTAGGATTTTGATATGCATACGCTATCATTCATTGATTACTATGGCTTGCGGTAAGGGCACTACTGTATGAAAAGTTTGGTTTAATCGATGGTAAATGTACATAGAAATAAAATAAAATCACCTCTTAAGTACTACAATTAATTTAGAGTTGCAACTGAGAAATATTCAGGGTTTATCTGAAAGTTTGACGTTCCTTAAACTTTTCAAATATGATTACTTGTTTTTAATAGATATCACTCACTTTAATATATAACACATATGTTTCAAGTGGCATTAATCTCTTTTCTTCAGGTATAACCAGTAACAATTATAGCAAGGAAATTGAGACAAGCTCCTTTAGGTTCACGAATATTGAATTTAAGGTAGTACTCTAACCAACTTGACCAGAAATATCTGAATAAGAGAGGAAAATAATACCAGTAAAAGAATTGTGTTACATACTAAAATGTTAACAGTTGAATGTAATTGGAAAGTTTGAATGAAGTTTGAGTTTTTCTAAAGAGATGTAACAATTAATATTAGATAAAGGAAATAATCTAAAAATATAATTGTGACTGTTAAAGATTCAAAAGTATGAAAGTGGACAAGGTCTATCCACTATAGTATATGAACTTGATTCTGGTTAAAACAGGCAAAACTCACTATATATATATATATATATATATTGCCACACACAGCAAGCTAGAGTAATCAAGGCATGCCAGAAGTCTTGTGCATAAAATCCCCATCTAGTGCCTACTCATCCAATATCCCCAGACCAGTTTCTGGCTTATGCCCTTCATCAGTGAGGAGCCTTGGAACTGAGAGCACTGCATCTAGATCTTAGGATCTAATGCAACCCTCCAGCAACCACCTTTTAACTCCATTTAACTACAAAACTATGAGTCTTAAACTGAAAACACCTTAATGTTTTCAATCCAAGCCCATTAACTTATAGTCATATGGGTCTGAACACCCAGTTCAGTACCCATACATTTTGGTGTCTTTGGTTCTTTAACAACTATAGCCACCACTATCCTATTAGGCAGGATTGGTTTTAAGCCAATAAACATCACATGACCAGCTCCTCTTACGCTTGTGTATAACTGTTGTTAAAACAGGCAAAACTCGCTATATATATTGACACACACAGCAAGCTAGATGCAGGGCTCTCAGATCCAAGGCTCCTTACTGATGAAGGCCATAAGCCAGAAACTAGTCTGGGGATATTGGATGAGTAGGCACTAGATGGGGATTTTATGCACAAGCCTTCTGGCATCCATTGATTACTCTAGCTTGCTGTGTGTGGCAATATATATAGTGAGTTTTGCCTGTTTTAACAACAGTTATACACAAGCATAAGAGGAGGTGGTCATGTGATGTTTATTAACTTGATTCTGGCATAAAAGAAAACAATAAAGAAATGGAAAATATAAAGGTAACAGTAATAATAAAGAAGAATGTGATGCAATAAATCACATGAAAAAATTATAGTAATGACAAATAAAAAATAAAATCTACAAAAATACACCACTAAGGTTAACAATGACAGAAATAATGGTAATAAACTGATTAGATGACATAAAGGGAATAAAAACTTTAAAAAATGCAAATATTTTGTGCAAGTATAGGTTGGTTTGTGTAGTATAAAATTATGCAAGCTTTCAAATATGCTAGTAAAAGTATTTCATACGCCCCAAAATATTTCAAATGATTTTTAAAAAATTACAATGACGATCTGTGCTTGTCTGAAATTAATAAAGATAAAGCAAATAAGTATATCTTAAAATTTATGGTGGCAACATTTTAGGAATAATTATATGTTGTATTAGTTCCATTATCTAATATTAATTGTTAAACGTCTTTTTAAAAACAATCAAACTTTACTTAAACTTTTAAACCACTAAACATCACATGATCACTATCTCATGCTAGCACATAACTGTTAGTAAACAGGCAAAAACTATACATATAGTAGTGCCACCTTGTGCTAACCAGAGTAATCAATGGATGCCAGAAGGCTTGTACATAAAATCCCTATCTAGTGCCTACTCATCCAATATCCCCAGACTAGTTTTTGACTCTCAGATCCAAGGCTCCTCACTGATGAAGGCCACAAGCCAGAAACTAGTCTGGGGATATTGGATGAGTAGGCACTAGATAGGGATTTTATGCACAAGCCTTCTGGCATCCATTGATTACTCTGGTTAGCACAAGGTAGCACTACTATATAGAGTTTTTCCTGTTTACTTAAACTTTTAGTAATAGCACACAGGTTAGTACATATCACAACCTTTCAAGTGGTAATATTCTCCTTCAGAAGTTTCTGGCTTTAACAGTAGCAGCATGGGAATCAACCTGGATTTTTAGATATATGAATACTGAATTTAAAATGATACACTAATTAGGATACATTTTAATATATAACAATGTTCCAGATGGTATTATTTTCCTTTAGATGCTGCTGGCCTGAACAGTGAAAGTATTAGCATGGGAATCTAACCTGGATCCTTAGATTTGTAAATAATAAATTTAAAGGGTTGTTCTAACTAGCATAGAGCTTAGTATATACCACCTTCATTTCAAGTGGTATTATTCTCCTTCAGATGTTGGTGATTTGACCAATGACAGTACTAACATGCTAATCGAACCTGGATCTTCAGATTCCTGAATACTGAATTTAAGGTGGTACTCTAATTGGCACACAGGTTCTAATATAGAACATATTTTGAGTGTGTTATTATACTCCTCTCTTCCAAACCTGGATCCTTAAATTCCTGAATACTGAATTTAAGGTGGTACTCTAATTAGCACACAGGTACTAATATGGAACATATTTTGAATGGTATTATACTCCTCTCTTCTTTTATTAGAAAATTTTATCTTGCATTTATATATAAATATGCCAGTATAAAGAGTATAATAAATTCTTTTAGGCTCAGAATCCGAAGCCATTTTCACCACTTGAAAAATTCATTAGTATTAAACATTACCATGGAAACAATTTCAAATATTAGTAACTTGAAAGCTAGTTGTATTAATGAGAATGCTTATTTTGCATAGTATTCTTAGTTACCTTGTCTATTCGATGATTTTCACCTAAATGCAAAGATGATGCATTATGCATGTCATGTCACTAATAACTGAAGTGTAATTGTCATTTTCAATTTACAGATAACTTAACACTTCCTGACCAGAGAAATAAATTCTAATTCTAATATAGTGTTTAAGGATTTCTAAAGTTATGAAATATTTTTATCATGTAGGGTGGAAACATGGAAAACAAATGACTTTACAGATCTCATGAAATAAGTTTAACCACCAATGAAAAAATTAGAATTATTGTTTCATTTCAATTTACGAAGAAATTTTTAAAGAAGTGAATAGAAAAATAATAAAGCTTCTTTAAAAAATGGAAATATAAGTGGCTGAATATAATATAAAGGAACTGGTCGACATACTTCAAACGAACAGGAATACAATGGGTTGGAAGTTGCTACTGCTGCATAAAAACAAACATTTTAGAATAAAAAGCTGAACCAGAAAAGTTCAAAGTAAAAGAGTTGCTTGTTTATTTAATGCTGAGTTCATGTTTGATTTAGTTTGAGAAAGGGTGCACCTCGATTTCTGATATTTCAAAGAATGGCGGAAGATGTCATTTTTTATTATTGGTAGATATATGAAAAAAGAAGAAAGCTATTGTTCAGATTTTTTTTTGACTTATAAGAAAATTAAAACAAATTATCACCATCACGCATGTGATATTAAAGCAATTTGTCATAAATATCACAAGCCAACTTTCTCTGTTGTCATTGATGATTGACATTTATGAATCCATCTGGTCTATTGTCTCACTATTACCTAATTAATACAACAGTAATATATTATGTGTGAGTATATTATTTGGATATATATAAAATTATCAGTAAAGAGCTATTAATTTGGTTTAAACTAAGTATTTTTAATTATCACAATAATAATAAACTAAGTACTACCGATGTCACAATGTATAGTGAACTTTTTAAAAACTAAATTTATTCTGAAAATAGAGAAATAGACTTTGTCATTTAATATATTATTAATATAGTGACTAATATTTGTTCTTTAGTTCAGCGTTGTATTACTGGTGTGTGCGTGTATGTTTCTTACATGTTTAAAATATAGAATATGTTGAATGTTTTTTTTGTTTATATGTCAAAGCATCGGCCGGAAAGCGAACTCCAGGATAACTGCTTGTAAGGCAGCTGTGCTAACCACTCGGCCACCAACGCTTGACAATATAAAAACTGAAATATTTTAATGGATTGTAGAAAAGGCCACTTGCAAATTCGGTAAACATCTATATTTTGTATCAGATATCTTATATGACTAAATTATTAGAAGATAAATATATAAATTTGGTATAATTAAGTAAATCATAAAATATAAAAATTAATTTTATAAAAAGCATTGTTACTCAAAATTCACAGCACTTTACACATACTTTAATAACTTTATTTCGTAAAAAAACAAATAATCTGTCATATCTAATTATAAATGTATTTAAATATTTTTTTAAAAAAAATAATTAAAATAAATTGAACTATTTGCCAAAAGTAATTAAAATATGTCTAATACAATGACATACTTAATTAATAAGACTTTTGATATAATGACAAAATTAATTAATAATATATTTTAAAAAATGGAAATAGAAAAGGCAAACGAAATTGATTTCTGTTTATTTACGCAATACGTAGACAGAATCAGATATAATATTTAGGGTGAGGTTTATCTTTTTTATATAATTTACATATCTACAGTATTTTAATTTTTAAAAGAAAAAAATGTATCTTCTCAGTAGATCAAAGAAAGACAGTACAAATAAGTTCATTTCCCAAACCTCATATAGAAGAAAGGCATGTAGTTTTATTGCTCGGGAATTCATAAGAAGTTCGAACGCCAAACCTGCTAGTGCCAGAATCGATGGGACTCAAGGCGGACGCTCTATCCAGTGCGTCAAACCGCGCAGGGCACCTTATATTAATATCAGGGTTAAATTTTTTTTTTGCTTTTTAAAGTGATTAATCCCACTATGTAACATAGGTATTCAAATGCATTTTTTATTATCAACCAAATGTAATTATCTCATTGTTTCCTTTTTAAAAAAAAAAAATTGTGACCGCATTCGGACAAATATTTACATTATCTACGTACTAGTGATTATTTTTGTCATGTTATGGCTAGTTCTATAATTACGGATTGACGCCTAGCGGTGACAACTGAGATTTGCGAGCGCGCGACATCGCTCTGATGTTAGAGAACGCGAGTCGTTAATAAAGTTTGTTAGTGAAGTTAACTGTGTGTAATTATTTAGTTAGATATTACGGCCAAGAACATAACAATTTTTTATTTACATTCTTAAAATTTTGGTCGAAATAAACAAAGATAATTAATTATTTACAAATATTTTTCACTTTCTTTGTTAAATAATAATTTTAATACTTTTAAAACTAATCAGAAAAATACATACATATAAAACGCGCGCTGCATTGACTAAGAGCATTAATCATAAATGATCGAACAGTTTTGTTTCAACATGTGTTTATGGAAAAAGACATCCAATAAATGTTTATTTTTCATCTTACTGATATCTCTTAACCACATGTTTGTAGTCAATAGTAGCTGGTACATAGGTGGCAAACAACAAAAGGATGGTTTCCCTTTCTTTTTGGAAGAAGTAGCGGATCTTATTATTACATGTTTTAGTGACACACCTTTTTTCCATATGTCAAAGCATCGGCCGGGAAGCAAACCCGTGACAACTGTCTGCAAGCAACTGCTTGCTTGCAAGGCGGCTGTGCTGACCTCTCAGCTACCAACGCTTGACACCTTTTACTATAAAATTTGGCTTGTAGAACTCTGAGTGTGATATATCACAGCCCCAACTAAATTGATACTAGTAGCTAATATGAAAACAGGAAACCATTGTCCATCCAATTTGACAACCAATTCCACTGTCGAAGGACCACAAAAAATTCCTGGAATAGTATCCAAACTGTTAGAAATAGAAAATAGAAATATAGCATCATTAGGTGTTATATCAGCATGGTTGCTAAGATTCCCAGATAAATTACATGGACATAAACCCATGAAAATTGAAACCACTTCCACATCCAGTAAAAGATTACTCATTCCCCTGAAGAATAATAAGAAAATGCCTCATTCAAGGAGTCCAACACTCATCATTAATTGAGAAACTGACAAAAAAATTCCATTTTTTGTTATAAAGTAGTCAGCTAGATGGCCAGAAATTATACCAATTAATGAATTCATAATGTAAGTCACTGCTATGAAGCTAATGTTTTCTTTAGTAATGCTTGGGTTATGAACCAAGTAAATTCATAGTCACTGCAAGATAATATAAGTAGAACAATCATGGCAAAATATATTATGTACCTATCCCAAAGAAGGTGATAAATAACAAAATCTCCCCTTATTGAATTATGGTGATGTCACAAAAAAAAAAAAATTGGTTACAAGGCCATATTTCATTGTGAGGTGTTTCTTCTGTTTTTATTTAGGGCATAATTTTTTTGTACTTTATTACTTAGTATATTATTTTCACTTTTTAAAATAAATATAATGTACTAAAATTATATTTTATATACATTTTTTTTATCATCATTTGTCTTATTGTCTCAAGCAAAGTAAGAACAATGTTTATTAAATTTTGAAAACTGAAAATTGATACATAGATATATTGTAACGATCCAGGTTTTCCACCAGAAGAGGGAGAACGCATCTAATTACAGTCGGTTCTAGGGTCTTCAGGTAGGATGCTGTGAATGATGCAATGAAGTAACTAACCAATGAACATATCCATCTCCAATGAACTAGCACTTGGTTTACTCATTAAATCTAGATGCAATTTAGGCTAGTTCATCCATACCTAACCCCTCTTTTGGATTCCATTACATCTCAGTATTTCCCAGGAAGAATGTTGCCTTTGACTCTCTTCAGAGTGAATTTACTTTATATAGCAACTAAGTTTTCATTTACTTAAGGTACATCCAACCCTATTGTGATGTTGTTTTGTAATAATATGTATGTGTGTGCATATATATATATATATATATAATATATATATATATAATCAATTAAATTAATGAGTGAGTGTATGAACGAGTTTGATAAACTAGAGACCAATCTGATTTAAAACACATTAACAAATTTTATTAATAACAAAGATTCAAATTCTATTTAAATAGCAAAAAATGTGCTTACATGTGTTCCATATGCATCTCTACCATTTCATTAACTAAATTATTCATTATACCAACCCATGCACCATGGTAGATATGCATTAAGACACTCCCTATATACAAAGTCAATGATTAACTAAAGGAAAAAAAATAGAAAAGAAAAATTATTTCAGTATCATGATGATAAATGCAAAGCTAAACAACTATTTACAAAATTATATCACAATATATCCAATAGTTCTATGATCCCATTTCTACTGGAGAGATCTTCTTTGTGATACCCCACCATGTCCAAATTCTCTAAAGTGGATAAAAAAAGACTTTCATATACGAATGTTAATTGTTCACCTGAATAACTAAATGTAAGAATTATTAGTTAAAACACAAACAAGTAAATATATATGTCCTATCTTAGTGAGTGCAAATTAATATGGAAAAGCATCAAAAATTCTTACTTCATTCCATACTATATGGTGATGATGATGACCGAATGACAAATCACTATGGAGGGAATCAACCTAAATTTTATTTACAAAACAAAAAAAAAATTCTAGCTCAATAAACCTCCCCCCTCCTGTGCCACATTACTTCTTATGGAATGGACTCTCCCGATTGCAAACACGCTGAAACTTTCAAGTGTTAGAATAATAAAAGTAGAATTTGAAAAATGTATAAAGTAAAGAAAAAATATATGTAACATGATAATTTTTATTTTTATTTAAATATTAGTGTCTTTTGTGGATACAGTCCATTCTGATAACTTCTCCATAATTCTCCAGATTCTCTGGTAATGCTTGGATAAGGTTGATTCCATTTTGGATGTCATTCTCTCTTTTAGGCTCCACTTGGACACTTCTGATTAGGTGTTAGGTATTTTTCTAGGCATTATATATATACAGGCAAGTTACAACATCACACTTCATGGAAATTAAGATAGCACCCCAATCCTATGGCACGTTTATCTAGCCAATACACATTGTTTGGTAATTTATAAAAAAAAGATTTAAATTTTCTTCAGCTTATTATTGGCATTGAGTAACTTTAAGCAAAGGAAAGTTTTATTTCAGTATTTATCAGTATGTGCTGGCTATATTCAACGTTCTTTTTTCTTCTTGTTCGATTGTGCTGTCTTCGATTATTGCTATAAAATTAATTTAATTCTTTTATTACACTGCTAAATATTATTGATGTTTGCCTTGTTAACCCTTAAACCACTAATTATATTATTGGTTGTATGAGGTAAAAATCAAATCTTTTAATTGGCCAACTCACAAACTGAAGACAAAGCCTATTGTTAAAACATATTCGCCTATAATATTAAATTCAACTCAGATACGTTTATAAAAAGTATATTACTAATTTTTCAGGGTATTGAAAGAGAATGAAAGTTCTTTCAAAAATAAATTGTTATTTATTTATTATAAAATATATTCAATTTCGGCAAATATAAAGCGAATGTCTAAACAAAAAAGTGGTGACGCAAACGCTTTTTTTCAATGTTACGTTCTGGAAAAGTAAAGATTTCTTTTTGCTAAATCTTAAATATTTTTACTAAAATCTTCAATATTTTTCGAAAATAATTTTGTTTTTTTAGTATATTTTTTAAAAAACTGGTTTAATTTCTGAAATTATATTTTTTTAATACTTAAAATTGCATTCGAAATGAAAATCTCAGCGTTTTTCTTTATTTTCTTTTATCAGGCGGTTTCTTTGTTCTTTCCAGCCAATCAAAATGTCTTTTTCGGCTGAGAGCTCGCTGACAACCAATGACTGACAATGTTCTTTCTTTGTTTAGGTTTAAATGTGGTTTTTTTGATTTTTTACTTGTAAAATAATTCGGAAGAGGGCACCATCTTACAGAACTTTTAAAAACCTAATCAATACCTGTCAAACGAATATTTTAGCATAAGAACTGGCAGAGTTAGAGTGACGTCAGATGTCGACGAGAGGCCTCATAAGAGGCGGGAAAAGGGTTAAATGTTGAAGATGATTTGCTTTGATTTTCAGTGCTTTAAAACCTTATACAGAATATATATCTTCGAACACATCAGCCATTTTATTCCTTGTTTTATTGTTCGATATTAAGCTATTTATTGCTTGTGGTTGTTATAACCCTTGATGAACTATGAAAGAGAATGGAAATGACTTGGGTTTGATTTTGTACTGGGGTTTAACATCCGTTGCCCAACAAAATTGCATTTTCAATTTCCTTTTCTATTGCTATAGATGCCTATTGTTGCACAAATTAATGGTTGTTGTTGATTTTACGTAATAACATTGTGTAATAAAATTACATAGTAAAACTTTATTCTCATTTTCCAACTCTTGGTTGCTTAGATATTGATTTGACCTCAGGTCATCACCACATTGACTAAATTACTGTCTGATATCATGATATCTTAACATTAACAAACAAGTCATTATCGTTATGTATATATATATATATATAAGTGGTTTCTAAAATTAAGCTTTTCTTTTCCATTAAAAAGGAGTATTTACTTCACTTCAACATTATTTTGGTCTGGTACTTATTAAAACAAATTTCAAGTGTGAGGATATTTTGTTTGCATAAAAAATATGTATTTAACCTATTATTTCAGCTTGTCTTTTCTTTATGGGTTTAGTCTACTAATATGGACATATATCGGCAGGTTTGACATGGATTGTAAGCTACCCTTACAATATATATATATATATATATATATATATTATATATTGTAAGCTACCCTTACAATATATATATATATAGTATTATTACATGGAAGCTCCTGGAAAAAATATTATGTATTCATTTATCCACAAGAATATTAGAATTAATATATATGGATATATCCAGTACTTCCTACCACTACACTAGTAATTATAAATAAAATAAAAAATCATATAACATTACAATACTAGTCAAAAATCCCCAAAATTTTATTAAAATTCTTCCACAACCATGGTTTCATCTACATTAACAAATAGACCTTTTCAATATATGGTGTATGTATCTTATTGAATTTCATTTAAACAGGTTTATTTGATAATAGATGGAACCATGATTATGGGAGAATTGTAGTAATTTTTTTTTACTAATATTGTAAAGTTACATGAGTTTTTATTTTATATATATATACCACCAGATGTCTCAGAGTATACAAAAGCCATTGGTTTTTTTTAATTGG
Organism: Epiperipatus broadwayi; assembly: GCA_028023455.1. Taxonomy (NCBI): domain Eukaryota; kingdom Metazoa; phylum Onychophora; class Udeonychophora; order Euonychophora; family Peripatidae; genus Epiperipatus; species Epiperipatus broadwayi. The sequence goes on along the minus strand of JAQFVV010000054.1, from coordinate 4,607,835 downwards.
TGACTTTAACAAATTTTTTTTAAGATTTAATGTAAATTAAACAAAAGATTGTAATATTAAATAAATAAATGCGAGAAGTGTACCTGGACTTTTTGTAATAGTTTTTTTAATTGGTTGCTTTAACATTTTTTTTTTTGCTTTGTGAAATTACTTACTTTAAATAAAATTCTCATAATCAAATTACGCTCATAATTTAAATATAAGGAAGAAATTACTCCCTTTGCATAAAATGCTTCATAAAAAAATACGATTATTTTCACATGTCAAAGCATCGGTTGGAAAGCGAACCCGCGACAACTGTATGCAAGCAACTGCTTGCTTACAAGGCGGCTGCGCTCACCTAAAATATATTTTGTAAGTAAAACTATGGATTATTAAATATAAAGGGTGGAATTACTTCCTTTACTTAAAATGCTCTTAATATAAATTATGATTTAGTTAGATATAGTTATTTATTTATAAAAACAAATTTAAAATTTTCTTTTTTCGATTTTTCAATTGTGAATTTGATAGCAATACAGATAAATATAGTAGATTTTTTTTAATTGGTTGCGAATTTGAAATGTGACTACCTTAGGAACAAACATACATTCACATGGATTTTATATATATATATATATATATATATATTGTAAGATTTGGTCTTACATTCGAACAAGAACCACAAAACACCCTTAGCTACTTCAACTCTAATACCCACAATAACAACATTCTCTACTTATAATATAAAGAAAGTTATATGCATAAAGAGAATGCAACTCAAATAAAACATAATACCAAAAGAGAAAAATATTCACAAGCATTGAAGCTGAGAAACATTTAATTGTTTCTACAATTAAACATTTAACAAACGTGATAAAATACATAATCCAAACTAAACTATAAAATTTAAATACTGATACTTACCTTTATTATAAAAACTTCTCGTTAATTGTTGCTTATATAAGAGAAAAAATGATCAAATTCAGACACAAGTGAAAAAATCACAAAAAAAAAATGTAAAGGAAAGAAATAATAAATATTTTTTTTATTATTAATCCACCATATATATATGTAAATCGTAACAAATGACATAAATAGTTAACTCAATGCATGAACTCAAACTTTCCATTTGAAAGAATCAAATTAACATTAAAAAGAATAACCTCAATTTAGTTGATTAGCAAAATATATGTACAAATAATCTTCTCAAAAATCGGATCAAAAACTCTTATTGGCTAGCGTTGTGAGCGGATAATCGAACTTGCCATTCAAACAGAAAGGTCTGCAGTCATCAAAGCAAAAACCTTAAATGAAAATATCTCATTGAACATGGCTAAAGGGTAGAATAAAAGTGTATAAATTTAAACCCAGAAAACTAAAGGATTTTAAATTATAAATCCCAGAAATGGTGTTAAATTTATTCGATACTTCAAGAGTATTTTCAATCTTGAGACGAAGAGTAGATCAACTTTAACTCAAGATTCCCAATACCCAATACATTGCTAATCAACAAACTCAAGGACTTTGGTCAACTACATATATAGAAACACAGACAACTATGCACTGCTAAGTGTGAAATTACCTTGTGGGAAGAATCATCACTCATGGAGCTGTAACTTCCAAAACTGAATGTGACTCAATTCAGCATCTATTTATCTATGTTGAAAGCATCACCAACATTACTATTTGAAGGTGAAGCTGTAAATTTAACATCTCAAGGCATGCAACACTTAAGAGAGAAATACTGATCATCATCATATACATTCTAGAACACTCAAACCCCAGCAATTGGATCATGAACTGTAGCAATGAGGACATACGTAATTCCTTTACGACATTTTCTTTTATAGACTCATGATATTTATCTTAGATTGATGTCATGTTCTTATTTTAAGTATCTATATTTTTTGTTTATTTCTTTCCTTTATCATAGGTTGGGATGAGTATCAATTCTTGATATGTTAGAAAAATAAAAACATTATTAGCCTTATTTTTAAATTTAAATAAAATGTGGGATAAGGTGTGAATTTGTTTGTGGATGAATTTAATTATCATTAGGGTGAGAGTTAAGATTTTATATTCTTACACATTAACTACCAACATTTGTACAGTTACACTGTTATTTGTTGTTTGTTTGTTGATACAAAACATTGCATTATTTATGGGTTTTTTTGTCAGTATAAATGATTAATAATTTCTAGCGTGAATAGTTTTTCCTATCATTGTGGAAATAAGCCATAATAGAAGAAGGGAACCCATATCATCACCATATTGTTAAGATGAATTAATCAAAAAACATATTGGAAACAATGAACTATGATTTTAATAAAGTTTAAATTAGCAAGCAAGTGTATATATAAATAGGTACAAGTTTAAATTTTTTTTTGGTACTATTGATATTGAATGATTATTATTTGAGGAGAAAAAAAGGATTGGATTAATAAGTATTAACTGTACTAATCAAAGAATAGACATAGATATTTAAGCAGATTAATTGCATTTGTTATAATCTCTTGCTGAATAAATCGTAATAAATGTGAATAAATTTATTAAACATATGATTTCAAATTAAAGGCTGTCATTTTTGTTTTTTCTTTATTCAGTTATCAATTTATCATATGCTTGAACAATAAATACATTCCTCAAGTAAAATATGTGTATTCCCCTAAGTTCAAATTCTGGGATAAATGGAAGTTAAGGATGGAGAAAAGATATGATTATACATATATATACTTGATGTATGTTCATATGGTAATACATCATCTCCTAAGAGTGAGGTCGGGTTGGACATGGGTCTAGAAGTTAAGAATCCTAGATATGCTTTCTCATCCCCTCAGATAGTGTATTAAGTCTACTGTTATGCAAGGCCAGGACCTGCTCCTTTACAATATAGATACCGCCTTTTACTTCAACAACAACAAAAAAACTAACAAAAGAGTATTATAGGTTAATGGAGAAACTTGTTTAGTCTCAAAAAAATTGTCAATTAGTAGTAATTGATAGTTTCCTGGCAACATCAAAAAGGCAAAAACGTATGTCTGCTTACATAAATATAATCTTATTTCTATTCTTCATTACAATACCAACAATCTATAAAAATATTTAATTTAGTATATATTTATACTATGACTTGATTAAAAATAATCCATATCAAAAATTAATTCTAACTAAGACTTTTCATTATTAGTTTTATCATAAATATTTTTAATGTAAAATAATAACATTAGCAATCAATGACAAGAAAAATTGAATTTCATAACATTTATTTACATACATAAAATTTTAATATATAAATTTAAGAATAGACTTTAATCACTGAATGAGTTTATTATTTTTTAAAATTAAAATATTTAATTAAAGTACTAATTAACACATTTTTTATTTTTTATCATCTTTTATTGTACATAGATTAATTTTATAATTACGACATTCCTCCATTTTACAAAAAAAATTTAATGACAAGTGTTAATTAATAAATTTAATTTTAACAATGTTTCCTTTAATGCTTATTTAAGGCTAGATATGTAAACCTCACAATTGTCCTTCAAACATTATTTATTATTGTTTAACAATGAGTATATATTCTCCAATTCATTTTTATTACAAAATAATAAAATACCCAATTTTATTTCACACTAAACCTACTTTAATATTATTTATAGCCACGTTATTTCTCCATCATAATGTTATAATGTTATCATAGTATTATGAGATAGTGTGGAGAATGGTGGGTCATGGAAAGTCTGTGCTCATATACCCTATATATTACATATATAGACACAGGTATATAATAAGCCTGTGTGCTTCAGTCATAATGTTATATTGTATAGGAGTTAAAAATCTCTTATAATCTCAATAACAATTAAAATATAAACATCAATATATCATTCAATAGGCATATAAATGTTAAACTGTAACATATTTTCCCATCTTAAATGCAACCAATTAGGCTCCAATGATTATTAGATAATTGTTTGATATGAAGATCAAATATATTACCCTCCTTGGCAAAATATATTTGCTTTCACTTTTATTCAAGCCATGTTACGTATACACCTGGGTCTCTTTTTACACGGATTTATTTAATGCGATTTTGAAGTTACCGATTCACATTTCTCCGGAAGTCAAACTCCAATAATGCACTATTACTTTAAATAATAAATTCCATGCACTTACATCATATTGAAAGTAATAGCACATTATAGGAATTCAACTTTCATCTTAGTAATTTCAATATTTTCAGTGCTTTATAATAGTAAGATTTTATGCAATAATGAAATTAAAATCATGATTTCTACATTTTATGTATACACACATTAAATTTTACACAATTATAATGTAAATTTGTTCAAACATTGTGCATGTTAATTTTGCATTTTAAATCACATTCTGTTTTTGCTTTTTAAAAAAGAACATAATCAATTATTAATCATTTAGTGTCCGCAAGTTTATTTTTAAAAGGTGAGTAATAGCAGTGGGCACAATTAAAATTGAAAATTAAAAAATTAAAGACAAAAATAAGAATTTAATTTTTAGTTGTTAGATTAATTACTAATTACGTTGTCACCAGAAAACCATTAACACAACATGAGAGTGACATTGGCGCTAGTTGTATTTCCTCTTGTGAAGAATCTGATTATTTTACCAGTTTGCAAATGAACCTGTTTATTGGCAAATAGCGATAATAATTAAAACGTGTATAAAAAAATGTAAATTACTGTAAATTATGCATAAAAATATATTGTTTTTGTCTTGCGTTGTTAGCCGAGAGATATCGCAGCCGCCATGCAAGCAAGTAGTTGGTTGCAGACGGTTGTGGGTTCGCGTCTCGGCCAACGCCATGACATATGGAAAAATATATATATATTGTTTTGAATAAAATTAAATATAACAGTTAAAAAAAGTTTGTCTTGTATCAATTTTTTTCAAATTTGAAATTTTTTATTAGTCATATTTTATTTCCTTATTTTTTTTTTGTGCGAATTTTAAAGTAATTTTACATTGGTGCTTTGCTTTTACACGATTTTTGAAAAATCCCAGTCCGTATCCCCCCTTTTTCAAGGTAAATTACGTCTATTTTTGCACGATTTCGTTTGCGCGTGTTTTCTGAGGAACCTATCTATCGTGTAAAACGAGACCCAGGTGTATATTATTTATTTATATTATATTCATTTGTGTGCAGGTGTAAAAAAATAGAGTATATTTTAAATTTTATTTTTTTAAATTATTTTTATGCATTTTATTATACAAAATATTATATTACATTCTTTTTTTTTGTAATCCCACATTTTTATTCTATTATTTAAAAACATAAATAATTCTTTATATCAGTGTTTCCCAACCTTTTTTGGCTGGCGTACCACTTGGTAGTACATCACGCTAAATTGTACCACTTTGTAAAAATGATTGTATTTCATGAAATTTGTTATTGCGAGTGTGTTATTTTATTTGCATTATAAATATTATAGGGTGACCATGTATGTATTCACATCTCATAATGAGACAAGTTACATTGAAACATGCCTAAATGTCACACCAGATTATAAACTCACTGAAATCATAAACTCACTATAATATATTTATATGCATGTGTTTGTTCAAAGTTTCATATTTTTTCCAAAATAATTTATTAAAGATTACATTATTACATTAAAGGTAATATTTGGTACATATTTTGTTCAAAGAGTTTTCTCATTCCTTCAGTTGGTTTTCCCTAATTTGAGTCTGTTTTCTCTTTTTTGGAGCATCTTTTTGGAGCATCTTGCTATTGGTTGGGCCATGGAGAGGATAAATCCAGCATGTCCCAAGTCATTGTAAAAATAACCTCAGGGATTATCAGGCTATCTCTTGTTCTTGTTTTCTTTATATTATTCAGCATGAAGTTAATAGGATTAAAATGTTGATGATTAAATACTAGCTTACATCTAGTAATCCACAATAGATGATCAAGAATTAATGAGAGTCTAATTTCTGGGTATGATCCTTTTCTGATACATTCTTTCAGATTAAATAATTTAGATTGATTTGTCTTGATCCGACTCATTATTTATCTACTACTTTGTCATATTTCATTTACTAATAAATGTTTTTAATAAAAACACAAAATTATAAAAAACCAATTAGTACATTTTCTTATCATAATCAAATATTTTTATAAAATAAATTTAATGAGATCTTTGTGCTTGTTTTGAACAACATAATTTTTTGAAATTTGGTTCAAAAGATGCGAGGTATACTCTTAAGTCTACAGCTGTGTTCAATCTGTTTTGATACTTATTTTTTTAAAAAAATATAAAAAAAAGCTCTTCCTACTAATTCCGTACTAGTAAACGGTAATAATAATTTAAGAGCTTTCTCAGAAAGTTGTTCATAATCTTTAATGTTTAACCAAAAATTAATTAGATTGTGTCATTTGAATTCTACTTGTAAAGTACTGTCTCATGATAATTCTATTAAATTTTCTTTATCCTTTATTGTTAATGATGTAGCTTTTTCTAAATTTTCTGCATAGAAGGGGTTTGAAATCCAATTATCATTTGTGTTTTCGGGTTTTGGAAAATATTCCATGAAAGACAATTTTAATCCTGTTAAATGTGCTATTATATTTTCACATATATCTTGAGACAGACTAACCTTATTTTCAAACAAAAAAATATGTAGAGTTTCGAATACTTCCAGTTGATTGCTTTCTATACTTATATATATTACTGTTTCCAAAAATCTAATTTCTTAATCATACTTTCAATTTTATCATTAACATTAAAGATCGTTATCGACTGTACATATTAACAACTTTATTGTATAATATTATTAATTAAAATAATTTTTATAAATTATAGGAAAAAACGTTTCTATATTTTTATGATTTAATTATTTTTTTTATGTCCACCATTATTGATTATTTTTCATGTACCAGAAACTCGGATACCACCAGTGGTACGCATACCACAGGTTGGGAAACACTGCTTTATATCAATAATAAACTTGGCATGATAGATTATATATATATCGGAAAATATTTTAATATAATTGAAACTGAGAACATGTTTCTATTGAACCTGTTTTCTTTCATTTTTCTCCTCTCAATTTTTGTAAATAAACCGATTATCATTAAGTATTTTATCACAGTTTAACATTTGTTTAAACAAATAATAGAAATAATTGATTTTTTTTTAATTCTTACTTTTAGTATAAAACAATATTTATTTTATTTTAACTGATGTTCAACCAGTACAAAATTTACCCTATAAAAATAATGTATTTTTTCTACTTTTCGTATCATCCTCATTGAAGAGGTCAATTGAAATTGTATTTAAATGAAGCTGTTAAAGACCAAAGAAGTTGAAATTGAATACAGTACTATTTCTATATTACTGCTGTACCTATTATTTTATTGTAAAATAACAGTAATACACAAAAACAAGGAAAATGAAGTTTCACAGCATGCATATATATACTGTAATGTTATGGACTTAGTGTATATATACTGTAATGTTATGGACTTAGTGTATATCAGAGGAAAGAAAATCATTAATAGTGATTGGAATTATCTTCAAACAGCTTAACTGAAGCTTTTTTCAAGGCGTCACATCCATACCAGAGAAGTCTAGTAATTTAATTTGTGTTTTTCATCCTCTATTGAGAAATTTTACTAAAAAAAATTTTTTTATAGCTTTAAAATTCACGTATATATTTTTTCTACTATTTTAATTTCAAAAAAATTCAAAAGATATCAGAATAATCTAATAAACGGAAGCTCAAAGTATCTAAACTCACATGTTGATGTTTAGTCATTGTATATTTGGTGATCTTGAACATTGCAAGATTACTTTGACAAAATATTAGAAAATACTATGATGGTCTAAAAACTTGATTTTTTGGAAAGTTTATGATTATCCTTGTATCATAATTGTGTAATAATTATTAGAAATCATATATATATATTATTGCATATTTGTTTTTTACAAAAATATTTTATTTTTAAATATAAAAGAATATATTCTTCTGTGTAACATTACCATAGAGATTAAAGTCATGGGAAATACAAGTCTCGAAATGATGTCACTGAACAGTTAATTATAATATTTAATGATATCGTAAAAATTACTAAAAAAATTTAAATTTTTAAAGCGTAAATTGTTATTAAAAATAATTTGTTCAGATTTTTAAAACAAACATCAAACAAAGAAGATTTTGTTCAATTTGCTTATTGAATCTGCTTCACCTGAAATTTGATGGTGTGACAATGCTTTGTTTTGATTAAAATCTAATTTTTAAAATAACTCCAAATGTGATTTTTTGAAATTTATTTAATTTCTAAACAAAAATATCTATCAATTGAGGTTGAATTTATTATATTCTGATAAATAATAATAGTTTAATATTAAAGTAAAAGTTCAAAGCTTGAAGTAAGGGAGAACAAAAAATCTGTTAGAATACATGAGAGTTAATCAAAGAGCATGAGTAAAAATCAGCACTGAAAACTACTATAAATAGTTATATACTATAATATGGCATCATCAGAAATAATCATCAAGAGTTATCAGTCATTTGTTGTGATTAGAATCTTTAAAAAAGGATCCCAATACCAGAAGCTAATTGTCATCAATGCCAAACTTAGGCATAATATAAAAGCATCAAAACATGCAAGAATAATTATATCAATCCTGATCATTATCAGAGCTCTGGCCATCTATAAACTAATGACCAAATCTATAAAATAAAGTGAAATATATAGACTTTAAATGTGATCTTTACCTTTGCACTATCCAAATAATTTCACAAAAGCCATTAGGATGTTTAAAAGAGACTATCACATGAGGTACCATTATGCTTAAATTATCTTGGGATCACAAGGATTCTAAAAAGTGTGATGACAAACAAGAACAAATACACACATATAAAACTTAATCTACTCAAATAATAAATAACTTCACTGGAATAACTTAAAATAATGATTAACAAATTTATTAAATTAAAAATAATAATACAAAGAAATTCAATGTCTGACAAGTAGTCCATAATATAAATACATCAGTCTGATTTTGACTTACAAAGAGATATTATTTCCATAAATTGATTATTCAAACAATTACTTTTACAATAATATGTAAATAAATGGTTTACATAGCATGTATATATAAGCACAGAGAAGTGCATGGTAAAACAAAATTCTCCAATTATTTATAAATCAATAAATTATTACTCTATTTTAATAATAAATAATGAATAACTCGAAACATGTGTATGCATATAGCTGCACATAGACATTGTGGCATATTATAATATAAACACATTTCAACCAATAATAAGCTAATGTGACTCCATGTTAATAATATATAAATAAGTAAATGTTAAACTATCTATAATAAGTATTAACATGTGCTTGAAAATAAAATGTGTTGGTCAATATAACAGAATTTTAAAAAGACACTTTTAAAGTTGTCTTTTTTTACTCTCTAGAGACCAACTGGTCACATAATCTTTATTCAATAGTGGTTTACTTTTAAGATAGTGCAGCTCATGTTAAATATTTCCCCTCTTTTAAAACAATAAATAGACTTGTTTTTTTTTAAAAGGCCAATATATATATTACTTACTAGCCAATTTCTTTTTCTTTGCTCATATGTTGGTATATCTTAATCAAGTACATCATATATTTATGACTGAGGCTCTATTTCATCTGTGTTTCCATGCATATATGAATGGATATACAAAACATAGCATAAGTCTGTCAATAAGCTGGCTTACTATAGTACTGGAAACTCTTGGAAAACTATCTTCTTATTGCCATATCTTGGATAGGCATATAAAAGATAAATATTGGTAGTCATCTCTGTTTTGAATGCAACCAACAAGCAGTTTATTTCTCACATATTGGGTTACAGAGCCTACCAATGAAGACATCATTACTTCTATGGAAGTTCAGACTTGACCAAAATGAAGACCAGAAACAAGTCACTTTTGTTCATACTCAGAAATGTAATAATTTAATAATAACTAAATTATTCATTATTTTTTGAAATATTTATTTAAAAATAATAATATTATAACTATCTTAATACAGAATCACAATGCTACTGTTTATTATCAAACCTCACAAATATTGTTGGACAGCCTTCCCCACATATTAGACTAAATTGGCAACATAGATATTACATTATCTATTTCTATATATAATAAAAAAATAGACATAAAGAAATTATATCCATGTAAACAGACATACCTTTTACTTCTTGATGTTGTCAAGAAACTAATTACTAATTGAATATCTTGATGCTAGACAAGTTTTTTCCATTAACCTATACAAAAGCACTATTGTTTTTGGGATTTTTAATAAATAAGTCACCCTCAACTACTTCAAACCTAAGTTTCTACATGGATTTAAACCTAGAAAGCTATTTTTCTAGGTGTGAAATTCTCCAGATTTTTGTGTAAGTGGAATTAAATATTTTCATAAATTTTTCTTACAATAAAAAACAGAAATTATATCCATGTAAACAGAGATAACTTTTGCTTTTTGATGTTGCCAAAAACCTATCAATTACTATTTATAGACAATTCTCCTGAGGTTAAACAAGATTTCTCCATTAACCTACAATAGCTCTTTGGGTTTTTTATTGAAATAAAAGGTCCTCTTTTACTTCAAACCTAAGTTGTTAAGTTGCATTAAGCCCAGAAACTTATTTTTATAAATATAAGAATGTGAAAGAATAACATCTTTATTGATATTCTACATATATTTTAAACTTCTCCAGAGTGTTGCATATGTTGAATTAAATATTTTCCTAACATATACAACTCTGTAGAAATTTAAAATATTATTTGCAGAATGTCAAGAAAGATGTTATTCTTTAACATTCTCATATATATAAAATAAACCACTAAACATCACATGATTACCATTTCTTATGCTTGCACATAACTTATAGAGAGTTTTCCCTGTTTTAATATATAAAATACTTTTCTGGGTTTAAATCCATGGAACTATTTGAGTGGGAAGTAAAAGAGATCACATTTACATCACTAAAAAAACCCAACACAAAAGTGCTATTGTATAGATTAATGGAGAAAGCTTGTTTACCTTCAAGGTATTCAATTTGAAAATGTCTGGAAACATCGAAAGGTAAAAGTTATCTCTGTTTACATAGGTATAATCTCCTTATTTCTATTCTTTATTATAATAACAATCCAGGAAAATATTTAATTCAACATAACTATATATACACACATCTTAGTATATATTATTAAGTTATTGATTGAATTTTCACTTTCTTTAAAATATTATTAATAAATTTCATAGGTTCAACCCATAGTAGAAGTAATATTATGAAACTGACCACATAAAAAATACATTTTAGAAAAATAATTTTTTTGCCATTAATACAATTAGACAATAAAATTTAATTAATGAGTGTTATCAAATGGTTTTATTGGTCAGAAGTTCATAAAATGTTTGAGGGCTGAAAGTGACAGAATGGAAATTGATGTGAGGACCTTACACTCCAATCTGATACTCAATGATTGTACTATACCATATAAAGGCAAAAAATAATAGAATGACTTTATAGCTCAGGAGTCATAAAAACAGAAGTACCAGAACAGGAAGCAATCTGGAGACCTTATGCTTTAGAGTCAGACACTTTATTCCTGCACTAAACCACCCAGGGGCAAAAGATAATTAAATAGCATTATTGCTCGGAAGTTCATAAAAACTTTAACAATCAGAAATGCCAGAACGGGAATCGATATGAGGATCTGATGCTTCAAACCATGCAGGGTACTTCCTAAAGTAATAAAAAATAATGTAATGGCTTGTTGCTTGGTAGGCAAAAGATAATAGAATGATTTTATAGCTCAGGAGACATAAATGGTCTGGAAGCAATCTGGAGACCATATGCTCTAGAATTTTACACTTTATTCCTGTGCTAAACCACCCAGGGACCACAGATAATTGAATAGCATTATTGCTCAGTAGTTCATAAGAAGTTTGACTGTCAAAAATGCCAAAACTGGAATTGATATGAGGACTCAATGTTTCAGACCATGCATGGTATTTCCTAAAGTAATAAAAAATAATTTAATGGCTTATTGCTTGGTAGTTTACAAGAAATTTGAGTACTAAGAATGGCCAGAAGTGGACTTGAACTGAGAACTCGGACTCTTACCACTGCACTAAATCATAAAGGGCTTATTACATAAAAGTTAAATATTATAATCAAATAAAAGAACCAGTGTTAATTTCCATCAACAGGGATTTTTCAAAGTGAAATCATTTCAAAAATAATAAAAACTATTCAGTATGATTTAAATTTCCATATTAACAGCAATTCACTTTCATATAAACTTAAAGGAAATAATTTACAATTCTACAATTTGTAATGTTTAGCGCAAAGCCTAAAAATGCAAAAATATTTAAAAAATATAATACATGGAAATCAGCATAACCATATATGGATTCCCCATACCATGGCAAAAACTTTTCCAACATTTTTCACTATGGGAGTGAAGGAAAAAACATTATGCACCTGGATTTTCAAATGCCACATTGTGAAATCCAGAGAGTATTTCCATCTTGTGTTGGTTATGCTTAGTATGTGAAAACATAAATACTAAAACCGACAAACTTGGAAATAAATTCAAGTTTTAACCAATCAAGATTTAAAAACCAAGTTATAGGTATGGTATATAGATGCACTACAATATATATATATATATATATATATCATACCTATATATATATATATATATATATATATATATACTATCATGGACCTACACCTATTAATACAAGAATATATATATATATATATCATCAACCATTATCAATCCACTGCAGGATGAAGGTCTCTCCAAGTTTAATCCATCTTCTCCGATCTTTAGCTTCTCTTCTCCACAATACCCCTGCACATTTTCTTATTTCATCCATCCATCTCACATGTGGTCTCTTTCTGGGTCTTTTACAATCTCTTGGAATCCAGTTTAAAATTTCAATTGTCCATCTATTACATCTCTTCTAGCAATATGTCCAGCCCAACTCCATTTCAGTCTTTTAATTTTTTCAATAAGGTCAGTAACAGCTGTTTGTTGCATATATATATATATATATATAATATATATATTTATATTATATATATATATATATATATATATATATATATATATATATATATATATATATATATATGCACATAATAATTTTAATGACTTGAGCATTTTAAGATGTAGCTCAAAAAAATCAGGGCTCATTAAATTTTAGAGTGTAGTTTTGTTGGAATATAATGTAAAAGATGACAAGCAATGGTAAAATTCTACCAATAATGATCAAATATTTTAATGGCTTGATTTTATCTATAGCTCTTCTGGAGGGACTTTCATTCAACAAAGGACAAATTGATATATAAAATAATTGCAATAATAAACTTCCTTTTAAGCATGTACAAAAAAAAATGAACTTATTGAAATGAAACTATTATGGCCAAATTTAATTTTCCATATATGTGTCTATCAGCTTAACTATTTTTTAGAATAATTATTATTAAAATTAATTTTAAACATAATGAAAATAACAAAAAAAAATTAAAAACAAATTTATTCCAAAAAATAGAAAACATATAAATATTAGCTAGAATAATGTAAACTTTATTTTCTCATTTACCAGCTATAAGTCTTAAATCCTTTTAAAAATTGTACAATTATAAAAATAAAATATATTTTATATTTATTAAATTTAATCCCTCCTCCACAACCATCCAATACAATAAACGAAATGATTCAAAAAGAAAAATATGAGAGATTTGTAAAATAGCCAATAATACGAATGCTACCAACCATAGAGACTCGTCTTTCCCTCTCTTCAAAAAATGGATGCTCTAATTTAAATATTTAACATCAAATTTAAATATACTTTAATCTCTTCAAATATATACTATTACACTCATCTCTCCATTATGATTATAGTTCATCTTGCTATGAATATGAAAACATCATAAGTTCTCAAAAGCATTAAACCATATTTAATTTATAGAACGAAAAAGCTTCTCTATAGTTATGTATAAGCACATTTATTACACTCAATATAGAATTATATTAACATCACTAAATAAAAATATCTATCATGCCATATATAAGTCTTAAATCCTTCTAAAAATTATATTATAAAAAATATATTTTATATTTATTAAATAAAAATATTTATCATGTCTACCATTTTGTGCAACTTGACCTCTGCAATTATCTGTTGAAAACTCCTCACATTTAAGAAGGGAAGGGTGAAGCTAAAAATATTCATTTCCTTCTATAGAAATTATTCACTGTAAAATTACAAAAATAAGTATTACCACATTAATCTTTCAAATGCTGATACAAATAATAATACGAGGATCAAATTTTGACAAGTAGTGCTGCTCTGATAGTGATATGGAATCATTTTTGAAAAAATTAGTGCTAGCTATATTAATATATTAAGAGAGTGCTCATATTAAATTCCTGGTGAAATATTTTTAGTTGAAATTTTAATTAATGTTTCAGCATAGCAATCTATGGAAATTAATTTGTAAACCCTCTGAAAATACACTCAGAAAAATGGCTATTGTCCTAAGTTATAATGACCTGCAATGTTTTTTAAGGGAAGATTTTAGCATAATGTTTTTTTTTATTGATGTTAAAGTTTTTAAAAAATTGAAGAAGTCAGCATCTTATGGACTGCTGATAACATCAAAAGATTTCTTCTGTATTCTTTTAACAGAAGAATATTCTCACAGGATATCTGCATCTTTCTGATCTAATTTTCACATGATGATTCTGAAGTATAATAATTTTTTGGTTGTTTATGAAGTATTTTTCACTACTTTTACTAACTAATTGGTTGATTATTATAAAAAATATATACAGGTAAATTTTCAATTTATTCATTTATGTTTCAGTTTTAAAAATAAAGTTAAGTTAATCTTGTCAAGCGTTGGTGGCTAGCGGTTAGCATAGTTGCCTTCCAAGGACCTGGCCCGGGTTCGCTTTCTGGTCAATGTATTTGACATATGAAAAAAATAAATAAATAAACTTCATCTTAATATTTACAAAAAAAAAAAAGTGTTGACTTGATTTTTTGTAATTTTTGTAAGAAAATATCAGATTTTAAAACAGAATTTGATAAAGTTTATCATAAATCTATCATCAACTGTTCACATTAAAAAAATCAAACTTAAAACAAAAACGAATTCATTCGTTTTTAGTTTTAGTATTTTGTTACATTTTTAGTTACAAGTGTCAAACTCAATTCACTCACAACTTTGACGTCATCCACCTCAGATAAATACAATAATGATTATTACTAATCATTTACTAAACTAGAGATTATTTCTAGCACAGATCTAAACTTTAAACCTTAGTTAAAGATTAATATATCTGATTTTAAAAATTTTTAAATATAGTATTTTCTAAATGTCTGTGATGACATTTATGGTGCATTGTTTTATTTGCAGGTCAGTTTTTAAATATTTAAAATGGTCAAAGTGATTTTTTTAGAATATTATTCACTTATAAAATTAAATTAAAAGGATTTTAGTATAAAATAAAGATTTTATAAAAGCAAAAAGGTTGAGCATTTCCTAAAACTCTTATTACATGGCGCAATAGGAAGTGTCAAATTGCAGGAGGGTTGAGAATTGATTTGAAAAGTAGCATACTATGTGACATTCTTTTATTTAATTTTCTCAAAAAGTAAACAAGAATAAGCACCATTCATTAATCATGTAAACAAAAGCTTATCCAAATCAAAGTACTATGCAAAAAAGAGCCTTCAATCACCTTCAGTTATAAGCAACTCTGAAAAAGAATCATATGCTAATATACTCTTAAATCCATGTAATACATCAGGAATTAATCATGATAACAATTCTTTATCTAATAATGATATATTCAATATTTGTGATGAAGATACATCTCCCTCATTGCAAAATATTTTTAATAATGATTCAGCCTCGGTGGCTAACTTAGACCAAGATGAAATCAATAGTATTATTTCTCAGTTTAATGAATCTATTCCTGATCAGCTTCTAAGATCTTTCATCAACTACACTAATGAAAAATCAATTGTTCTGGCAGTTACAAACAGAAACAAAGATCTTTTTAGATTTCCTGTTGATCATTTTTGCCAAGAAATTACTGAAAAAAAATTATGGTCTCATATTTATCAATTGCTAAATCACCCAAATAATAGGTATCTTATAATTCAATGTCATAATATTCTACAGAAAAGCATTTTACTAAATTCTCTTAAAACCATTAACAACAAAATAATGGTTAATGTAAACATGAACAGGCCAGTAATCTTATCAGGCCATATAAGAAACTGTTATTTGAATTTTGGGCAACATGATCTCCAAAAATTATTAAAACCTTATGGTTCAATTTCAGAGTTCAAATATATATTGGAAAAAAGGGCAAATACTGAAGTCATTACAAACTCTGCTCTATTTAAATTATCACTGATTAAAGGTGTGTCTCCTACTTCAATTCCTACAATTCATTGTGCAGAGTCAGCTCCTCTTATAATTTCATTTGGGGGTATTCCCCCACAATGTTTCCTATGCCATCTAAGAACACATCTCATAAAAGACTGCCCTGCTAGAATTTGCATTAAATGCAAGGGAAGAAACAGCAAATTCCATAACTGTGATAGGTCTTCAAATCAAAATATACTTGCTACATTACAATCACCTTCAGAATTATTCATACAGCCTCAAGCTCATGAAGTTCTGATGCCTATATTTCCTGTAAAGAATCATATTGTAGAAGAACAAAGTCATGAAGTTCTGATGCCTGTACTTCCTGTAAAGAACCATATTGTAGAAGAACAATCTGACATGCAAATGATTATAGATAACAAGTCACACTTAATGGACTCTGATTCGGATGGAATTATGACAAATTATTCTTATACTCATCAAAAATCCAAAAGAAAGGCAGGAGGAGGTAATAGGAATTTTATTGAAAAATCACATTCAATGACTTCTGAGGATTTGTCAGATTCAAATAAAAGTTCTTCTGGAAATGAATTGTGCAAAACAAATGTCAAGAGCAAAAAACTTAAAGCTGACAATCTGAAATTAACATTAATTAAATCTCAGATGTCTGACATCACTTCTAAAGGGAATTCAAACATGGAAAAGATTTCTACAAAAAAAGTCACTCCTCAAAAACTTATGGATATTGAACATAATATTAATATTACAGATAACCTTGATAAAAAAACATGATAAGATTGAAGAATTGTCACTCATACTCTAAATGGTTTTTTTTAAAATATACAAAATATCTAGATTCAAGCTAATTCTTTAAACTTTTTTTTCTTTATAAATATTGAATGAAGTTAAAAATATCTGGCTTAAATGTCCGTGGGCTTAACTCTGATAAAAGAGTTGATGCTCTTGTTCAATGGACAAAGAAGTTTTTGCCTCATTTAATTTGTTTAAGAGAGACAAAATTACATATTAATTCGAATCAAAAGATAATTGACAAATTGCACAGATTAGGCTACTTTCATTATTCTACATCTAATAGCCCATCAGCTGGGGTTGCTATTCTTATTCCTTTCCAATCTCTGATACAAAATTTCAGAATTAGCTTTTTAAACTCTAATTTAATCTTTATAACAATTTGTATAAACTCTTTCAAATTCAATGTAGTTTTTCTCTACTTAAACAAAGATATTGGGCTCATTCATAATCAAATACATCTCATTAATTTAGGACTTATCTCAAATCCTTTTCCTACAATTCTTCTTGGAGACTTCAACTCAACTTATGACTGTTTCAATTCAAAATTTTTACACCTTCTAAATTCTCATTTCATGTGTGCACAGGGTTTTTTCCTACATGATGCATGATGATTTTATACAAAGAAATTTTCTTCTCTTATAGATCTATTATATTACTCTCCAGAACTGCACTTCTTCATCAATCCATCTTTACAACTATTACCTTTCTCTGATCATCATGCTATTATGCTTGATCTGTCAATAGACTTACCCCTTCAAACCAATGTACACCTTAAATCTACAATAAGAATTTTGCTAAAATCTGCTACTCCAGAGGCGATTATCTCTGAAGCTTATATTTTTTTCAAGAAAATAGACATCCTAGCTCTTCCACCAGCTGAATCTTGGTTTGCTTTTATAAATATTCTTAGTTCTTTGATTTCTCTTTACACCAGAAAGAATAAAGGGCCAATTGGGTTACTTAAGAAAGCAGATAGCTTAATTACAACATTGAAAGATATACCTCCAACAGCAACATCTGTACAGGTTATTATTGACCTGAAGCAACAATATGTAGAGATGCACCAAATCCTAATAGACTATCTGGCTACTAAAAAGGTGAGGCTTTACCTCTCTAAACCTCATAACTTCTCAAGGGGATATATAAGGTGGGCTATGGGTTTTCAAAGTAAGTCTAAAATTCCATGAGCAATCACAGTGAATAATATAATTTTCTCGGGTAATAGAATGATTTTACAAATTTTAAATCATTATAAATGCAAGCTAGTAGATGTTTCACAGAATTTGGTGCTTGATACATCTATATATTCTTGTGAGACAATTCATGCTATATGTAATGATGATATTAGAGCTAAACTCTCATTCATGCCTGATAGAATACACCCTGGAATCCATGGAATACCAAAATTCATGTTCAAACATCTTGAAGCCTTCACAGTACCAATAGTGAGTAGAATGATTGATCTACTTGCCTCAGGTCCCCTTACAATTGATCAACTCTATCCCATTGCAATGGTCCCATTTCTTAAGAATGCTATTATCCCATTGCCTCTGGAGAACCTTAGACCAATCTCGATGACTCCATTGATTATTAAACTGATTGAAGCAATTATCAAAGATAAAATTCAAAATCTCATTCTGCCTTTTATATCTAGTTTTCAATTTGCAATAAAAGGTAGTTCCACAGCTGAGGCACTCTGCCTATTCAGGTTAATTATGGATTATACAAGAAAAAATAAAAAGTCAAAGCCAATAGTTGTCCAACTTGATATTTCAGCTGCTTTTGACTCAGTCAGAATTCCTCAACTAATACATCTTCTAAGTGGTCTGAACATTCTCACTGGTATAATGAACATCATTACTAACCTTCTATTAAACAGACATATTGCAATTTCATTAAATGGAAAAATTTCAAACTCATTCACACCTACCAAGTCGATTCCACAGGGTTCTCCTCTTAGTCCCTTACTCTTCATTCTATATATAAATCCATTCCTTAAATCTTTATAGATGAATCTCCCTGGATTGTACATTCCTGGTATCAATAAATCCATTCAGCACATATCCTACATGGATGATGTGGCAGTGTTCCTACCATCTAGAAAATTCATACCGGAACTAATTCAAATTATGGACAATTTCACCATAGAGTCAGGTCTTGTGTTTAACCTTAGAAAAATCTGCTGTATGGAGACTTTCATCTGGAAAATCCATTCCATCCCTTTTCACAGCTATGCCACAAAAATTTTTGGGCTTACCAATGAGTCTCTCTCATGCAGCAATGAGGAAATTAATACAAGACACTATCATGAATTCTGCAAGAAAAATAATTGATTCACTTTCAAAAGTTTATACATCATTATTTGCAAAAGCAGCCCTACTCAACATGTTACTGTTCCCCAGAATTGCTTACTACATGCCGTTCATTAAATTTTCATCAAAATTTATCCAGAATATAAACTCTCTTTGCTCTAGATTAATGTGGAAGGGTAAAACTGTTGCTATTAGCTTAAGAAGAGTGCAGAGACAACAAGACTTAATGGCTTGTCACTGCATTCACTTCATGTTCTTTGTCTACAGAAATCAAATAACCTCATTACAAGACTTAATGGGATTTTTCCTGATGACTCACCTTTTCTATCTATTCATCCTACAGATACTCCACCTCCAATTAATGATGGTTGGCTGACACAAGCCTTAATTGACATTGCAAAAATTCACACACCTTTAACTCAAATAAAACCAACGAAACTTCGTTATTGGGATGCCTATCTTCTTTTTTTTTCAACAATTATCCTAGATCATAGCATTCTCACCTGTACAAACTTTGCCATTATAAAGAAATATAAAAGATGTAATCTAGAGCCAAAATATTTGGACTTTCTTCTAAAGCTAAATCTCAATGCCCTTCCAACAAGCCACTTTCTTGTGATGTATAGAGGTTTTTCATCTTTGGACCCTGTTTGCTCACTCTGCCATAGGGAGGATGATAACATATTTCACATTTTCAATGATTGTTCCTCTCTTCAGGGCTGTAGAATATTGATTAATAAAATTTATACACCAAAACATCCAATTATTAACACACTCATAAAAGGTTTTGCTTATGGGGATTTTGCAATTATAAGAAGTGCAACTTTCATCACTTTCTGTCTATGGTTTGTCAGATGCTTCCTAATCTTCAAGTCTGTTATACCTGATCCAACATTAATTTTTTTACAAAAGTTAAAAGATATCAAAGAAAGAGATTTGAAGTTAGCTCCTCACCTAATAGCAAATTCCACATGGAATCTTATTAATATTGGACATTAAGTAATTTAATGGTTTATAAATGTATTGTCAAATTTAATGTTATTTTATAATTTTTTCTTTATTGTAAACATAGTTGAATAAACCTGTTTTTGATACTAAAAAAGAGTCTAAAAAAATACCCATGCATTTCGGAATTAACTTTTAATATTGAATAAGAATAAAATAAAATATATAAATATAAAAGAAATGTTTAACTAGCACAAATAAAATATGAAGTGCAAACATAAAAATAGATATACTGCTGTTTAGCATGCTGTAGATAATTTTTCAAAGAGAAAAAATAAATTAAGGAAAATGTAAATAGATTTTTAAAAAACAAATCAATAATCCAATTAAAAATAAATTGTATTGGTAAAAAAAAAAATCCAATTAGTGACCGACTTAAATGTTCAACTACGGCAAAAATCGATAAATGAATACTGAGTTATTTGATATTAATATTCTAATTGGAAAAAAGAAGGGAGAAAAAATGATTACGACCAGTTGCCTGGGGTTATGTACTGGGTTTAAAAATTAAATGATTTTTGCTTGTGTTTTTTTTTTTAATTATATAAATAATAATAGCAAAATTAACAATTATTAAGTAACTATGTAAAGATATAAAAATATAATATTACACAAACGTATTTACAAAGACAAACATATACTTTCACTAAATTAAGAAGTCAATTCTCACCTAAATCTGTTTCTACAATAGAAATTTATTCCTATCCTATATTAGAGAGTAAAAAAATATTATGTGATGATTAAATATTTTATAAATAATGGTCAAATTTTTTTCTTTTGTTAATGCGACAATTATTATGCAACTTTCTATTTTAAAATGATGATTATTTTCAAATCATAATTAATAAAATCATAAAATAAAGCAAAAAAAATTTGATGAATCTTTTTAACATACTAATATATATATATAGATAGATAGATTACTACTCAAGATGGCGTAAACTGCCTTAAGATGACTATAGCTAATATTCAAATATTTATTTTATATAGGCGTAAGTAATATTTACTAAGGCTGTAACCTCAGGAATGTGCGCGTAAAAATGCGATAGTAAGGACCTCTACATGTCTTAACCACAAGCTTACGTTTTGAACGGTTTATACTAGAATATTTTAATTACATATATACTATTAGTCTAAAGACTTGTGATAATGGCATTTTAGTATTAAGAACTGAAATCTTTAGAAAAATTTTAAACTTTATTTAAACTTTCTATATACATTCAACTGTTAATAGTAGCATACAGGTTAGTATATACTACAACATTTCGAGTAATATTCTATTTTCTTCAGGTGTTGCTAGCTGATCAAATGTGGATCATTAGATTTTTGAATATAGAATTTTAAAGTAAAGCTCTAACCGAGCCATCTCAGTTAGTCACAGTATTACCTTAAAATTCAATATTCCAAAAACTAAAGATACAGGTTCGATTCCCATGCCATTACTGTGACTCATCAGGCCAGCAACACTTAAAGAAGAAAGAATAATAATATGACTCAAAAGGTTGTGTTAAATACTAATTATGTGATGTTAGTGACAGTTGAATGTATTTAGAAAGTTTAAATAAGGTTTAAAATTTTTCCACATGTATATACTATTCATTATAATAAGGATAGTGAAACACATAGCAATGTGATTACATATTAATATCTGATAATAACAACCCTTCTATCATGACTTTAACATTCACTGTTTCATTTAAGTGATTCAAAAAAAGTTTCCAAAATCTTTGACTTCACGTGTATTAGAAAAAATAATGGCTTGTCAGAAATTTAAGAGCCGAGTGGTTACCACAGCTGCCTTACAAGCAGTTGTCCCAGGGTTCACTTTCCGGTCAACGCTTTGACACATTAAAAAAAAAACAATATTATCAGTTGCAGTACAACAAACTTGGGGGGGGGGGAGATTGCAATTTATGGTACATGGAACTAAATGTTTTGCATTACCTTCTCCCTTTTGAACATTACTTGTAAGCATTCAACTTTTGATTTTAGTATATATCCATTATTCTATATCAGCATTTAATAAATTGGATTTGATTTGATAAAAATGTACATTCGCAAAAGGAAAAAATTCTAAATATTCGTATTTGAACTTAACAAATATTGAAAAAATGAGATAATAACAACAACTGTAGATTTCATCAATGAACAAATATGGCAGAAAAGAGTGACTCTTATAAAATGAACATTATTTTTAAAAATAGTAGCAACTTTCTCCATACAACAGTGTCATTTAATGCAAGCTAGAGATGCTAGAAAATTTGTGCATTTAAATCCCTATTAGTACCTACTCATCCAATATCCCCTTACTAATTTCTAGCTTATGGCTTTCAGAAGTGGAGTCTTGTATCTAAGAGGAATGGATCTAGAACTTTAAATCTAATGCACTCCTCTGGCAGCTAACTTTTATCTTTTTAATTAATAATAAAGTAATGAAGTCAAACTGAAACCCCGATAGTGTTTTTAATCCAATCTAATTTGCCTGTATAATTATACGGATATTAACCCAGTTCAATATCTATATATTTTGGTGTCTTCAGTGTTTTTATAATCATAGTCACCAACACCCTTTGACCAGAATTGGTATTAACCATTAAAACATCACATGACTACCATTTCTTATGCTTACATTAACTAATAAAATGGTAACAACCGTCACCACACAATAGTGCCACCTAGTGCAAGCTACAGCAATCAGTAGATACCAAAACATTTGTGCATTTAAATCCTTGCCTTTTGAATTGGAAATTTGTTTAAAAGATGAATGAAAAATATTAATTTCTGATAAACTTATCAAATTTGTCTTTAAAACATTGAAATTGATTTCACTTTTTCTAAATATATCAAATTATCATAAAATGTGTTTGCAAAGAAATATTAACTATAATGTTCATACGGTGGTGTGATCAGAATGCCACAAATTTCTTTATTAGTATTCTACTAGATGTTATTGCCTTCTATTTTTAAAAATAACATTTATATAAAATAATTTAATGTCAAACCTCACCATGCCTTCAAATAATGAAATAATCCAGATTACTTTCTTATCGTGATCACATTGAGCATGTGTTGCCATTAACCAATGCTTATATATAAAGATAACACACAGCTAATGGCAAGAACAGGCCAATAGGCAATATTTCTCACTGAATCTGAAATGTTTCCATTAAGGTTGGGGATCTGGCAATAAACAGTCAGCCATTTTGAAGATAAGGATGAGAATGACTGTGAAATCTGAAAGATGGTATGTGTTCTCCAGAGAATGACAACCAAATCTAAAAGATGGTATGTGTTCCCCACAGAATGACTGTCAGACCTGAAAGATGGTATGCATTCTCCAAAAAATGTTAAACCTGAATAACAGTAGCCTATTTCTCCATATATGGTCAAACGAAACTCCTCCTAATCTAAACAGCAGTGATTGTTCTCCAGACTATAACTATTTATGCTAATGATTAACACAGAGAGGCAAGTCCATGTTTAGGATTGGAAGCTGCCAGAACCAAAGCCAACTCAAGGCAAGCTATAAATATAGCCAGAAGAGTCACCATACCTACATAAGGCAGGCTGTCAGTTACAGTGGGAAGTGGGTAGAAAAATTTATAAGGGCACATACGGTCCCGTCTTCAACAGTTCTCATTAGAATCAGTAGCTTAAATCTGTAAATGTAAATAAATTATAAATCGAGTGTACATCTGTATCTATATATTATTAATAAATATACTCATTTGAGTTTATATGTATAATCATGACTAAACACAAAAGTTATATTTTTATACTTTTGATTTTTAATAATTATTACACAAATATTGTGTAAAAATAATCATGACTTTTAATAAACTTTGCAAAAAAAAATGTTTTTAGTTATTCCAAAAAAATAACTTCATGATACCAATTACAAAGGAAGAAATCAATCAAAGAGAAGAAGTGCTAAACCTCTTAATATTTTGCTGCTATTTAATTGTACATCTCTTTTGATTTTTTGCTTAAATTAAAACATTAATGTTTTAAAAGTATGCAAATTTATGAAGTCTAAAAAAAAAAAGCAAAATATCTCAATAGATGCTACACTAATGCAATATTTTTAAAAAAATGCTATTCAGCGATTTTCTGGATTTTTGAGATCAAACGAGTTTAATGTGATGTTTGTATAGTTATGTTGAATTAAATATGAAAAAAAATTGTTTCACATTATCTTTTACTATGCTGAAACAAAATTAGATATAAAATGTAATTAATTAGCTTTTTTTTTAAAGATTAATTTATTATATTGTGTTTTTTTTTTTATTTTCTTTTAGATCTATGAGGGTTTTTTTTATTTACAAAAAGATAGACAAAGAAAAGAAACATTTAAAGGAACTGGGCATGTTCACTTCCTAAAAATAAAATAGTCTGGATCAACACATACTCCTGCAGTTGTTTTCGAACTTCAACATTATCTTCAACTACAAAAGGTCCCGGTAGCAGATAGTATATTTCCGAGTTTCTGAAAATCTTAACAACTGCAGCCAAAGCATAGAAAGGAACACTTTCAGTAACATTATTTATACAGAAACAATTTCAAAACTTTGGCATAAAGGCAAAACTGCAACCAAATACATTCAGCAACGATCCAATGACTTATCACACAAAATCATTATGATGTGTTTACTGCAAGATTTTTGAAATAATTATATTAAAAATTTTGCAAATAGACGAGAACTGTCTACATATTTAGCAGCCATGGTTTAGTGAAAAAGAAATAGTTGTGAATAAGTTTTATTTTTATCACTTATACTGAAAAACCCTTTCAAAATAAATTAAAACCTTCTGCAATCTAATTTTTATATAACTACAATTTATGATTTCATTTTTAAAAAATGATCTCACAAAAGTTTCTAAAATTCATAAATGCATCAAACTATTAATTTATATGACAAAATGCTTTCCAATAGAAACTATTCAGATGACATTGAATGATAATCAAAGGAGATACCAAAATTTTAAAGAATGGTGCCAACTCAAGGTTCAGTTCTGTCATCTATTTCCAGTCCCAAAATGCAGGAAATTCATCTATGTTGATGATATTACTTTGCCTATTCAAAACAAAATTCTTTTCAGAAATAAATAATAATAATAAAGTCTCTCAATAAAGATATAAAAGAACTGAAAATCTATTTCAAAGACTAGAATTTTATTCCTAATCAAATGAAAACATTAGTTTAAATTTTTAACAACAAAAAATCATCTCCTACTCTGACTATAATCTTTTGAATAAAGAGATTGAAACACAATCATGTGTGATTTAGAAATAACCTTGGATCAAACTTCTACTCCTCATTTGTCTAATATGAAATCAAAATTAATCTCTAAGAAAAATTTCTTAGGGAAAGTTGGATAACACTAAATTCAAATTATTATGCAAGTACATTGTGAACGGCTCCTTTTGCATTATGCAGTTGACGAATATTGAACCCCTGGAGGGAGAAAGATTTCCTGTATTAAATTTCTGAACTGTATTAAAAATTACCATGAGAAACATTATTGGCATAATCAAATCTACTCCATTGCAGTGGCTTCCATGTCTTTCACATATTTCTCTACTAGATATCAGAAGTTGCCTCACAGTAAATGTATAAAAATCAGGTAAGCAGACTGGACTTGCCAATATTTCACTATCCAAGATTTTTTTCCTCATGTATCAAAGCATTGGCCAGGAAGCGAACCTGCAAACCCAGGACTACTGCTTGTAAGGCAGCTGTGCTGACCACTTGACCATCAATGCTTGATAAGTATTGTATGCTTATTGAATTTCCAACCAAGAATATATAATTGAAGAATTATGATGTAAAAAGTAAAATTCGTAAGAGATGGCAAAGAAATATCTTTTTCCAGATCCAAAAATAAAGCAACATTTTTTTTTTTTCATACAGACTCATCAACAGGTTCAAGATAACTCATGGCCATTGCAACTAACTGCTTCATAAATAAAAATTTTTAGCTACTGATCTATGTAGACATGGTCACTCATAAACTACAAAAAAAAAAAAATCAACAAGGTAAAAAATAAAAAGCATTTATGTGAGAGCTTTAGGATTATTAATTATTTACGAAATTTAAATCAAAAAATTCTGAATCCAAAGAATTTTTATCTAATTTAAAATAAAAAAGTTATTCTTTCTTACATTAGTTATTTCACTTGAACTATAGGAAATATAAAGTATTGATCATGAATTGTTAAGATATTGTGCTAAGTACAGGTAACATATTATAACTATTATCAACCGACTGTGTGAGTGGAGAGTAGAGTGAAGAGAATGCGGTTGAGACCAAGCAAGTGTGGTTGAGAAAGTGCAAAAAGATGTATGATTCGGAATATACTAACTTCAGTAATGTCTCAGAGCATTCTCATACACCTCAACATAATCTCAGCATACTCTTATAACTTTATACGAAATGAATAACTGTGTATATAATGGATGAATAAATCTGCAAATAAATTCATGTGTGTTATATACTTAATGAGGCTAGCAAGTTAATTCTTAACTTTCAGGTTACATTTGTTTGAATCAAATCTCAGACTTCTTAATAAAATATAACCATTACTATTCTGAAAATTATTAATCTCAACAATTTTAAACTGATCTATTCTTGATAAGATTAAGGGAGCAAACGGATTTTACTGTATCTACTCATATCTCAGTAAATTCAATATTAAAATTAAAATGGTTGCGAGTAAAGTGAATAATTAAATAAAAATATTACTTTAAATAAAATGTAAATGTGACCGTGTTTATTTATGAGAAGTGTAGATGATAATAATATATCAAATTAACGACAAACGACCATATAGTAACAAAGTATAATTGATTTCTTAATTATAAAATTATTAATAAAAAAATACTTAGATAAACGTAATCATAATAACAAATTCTCTGAACAGTTTATCAATCATACTGCACTGTTACACTGAAATACTTTCTACTCGAGTTATAAATGCTTGTGTGTTATCACTAATATGATGCGACAACAAAACAGTCCATTGGAAAAGGTTGCATAGTGTTTGTTTAAAACCTAAGCATTAACTGGAGATAGAATATAAGACTGTTTTATTGCATCATTAAGTATGTATCTGTACCAACTGATGAGTGCTGGTTTAGCACGAAATATGTATATTGGTGATTATTTATCTTTTCTACATGTGTGTGGTCATGTGTATCAGTTGTATGAGATGGTGTGAATAGTTGAAGGGTGCTTGAAAATCTGAGTTCAAATCCTCTATACTTACAATTAAGCTCCCAGGTTTGTGAAGAGTGCCTGGTTTTCAAATAATCATAATAGCAACAACCTCTTCTTATAAGTATCAGACTTTTTTCTTAATTAACTCTCTCATGAATGAGTAATGCACTTACCCAACTCATGTCAGCATTCTTAAAATATAAAACTTTAATGAGAGCTGACCATCACAGGTGCTGATGGTATGACCTAATATACTTTTTAAGCTTATATTAGGGATAAAACTTTAGCACAATATTGTTAAGAATTGAACTCAATTAAACAATAATATATGTGATGCCCGAGAATAATTCAATATATCATACACTCTTATTAATTCACTTCAGTATCTCTTGGGCAAAATAAGAACTATTTAACTTTTTATTCTAAACACCTTTTTGTTATAGAAAAATATGAGGTTGCTTTAAGGGATCAATAAAACATGAGATATTAACCATTAACTGTGGCATAGTATGTTTTACATTAGCTTAAAGCTTAATACAACCAAGCTCCAATATATAATATTATAAACACACACATCCAATTTCCCTAATAAGTATAATGCATTACCCTTGTCTTCTTTATGATACTTTCTTTATGGGGAATTTTTATTAAACCATAAAAATAATAATTTGAAGTACAATAAACAAATTAACTAACTATTGGAGATGTGTAATATTTACAATTTACAGTCATTTAAACAAACATCTGAAAAAATGTAACCAGGCATACTTTTAATTATTCCAACATGTCAAAATATTATTGGGCATTTCTATAAAGTAATAAATTCCACAAAGATGTATTCAACACATTTAATCCAAATAAGGTTATAATTATTTGTAGAGGCAGATATTTTATAGCAGAAATTCATTAATATTGAATCTATAAAGCATTTAATAAATCAACAATTATTTATTCATATGCCTACATGTATTTACATAACAATTTATCCATTTAAAGAAGTAGCTCTTAATTTGGACCAACTGATGAGTGCTGGCTTAGCACGAAATATGTATATTGGTGATTATTTTTTAGACATATATGTGGTCACGTATATCAGTGGTATAAGATAGTGTGAAGAGTTGAGGATTTGTGTGAAAGTTTGAGCTCAAAATACTCTATATATTACATTGTTTGTGCAGGTATATATGTAGCCTGTATGTTAGATATTAAATAGTAGCTTGTATTTCTGCCCAGCCCCCGTATATGTACTTAAATGGATTATGTCCTGTATGAAGGGTCAGAGTGACTTATGGTCAACCTGGGTGTGATGAGAATGTTGGCAGCAGTGTGGCCTTTGAGCATTCCAACATCAGATTTTTCAATAGGATCGATGGCTGAAGAGTTAGAGGGTGAAGTGGATTGAAACCTGTCCATTAAAGTATGAAGATTGGCTATCTTAATATAAACCTGAGCACTTATTGTATATATGTGTAGAGATGATAATCTGGACCAACTGGTGAGTGCTGGTTTAGCACAAAATACGTATATTGATGATTATTTATCTTTTAGACATATATGGGGTCAAGTGTATCAGTGACATGAGATAGTGTGGAGGGTTGAGGGTCGTGTGAAACTCTGAGCTCAAAATACCCTATATATTAACATAGTTTGTGCAGGCATATATATAGTCTGTATGTTATATAGTAAAGAAGTAACTCTTATAAATTCTAATAACTCTAGGCTTATTTACAAAGATGTAATACTAATGAATATAAATCTATTAATCTTTAAGATTTATGTGGTCACGGTAGTATCACACAAATATTAACCATTGGTTAAATTAGCTTTATAAGAATATCCAAGGTTATTTACGTAGCTTTTCATCAATATAGTACGCAGAGATTCATTAATCCATTGTCAAGTCAATTTTGTTATTCAGCTAGAGTTCATGTTGTTTTCACGACTATAGGACTCTAAGCTATTTATTAATCCATCAACATGAATGTGTTTTATATTACTCATTTACTGTTTTAGGTAGTTTTCACAAATATAAAAGAAAGAATGCATTAATCCATAAATTCCTATGAATTTTATACTGTTCAGTAAAAACTTTAGGTGGAATCTGACAATAGAAATACATATTAAAAAGTATATTCAATAATAATAATTTCAATAAATATAACTAGATATTAGTATCCTTCAGAGAAACCTTTAAAAGAGTGACCTTTCAACTAAAAAGAAAGCAAAATATTCAAGTATTTGCACAATATGGAAGATATCATTTTATAATAAAATTTATTTATTTGTCATTTTGTTTTTATAAAATTAAATTATTTTTTCGTTTTTGATAAAAGTATAATGTTTTTACTAATACTCAACTGAATTATTTTTGTTTTTACAAAAAAATAAATCATGTGCAAAAGTTATCATATAAAGGGGGGTTTTATAATATAAATAAATTTTTTGAAATGGTAAATACTATTTTTCTATTTTTAAAAAAAAATTATAAATTGAATTTTTAAATTCCAAAAATTATTTCACCTATCTGAATATAACTGAAACACAGGCTTATTATATACCTGTTTATCAATATATGTAATATATTGTGTATATGAGCACAGACTTTCACACGACCCACCACTCTCCACTCTATCTCATAACACCGATATACTTGAATACATATGTCGAAAAGATAAATAATCACCAATATACGTATTTCTTGCTAAACCAGCAATCATCAGTTGGTCCAGATTATCATGTCTACACATGTATGCAATAAGTGCTCAGATATATATATAAAGATAGACAATCTTCATACTTTAATGGACAGGCTTCAATCCACACTCCAACTCTTCAAACATCCATCCAATTGAAAATCTGATGATGGAACACTCAAAGGCCACTCGTGAGGCCGAGATTCTTTTCACACCCATGTTGACCTAAAGTCAATCTGACCCATCATATACAGGACATAATCCATTTAAAACATATACAAGAGATGAGACATCTCTACTATATAATAACTGAAATATATCTGAATATATTTTTTATTCAATCATTTAATATTAATTATAATTTACTTGATCATTAAGTTTTATTCATTACAGAAAGATTTATTTTGCTTCAGGAACTAAAAGGAAATCCTTTGTTCCATTTATTGTTTCAGCTTATTAATCTTTTTTTCTTTATTTATAAAGTTGATATTTAAAATTTAGAATATTTTTCAGTTGTAAAATTAACATTCTGATAAATAAATTGAAATGTGCAAATAATTTGTGCACAATAAAAGATAATATGTTGAAAATAACACAAAAGTTTAATAATTTGGTCACTATAACACCGTTTTGAAATACACATCAATACGATTAAACACAGAGATTCCAAATAAAAAATGGGCAGTGAACTACGATTAAACAGAAGAGATTACAAATAAAAAATACCTATCAATACCATATTCTTTTTTTTTTTCATATGTCAAAGCGTTGAGTGGGAAGTGAACCCGGGCCAGCTGCTTAGAAGGCAGCTATGCTAACCACTAGGCCACCAACGCTTGACTATTATATTCTTAACTATGGTATTACAATAAAAATAAATAATTTTCTCTACAGTTTATTGCGACAATGTTCCGACATTAATTTTCTATTCATTTTTAAACAATGAGATGAAACTATGACACTATGAGAAAAAGAATGGAATTTGATTTATAAATTGTAATATCAAAGTATTCTTCCATCATCATCACTCTTTTTTATCACTTCCAATTCTCAAATGCTAAAATCATATCCACATGCAACAACTATTATTAAAGAATATTTAGGGAGGATACAGAAATATTAAAAAATAAAACAAATTGCATTATCAATAAAATTATCAACTAGATGGAAAAATTTCCTCATGCAAATGAATAAAAATTAAAAAAACTACCAAATTTACGTCAATCTATTCGAACAATCACATGATACAGTTATTTCTACTGCAACTACATGATTATTATTACTCTTCACCCAGTTGAGAGAAAGGATTATCTTGTCAAAACCTCAATATTTTGCTTTAACTTTTATTTTATTAGACATGGTTTCTGCCAAAAACATGATTTATATTTGATTAGGGGTCATCCAAAATTTATATATTAAAAAGTTCATTAAAAATATAATGAATAAGCTTTACATCTTACTATGACAGACACCATCTTTTTATACTCTTAAAAATTGTTGAATACCTCTATAAATAGAAAATATTGAGCAGCTGCCAAAAATATGAACCACAATCGGGAATTGTCCAATCTATGAAAGAAATATCAGAAATATTTTATTTATAGAACATATAAGTGCAATATTCTTGACGTGTTTTAAAATCCTTTAGTTAATAACTCCAATGTTTTAGGGATTAGTCAAAATTACTTTATCTCTTAGCAGAATCTATTACAAAATTTATTTTAATATATATTCTAAATCTTGAGGTGCTAAAATAAATTGTGTTCCAAGAACTGGCCCCACAAAAATAATCTATCACTGACAACAATTAAATGTTATTATTTGGGCATAGTAAGGCACAAAAATTAAAAATACATCTTGATGTAACTTTTTCTGGCTTCAATTCCTCCTTTCTTATTTGAAAGTATGTAGTAGGAACTTTGTCCATATTTGCAACATTTTGTTTTTATAATTAAACCTTTTTTCTATATCATATTCTAAAATTTAATATTGAACTTTGCAAAATAGAAACATAAAGTACTAAATAGAAATATCAACTATAACAATAGTGCTTTTCATTATTGAACATAATGTTGCCTAGTCATAAAACTATAAAATGAAATATTTTTTGAATTCCATTTTTAAAATAGAAATGAATTTATTTTAGACATTGTGAAAGAATGAAAATGTATCTTAAAATTCAAAGTTAAATTTATTATTATTAAAATTATTTTTAAAAAATTATTATTCGTGTTTATAAACGGCATTCTTGATAGCCAGTAAAAACTGTTTTACCATAGCTAAGTTTTTATGACCTGTCTTCTTAAAAATAAATATTTTCAAATTAAATCTAATTATAGGTATGTAATATTTTTATTTAAAATAAATAGTTTACATATTGCATAAATAAAATTAAATAGTAACTTTCAAAAAGATATATTTAAAAATTGCATTGGGCTAAACAATCTACCAATCAAAAATTGTTGATGAAACTAAGGTCAAAATGGGGCACCTATTGGTTTGTTTTATATGCAAATTAACATTATAATTTTATAGAAATCTGTATGATACTGACATCTTCAGTTTTTTTTTTTTTTGAGTAATCATCTTAATAAATGATTTTGATACATACTAAAAAAGTGTATGATAAACGAACATTATAAATAACCACAAAATACCAAAGGAAATCTGAAATTGATAGAAGCACCAAGGTAACATGCAATCGCCTCAAATTAAGTGATTTTATAGCTACTAAACCAGAACACGTTAAATATCACAATCACAAAATCTTCATTCCTTTTTTTTTAATATAGTTAAGTAGTTATTATTAAAAACTGTATTATGAATACGTTTCCATGATGAACACTTCAAGCAATAACATTTCATTAGTTACTAATATGATTTTTATGATGATGATTTTAATAATAAAAAGCATTAATAAACTAACAATATTCAAATATTGCAAAGTTGACCCAGGAAGGATCTTAAAATAAATATAGTGGTAACTTATCTGCCTATCATTCCATGTAAAATCTAAAACTTGTCAGTTTCAATCAAACTTATGATTTTGTTTTCATGAAGCTGGCCCAATATCTATCCTCTAATATTGCTTGATAAACATATACCTAGATATTCCTTGATGGGGAAACAATGATAAACTAATTCAAATTCTCACCCCCTGGAAATTGATAGTCTGAGAGTAAAACATTCTCCATTGTCCTTTATGAAGAGCTGTTGAAGAAAAATTTTCAATACAATGGCTATTTTAAAAGATATTTTTACCTTAGTGTTTTCCCTCATTATTTTATTCTATTATAATGTCACCAATGTTAAGCAAGTAAGCATGCAAATGTAGCTAATCATTTAAATGAGTTTTTGTTCATGTGTGTATATGTGTGAAAATGTACATCAAAAATGTCAATAGTGCACATTTTCATATGACATGTAATTATACTTGATTTAATATATATATATATATTATTTGCTTCATTTATTTGATATGTATTGCTTGATTATAATGTTTAAATCAAAGATAGGCAAACTACAGCCTGAAATGATGATTCATGCAGCCTAAAGTCTATTCACAAGTATTAAAACAGGCAAAACTCACTATACATACAGCCACACACAGAAAGTTAGAGTAATCAATGGATGCCAGAGGGCTTGTGCATAAAATCCCCATATCTAG
The DNA here is from genome assembly GCA_028023455.1 of Epiperipatus broadwayi. Lineage (NCBI taxonomy): Eukaryota > Metazoa > Onychophora > Udeonychophora > Euonychophora > Peripatidae > Epiperipatus > Epiperipatus broadwayi. The sequence continues at coordinate 4,573,682 of JAQFVV010000054.1, read as the reverse complement.
TGCCTACTCATCCAATATCCCCAGACTAGTTTCTGGCTTATGGCCTTCGCTAGATGGAAATTTTAGGCACAAGCCCTCTGGCATCCATTGGTTACTCTGGCTTGCTGTGAGTGGCAATACATATAGTGAGTTTTGCCTATTTTAACAACAGTTATAAGCAAGCATAAGAAATGATGATCATGTGATGTTTATTGGCTTATTCACAAATATCAGATTTTTTTAAAAATATATTACAATAAAAGATTAAATTACATAAACAAGTAATACATGTTTGATAGCATGTGATAAGTCTCTAAATCTATTTAGATTTTTAGGGACCGTAAATATATACCAAAAAAATTAAGTAACGTGACCACAGAGCGTTTGTAAAGTGTGGATTCCTTTATAACGTAAGTGAAAACCACATAATCATTATTAACAGAACTGTAGAACTGTCTTCTAATAAAATAAAACATTCATCAGACATGAAAAATAATGATCAAAGAACAAAATATATTAAGGCAATATTTAATGCAACATGTTAAATGATAATATATAATTTCTGAAGTATGTATAGTGAAATAAACACGTTTTTTTAAAAAAAAAAAAAATAAAGCTACTTAGACAGTATACGGCTGATCGTGAGCTGATTACACACATATATATATATACATCACTCAAACTCATATACAACCTTGGACATCATTCTAAAATTGCCCGAAACAAATTTTAAACATGAAAATTCAAAGAATATACAAAGTCGCTTTCCAACATGATTTCAATACTTCTCTATATTAGAAGATCTACTAAAGACCTTACGAAAATCCATATGACCCGCAGTCTCAGAAAAGTTTGCCCACTTCTAGTTTCCAATATCATGCTCTATTTTTTAAATTTTACCCATTGGTTTGATTTATTTTTTTTCAGCTTATTAAAAATTACGGCTTACAATTGCAGCAGAGACAGCATCAAAAGTCATTTTTTATTCTAACTGAACTACTAAAATTTTAAAAATATTATGTGTTTAAAATTAATAAGCAACACTTTCCAAATATCACTCTTTCTTCATACAAATTATTTTTCTATAGAAGTGTGTTTCCTTTTATCTCCTTATAAATTTTGATAAATTCGTATTATACTTTAAAAAGAACTGGAAATAATTCCGATTCATTACTTTGTATTTTCAGAAATCAGTGGTATTTAAAATAGTACAAACAGCTGTTTCAACAGACCCGAAGCAGCTTTCTGTTATTTTTAAAATTTTAACTTTTACATTTAGAATAATGATTCCACTGTAAGCTTTGAAATGTCATTAGGATTCAAACATTCTTCAACTGCTAGACTATTTGTAGCACAAACATAATAAAAATATCTTCAGTCGCATAGAAAGAAATATAAACAAGAAAAATACTTTTTAAAGAACGTAAATTAAAAAGTTTTGCTATCGCTTTTCCAAATATAATATAATTTTCTTTTCAAAAAAAAGAAAAACCAATCAATGGATTGATTATTTAATATTTGTATCCTACTATTTTGACTATCAAATGTATCATTTCTAGAAAATGTAATAAACTTAAAATAAAATGAGCCAAAAATAATAATAATAATAATAATAAGTTCAAATATAGATATATAGTATCCATTCTTATATGTAAGAGTATCTATTACTGAAAATACCCAGCATACCGTCGGCTGGATTTCAGTTCCGGTATTTCTGGCACTCAAACGTCATACGAACTCACGAGTAATAAAACCATTCAATTATTATTAGAAATAAAATTTGAATTGACTTAAGAGCCAAGAAAGATATCATATGATTTCTACAATCACATGATCACCATTTCCTATGCTTACACAAGCTATTAAAACAAGCAAACCTCTTCATGAAGTATAGGGCTATAAACCTTCTTACATTGAATTAAATGGATTACATTAGGTGGCACTACTGTATGAAGAGTTTGGCCTCTGTTTTACATTGAATATTAATCTCTTTTCTACTCTGCAACAAATCTAAAATAAGCAGGAATTTAACCCTGTAGTAGGCTCAAACTTCCAAGATCGATTCCTAGTTGAGTCATGTAACTTAATAAAAAAATATATCAGTTCAGATTACCTGGAAAAAAAACCATTAAATGCTCAAATATCACATAATTTCCACAAAATAAACTGATGGTTTTTGATAGTTGATCTAATAAAAAGAACTGTTTTGGACATTATTGTTCGGAAATCATGTTTCATTAGTACACTCCTATTCACAGACTTGAAAAGTATACATATATTTAAAAACAAATAGTCAGTGCTTGTTCATAAAGCTCTAGTAATTGTAGCTTATTCATATTTGCATAGAATTGGATTAGTGGATCAAGAGAAGAATAATTGCTATCTGAATAATGAACCATTTTACGTTTTGACTTTTTTTTTCAAATTAGTCACATGCCCGAGTTCTAAATTTTTTGCATTTTTGCGTACTTTTTTAGCACTTAGATGTGTCAGACAATGTTGTTGGTCGTTTTTGAAATTCAAAATGGTGAAGATCATGTACTAAAATAGCACCGAACTGCTTTTGTGTGATTTGGCTACCAGTAATATTAAAAAGTTGTGCACATATACCCTTCCTTTAGTGAATCCAATATAAACTATTGGTAATATCTTTATAACAATCTAAATTACAAGTGAATTGCATTTTAATATTGAAATTAACATTAGTACCCCATACACAAAACTTACTTATTATAGAGAAGAGCTACTTGCGTTGTTTAATCTTATCACAAACTACAAAAACATGCGCAAAATTTAACATTACCTGAAGACATTGTATATTTAAAACATAAATCGTTTACCACTATGTACAATATTACACCTACCAAAACATGTATCAAATTTAAATGTTATCATGAGGTGTACAAAAAGTGAGTGTTATATCTTGCGAATTTATAATACTTTTTTATATTATTGCACTAATTTTGATGTTTGCTGCTTTAATTTATAGTTTCTGAATGTTTAGTAATTTAATTGTTTAATTAATAACATTTAATCATTAAATAATACTTGAAAAGTTTTTTCTAACCATTAAGGATATATATATATATATATATATATATATATATCCTTATATATATATATATATATATATATATGTTGTAACAGTATGAAGAAATAGGGGTGAACCATTACCAACCCCAGTCAATGAATCAAATCCAAATATATAATGAATATAGTGAATATGATAAAAATGAGAGCTCAGCAAAAACAAAGACTGACTGTAAGTTCACCAGCATAACAGAGAAAAATTACCAGGCTAATTATTTAGACTTTGCCAAGCTGGAAGCAGATTATATAAACAATAATTTTGATGCACAGATTTAAGTGATAATCCATAAGAATATAACAATTAAAAAAATAATAAGATACTAAAACATGCTGATCATCATCAATGACCTTTGGCCGTTTAGTACCATTAATGTACTGGCCAACTGTAAACATAATTTATAATAATAAAAACTAAAAGTATAATGCATGGACTTTGCAAGATATCCCTTTGCACCAACCTGGATCTTCATCATCATCTGGATGTCCATAACACTAAACATAAACCCCAATTTATATAACTGACCATTATGCATGAAACCAGCTCAGTGAACAAGAGCTCTATAACTATCACTGAGAGCAAAAAATAATACTAACATGTAATGTATTAAACCTGAATTCACTGGAATAACTTAATAAATTTATTAATAACAATAACAATCAAATTAAAGTCAGTTGAGTATGCTATAAATTCATCATTGTGATTTTGATTAGAATATGCCATTACATTGTAATTTACACATATCTCAATAGGTTTACATATAAACACTCATATGTGCTATATAATAATTAACATATTTAAATTGTTATAAACCAATAATAAAAATAATTTTTATAATACATAATAATTTTCCAATATATGTTTGATGACTGATTTAATATATATGGGTACCCAATTCTAGTGAGTGTACACAATGATGTTTATATCCTAATATGTGTTAATAAATAAACTTAATAAATCCATATTGCTATATTTTTACAAGACAATTAATTTGATGTAAAACAATACATTCATAAACCGCACACGTATGTGTGTATTATTATTATTCCCCTTTCAGTTCAGTGTTATTAATTCTTATTCTTCCTAATGGTAAATAAAAGTTCTTTTTAAAAAAAACCCACTAGATCTAATTTGGAAAATTCTTTTAAAATTCAGCATTTTGTGGCTTCATTTCTAATATTTAAGAAAGATTCCTAAGTTGTTGTTTTTTAACAAAATAAAAAATGGAAACATTTATTATTTCTTTCACTATTTTAGTTTTAAGCTAGACAGTTATTTGCTTTTTCTTGTAAATTAAATATTTTACTCACCAATTAATATCTGTTCATGAAGTGGATCTTCTGTATGCACTTTATATACATATGGCTGTAATAAGCTTGTTTGTGCTTCCTTGTATATTATATTAATCAGCACACATATTAAGTCTTATCATGATAATCCTTCAACTAGCGCTGAAATCTCCCTGTAAGCTGGCCTACTGACATCATCAGGAAATGTATAATCAAATAACTGTTGGCATAAGTCAGCTCCATGCAGTCTTTATCATTTGATGGATTTCAAGTAAGCCAGCAATCTAGTACACCTTATGGGCTATGAAACAAAACATCAAGCCATTTACTTCCAAGTAAATCCAAACTCTACCATCATGACAATAGAAGTAGCAGCTGATTTGTACTCTGCACCTTCAGCTATAACTACATGATGATAGTATTGTATAATGTTATAATCCCCTTTTTCTTTTAAATCCACCTTTATATATTATATGATGGAATTTGAAAAAATACAGTAATTAAAAGTAAGTTTTCTTTATCTTGATTTTTAAAAAAAGGTAATGACTCTTTTTTTTAAATTCTCCTTAATTAAACACTAAAATTTTATCTAAAAATATTTCTTAATCTTTCAACATCTTTGTAGGATTCTTATCAAAAGATGTTATACAAACTTTAATTTAAAAAATTTCTTAATCTAATTAAAATAGATAGTGGAATTTTATAATTACCAGTATATCTATTGTAACATAAAAAACATGCTTGTTTTAATTATCAAAATCAGGGTAAAACATTAAATAGATCTTTTTAAATGTTTAATTTATAATAATTTTTTAAATTCAAAATTATTATTTTGAATTATTTTACTCTTAACTATTATTCTAGAATATAATAAATTATGTATAACAAATATTACATATATTTTCAACACCTATGAGTTAAAAATTAATCAAAATTTATAATCTCAAAATATTCAGAATTCATTAACATTTATAATTCAATTCTTCAAATTACAATGTCAAAGAAAATTGTGTTCAAAACTGTGACAAAATGGAGCATCACTCATATTAATAATAATGTACTGGCACTTGGTAATGAGACTCTGTTGTCCATGTAGTCCATATGCCTTTGAGCAGGGAACTTAATATATGAGGGTAAGTTGAAAATTATCCAAACTTTGGCCATAAAATTTACTTTAATCAATTTTCAGAGAAGACAAAACATCATTTTTCAACTTAATCTCATTCCTTTACAATACACTTTGTCCATCTGTAAACAAGAATTTGTCTATCTTTCAATAAAAAATTTGAGGCTGAGCTACAAGACAAAATGTGATGTTTTCTTCATATTTTTTAGGAGATCCAAGCAAGTGATAATCTGGTAGAGCAAGATCCAGACCATTAGGGAGAACATCCTAACACCTCAAATTGATGTTTTTGGAAAGGATCAACAGTATGGCCAGAAGTGTGTGGACATGCTGTTCTTTTGTGCAAAATACAAGTGGGACAGCCATTTTTCTCCCACTGTAATCACATTTGAACTGATGTAACATATTCAAAATGGTCAGCAATCATCATGGAGATGGCAACCTCATACTAAAAGTGTTGTTTAGGCAATGTAGGAACAGACAAGTTATAATTGAGGGCAAATAAATACAAGTTCCTATTCAAAAATATATTATTATTATTATTATTATTATTATTATTATTATTATTATTATTATTATTATTATTATTATTATTATTATTATTATTATTATTATTATTATTATTATTATACAACAAAAATAAACTACCTTTAAATATTTTCAAAAGTTTTGTTTTTTATTTGTGTCCTCATCTCAATGCCATCCTATGGCAATCATCAACCAATGCAGAAATCAGTTTATCCTCTTTCCCTCTGCATGTATTTTGGGAATGATCTTCATTTATCACTAAGCTAGAGATAACAAACATCTGAATCTATAATGTCATCTCATTATTTCTCCATCACATCACACTAATGCAAGATAAACGCTGGTTTCTATCCACTATTAACATCTTGTGGAAGGATGAAGAATCATTGGACTATATATATATATATATTATTCACCATATCTATGCCATTTAAGCTTTGGAAAATAATAGATGCCAGATAATAATGCTTAATAAAGCCTTATCCAGTGCTGTCCTATCCAAAGCCCCAGTTTAGTTTCAAGCTTATAGCTTTCCTCAGTGAAAGGCTTTGTATCTTCGACCAATATCTGGATCTTTAAGATCTAAGGCACTCTTCCTCTAGCAGTCATCACTTACCCCCATTTCACTATCAAGCTATCAGACCAAACTAAAAAATCATATAATATTTTCCAGTTTTAAAACAAATTGTCTGTTTAACCATATAAATCTGAAATCAGTTCAGTATCTGGATATTATGATGTTCTTACTTTTTTTAGCAACTTTAGGTACCTTTTTTCTATGGTTAGGACGGATACAAAACCAATAAACTATCACATGACTATCACATGTCCTCGGCCCTTCACCATAGCTATGCTGCTTACTGTAACCTTCATTAATTAATAGACGCCAGATGATAGTGCTTAATAAACCCCTATCCAGTGGTTGCTTATTCAATATTCCCAGGTTAATCTTCAGTTTATGGCTTTTATTAGTGAGGAGCTTTAAATTTTGGACTAGTATCTGGACCCATAGGATATGTGTTTTTCTTCTAATCTAGGGATATTGGATGGGAGAGCACTGGGTATGGATTTATTAAACATTATTATCTGGCTTCTATTATTTAGAAAAGCCTACAATCGCGGGCACAGATATAACAAAAAGAAAAAAAGAATGATGCTGAACAGTAATGTGCCACGTGATAATCATGATTATATTTTTCAAGATTGTTGTTGTTTTTCATCAATATATATATAATTGATAAAATGTTAGCATTTTAAGAAAAAAAAATTAATAACTCAGGATATTAGTTTTTCAACTATTGTTTGGAAAATAGCATTCCATTGTTTTAATATTTTCACCGAAGATAAGTTTTGATTATTTATTTTCTTTATTGTTTGTTTAGTTTTTCGATATTGTCAATTTGCATTTATATTTGTGAAATAATTCATATGTAGAAATTAATATTAAAATTTAAAATCGCGATTTCAATGAATTAAGGTTAACATTGAAGTGATTAATAAAATCTGAAGATTGCGGATAAATTTATTTTAAAAATCGAACGTTAAAACTTTAACTAATGGGGAAAATCAAAAAAAAAAAGATCCAAACTGAAAATGGATCCGAAATTATAATGATTTGTAATGAGCAAGCGCATAAATAATTTTGCGTCTTATCAAATATGTAATAATAATGATGAACATCCACTTGTAAACGAATACGACCATTTAAACTCCAAAATAAAAAAGAAATAGGACATGTGTGTGATCGAGTATTTCAACAATATGAGATAGCATGGATAGTTGAGGGTCGTGTGAAAGTCTGAGTTCAAACCCCCTATTTATTACATATATGAGTGCAGGTATGAAAAAGCCTGTACTGTAGAAAAAAATTTATATTATTAAAAAAAAGAAAGGGAAGAGGAAAAAATAACTCTAGAAATGAATTGTGATATGACTATATAAATTAATTCGTGAACCTCAAATATATCCACATATATAATATGCTGGTCCATTTTTCTGTTATTGATATTTTATGATTCAATACTTATTTAATTTCTTCTTTTTATATATATGTCAAATGTGTTGACTGGGAAACGAACCCAGGCCAGCTGCTTGGAAGGCAGCTGTGCCAACTACTAGGAGTTCGCCTTGTCTATTAAGAAGATACTTTTTTTTTATCCATAAATAATTAGCATGCTTTCAACTATCGAATAGTTATATTGATTTACGATGTTACCTTTTAATTTCTTCGGCAGAAAACTATTTTTTCTGAAATATGTAAACGCCATGTACAATTGTGGCTCTTTAATGCATTCTATTCTCTGATATATCTTTCCCATAGACATTGCACTTCTGTAGAATGGTTTTGAGACAATTCTTAAAATGGAGACCAGATCTAACTTTTCCACAAAAACCATGTTCAAGTTCTTGCATTGTTCATTCCTTTTACATGCCCAATCAATAAAGGTATTGATTTTACAATAATGGACTCTAATAATATCTCATCCAGCAATTTAAAGAACATGTTGATTGGCATTGCAATCTTGCCATTATATTTTTAAAATTCTATGGAGTATCCTTAAATGAAAATTTTCTAATCCTTTTATGTTTGTCAGTAGGTGGCCAAGTTTCACATCCATACAATAAAATAGATTATAAAAAAAACAGTTCTATGTACATCTAACTTAGTAGCAGTAGTTGTGTGAAATTCTCTATCTTTTAACTTGTTAAAGCATAGCAGCACATTAGAAACCATATGGGGTCTTTGCATCTGCATCCATCTTTCTAAGCAAAACTATCACAGTACTTAAACTAATTTACATTCTCCAATTGATTATCAAATATACAACGTATTTCATATATATGTTCTTAATGAAGTATCCAGACTTGTTTGTTTCATGAAACCAATATTATATATATATATTAATTCTAATGTTTTCACGGATAAAAGATGTCATATTATTATTACTATTTGCGGGATATTCCGTGTAGTGAAAAAGCTAAATGCTGACGTTTCAGTACAATATCAAGTACCTTCCTCAGAGTGTCCTCTTTCTTTTTTGAGAAAGAGGATGCTCTGAGGAAGGTACTTGATATTGTACTGAAACGTCAGCATTTAGAGGATGCTCTGAGGAAGGTACTTGATATTGTACTGAAATGTCAGCATTTAGCTTTTTCACTACATGGAATATCCCGCAAATAGTAATAATAATATGATATATATATATCAAAATATTAATATATAACAAACTAACCAAAGGAAATACATATAAAAACAAAAAAAGACTTATAAATCCAATAAATAATATTATATTTCAACCAGAGGACTGGTTTTCATCAGAAAGAAAAAAAAATACACAGTAAAATGGTGATAATCAAAAATTACAGATTTGGTAAAAGATTAAAATTTTTTAACAAAACCCCCCTGATTGGTCACAAAATCTAACACAGAATATCTATCCAATCAATGACAAAATTGAAACAAAAAAAATTGAAACAAAAAAAGTAAAAAAGAAAAAAACTACATTCCCTCCTAATCAAGCTTAAATTCTATTCAAATTAAAATAAATATAAAAATAAAAAAATCCAAAATTAAAAATTAAAATATACATATGTGCATACATACAAAAATTAGACTATGCTCACATACAAAAAATAGCTGTGCTCACATTAATATTCATTAAAAACTAAAATACTTATACATTTTAATCAAAAATTATAGTGCAAAGTACAATAATTTATAATAACTAATTATTTATCTATATACCAATTAAACACAGATATTAAACATCCATATAACCGATCTTTACATAAAAAACCTCATATAAGAAAATTTTCACATAAAAAACTCACATATAGAAATCATTTAGGAGACCAGGTAACCCAGAGATGTAATAGTTCCAGTGTTTAAATTCAATCCATGTGGTTCTAAGGTCTTGAATTTAAAAATAAAAAAACTCTCCTTTTGTTTCCTCTCCCTTGTAGAAGAAAAACCTTCCTGAAGAATCACTACTTTTAAATCATCAATTGAATGATTCGGTAAGTTAAAATGTTTTGAAACCGGTCTATCTTTATTCTTATGCAAAATGTCAAATCTATGATTAGTCATTCTGACATGTAAACTATTTGCTGACTCACCTATATACTGGTTTAAACATCTACTACACTCTATCAAATATATCAAATTAACACTTTTACATGTAACATAATTAGGAATATACCATTTAAAATTACGATTCTTAGTACTAAAGGCCACTTTTGTCACAACAATATGTTTACATGTAAAACATTTTTTATCCTCACATGGAGAACACCCTTTTACCTGCACAGAACTACTAATAAAATTTGTTTTGACAAGTATATCTCTAAGTGATCTATGTTTTCGATATACAACCTTAGGTGGATCAGAAAAAATAGATTTAAAATAATCTGTGGACTGTAATATGTTAAAATGTTTCGCCAATATCTGGTTAATATTAGGTAAATCTCTATTAAAAGTAAGAACCAATGGTGGAACATCTAATTGTTTTTTACTCTTTTCAAATAAAAGAAGTTTCTTTCTATCAATTAAAGAAGATCTCCTTACTGCATTATCCAACAATGTCTTAGGATACCTCATATTGAGCAATCTATTATATAAAAATACTATTATTTTGTTGAAGAAATTTCTCATCATTACAAATCCTCTTCATCCTTAAAAATTGACTATAAGGAATATTAGCCTTTAAATGTTTAGGATGGTTACTATAAAAATGTAGATAACGGTTATTATCAGTTCGTTTCCTATATACAGTAGTAGTAAGAACTTTATTAGTGTAAATAACTTCAACATCAAGAAAATGAGCAATTGATTTTGAAAAATTCATTGTGAAATTAATATTTTTATTAAAATTATTTAAATAACTTAAAAAATTATGAAGTTCAACTTCACTATGCGGCCATATCATGAAAATGTCATCTATATATCTAAGCCAAGTGTGAGGTTTCAGCTTAACATTATCAAGTATAGAAGATTCTAGTTTTGACATAAAAATATTCGCATAACTTGGTGCCATCTTTGTACCCATAGCAGTACCTTGTTTCTGCAAATAGTATCTAGAATCAAAAATAAAAAAATTATTTCTTAAAACCAAATATATTAATTCAACCATAGTAGTAATAAGACCATGATCATACTCTCTATCTTGTAAAGCACATTTAATAGCCTCAACTCCATCAACATGAGGTATATTTGTGTATAATGATACAATATCCAAAGTAACCAAAAAACAATCAACTGGTAATTCAGATTTAATATTTTCTAACACACAAAGAAAATGAGTAGTATCTTTAACATAAGAATTAAATGATGGTGGAATAAATTTAATAATATTATCAACATATGCTGAAATATTTTCTGTAGGACTACCAATACTAGCTACAATAGGTCTGCCTGGACAACCAGGTTTATGAATCTTTGGCAAAATATAAAAACTACTAGGATGAATTTTGGTTGGTACTAAAAAGTTATATACATTATTATTTATATGACCCCTAGCTCTCATATCTTTTAAACTAAAAAGTATACCCTTGAATAATGAATTAATAGTGGTTAGTGAAATAGGCTCATAAAAAATTTTATCATCTAAAAGCTCCAGAGCTTTTTTAACATAATCATCTTTATTCATAATTACTACTGATCCACCTTTGTCAGCTGGTTTTATAATAATATCCTGTCTTTTCACTAAACTGCGTAATGCATTCATCTCTCTCAATGTTAAATTACTCTTATACTTACTATGTTGTTTAAGTCTAATTTCATTAATAATATCCTGATATACATTATCAATGTACGTATCTAATAACACATTCCTTTGATGTGGTGGTGTCCAATCAGATCGTAATTTCCCAATAGTATCACATTCTTGGTTTCCAAAAAATTCTCTTAATCTAAGTCTTCTTGAAAAATTATCTAAATCTTGATGAATTTTAAATTCATTTTTTTGATAAAATGACTGAACTGTAGGGCAAAAAGATAAACCTTTATTTAACAGTGAACATTCTACCTCACTAAGATTAATGTTAGTTAGATTAATCACATTGTTTTCCTTATTAGCTAAACATAAAAAGTCATTGCTATAAATATTTGAGTTAGATTTATTAGTTTTGTATTTCCAGAAACTAAAATATTGTTAGTGCATTCAGAAGAATCTGTAACTCTATGAACCAATGCTAAACCAGCATCAAAACATTTCAGCACAATCTAATGATTGTGAAGATGATATAAATGATTGATCAGTATCAATTGGAATTATATCCGATGTAGAAATATCCGACACAGTATGATTATCAGAAGTCATACAATTAATTAGCATTTGTAACTGATTAGTAACTAATTCAAATCTTGGCTCATTACCCATAACTTTGAACCAATGATACATTTTATTATGAAATTTCTTCACCAATAACTTCTCTCTCAAAAAAACCCATTCCTGTAATTCCTTCTGTTCATCTATATTCATTAAATTACAACTACCAAAATGTATAATTTCTTTTTCAATTAATTTAAGTCTTACCAAATATGCATCTTTCAAAATATGTATCAATGCAACAGATGCGTCTCTTATTGTATTATCCCATTTAATTGCAAGTTCAGTAGGAAATTGGTCTATGTTAGCAATAATTTTTATTCTGAGGCCTTTAGAAATTATGTTATTGTTAATAAAATATGCAAAATTACTAATATGTTGTCTATATCTAACTAATTTATCATATAATTTCCTAAGTTTAAGAAACGATGTACTATGTAATGTTTGTCAATTACTTATAACTTGCTTATTATTTAGACGTCTAGAAAAACGTTTAGGGATTGCCCCTGTATTAATTAATGTTAGACCCTGTAAATGTTGTTTACTAGAATAATCCCTATTAATATCAAACTCTGTATCTACGCTAGATATTGTATTAAAATCAGTGCCAATTATCAATCCATTATCTATTTGGTTAACTACACCCACCTCTAAATTACCCAGATCTCCTTTACCACCATCTATATGTTGATCTGAAGCAGCAAAACCATCAATCTGTTGAACATCAGAAATAGTCATTCTTAAAAAGTCCTCCTGTTTGGAAATGTTACAAATTATATCATCCAATGAAAGGTCTAAAGAAACAACTTTACGTTGAGTATAATCTTCTTTAAAAACTTTTGGAGATCTATCCCGTAATGATTCCTCCAAAACATTCCCTGGCAAGCAAGATTGTTCAACATCTACTAGGATCCCGTTAGTATCACGCGGTATAATAATTTGCGATTCCTGACAATTACATATCTCAGTCTGCGTCCCCATTTCACATGTCAACACAGCTTCCATTTGAGTTCCAACATTAGCAAAACTATATTCCCTCACACTCAACATTGAATTTACATTATAAACTCTGTTACATCCCATCAATGACATTATATATTTAAAACCGTCCGCTAAACATCTAGCTCCATACATGTTCAAATGACGGCCATCACGGGCTAAAAATCTAAAAAGATTCTCTCTTTTTATAAAATCCGTATGCTGTAAGAAAAATACATTATGATGCGTATAACTTAAAAAATGACAATGTCTATTAAATGCAAAAAAATTTTTATTAATAATTCTCAATTTAATCCGATCCATTGGGTAATATTTATTCTGCAATTGTGGTAAAACTTGAGAAAAAATTGTAATCTCCGGTGAATAAGTACGTATATGTCGAATCAATTTCAAAATCTGCACATATTCGTTATTTCTAAACGAAAAAATATTGTTAGATCCAAGATGAACGAACAAAAACTTAATGTTATGCTTATTAACTAATTTGTTAAACAAATCAATACCGTCCAGAATAGAAGCTCCTCGTCTATAACTAATTTGTACACCATCTTGAGTATTAAATTTTTGAAAAAAATTATGTACAAATTTTAGCAATGAATCTCCTATGAACGCCACGTGGCTATGTGACAATAAAGTCTTACTCTCTTTAGTCAATAATAAATCCATATCAAAATATGAATATATAACAAACTAACCAAAGGAAATACATATAAAAACAAAAAAAGACTTATAAATCCAATAAATAATATTATATTTCAACCAGAGGACAGGTTTTCATCAGAAAGAAAAAAAAAATACACAGTAAAATGGCGATAATCAAAAATTACAGATTTGGTAAAAGATTAAAATTTTTTAACAAAACCCCCCTGATTGGTCACAAAATCTAACACAGAATATCTACCCAATCAATGACAAAATTGAAACAAAAAAAATTGAAACAAAAAAAGTAAAAAAGAAAAAAACTACATTCCCTCCTAATCAAGCTTAAATTCTATTCAAATTAAAATAAATATAAAAATAAAAAAATCCAAAATTAAAAATTAAAATATACATATGTGCATACATACAAAAATTAGACTATGCTCACATACAAAAAATAGCTGTGCTCACATTAATATTCATTAAAAACTAAAATACTTATACATTTTAATCAAAAATTATAGTGCAAAGTACAATAATTTATAATAACTAATTATTTATCTATATACCAATTAAACACAGATATTAAACATCCATATAACCAATCTTTACATAAAAAACCTCATATAAGAAAATTTTCACATAAAAAACTCACATATAGAAATCATTTAGGAGACCAGGTAACCCAGAGATGTAATAGTTCCAGTGTTTAAATTCAATCCATGTGGTTCTAAGGTCTTGAATTTAAAAATAAAAAAACTCTCCTTTTGTTTCCTCTCCCTTGTAGAAGAAAAACCTTCCTGAAGAATCACTACTTTTAAATCATCAATTAAATGATTCGGTAAGTTAAAATGTTTTGAAACCGGTCTATCTTTATTCTTACGCAAAATGTCAAATCTATGATTAGTCATTCTGACATGTAAACTATTTGCTGACTCACCTATATACTGGTTTAAACATCTACTACACTCTATCAAATATATCAAATTAACACTTTTACATGTAACATAATTAGGAATATACCATTTAAAATTACAATTCTTACTACTAAAGACCACTTTTGTCACAACAATATGTTTACATGTAAAACATCTTTTATCCTCACATGGAGAACACCCTTTTACCTGCACAGAACTACTAATAAAATTTGTTTTAACAAGTATACGGTTTCGGCTGTTTTCGATATACAATCTTTTACCAAATCTGTAATTTTTGATTATCACCATTTTACTGTGTATTTTTTTTCTTTCTGATGAAAACCAGTCCTCTGGTTGAAATATAATATTATTTATTGGATTTATAAGTCTTTTTTTGTTTATATATATATACACACACATACACTAAACTGAACATGTGGAATATCAGAAATATCCATAAGTTACTATGAATAGTTAGCATAGTTATTACAGGTTGGTATCATAACCCAAAATCCTATATGGTTTGTTCAGTGGCAGAATACCATATGTGAGAGCTAACAATGTCCGAATCAATTTCCAACTGAGTAATGTAACAAAAATCTCTGTTTGGTCACTTGAATAGAATGGTTGGCTCTACCAATCAATTGGTGCTTAAACATCATAATTTTCTCAATGTTTAATTAAATAATCATAGTTTAATTCAAGGTGAAGAAAATGAAATGTAAATTTTTGTATTCTTTAAAGTGTCCTGATGTTGTATTAATTGTTGGGAGAAAAAGACCTGATGACTACTGAAGGGTGCTGATATATGATGTTTTCATGTAAAAGAAAAAATATGTTCCTCTCTTCTAAATATATTTGATGAAAAAAATAATGTAGAAATATCAAAGAAAAAATATAACATTTACCAATAAGAAAAAAAAATCTGCAATGTTATCGTATGATGAGGATGGTGATAATGATGGTGGTGATGATGAAAATGATGATGATGATGATAGGGATATAAAAGTATTTGTTATAAAGCAATAAAAAGATTTTTAAGATATTGGCAACTGAAATGTAGCAACTTGATATTGATAAATATTGAACAAATGATAACATGTGTAAGAAATTACAACCTGGGCCAACTGATGAGTGCTGGTTCGCTATAAAATGCATATCTGGCATTCAGGTATTTTTCTGATGTCTTAATTCACATATTCCAAAAAAGTGTGATAGAGAGAAAGTTTTAAGTACATTAAAAAACAATATTATACATGATAAAATAATGATGATTAAAAAGAAATCTAAGCAATTGCAAACAATTAAATAAATATTCACATTTACATGTTAAATATAAAAATACATTATAATAAAAAAATGTTGCTAATATATATATACATTTAAAAAACGTACAAAATACTTAATGAAAAACTGGAATACTGTATTGGTAAAAGGAAACAGATAAACGAAAAATATAAATAAGAATAAGATATGATAGAAAAAAAAGTAGATACATTTTTATAAAAATACACAACTTAAAAATTGTTAGAAATTTGATTATTTTATGTATGTGCATAGGCAGGGATAGAACACTTAATAATAGAAAGATAGTAATAAAAATAGGTTTTTGATAAAAATTGATAAATATAAAAGATTAGCTCCTAGTTTTCAGGCCTAGTGATATACATATCTGATTCATGTGTGGAAGATCCTTGTTCACTTGTGGAGAAAGAAATGAAAGGATTGTGCCTAATACCCACTTGTAAGAAAGTAATAGTTACTTAAAAAGAAATAGAAAGTGACACACAGGAGATAATAACAATGATGTGCAGCAAAAATTGATTATGAGAAAGAAAAAAAAACTTTAAGAATGTTGTGAAGATTTAAATAATTGTTATAAATCAAGCCCTTATTTGAAGAATATATGAACTGAAAAGAAATTATGTATATATAAAAATAATATTAACAAAATGAAAAAGAAGCTTAACACATTTTTTTTTTAAATACAATACAATACATAAAACAAAATAAAAATAGAAGTTATAAAGATAATTAACTACGCAAAAAGATAGACTACTAAAAAGCAGTAAAGATTTAGAAATATGATTAAAAAATAATAGAAGCAAAAAAAAAAAAAAGAAATACAAGGTAATTGTTTAGAGAATCAAATAATATTTGATCACAAAAGGTGAGATTTGGAGTATTTATTTGTCTATATTAAATCTTGAAATTGATTTTTACTTTTAGTGAATTGATTTTCTTATAATTTGAACATATTAGGTATCAATGACAATCCAATATGATAAATGTAATATTTCAGGATTGTCCAGCTGTTTGACAATTCTAACAGTGTTGCTGTGACAATTTCAAACTACACTGATATTATTTTATTGTTTTTTTTAATATATATCAAGTGTTGACCAGGAAGTGAACCTGGGCCAGCTGCTTGGAAGGCAGCTTTGCTAACCGCTAGGCCACCAATACTTGGCTATTATTTTATTGTTGTGCAATAAATGACAGTATATTTTTTTAAAATATGCTTTCATTGAATTTCATGACTAATTTAATAAAAGGTGTTTACAGTTAATTAAAATAGAACAGAAATGAAGAATAAAATATTAATTTCTCTTGATTGTTGAACTAAAACTGGCTTTTTTTTAAAATACTGTCTTTGTGAACACAAAAATCTTATCCACAATTTTTAATGTGTGTAAACTTAACTTTAAATACTAGAAATACAGTGATGTTTCTTTTATTGTCAGTTTTCAAATTTGATACAAAAACACCATTGCAAAATATATGAATACTAATATCCTTAAAAACCATTCAACACTTAGACAATCCCAATATTAACAACAATCAATAATTTCAAACTGTTGTCAAGGCAACCTAATAAAATTGTTAAAAGGATATTGCCTTGACAACAGTTTGAAATTGTTGATTGTTACTGATATTATATTGTTTAAGTAATGATTGGTTTTTAATAATTATTTACAAACCCATTTAGCCTTGAGTATTATTACACTTATTAATATATATATATATTACAAAAACTGCTTTTATTTAATTTGATTAGTAATGCAAAAAAAAACAAACATTGTTTTTATTTGGTTATTACATTTAGCTTAAAATAAAAGCAAGGAGCATCTACAAATTAATGATTTCAATCACTATTTTTAAAACTAGTGATTAGATTAATTAATTTATGAATGCCCCAAGCTTTTATTTCAAATTACATATAGCATCCAAAATTGTGGTTGAAAAAAAAAAAATTATTTTTTTGTTGCATTACTGATTAAATCAAATAATTTTATAATATATATTATTTTAATCTTCATAAGGGAATCACCTGACACATGCTGTATAAATTGATAAAGCTGAGGAATAGTCTCACTCTCTAAACACAAGATAGGATTTAGAGAGTATTCCTCAGCATTATAAATTCATACAGCATATATGTCAGGGTGACTATTAGAAATAAAACATGGTACTAGATAAATAAATAATTAGTTGTATTTTTTATCTTTCTAAACTGAGAATCAAATCAGAAATTTTGAATTCTTACAAGTTAAACTATGTGATGATAATAAAAATATATAAATAACAAAAAGAAAGAAAGGAAGGAAGAAGGAAACAAGGAAAGAAAGAATGAAGGAAAGAAAGAAGAAATAAAGGAAAGAAAGAAAGAGAAGAAAGAAAGAAAGAAAGAAAGAAAGAAAGAAAGAAAGAAAGAAAGAAAGAAAGAAAGAAAGAAAGAAAGAAAGAAAGAAAGAAAGAAAGAACTGGATATAAAAATCTTAACAAATAAATGAAAGAAAAACAAATGAAATTAGGCTTATATTGATCAAAAACAAAAATCTAGAGATTTTTTTTTTTTTTTTAAAGTGATTTAATATGTGATAAAATAAATAATACCATTGGGAAAACAAATTAGTAAAATATTATCAAGATACCTCTATTGAAATAAAAAAAATGAACAAAGAAAAAATGATAGAGAATGCTTTGAAAATATGAATAGAATGTATGAGTGATTTATATAATAAGCCTTTTTTTATATAAATGCCCAAATCTATATTCAATATAAAGCATTGTTATAAAAAATACTTTATAGCACCATCTGAGATTTACACAGTAAGTCCAATTACCTTTTGCAATTTTGATTGCCATATCTGTAATAAAATTTCCAAATATTTAAAAACATTAATTCACTCTATAACTTCATGGTCAACTGCCACCTTAGACTTTTATTCTCTTTACCCTTTTTCGTAGTTTTAGTTGTAATTGCACTGATTCATAGCTTAACCCTATGAAAATTCTATCTATCCTGCTTAGTTCATTCAGTCCTTGTGAGTTTTCAAGTAAACCAAGATGGCAATCCATATTTTTGATACATGTACAGTTTCAAGAATCCACAATTCCATTAAGAAGCTTTATTTCAATTTTTTATATATATTTATATTATAACATGGGAAGCAATGAGATACTCTTAACATTGTCATACTTTGGTTCAGTTCAGCAATGTTTGTTTTTGTCAACAAATTTTGTTAATAAATTGTCATAATGATAAAAATTTGGGACCTTCTTATCACAGAATATGATGCAATGGATTATTTCCAAAAATATATGATCCTGCCCTTCTGAAAATAGTTCATTAATGGTCATAATGAGCAAACAGTTTAAACTTCGTGGCTAATTGTTCTAAAGTGCAAAATATAAATGCGCTAACACGCACAAGCACACAAAGCTGAAGACAAATAAAGAAATGTATATATATTTTAATACATATATTTAATTAAGTGGCTAAGCGCTTTAAAGAGTCAGAGCCCTCATATTCATTGCCATTTTGTAGATAGATAAGAAATTGATTAGGAGCGATGTAAATTTATGCGCTTAGCCACTTAATTAAATATATGTATTAAAATAAATATATATATATATATATTTCTTTATTTGTCTTCAGCTTTGTGTGCTTGTGCGTGTTAGCGCAATTTATATAATAGTCATAATATGATTGCACCAACAACAACATAAATAAAGTGTAAATATTGTATTTATTTATTTTCCCATTTTTCTGTTAATAAGTTAATTACAAAAAAAAGAAAATAAACTGTAAATATTGTAATTAATTTTTCCACAATGATTTCTTTTTTAAAATGAGTAATAAAAATGAAAATGCAAATATTAAATACGATGTTTCCTAGCAGGCACTTTTTTGAAAATATTTTTGGTGGCCCCCAAAACTATATATTTATCAAAAACATAGCTGCCATCTCGGTTTACTTGTATTGTTCATTCTATTAATTTCATTTCTTTATTTATAAGCTTTATCTCATCATTGATAAATCTTAATCAAAGAACATTTCTTTCCCCAATTGTGGATTTTTTATCAAAACTGTCTATATGTAGTATATCATCTAAGTAAGTACTTAACAAAGCAGATAAAAGACAATATTTTTGCTTTACATCTCTTTCTATATCTAATTTTTTTAAAAGAAAATTGATTTTACAAATATATTCTGATTCATGTATAAATTTCCTGGTTGTTAAGCCCATCATCCCTCTCATTACTTACAAACAACAATTTCTTTTCACACTTCTGTATCTTTCAAGATTGTTTATTCCATTTGAAGTTCACACCCAATTACATTTTCTAAAGTCGAGCTACCCTTCTGATATTAACATCTCTAATCTGTTAGAAATATATTTAAAAACTCTTACCATCTTAACAATAATTCAAATTAAATTAATTATTCTAAAAGTCCTTATATCTATTACATTAGTGCTAATCAAGAAACCGTAATTGTTGAAAGAAAAATTTATTACTCACCTTCAGAATCATAGATTAAACTACAAATGATAATTATTACACTGAAACACTTTTATCAAGGATGAAAAATCAAACTGGAATTTCAATTAAAGTTTGAACTTTGTCTAACATGATTTTATTTAGTTTGTTTACTTCATTACTGCAAAAGTATTTCAATATTTATATTTATGATGTATTTTTCATTATTTACTTCATTATTTTTCGATTTTACTTTTCCATCCACACTGTTTTGTTTACATAAATTGATAATATCTACAACTGCTTTATAATTTCTATATCTCTCTATATTGTTTATAACATTTTATTATTTTGTTAATTCATATCATCACCATTATTTTCAACCTTAATTGATCCACTACAATTTCATTTCCCTAACTTTAATCCAGTTTATCTGATTGAGATCCTTCCTTCTGTTCTCATCATACCAGAAAACTTCCTTATATACATATATTATATTGGAGACCAAAAGCTATTACTGGATACTAGAGGAGAGTAGTTCAGGCTTAGTATTATTGATATCAATTGATGGTTTCCTCAAAACACCATTACTAAGTATATTTCTACCTAATTACACGGAAATAACTTCATACTTTATTTTGTTCGCATAGTATACTTGAATCTACATGAATATTTATACCCCCCTCCCCATTATTCTTCTTTTATTTAACAAATCATCTCAGTGAAGTCCAAGACTTTCTAGCCTTTTATTTTTCTAATAATCTATGTATTATTATTACTGCCCTTTCTTCTAAATTGTATTTCAACAAATTTGCTTCAAATTAATTCTTCTATTATTTAATCTTTTATTTATACTTATAGCTTCTCAGTATTTAGCAATAATCCAATTTATTTTTGATTCAGTTCCTTTTGCTCTCTTAAAAATAAATTCTATGACTGTTAAATAATCGTACACTTTGAAAAAAAAAATTGCACTCTTAAAACTATTTGTAAACCTATTATAAACCAACATTTTATCATTTACAGCTTTCCGTGAGTAAAAATCACTTTCTACTATTCTTCAAACATGTATCCATCATTGGTATACTTTTTCTGTACAAAATATACTCATTACAGTATATATTTTATCATCAGTTCTCTGTTCTATTACGGCATTTCCAATTTCACCATTAATATTATAGTATTACTTTTATATTCATTTTATCATTAATAGGCATATATTCATGAATAACTTACTAATCTTGTAATCTCTCATTTAAAAAAATATATATTTCCAAAGCTTTTCTATTTGTTAGGTAAAATGGTGAACATTATTTTCAAGATGATTTAAATGCCTCTTTGGATATCTGGCTTGCGAATTATCTTAGTAAAATTTTGAGACTTGATTGTTCTGTGAATAGGTTTATATTATCAATGTTATGTATTTTATAAGCTATAAGTTATTTAAAACCCTATTAAAATTATTAGTATAAATGTGCATGTGAATTGAAATAAAAGAATGGCTCAAATTTAAGATAACAGCCGGTATACGATATCAACACATTTAGATAACATATTTTCTTAATAAATAAATATGGAATTAAAAAATTTCTATGTAAGTTTGATTCACTTGCCCAATCTTTCAAGTATTAAAGGTAAGTGGCTACGGAATAATGTTCATAAAAATATGTCAAGTCCCTGGATAAAGTTAATGATAGCATAATAAAAGTCATCACAACATATATATATATAATATCAAATAATAAAAATAGAATTTAAAAAAAAAACTGGAATAAAACTATAAAAAAATTTTAAAATGCTAATATAAAATTGAAGATTAATATCCTTTGCTATAGTCAGCTTGCAGCATATTCCGCCATCTTGAGAAGCATTACGCTAAAATTGAAGATTAATATCCTTTGCTATAGCCAGCTTACGGCATATTCCGCCATCTTGAGAAGCATTACGCTAAAATTGAAGATTAATATCCTTTGCTATAGCCAGCTTATGGCATATTCCACCATCTTGAGAAGCATTACACAAAAATTGAAGATTAATATCCTTTGCTATAGCCAGATTACGGCATATTCCGCCATCTTGAGAAGCATCACGTTAAAATTGAAGATTAATATCTTTTGCTATAGCCAGCTTATGGCATATTCCACCATCTTGAGAAACATTACACTAATGTAATGCTTCTCAAATATGCCGTAAGCTGGCTATAGCAAAGGATATTAATCTTTAATTTTGTATTAACATTTTAAAAATTTTTGTAGTTTTATTCCAGTTGTTTAAATATATAAGATTATTATAATAAATAGATATTTCTGAAGAATATAATTTACTTATTGAGCATTAAAAATATTTGGCTGACATTTAAAGCAAACTGTTTAATTTCTTATTGTAAACCAATATTTCGCATTTTACAATTAGATATTACAAAAATGTATCTAAGTGAAAATGCAATTCTTGCCCCTCTCCAGGTGGCATCTGGCATTTCTTCTAGTTTCTGAAGATCTTGAAAAGGGGTGGCATTCAGATAGTAATGATTGTGAAATTTGTAAAGTTGTAATTATTTATTAAGTGTATAGGAAGTGTGTAAATACTTTTAGAGAAAGGCTTTAATCTTTATCATATGTGCCTTGAACATTTATAGTAGTCAAACAATGTCTTTTTTTACTATAGAGGGACTTCTCTAAAACTATTTACATATTTCCTATGTGCTTAATAAATAATCACAACTTTACATTAGTTCATGTATTCCCAGTATAGAGATTGTAATTTTAACTCATTGTAATTTGTAAAGGAAATAAATAGCGGGCTTTTTAAAAAGTTAAGAGACTAACAGTTTATGTTCCCAAATCACTGGGTTTGAGAGGTCCCTCTATAGTCAACAAAAGGCATCATTTGACTATTATAAATGTTCAAAGTGCATATGATAAAGGTTAATGATTTCTATTGTAACTTTGTAATTTTTTTTCATGCTGTCTTGGAGAAACCATTTTAAATAGTTTACCTATTATTTGCAGCAAATGGCATTTTAAAGTAGGCAAATATCAAAATTGAACACCTTTAAAATTTTGATAAACTTAACATTATACAATTGTATTATTGATAAAATACCTTTATATAATTAAGGACCATGAGTGATGATAATGCATCTTGCTGCCATAGCTGTGATTGGGTTCGAATTTTCCAAACCAATTAACATTTTTTCAACAATTAGATAGTCAGCACTTAATCTACCCAGCTGACAATCCTGTATTGGTTGGCAAACAGGTATACAACAAATCTTAACTTGCAGAAAAACAACAATGGAAAACCAACAACTGACAAATGTCAAGTTTAGTAAGAAATACTTCCTCTTTTGTTATTCTCTATGAGGACCCGTTGCCAAAACTTTACTCAGTAATTGGGGGGGGGGGGGGAATATAAAAGTCTTTTTTACCCATTTGCCTTCACATAATTAGTCATTTGTAAATCTATCTATTTTATTCAATTGTAAGGTATGAAATAAATAATGGTTTTATTGCTTGAGAATTCATCAGTTTGAACCCCAAAAGTACAATACAGTTGGGTGTACCCCAAGTTCTAATTTATAACTGTTATTGCACCAAATAAGGCAAGGCAATATGTTCCTTAATATATGCGTTAAAAGAAATAAAATATTTATAATAAATAAATGTAGAAAATATGAAGAAAACTACATAGAAGACAAAATGTTATGTTATTTGGCAATTAAAAAAAGGGCATATGACTCTATTGCTCAGAGTTCATAATATGTTTGAGTGCCAGACCTGTGAGATCCAGAATTAATCCTGGAACTTGCTGCTTCTAAACTGGATCCTCTACCAATTGTAACAAACCACACAGAGGGTTTGGTAATTAACATTAGTAATATAATGGGATTTACATCAGAATGAGGAATCCAGAATGGATCCTGGTAAGGAATCTTCCAGGTACTTCCTGATCCCAAATCATTCTACCAATTGTGCCAAACAGTACAGGGTATTTGATAATGAACATTAGTAATAAAGAGGGATGTCCATTAGAATAAGGAATTTTTAATAAAATCAAATGCATTCAGGCAATAATAAAGCTGAACTACTTTTTTGCAAGAACTACCTTTTCTGCAGATGTTTTCATAACCAGTCCTTTATCGCATTAGCTTAGAAAGAAGGCAATTATTTATAGTTGAATTATAAAAGCAAATGATATAGTAAACATTACATAAGGAATTTTAGACAGGTTCAAACAGAATTAAAAAGAAAAAATACAACTTGAAAAAAAAAAAAGAAAACAAATTAAACTATGTAAGATGAAATGAGATGGTTTTCACTTCATATGAGAAATGTTTGGGAGATTATAGTTTATGAACGCAACAGCACATAATTGTGAAAATAATTTTTGAATTGATTAAATGAAGACAGTTTCCGAAAAATTGGGTACGGCAAGTATCAAAATCTGCAAAATAATTAGATGGTAAATTCATTTACTTATATTGTAAATAAATAGAAAAGAAATCCATAATTGCATTATTATGCCCTGACTATTATGCCTTAATTGTTATGCTGACTATTATGATGTCTTTTATGCCTTGTGGGCTTCAACATAGTAGTGGCATGTCAGACTGAAGTGTAGGTCCTAGATATTCGAAATCTCGAGCAATAAGGCGATTCGATTTTTTTATTGCGCTATTCATCATCATCATCAACCATTATCAATCTACTGCATGAGGAAGATCTCTCCAAGTTCAATCCATCTCTTATCTTTAGCTTCTCTTCTCCACATCACCCCTGCACACTTCCTTATTTCATCCATCTCTCACATGTAGTCTCTTTCTGGGTCTTTTACAATCTCTTGGAATCCAGTTTAAGATTTCAATTGTCCATCTATTATCATCTCTTCTAGTAATATGTCCAACCCAACTCCACTTCAGTCTTTTAATTTTTTCAATGTCAGTAACACCTGTTTGTTTTCTTATCCGTATATTGCGTTTTCGATCTTTCTTGTTATTCCCAACATGCATCTCTCCATACTTCTTTGAATGGTCTGAAGTCTCTGTATTGCTCTTCTATTAAGTGTCCAAGTCTCAGATCCATTAGTAAGAAATTATAACAAATTATTTCTGGTAATGGCTTATTTTTAAAAGAATATATATCACTTCAAATTTAATTTGCTTATACACCAGTCAAGGCCAAAAGTTATATCAAAATATTAGTTTTAAACTCACATTAAAAAAATATTGAGTTAGTTTATTATTTTCCCCCATTGAAAGCGAGATATCACAATCAGTACGATATAAAAAACTGTTTACTTTACAAAACAGATTCCATCTCATCACATTAAGCAAACAATTGAGCAATCAAAGTTTTAAAATGTTAATTTTTCAATTTAATATAAAGTTCCAATTATCAAATTGAGTTTGCTGGGGAAAGCAACAAATGGAAAATAGAAGAAAATCAACTCTTTTTAGAAAAACATTCACATTTATGCATGGTTGGGCTTTTGAAGATTTTAAAATTATATGAAATAACATGCAAAACGAAAAATAAAGAACAAACATAAAAAAAAAGAAATTCACACTTGCAGTATTTCATTTCTCTCTTTTCAAACAGCGCAAAGTTTTCAACAATAGAAAGCCGAGCGAATCCCCTCCCCCCCCCCCACGGAATTTTTTTTTTTTTAATTGTAAAACGATGACGTGAAAACTAAAATAATTAATTTTTCTGATAATTATTATTATTGTTGTTGTTGGGAAAAAAACTATTATTATGTTCACTATAAAAAAAGAAGAATCGATCATTGGACCTCCCGATCTCACGTCGGATACTTCCGATCCCAAGTCGGACACTCCCGAACCCAAATCGGATACTCCCGATCCCAAGTCGGACATTCAACAACTATACAAGCCGCGCAAAGTACATTCATTATTACCACTAATAATAATTCTTTTAATGAAATCACCTTTTTACTGTATGCCATCTTTTACCATAATATTATAAAATGTTTAAATATATATACATAATTCTAATATAATAAAGATATATATTACATTTTATTTTATATATATATATAAATAAAGATCAAGTAAAAAGACTATAAATACAGACAAGATCTCTTCAACATTCCTTTATGGAAAATATTCACTAACAAAGCTAGCAAAATACTGAATGATAATTAATAATTTATTAGTCATTCATTATACTAGAGATTATCCACTTAATAAATAATATTTCGGTAGTGTAATTTTCACTACACCCCTCTCATGCAAAGTAGGGACTGGTTTCTATCCGCTTTTAACATCTTGTGGAAGGATGTAATCAAAAACACATGACTAGACATGTGAAAAAAATATATGATCCTCAAGATTCACATTTTGTGTTGAAACAGCACTCATCGGTTAGCCCAGATCACAATATTTCACAAATACCTTCATCATTGTTCAGTATATATTTATTGGAAATTACATTAATTTAAATGATAAGTGCCAAACTTACTGCTCTCACAACTTTGACACAAACCACTTGATGGAAGTATATTAATAATTTTTATTAGTCATTCATTAGACTAGAGATTATCCATTTAATAAATAATATTTATGTAGTGTAATTTTCACTTCACAGCTCTCACACAAGGTAGAGGCTAGTTTCTATCCACTTTTAAGACCTTGTGTGAGAGTGGTCTAGTGAAAATTACACTGTCATTCACTGAATGATAGTGGTTTATGATAGTCATATTCTTTTTTTGTTTTATCCTCCTATTCAAAAATATCTAAATTCTTATTCACTATTCAATGAGTCTAAAACATACTTAGATTGAACCTAGTTAATCAGTGAAAGATACACTTACAAAAGAGCTTTTCTAAGAGTTAGTAATTTGTCAATACATACAGCTGTGTGAACTACAACACACAAGTAAATATGGAACATAATATTTCAATAGATATTATTATCCTCTCTTCTTCATGAATACTTAATTTAAGGTGATGCTCTAATCAACTAGTCTAAATGTCATCAAATTTACATGTGGATATGTAAATGTTAATAATAATAGTAAATCTATTCTTATAACTTTTAATAATCAGTAGATGCTAGGTGATAGTTGTAAATCTCTATCCAATGTTGTCCTGTCTAAACATTCTCAGACTAGTTTTTAACTTTTGGCTTTTGTCAATGAGAAGATTTTAGAATTTTTTGGATCTAATGCATCTTTCTTCTTCAAGTAATATGATCACTAGTTGGTCATGTGGTTGTGAATAAGATATACTGCATTAAATTGGATTAATAACATAATATATGATGCATTAACTTGGATTAATAAATGGCAAACTGCTAGCAACTATGACCAAGATGGTTTCTCACTTGACTTAGTATCTTAATACCTTTAATTGAATAAATTTTTGGATATCACCTATGTCCATTGCAAGATCTTCTGTTAATCCATGGCAAATATCAATTGTATCTTAATTTCTGTAAAACAACCTATTTTAAAGGTGAATTTTAATGTCAAAAACATAAATTTATTTTTCCTTTAATATTAAAATTGTATACCTTCAATAATTCAGCTACAAATACAATCATTTTCCAGTTCAAGAGTAAATTATCACAAAAAAAAAAAATCAATGTATGCGGACATTTTTTTATTATTTTCATTTCTCTCATATCTACTAATATTTTGAGAGTCTCATGACATAGTGGTTAGCATATTGGTATGCCATGACCAGAACCTGGAGTGTGAATCCACTAGGTAAACTCTGAACTTTATAGGGTTAGGAGTTTTACTTCAGATGGACAGACCATAAATGACTCAATCATACAATAGAGGTCAGTATTGTCATCTAGCGCTTGCATCATAATCGGCCATCCTAATGATGGATGAGTACCATAATCTTATGGATGTTTAATCTCATGTTTACTTTTAACTATTATGTACTAATAGGTTTCTTAATAATATCTGTATTACGAGCAGAAATTTTACAAGTTATTTCATTATTCATAAGCTTGATTCTTAATATATATTTGTTCTTATTTTTATTTCATTCTGCCTTGCTTCCTTCTATTTGTTTTATTTATTTTGTCTTAAGATCTTATTATTAATATCTACTTACATTGAGAAGCAACAATTTAGGATATTAGCAGTAAATAATGCCAGTCACATCAATATGCATGGAAGGACCAACCTAAACTATGTATCCGTAATATGTTGAAACATTTAGAAATGCCAATTATTGCACATAACACTATCTAATGTTCTATAATGAAAGTAAAATAACAACAATAGCAAAATAAAAGATAAATAAAACAGGATAAAATTATCACATAGAGATTCAATATAAGTTCAAAAAATTGATTACATAACAATAGCAATATACAGAATAAAATAAAACATACACTATACAACTTTATATATACTACTTCATATAATTTTCCATTCATTTTCAATTGATCAGTATATATAAAGTTGTAAATATAAAGCTGTATAAAGTACTATTTATTTTGTATATTATTATTATATAGGTAATTCTTTGAAATTATATAATTATTTATTGAAGTTTTATTTTATTACTAATTGCTATTTTACTTCAATTATAGAACACTAGATGGTATTCTAGCTGCAAAAGTTGGTTAATGTTAAAATAGATGCTTAACATTTGAAAAGGGCAGAAAATCAAATACTGAAAAAGGCATTTTATGTATAATTATTATTACTAATATATATATAGCTATTGTATTTTTTTTTATTTATTATAATATATATGAAAGAATATCAGGAATGGACCTTATTAACTTTACGACTGGTTGAACCAAACTATTTCGTCTTTTGGCTAATTTACCCCCTAGTGAATTTTTTCATAAGTATTATATGTTAAAATGTATGTAAAATAGTATATTTTAGTATAATAATTTTTTCCCAAAAAATTCTGCACTAAAAGGTGAGAAATTCAAAATTCCAGCTTTATCAATAGACATAAGCCCTGCCCTGTCATGTTCAGTCATTGTCTCTTGCCAAGACTGTTTTACGACAATGCAATTTCCAATGATGCAAAAACATGTTTATTTGCAAATTTATTACGGTTTAAAATTTTTTTTTTAAAATAATTTGCATTATATTAATCAGATATCAAGAAATATAAATTATTAATAACTTACTTTGACTTGAAATACTTTATTTTTAAAAATATATTATATTAGCAGCTAAAGTAAATATGGCCTCAAGCAGATTAAAATATTCTAGCTTTGACAGTAAACAATCTACATTATATTTACAATAAGAAAATCTCGTAATTTAGCAATAAATATTAAAAAAATTTAAACTTTTAAAGCATAATTTGTTAGATATAAGAGAAATAAATAAATATTCGTTTACGTTTTTAAAAATAATGAGAAACAAAAAATATTTCATTGATTTTATAAACTGAAAATAATCTTTCTAGTAACGATGACTTGTAATGTCTTTGTTTTGATTATAACCTCATTTTTTTAATATTTACAAAAATAAAATGTGAACATTTAAAATTTATTTCAGTAGTAAAAAAAATATCTATCAAATAAAATCAAATTTGTTATTTTCTGGTAAGTAATAATCATTTTATCATAAATTTTACGTTGATGTGTGAGACAAAGAAAAACGTCAGAAATGCTGAAATGTAAGAGGTGTGATGCTGCAATTTGAAATGGTTAATTTCCATTTTTGATGTTACTACATTAAATAATCAAAATTCCTGTTAGGTAATATATCTAGAGTTTTTCTATCAGATCTTAATACATCTTAATTTTCTATTCCTTTCAAAAAGCTTGTCAGCTATCTATATCTACATAAAATCAACAAAGCATAGAATATATATATATATATATATATAATTATACCATCTAAAAAAAGTTATAATAATCAAACTAATATGAAAAGAAAATAGAGATTACTCAATGGTTATATATATATATACCTTCATAGTAATTAAGAATTTAGACACATTGATCAGCTTAAAATAAAGAACATAAAAGCAAAAATTTAAAAAAAAAGTTTTATACTCATGTAAATTCACTAAAAAGCAAAAAATAACTTTTTTTTATTTCCACTATATTCTTAGTATGATGTGACAAAAAATAAAAGCATGGAGTAAAAAATATTTTAAATAAACTTGCAAATAACATCCATTAACTTTCTAGTTATCGCTGAGTAGTTTGAAAGTTTTCTTAAACAATTCTTTGCTCTAAGCCTTTATTTTTGATTACATAATAGAAAGAATACTGTGAAAATAGAAACAAATGTATTTTTTTACTTTTTCGCACATTTATGTAAATAAAAGCATTTTTAACACTTCAAGGGGGTTTGATGCTTATTTGCATCATTGACTTTACGTCGCTCAAAATCCATCATTTTTTTTAGCTATAGAGATCCTTATATGCTTGTTGTAAAGCTTAGCAAAAGTCCTGTAAGATGCTTCCCTCTCTTGAATTATCAATATTAGGGGTGTTTTTATTCTAACAAATGAAGAAGACCAACACTGATTGGCTGGGCCATCCAGTCACAATACATTCTCAACGCTGATTGGCTGATGATGATTTGGTCAAAAAGAGACCAAGAAATATTTTTCACCGCTGAAAATGAAAATATATGTTTTAGAGTGGTTTTTTTTATTATTTTTCATACATATTTCAAATTATTTTCATAAAATCTGCTGAAAATATAGTTATTTTACAAAAGTAGTAAGGTTTTATTAAAAAAATGTATACTGTACACGATCGTAAATTGAAAAATAAATCAACATTAGCAACAATTTTGATATCCTGTCAAGAGTTTAGATTACACGAAGTTGTTTATTTGAGTTTAAAACAAAGATTAATGTTTTAGAATATTTTTCTGGCATTTATTTAAATATTATAATAATGTATTTTGGTTAAAATATGTTGAAAATATAATTATTTTTAGAAAAAAACGCTAAGATTTTACTAAAAAGTTCTTCACTTTTTCATAACGTAAATCTGGGAGGGATATAAATGATGTTTGCATTGCTTGTAATTTGCTACAATCATTTCTTTGATTTTTCTGCTTTTGAATATTTCTATAAAATACAAATAAAAATATATTTTTGAAATAACTTTCGTTTACTTTTCTAACATTACAAATAATTAATATACTTTTTGAAAATGAAACTAAAATTAATATATATTAAAAGATGAAAATATTTCTATCAAAGAGTTTGTCACTTGACCAATTAAAACCAATTAAAAGTTTCAGAGTTTTACTTCATTTGACCAATAATAGAAATGATCCATGAAAGAGTTACTACTTTTATTTTCTTTCTAGTTTTATAGAGACACAGAAAAGAAGAAAGTTTATCACCAGATGGCAGTGTTATGAAGACTACAGAACACAACTTATAGAGATGAGTAGGAATTCAGGTAGATCATTATATATGAGTTTTGTAGATGTAGAGAAAGCATATGATAGAGTAAATAGAAATAGATTATGGGTAAGGTTAGCCAATTTGGGAATGGATGAAGCTTAAGTAAATATTATTAAGAAATTATATGAAAATAATTATTATACTTACCAGTTAGGGGATATAGAATCAGTTAAAGTTAAAAATGGGGTGGGATTAAGGCAAGGATGCCCTAGTCACCTATTTTGTTTTTGTTGTTTTTGAGTGAAATGGAGAAAGCAATAGAAAGACTAGGAAGAGGGGTAGAGATACCATTATAGGTGGCAAGGGAGTATATATTTTGTCGGGTCTTTTTTTTGCAGATGATATCTTTTTGTGTGCAGAAAGAAGAGAAGATATGGAAATTATGTTGAGGATATGTGCAAGGGTAGGTAAAGAGATGGGGATTAAATTTAGTGAAGAAAAATCAAATATAATGATGGTTAATACTGGGGAAAGAGATGTAGAATTTTTATTGGGGGATATAAAGTTAAGTGTGGTGGATAGATATAGGTATTTGGGAATCATCTTATGTAATCAGGAAAATTGCTTGGATGAATGGGAGAAAAAATTGATAAATGAAGCAAAGAAAAGAAAGGGTTTGGTAAAGAAACTAACAGTATTTTCATATAATAAATATGATGTAGCTAGAATAGTATGGAAAGGAGTTGCAGTAGCAGGGTTAACATATGGTAATGATGCATTATGTGTTAGTAAAAGGGTTTTACATTATTTAGAGAAAGTACAAAGGGAAGTAGGAAGACATGCATTAGATGCAGAGATGTGGACAGCAAAAGAGGCAATTCAAGGAGAAATGGGATGGTCAAGTTTTTATATGAGAGATGCAAAAAATAAAATGAAAATGTTTGGTAGGTTGCAGTTTATGAATAGTAAAAGAATAGCAAAAATAGTGTTCAATTGGGTTATGAGTAAAGGGCAGGTAACAAGATGGGTGAGAAAGGTAATGCGGTATGCGAAAGATTTGAATAAAGAATTTATATCAGTATACTTGTATAAAAGGTGGGATGATTGTGTTAGGAGGATTGTTGAGTGTTATAGTGGTAAGAAATGGGATAAAAGAATAAAAGCATTAATAAAAAATAAGGAGTTGGAGAGATGGAGAACTAGTATGGAGGGTAAGAAGAGTTTAAATATATATAGAAGTAAACGGAATATTGGATGCGAGTTAATTTATGATAATAGTAAGGAAAGTAGTTTATTATTTAAGGTTCGAACGGGATCTTTAGCAACAAGAAAATATACATATAAATGGAAAACTATGGATAATTTAGTGTGCAGATTGTGTAAGGAAGGTATAGAAAATATTAACACCTGTTAATTGAATGTAAATGCTTGAAAGCAGAAAAGGTACAGATAATGAAGTTATGGGAGGATAGATATGAACAAAGAGACTATACAGAAAGTGAGTTATTAGTTTTTATGTTGGGTTTGTGAAGAGATAAGGGGGATTTAGATATAAAGGTCATAGAGTTGACAAAGTTTATGTTGTGGAAATGGGATGGGGCAGAATATGGGATGACTTAAGAGTGGGGAATGGAGAATAAAATAGCTAACAGGTTTATCTGGGCATAATTTCTGAGATATTCTTGACTTCGATTAAGGAGAAGCCAAATACATCACATCAACATCACACATCACTGTTTAAGATTTGGACAGGATCTTTAGCAACAAAGGAATACACACATAAATAGAAAAGTGTGGGTGATTTAGTCTGTAAGTTATGTAAGGAAGGCATAGAAAATATTAGGCATCTGTTAATTGAATGGAAATGCCTGAAAGCAGAAAAGGTACAAATAATGAAGTTGTGGAAGAATAAATCTAAACAAAGTGATTATATAGAAAGTGGGTTATTGGTTTTTATGCTGGGTTTGGGAAAAGATGAGGGGGATTTAGATATAAAGGCTATGGAGTTGACAAAGATTATGTTGTGGAAATAGGATGGGATAGAATAGAGAAGAATATGTAAAAAACTTAGGATGGGTAAGGGAAAGGGAAGGTAAAATGGCTAACCCGTTTCTCTGAGCATAGTGGTTGAGAGATTCAGGACTTTGTTTAAGAAGTCACAGTGCATATCACATCACATCCTACATAAAATTAAAATTTTAAATTTAACACTAATTTTCCATTAGAATTGACTGCAAATTCTATAAAAAAGTATTGCCATTGGAAACACATATGTATTCAAAGTTTCAATTAATTTGGAAATGGGTAATAGATGAAAATTGATTACAAGATTTCTCAGAGACAAAAACAGACAGTTAAATAAAAGCATATTTAAAAAAAGCCCCTGCTTCCTTCTAACAGTTGCATTTGCTTTCAAGTTTTATTTTGGATTCGTTAAAAATAGTTAAGCATGTACATGCTTAATATATATATATATATATATAAAATTAAGAGCGTGCTAATAGCTCTAAACAAACTTTTTTTTTTTTATTTATGATAAATGCTACTACAAGAGAAGGCATTCAAATCATTTTTATTTTAAATGGTCCCCATCCCCAGACCGGTTTCGACCTATGGGTCTCTTCAGTGAGGAGTTGGGACATTAGATCTAAAAAACCAACTCAAGCAAAGCATTTATCTAAAAGATAATTGTTAGAAGAAGATCTGAAACTTTTAGACACCTACATGTCTTTAAAGTCAGCTCTCCAACTGAAAAAATCATATGGGACTGAACTTAATTCAGATACCCCATATATTAGTAGGCTTAGCTCTTTAATTTAGCTAAAGCCACAACAGCAAAATAATAATAGTAATAGTAACAAGTCAGATGTCACATGACTTATATATAGCTTGCACTTACAAATATGTAAAATTAAGAGCGTGCTAATAGCTCTATATATATATACTAACAATTACAACAATTTCTTTTAAAAATATAATATAACAGAGTGTCCAACAAGTCGATCATGATCCATCAGTTGATCGCAAAGCTATGTTTAGTCGATCGCGAGGACAATCTGGCAAGAGCTGTCGGGTAATGAGTGACACAAATTAAGTCAAGATTTTGAAGTTTTTTTGTTATTTTTGTTTTTGCTCTAAATTTTTTTCAATTCTAGATAGGTGAAGTCCATTAAGCCATATCATTATTGAAAATAATATTTGTAATCTTGATTTACAATAGTCAAATATGTTTAAAAATACATATATACAAGCAACAAAGATTACAAATTATAAAATTATCATAGAAAAGCCTTTTTCGGCAAATTATGTTTTTTTGACCTTTTCAATATGTCTCCACGATTTAAAGCACATACAGCGACATCTATATCAATACATGAGAGAAGACAGATAAACAAATGGATATCTGACACGATCTATTATGTGATTTTTTTTTCTCACTACTACTACAAAATTACTCTATTATATATATATTGAATGGATATATATCCACATATATTAATTAATTAACTATCCATTTTTTATCCATTAACCACTTAAGTGTTCTTGATTATATTAAAAATGTTAATAGACGTAAAATATATGAAACAAACTATATTATGTATAATAAAAATAACTGTATGAATATATATAAAACATCCATTAAGTTAAATAATAAGTGGTTAATGGATAAAAAATTAGTTAATTAATTAATATATGTGGATATATATACATTCAATATATATAATAAAGTAATTTTGTAATAGAATTGAGAAAAAAAAAATCACATAATAGATCGTGTCAGATATCCATTTGTTTATCTGTCTTCTCTCATGTATTGATATAGATATCGCTGTATGTGCTTTAAATCGTGGAGACATATTGAAAAGGTCAAAAAAACATAATTTGCCGAAAAAGGCTTTTCTATGATAATTTTATAATTTGTAATCTTTGTTGCTTGTATATATGTATTTTTAAACATATTTGACTATTGTATACTTGAAGTGCAACATAAAAAAAGAATTGGTTTTAATTCTGATTCTTTTTCTGTATAGTAATCTTGATTTAATGTAGCTAATTTGAATTAATAAATATTGTTAATAAATTACTCATGTTGCTTTAGTTCCCCTGGACATGAGTTTTTTGGCCCGTTAAGCAATTATTTTTTACTAGGTAGATATATAAAAATAGTAGGTATTTCACACCTCTCTCCACTTAGACTACGTCTATGACAACAAGTCAATCACATATGACAACAAGTCGATCGCAACACATTTTTAAAATAAAAAGTAAATCTTATGAACACAAAAGTTGGCCACACCTATAATATAATGAAATAAAATAAAAAAAATAGTGCAGTAATAAATAGAGAGTAATCACATCAAATCTGATTGCATAAAATATAAAAATGGCTGACTGAGAAATAATTCATGACAGTAACTCAAGTAGGAAGATGTGCGCACATAAAATTTATAAATTCATAAATTTAAAATAGTAGCAAACTCTTCGCACATTAGTACCACCTAGTGTAAGCTTTAGTAATCAATGGATGTAAAAAGGTTCATGCATAAAATCCTTATCTAGTGCCTATTCATCCAATGTCACCAGACTAGTTTCTAGCTTGTGGCTTTCATCAGTGGAGAACCTTGTATCTGAGAGCTCTGCACCTAGATTTTAGGATGTAATGCAACTTCCAGCAGCCCATTTTACCTATTTAGTCAAACTATAAAGCTATGAGCTCAAGATAAACACACAATATTGGTTTTAATCCGAGCTCATTATAGTCAAATCTGAACCCAATTCAGTATCTATATATTTCTGGGTCTTGGTTTTTTAAAAACCAATCACCATCATCCTATGGGTAGGATTAATATAAAAATACTAAAACATCTCATAATCATCATTTCCTATGCATTACTGTATGGAGAGTTCGACACTGTTTTAACAGATTGTGTAAGCATAGGAAATGGTGATCATGTAAATTCATAAAATTACATTTTTCTATTTTTTAATTAATAATTTTCTCATTATACATTACTGAAACCATGGATGGTATTTATGAATAGGAATCAACTATGTTACACTCTTATGAAGTTGTATTTTAAGGATAAGAATGAGAATTTTTGCGTAATGTAAGTTTTGGAAATTTTTTCCCCAAATTCCATCAATACGGCTGTAAATTTTATAGACTCTATTATCTAACGCAAACTAAAATTATATGTTACTAATAGTACATTGCGGTCAAATTTAATAAGGACAAAAATGAAAGATACTTAAATAACTAAAAACATCAGTCTGCATGAAAGGAGTATAATTAAATAGTCTGTTAATCATAAATTCTTAGAAAATAGAACTATCGGAAGTGACGGACCGAGTATTATACATGTAGCTTGAACACTAAAGTCCGCCATTGGTGATAAGTTATGAAAGAAAGCAAACAGAATAAAATCCAAACTTAAAATTAAAATCTTTATTAATATTTCCTTGCAGTCATTCCTTAATTACAGTACTTGTATCCCAATAAAAATTTTAAAACAAATAAATAAATAAAGCATTTAAATTCAAACTATTTCCATTGATGTGTGTTTTTTTATTAATTATGAAAATTTCAAAATAGCGTGCGTAATAGGAGGAAAGGAGAGATTCCTTATTTAAAATTGGCAAAGTTTTCCAAAATATTTCCACATCTAATAAAACCAAGTTGAAACTGAGTAATAAAATTCTTACAACAAATAATTTATCTTTAACTTTGACACAGCTGTTTCTAGAAACCTGTCAGTGATGTAAAACACTAACAAAAACAAAATCGCACTATTGTTTTTGTACGGTAATAATGTGTGGTTTTGTTAAACACTAAACACATTTTATTAAATAATAATTATAAGTGTTTAGAAGACATAACGCCGCAGAAAGATGAATTACGATAACAAGTTTTTTTTTTTTAAAAAAAAAGTAATAACAACTATAATTACTTACAAACATTAACTTAATTTACGTTGTTGTGAATCAATCATTGACTAACAGATGGTAGAACAAATCTAATAAAAAATATAAACCTGAGAAAAAGGTAATAAGGATTTCTTTAATTTTAACGGAGTTAAATTTCATAATTCCGTTAAAGATATAAAGCAACAACATCCTACACTAAATCAAAAATATAAATAACATCACAGCTCAACATTTATATGGAACGTCATTATTTTCTTAAAGTACAAACAATTATAATTGTGATGCAACTGTTTCATATCTAGTTCTTATTTTGATGACATGGATTCGAATCCATGACAGGTCAAGGAAAGTTGGATTTTTCCTTTTCCATGTTCTAATTAGATTTGTGATTTTTATTCCAGGCAATAGCTAACAAAACCTACTATTCAATATTGGACAGTAAATCTTTATCTAATTATTCATAGCTAAAGGGTAAAATAAAAATAAAAAACTATTCAGAACTCTTAATAATAAATTATCAAAAAACTCTTAATAATAAGAAGTTGGCGAGCCTGGATAACAATTCCTTTTCTTTCAATAATTAGGGAGCTATTTGCCATGAGATGGCTATTGACAGGTTATATTTTTTTACGCTAAGAAAATATATATCAAACATGAACGGATCGCAACTTAAATGGGCTAGTTCAACACAATCTCAGACACCAGCAATCGCACAGCTGCCTCAACAGACACCAAGACCATTATGAAATAAGAATCAAATTATGAAGAAACTATAATGAATGCAATATGTAAATGCCCGATTATATAAATTAATGACATCAGCAAGACCATGGCTTGATAAATGGAATATTTTTAATGATGATGATGGTAACAACAACAACAATAATAATAAAACAATTATTAATAAATAAGTATGGCTATTCCAACTTCAAAAAACAAGTAATGACTCTACAAACCAATCTGAACCAACTTCAAAAAACAAGTAATGACTCTACAAACCAATCTGAACCACAAATATGTCCACGCACAAAACAAGCTGCTCCATTTTTCTGTTTACTTGATATTTTACAATATTGTCATTTAGTTTCCTCTACAGAAAACTTTTCTTTCTGAAATACTTTAACTCCATCTCTAATTGTAGCTCTTCAACCTATTCTATTCTCTGCCATATCTTCTCAAAGAAAACAATTGACATTACACTTCTTCAGAATGTTCTTGAAATAATCCTTATAATATAGATGGAGTTTACCTTTCCCACCAAATGTATGCTCAAGTTCACCATAAAACAGCATTTGAAGAAGTCTTCAAATATTC
This sequence comes from Epiperipatus broadwayi, assembly GCA_028023455.1. Lineage (NCBI taxonomy): Eukaryota > Metazoa > Onychophora > Udeonychophora > Euonychophora > Peripatidae > Epiperipatus > Epiperipatus broadwayi. The sequence goes on along the minus strand of JAQFVV010000054.1, from coordinate 4,534,456 downwards.
ATTCCTTACATATACAATCTAACAAAAGTGTTATTTTAAATGACAATAATACTAAGAAGAAGAAAAAAGCAATGCTAAGCTGTTTATTTCATTTACAGTAAGAAAACTTGTAAAAAAAAAAAGGCATACAAAAGCCTTTGTATATGAGTTACCAAGAGAACTATAGATTCACCAGAGATTAATAGAGAAAGAAAGAAAAAATACCAATGAAAAAAGTTTACTTTTTTGCCAGATAAGAAAAGATGTTGCTTTGACAAATTTTATTTTAAAAAATATCAATCATCCAATGGTGATCTGTCCCAAAGATAGATCCTGAAAGGAGTCACACAATTTATTCAGCCATTTCACCATTCTGTTCTTTTCTTTGCCCAGATATTCAATTTCACATATCCCTTACCTTCTGCCATCTAGCCAGTTCAATATTCACCATCCAACCTTTTTGTTTTCATTCACCAGTCCCTTCAAAACTTTCTTCAGTATATATCCAATCCAGTTCCTCTTTCTACATCTACTCCACTCAATCAATCTTCTTTCTTGGTTCACTCTTTCCCAAAACTTCCTCATTCATCATATCATTCATACAAATAATTTTCTACATTCATCTCCTTGTCTACATCTCAAAAGTTTTTAATGCTCTGTGTAGTCTAGTACAATTATGGACTGATTCACTCTGGAATGTGGTTTCTAGGATTGGTTCTGGTACTGTTACTTCCAATACTGGACTTCTTATGAACCCTCAAGCAATAAAGCCATTCAAATATACATAGGCCCCTAATTTATTTCTAAATTTTTTACTCCCTGCTCATGGTTCATAACCATACAAAAATACACTTCACTCATAATTATGGTGCACAGCATTGGAAATGCATTAAGCTGAGCGGAAAACAAAAAACATCAAAGAAAAAATAATTATACACTTCATAAAGCATGTCATCATACATATGCAAAATATTTAGTTCTTAAAATTAATATTTTTCATTAATCCTCTTTTCATTTAACAAAAGCAATCAGATGGCTAATTACTTAGGGATTGACTAATACTTGAGCACCAAAAGTGAACAGTTTGAGTTACTTCTTGAGTTTGTTATACAGTATGTTAAATCAATCAGTAATACTGTATTCTAATATACTGTTATTACTGCTTTTTTATATAAAATATTCTTTAAGCAGATAATAATCCTCATTAAAAAATGAAATATTTTTATTATCAATGAACATTTCCTGGGTGAATCGGACAACATTGTAAAACTGGTTAATGCAGATTATAGTTGAATATTCTATGTACTTCAATTCAAATATCTTAGATCCAATGCAAACATTATAACTTATGTTTAAAAAATGGCAGTCTTAAGACTTAAAGATTCCATGATCAGTTCCCAAATGAAGGAGATATGAATAAAAAATTCCATTTCATAGTTTTAAATGAAATACATAAACTTCTAAGCTATTGTACTCAGTTTTCATTTTAATGTTCAGAAACCAATTTGGCCTTCCAAGCAACTGATCATATTATTTTTACATGGCATTAATCAGTATTTTAAACCCATGTCCAAATATTTTCAATAAAAGAAAAACTCAAGAAATTACTTGTCCATGAAGATGTTTAAAACCTGAAGAACATTAAATATTTATAACATAAGAAGGATTATTTTTATTCAAAACTTATTAGCTGGTTGGCTTTCCTCAACACAATGTGCACTATATCAGCCTAAATTATTATTAAAGATGCTTTTCAACTAGACCGACAATAATTTCCAAATATCTTATATATCTTCTGATAGTTCTTCAATCGTCAAAGATGTAGGCAAAGTACTAATTTCATAAATGCTGCCTAGCTATTATCCACTGATATCTTGCAGTTCCATAATAGTTGCTGAAAACCTGGAAAGCTGCTAAAATTTAATTTATTCATAATATAATTAAGTCTTATAAAATTTTTAATAACGGAGGCTTTTGTTGGAAGTATAATGACATTATAATTTTTAACGTTGTATTTCTATTGGTTCTAACTCTTCTCTTTACAATTAATCATATTAGAACTACTTTAAAGTGATAGGTAACCATCTTAGGCCAACAACTGTCTTTTATAAACCAAAAATAATATCACTCAAGAATTAATATCAGAAGGGCCAAAACTGCTACCAATCTGAGGACCTTAGACTCCAAAATCTGACACTTTATCATTGTACAATCACATAGGGCAAAGACAATAGAATGTCTTTATTGCTCAAAATTCATAAAAATTTCAAATTCCGGACATGCCAGAATTGAAATAAATTGGAGAACTTTAGACTTCAAAATCTTACACCCTATTACTTTACTAAATCATACAGGGCAAAAATAATTGAATGATTTTATTGTTTAAGAGTTCATATGAAGTTCAAATGCTGGAAGTGCCGGATTTGGAATTGATTTGAGGGCCTTATGATCACTGCATTAAACGATGTAAGGCAAAATGCTGGAAATACCAGATTTTGAATTGATTTGAGGGCCTAATGCTCACTGCATTAAAACCATGTAAGACCCATCAGCTACTAGAAGTGCCTTATGCTCACTGCACTAAATCATGTAAGGCACAATCTTTTTAATGTAATAAATGTTAATCCTTTATGAAACTTGCCCTGTTGTGACATTTTATTCGTTGAAATATATTTTACTATCTTTTAAATGTAATATTAATTTCTTATTCACCTGTAAATGCAATTCTTTTAGGTATACATGCTTTTATAACGTAGTTTTTATTTCTTTTTTTAATATGGCTAAGTGCATTTCGGTAATGAGCACCATAACCATAGCTCTCATGTTTCATATTGTTGTGGTTTTATAATTCTTCCTAATTGTGCATCAGTGCATTTAAATATTCCATCTGCATGATAGTTAAATGCTGTTTTCTCTTTTATTTGTCATGATTTTGGGTATTGTGCATTTAAATATTCCATCTGCATGATAATTGAATGCTGTTTTCTCCTTTAGTCATCATGTTTTTATGGTTGGTTATAAACTGAGCTTCTTTTATGTTCCTTTTCCAGTCATCGCATACATGTTGACTGACCATAATTCGAAGATATTATTGTGCTGTCTTTCGTGATTCCATAACACAAACTTATATTCCAGCTTGTCTTTAACATGCTTTTATATATATATATATATGTGTGTGTGTGTGTGTGTGCTACACTACAAAAGGAAAAGACACCACAGATAGTATATGAGTTCCAGTAAATCATCACCAGTTGCACAGCAATATACTATAGAAATCAAGAATCAATATCGCAACCAGAATAGCTCAGCACTAATATTTATATAAGTGCACTTACTAATAACAACCTGGGATATAAGTCAGTGTTTTGGGCCATGAGAGACATCACAGTCACAGCTTTGATGCCTGGTCAGTCAACTTGGTGTGAATACAATGCAACAATCAGAGAATGAAAATAAAAGATGTTTGATTTACAGCCAACCACAAAAATGAGATAAAAAGAGAAAACAGCATTCAATTGGCATGCAGATGGAATATTTAAATGAACTGATTTACATATTGCGCATAAATAAGAGGGTCTATAAATAAAACAACAACAATGAGAAATATCAGAGCTATGATTATCACAGAAAGTGCACTCAGCTAAAGTAAGAAAATAAATAAAAACAGTCTCATAAAGTATATGCACATATATACACTAAAGAATTATCTTTTAATATATAAATGAACACAATAAAGCACTTTCTATTGCATTTGTTTCACAAAAGATATTAGACATTATATAAAGAGACTTTCCTAATGCTCTTAACAATAGTGGCCCATGAAATTTTAAAGCAATGCTGTTTTACTACAGTATCCCCATCAAAAAATAAACAAGAAAAACAACTCAGAGTGTTTCTAATTTTGCAACCACACAACCATTTTATTTTTCCATACCAATCATTGTTAAAAGATCCAATGAATTTTTTGTTTTTATTAATTGCAGTTTGACAGATAATGATATCTGGAGTAGATCGACCTTTACTTTTTAGTTAAATTTTTTTACGTGATGACAATTGTGAAAATATATTTTTTATACATTCATGACAATCTTTAACATATTTATTTTATTTTGTTATATTCTTTTGTAATAAATATTTATATGATAATTATAAAAATTAATTAAAATAAAGAAAACAGAATTGAATAAAAACAATAAAAATGTATTCGCTCTGAAAAGAAACGAGAGTAGATAAACATATCACTCGCAAATAACTACTGATGCTGCCACAGCTAGCAGCTCCAATGGCGCTAGTGTCACACATTGATAAGAACATATGAATATCAATAAAACTTGCTGAAATTCACTGAATGTGATGTTTCTGATACTGCTACAATCATCAGCATCTTTGACTAGAATCTCAAGCATCCGCTAAAAATAATTCTTTTTAAAAATGGTTTACATACTTATATTTTCATAATAATTATGCTAAATATTGTATGATTGTTATATTATTGATATTTTCAAGAACAAATTTGATCTAATTTTCGTACATTTGCTGGGGGTGCTGCTGCATCACAGCGCTTATGGATCAGCCACATCTGGTTCTTCTTATACATATATATATACTGTAGGTTTTCAATAAAAAATTTATGCGGAAGTTACTGAAAACCCTCAGAAAATTAGATGTAAATTAATACAACTTTGTCAATAAGTCAAAAATATAGTAGCCCACTTATACTAATATGCATTCAATTGATTGACTTCATATATGAGCCAGGCTTAAGTATTTTGTCCTTTGTCATTTATTGGTGAATTCTATTCATTTACATATAACTCGTTGCAATTTTTCAATAACTTCCAAATAAATTTCATCTACCTTTGAGCTAATGCAATTAATATTCAGTTCTTCAATAAAATAAATTATGTATTTGTGCTGTATAATTTAATATAGTGGAGAATGGCAGATTCTACTACTTAAGATCTTTGATTCATATCTTCTCTGTTACTGCCTGTGACTGAACATCTTATAAACTCCTAAGCAATTAACCATTTAATTTTTTTTTAATTATCAATTTGATTTTATTAATTTAATGAAATAGATTTTTTAAAAATATATTACTTTGATTAAAATTAAAATACATTAAGGCTATAACCTTAAGACTATTCACCTAGATGTGACAGTAGAGATCTGTACAAATCTTAACACAAGATTAAGACTTTAAAAGACAAGAGCGGCCACTCTTATCTTCGACCTACTTTTTAATTATATAGTTAATAGCTTCATGCTCTCAAATCAAAAATGCTTTTAGATTCACCTATATAATTAAAAAGTAGGTCAAAGATAAGAGTTGCCACTCTTGTCTTTTAAAGTCATTAATCTTGTGCTAAGATTTGTAGAGATCCCTACTGCCACATCTAGGCACAGTCTTAAGGTTATAGCCTTAATATATATTACTTGCATAATGAGTATGCATTTAACTAATTATTTATTACAACTTTTGATTAAAATTCTAAATTGTTATACATACAAAATTCAAATTTGTATACAAAATATTAAATGTTACAAATTTAAATAATATGCATATTATTCAAAAAATATTTTTGTAAAATTTCATTTCCAAAAAAATCTCTCTCCCATCCACATAACATCGGGTTTTAAAAAAATAGAGGGTTTGAATAGGAATTTTCAATCTATATTTATCCTTCACTCCATCTCAAACAACTGATACGCATGACCACACACATGTGAAAAAGATAAATGACCCCCAATATATGTATTTCAAGCAGAACCACACTCATCAGTTGGGCTAGATTATCAGTGCTCAGCTTATATTAAGATAGCAATTCCTTAAACTTTCAAGGACATACTTCACTCTTCTCATCCCTCCAACAATTCAACCATCCATTTCAATAAAAAACCAATGATAGAATGGTATGTGGGAGATTGTGATCTGGTCCAACTGATGAGTGCTGATTCTGCACAAAATATGAATATTGGTGATCATTTATCTTCTTCACATGTGTGTAATCATGTGTATCATTTGTTTCAGATGCAGTGGAGGATGAATACAGACTGAAAATTGTAAGTTCAAATCATTCTATTTACTCAAGTAAATCTCCAGTATATTGAATAAATAGGTTAATTAAACATTGGGTTTTGTTTTTATCGAAAAAACTGTTTGAAGTCCCTTTTTCTTTTTTTTTCTTTTTTTTTTATGAAACCAGCTAAATATGCATATATACAATTTTCTTTCTCATTTGCATAAAGTTTTAACTAACAGTTTGGTTGTACAAAAAATATAATTATCTAAAGTTGTTTTTACAGTGCATTAGTTTACAAAATTTTCAAAAATCTTTAGAAAGCCAGAAAATATATCAACAAATAAAATCTTTCTATTCAATCAAATAAATGTATTTTTTATTCATTTATTAGCTGGTTGGATATTTTTTAGAAAGGTTTCCATTAATGATAATCCAATCTACTTATAATACTTGCTGTGATTAATCAATCAATCATCTTGTTACTTTGATGGAATTATAATCCTTAGTGAAATTATATTAATATTATTTTAAGTAACTTTATAAAATGTTTTATGAGCTCTTACTTGTAAAATGTATTAAAGATGTATTAGTTCTTATAAGTAGAATATATTATTAAGGTTATATACATCTGTTAATGAAAATTCTTAATCATCATCATATAATATGCATGTGTTGATAACACTTCACAATCTAATTTTAAAAAAATTGTTAAATAACAGTCAGGCACAAACATTATTGGTGACAACATTTCCATTCATTTAATAGAGCGAAATTTTCTTTTTCTCAATTAGGAATCAATCTAGAAACTCAATTCTTAAGTCCGCTACTCTCAACTGTGCTAATTATCAACTGATTTTGGGTATTCGGGTAATTAAATTGTAATGTGCTACAATCAATAAACAAGTCTCTATAATCACTATCCATCATCGTCATCATCATAATTATCAACCACTGTCAATCCATTGCAGGATGAAGGTCGTTCCATATTCAATCCCTCTTCTCCGATCTTTAGCTTCTCTTCTCCACATCATCCCTGCACACTTTCTTATTTCATCCATCCATCTCACATGTGGTCTCTTTCTAGGTCTTTCACAATCTCTTGAAATCTGGTTTAAGATTTCAATTGACCATCTAGTATAATCTTTTCTAGAAATATGTCCAACCCAACTCCACTTCAGTCTTTTTAATTTTTTCAATGCGGTCGGTAACACCTGTTTGTTCTCTTAACACATATATTGCGTTTACGATCTCTTCTTGTTACTTCCCAATATCACTATCCATAATATAATTTGTTTTTACAAAAACTATGAAGCAGTAGCCGTAGTAGAAGCAGAGCAGTAGCAGTAATACATAGATGATATCTGTTCTCTTTGCTTCAGCAAAAAGAAACATTCCATTGCTTCCTTTGTTAATGTCCAGCATTACAAACACACCGCGATATAATTACATCAATTATCAGACCTTAAACTCTATCATTCTATAATTTAAATAACAGTATAAGCAGAGATATTCCCAAATAACAGAATAACAATATTTCTATTATTCCCTTTTTGGTTTTTGAGATATCGTTTCAGCTTTAATTCTACATCTCAAAACCTATAATCATCTTTTCTCAACAACTTAAAAAATATATAAAGATTAGAGACCAAGCTCAACAACCCACTGACATTTTTGCAGCCACAGAAAGCTTGGTATATTTACTACAACCACTGTAATTGTTTGACCTAAGCTAGTATAAATATATATAGTTTCAATGTATTAAAATATTTTTTTAAGCTCTACAAAAAGGTTTTTGAATTGTTTTTTTTGTCAATATAAATTGGGACATATGTTTATTAATGTCAAAGAGGATAAATTCTGTTATTAATATTATATTTGAATATGAGTATCATCTATATGCTGAACTCAGATGTAACAATATTGGCATCAACAAGAACTTTGAGCATTCCACTATAAAATTTTCGGTAATGTGAATGACTGAAGAGTTGGAGGATGGAAAAGATTGAAGCCTATCCATTAAAGTTTGAAGATGCGCCATCTTAATATTAACTGAACACTGATTATATGCATGGGTGAGAGATGATCTGGACCAACTGATAAGTGTTGGTTCAGCTTGAAATATTGGAGATCATTTACCTTTTTCACATGTATATGGTGATGGGTATTGGTTGTATAAGAGAGAATGGATAGCTGAAGGGAGCTTGAAGGTCTGAGTTCAAACCATCTAATTAATATATGTTGTAAATTTCATCTACTTAAGGTGTATTCTATAATTTAATGTAATTCTCATTTTTATCAATAAACTATTAGTAGTAAAGGTGGAATTAGTAGTAGTGGTAGAAGCAGCAGTAGTAATGGTAATAATAGTAATCATAATAATATTTATAATTATTATATGAATAGTTGCTCAGAAGTTTGTGTGCCTTTGAGTAACAGAAGTGGTGATCTCTTGTTTAATTCTATGTTTAATTAGTATAAACATCACATGATCGCCATTTCTTAAGCTTGCTTATAACTGTTATTAAAACAGGCAAAACTCATTATACATATTGCCACTCACAGCAAGCTAGAGTAATCAATGAATGCCAGAAGGCTTGTGCATAAAATCCCCATCTAGTGCCTACTCATCCAATATTCCCAGACTAGTTTCTGGCTTGTGGCCTTCATCAGTGAGAAGCCTTGGATCTGAGAGCACTGCACCTAGATCTTAGAATCTAATGCAGCCCTCCAGCAGCCACCTTTTATCTCCACTTAACTACAAAACTATTAGTCTTAAATTGAAAACACCCCAACATTTTCAATTCAAACCCATCAGCTTATATAGTCATATAGGTCTGAACTCATTTCAGTACCTATACATTTTGGTGTCTTTTGTTCTTTAATAACCATAGCCACCACTATCCTATTAGGCAGGATTGGTTTTAAGCCAATAAACCTCACATGAACACCATTTCTTATGCTTGCTTATAACTGTTATTAAAACAGGCAAAACTCACTATACGTATTGCCACTCACAGCAAGCTAGAGTAATCAATGAATGCCAGAAGTCTTGTGCATAAAATCCCCATCTAGTGCCTACTCATCCAATATCCTCAGACTAGTTTCTGGCTTGTATGGTGAGTTTTGACTGTTTTAATTAGTATAGTTATTTATGGAACACTGTGGTGGCATTGCTATGCTATGGTTTTAAATTGAGTTTTTTTTTTTCATCTTTAAACCTTTACAGTCATTTAATGCTTAAAAACTTGAATTAAACTACTTTGTTGACTACTGACATTTTCATATTTTTTTAGATATCTTCATATTTTTTAAACTAATAAATCACTAATATGACTCTAGTAAATATAGAATAAAAAGTCTCCTGAAAAAACTAGAGATTGCTAATTGTTTTGAATTTTTTGAATATGATTATTAAGAACCTCTCAAAATATTCTTAGAAACAGTCAGGGGGGAAATGTGTAATTTCTTAGTGCATATAATTATTTGTAATTATTTTTAGAAAATATTTTCATTAATATTGTGAAAAATAAAATATATTTGTTTCCACTTACATTTTTTTCCAAATATGTTTTTCTTTTAAAAATACATGTTAAGAACCTTGAATTAATGTTGAAATGGATGGAGAAAAATTACGGTCTTCACATTCTATCAAACAGCTGTGATTCAGAGTTTTTTTTTGTGATAATTTGAAAAATATAAATATAATTATCAATTCCAGATAAATATTTCATAATAATTTATTCTGATATAAAAATTGGAATTAATTTAATAAATATTTTGTTACTTTACTTTTTACAATAATGTTACGACAAAAAACCCAATAAAAAATAAAGCTATTATGTTCCCATTACGTATTTGACATTTTTATATTTATGTTATATTTGAAAAGTTCAAATATGATTTTTTAAAATTTGTATTGTTTGTAAACTTAAAATAAGTCAACTCCATCAAGTGTTGTTAGCTGAGAGGTCAGTGCTGCTACCTTACAAGCAAGCAGTTGTTTGCAGACAGTTGTTGTGGGTTCGCCTCCGGCCGATGCTATGACATATGGAGGAAGAAAAAAATAAGTCAACCCCAATTTGTTGTTTCATAACAAATAAAGATTTTAAACAATAAAATTAAAATACTGAACCATTAAATCAAACATCACTAGGTGTGGGTGGAAAACAAATTAAATATGAAAGGGTTAAATGTATCATAAAATAATAAATTTCAAAAAACATCAAGATAATTGTATGTCCACCATTTTGGAAATGATTTGTAGCAAACTTCCATTACTATGGTAAAGAATATCTTATAACTGAATTTCAAGATTGATTTGAAAGCTTTCCAAAGTGTCCATTTTATCCTTCAATAAAAATATATCCTGATCATACGTACCACAAACATTAGACAAATGAATAATATCCGGATAATTCTTGTCAACATTTTCATGCAACATATCAAAATCAGCAGCATTTTCAAAATAATATATCTGAAATGATAATTATGTATTTGTATTGTTCAAATCTTGTAGCTCTGATGAAGACTGCTGGACAGTCGAAACTGTAAGAAAATAAAGAAGGTTAAGAAAATTACTTGCATTAAAGTGTATATGAGTGAAGTATTATAAGTAATATACAAATAGAATAACAATCTCTTCCAAAGGAACAACTCTGTTTGCTTTTTTTAAAGAACAATGGGCACATACATATAGTGCATGTTGCCAATACAGTTTAGATATGAGATATAATTACTATTACCAGATAATAAGTCACCACACATATAACACACAACTATTGTAAACATATTCTAAATCAAGCATGAAGCTATATGAAAGTTAACAAAAGTAAAAATTGGGGTAAATAGCAGAGAAAGGAAAATAATTGAGATAATGATAACAACAACAACAATAATAAAATACATTCACTTTTAACATAAATCATATTACACAAAAATCTACCCCCCCCTTTTCAAAATTAATCACATCAGCAGATGAAATACATAAAAGGATAATACTGTCAAAACCAGTCAAGAACAACCAAGCAAACATAATAAAGCTAACAATAATTATATAATCAAACATTTGATAAACTGAAGCAATGTGTAACAATAAAGAAAAAGAAAATTTGTCTTACACGACAACATAAATGGACCCATGGATATATTCATTGGGGCTTAGGTTATCCATCCACAAACAAAGTCCCCATAGCTCTAGAATGGGAAAAAAGAGTCACAGTGGGTTATAATATGCTAGACCCTATATACTACTTCAAAAAAAAAAAAACTAACCAACCATAATCATTTCAAACCACCTGATGACTTTTTTGGAAAGCCAGAAACAGAAACACCATTTAAAATAAAGGATTTTGCAATAATTTTAAACTCAGTCCCAAGCACATGCCATCCAGGACCACCAGGGATCCCACAATTTGTACCATCACATCTCAGTCAATTCACAAATAAATATTTATGCCAACTTGCAAATCAATTATCACAGAAACTATACAATATACAAGAACTATATCCAACGTCAATGGTTCCATTCGTGAAAAAACAAGAACCGATTTCCACACTCTCCAATCTGCGACCTATCGAAATGGAGCCATTGGGAATAAAAATACTGGAAAAGGTGATAAAGAAAAAAATTGAACAATACATAGTACCAATAATATCACAACACCAATATGCAAAAAAAGGGCTCATCTACAGGGCAAGCAGCACCGATATATAAAACAGTAATCAACTCAGATCTTACAAAGAAAAAATATACACCAAGGGTCGTCCAATTAAATTTTGAGAGTGCTTTTGATTCGGTGCCAAAAAAAACACTATTGAATCAACTAAAAAAAACACAGATACTTTAATCAATATTACATGCAATAACCAATTTGCTTCTAAATAAAGAAATACATACATATCACGCTCAATGGAAGATCCACATGATCATTCTATCTTAGCCAATCAATCCCGCAAGGTTCTCCACTAAGTACACAACTATTCACCTTTTATTTAAATCCCTTACTAGAGCAAATCAATAAAAAAATCCATGGAATTCAAGTACCAAATACCAATACATACATTCCCTGCATAGCTTATATGGATGATGTCACAGTATTTCTAAACTCGAAGAAGTAATTACATATACTACAACAAATAATAGAAGAGTACACCACAAAGTTCAAATTAAAAATTAACACCAATAAGTCAGCAATATGGTCAATATGTACAGGGAAAACCTACAAATTTATCAAAGTGCTTTTCTAGGTTTTCCTTTCCACTTGGGAATGAGTCAGATGAGAAGAAATATACAAAATAAGCTCAAAGTCGAAGCAGAAAGAATCACAGCATCACTCTCCAGATCATATCTCCCAATCTATGCAAAAGTATCTCTATTTAATCAACTTATAATGACCAAAATAACATACTACCTGCCAATAATTAATTTTACAAAACAATTTATAAAAGTCAATTAACTCACTGTGTAATAAACTACTATGGAACAGAAAAGTAGTAGCAATTTCAATAAAGAAACTAAACCAACCAACAAAATGGAATGGCCTCAGACTGCATGCAATACAAACTTTCTACACACAAAAAACAGTAAATCTATTGATTGTCATATTTAGACGTTTCTCAAACATAGAGCAAAAACTAGAAATCACACCCACTGACCGCCCCCCTCCCATGGATAATTATATAACACACTATTGGTAAGTATTGAAAACATTGAAAACAAAATAACACTTAAGAACCCTATTAAATATACTTATTGGCAAATTCGTGACTTTCTATCTCAGAACCAAGAAGATAATAATAGGCTAACAGTACTGGGAATAGATAATAGCCAACCACTCAACAAATATAAAAGATGGTACCTAGGAGCAAAATTTTTTGACTTTATCCTCAAATTGAATCTAAATGCTTTACCTACAGCCCATTTCATTCATTTCAGGAGATTTTACCTAAATGTTGATCCAATATGTGCTTTGTGTCACAGGGAAGAAGAAACACAAGAACATTTGATACACGACTGTAGAGGCTTCGAGAAAGTCAGATAACTGATGTTGAATAATTATAGGAAAAGTGAAACTACAATAAAAAAATGCTGAAAGCATTCGAGCAAAACAAAATACCACCAATACATGCAGCCAATTTCAGCATATATGCCTTATGGCAGGGGTCCCCAACCTTTTTGCACTTAAGAGCACATTCTATAATACCGGCCAGGTGGCGGGCACCATTTATTTTTTCAACCAGGTGGCGGGCACCATTTATTTTTTCAACCAGGTGGCGGGCACCATTTATTTTTTCAATGTAAATTTATAGTTGGATATTGTTAATAATACACATAATGTACAAAAAAATATTTATTTCAAAAATAAAATTTTAACATATAATTAACGTTTATATTTTTACGCTGTAAAAGTATAGTATGCCCTACAATTTGATTACAATATAATACAATAATTTATAAGAAATTTTAAAAATTAAATTTATTTGTATCAGATAAATAATTTTTTATCATGTTCAGATAGCGGCGGGCACACGTAAAATGGTCTGTGGGTACTGTGGTGCGTGGGCATAGGGTTGGAGACCTCTGCCTTTATGGTGTACCAGATGTACATTCACCTTAGAAAAAAAAAATCCAAGAAGACATCCTAACACATATCATAACAAGCTAGAAAAATTTAAAGCAAGAGATAATCTTCTTGCATCACCAGACATTTTTGCCGTCACTTGGTCTCTCTTTATGATAAGAGCAGTATTATAATAGATATACAAAATATAATCTCAGAAAAATGGAAAGCCAGAATGGACACAATAAGAACTGAAATATTAAAACTATAACAATTACTAAAGACTCTAATGGTAAAAGAAAAGGAAAAAAAAGTTTTTTTCTGTATTTCATGATGTATCCTAGTATATTATTTGACACAATGTACAACCTGATATAATGTAACCAATTTTTTCCTAATAAAGTTTGCTTTGAAACATCATCATCACAATAATAATAATACATGTACTTTTTTTGTACTGAACTAAACTCATGAGCTGATTGAGGTCATAATCTCTTACTTATATATTTATCATCTGCTTGGTATTTATCAGTAATAAATTGTTACATTTTTATTTACAAGTATTAAATTTACTCTCTACCCAGAACTTTGGCATGAAACGACCCAGAAAAACACATTAATGATTATCACTAATCATTTATTAAACCAGAGATAATCCCTAACCCAGATATAAAATCTAATGTTTTTAAATTAAATATACACATGATATAATTTAGCTTTTTTTTTTATCTCCATGTGAAATATTTTTTATAGAACCACCACATCACCATAAATTCTAGAAACACATAAAAAAAATAAAAAAAAGATTCCTGAGATACATTTTGTGCTGAACTAGGGATTATCAGGTGACCCAAATCATAATCTCTTACATATATCTTTATTACTGGTTCAGTATTTATCAATAGTAAATTGCTACATTTTGATTTACAAGTGTCAAAATTACCCTCTATTCACAACTTTGACATGAACCATGTTTAATAATAATAAATGATGATGATAATAACAACAACAAAAAGAACAATAATTAAATGGTTTATTGTTCAGGGCTTCATAAGAAATTAAAACACTAGAGATGACAGGAGATGGGCTGTGATCCAGAAACCTTGAGATCTGGAATTTTCCATTCTACCATTTCAATAAATCACACAGTGCAAGGATATCAAACAACACAAAGAGTTACCAAAATTTCAGGCTGAGACCACAACAGTTTCATACAATTGACCAAACTGGCATTTTTTAACATCTCAACTGAAAATTAATTGTCCCGATTCAGTGAAACTCACAAATGGATTATTAATATTAAGCAGTGTGCTATATAGCTATATAAGGTGATAAAAAAACAATATCAGATATAAAATGAATTTTAAAACTGGAAACGACAAAATGAGCTTTAGAAATAAATCAATAAATCATAAAACCAATATCCATTTACGAACTTTTTTTTTTTTTTTAAAAGAAAAGGGTTACTTGAAAGTGTTTTACAATAAAACAAACAGCTAATATTTGATTTTCTTTCCTAATAAACTTTATAAGGAATTTAAAAAAAAAAAGAAATCAATTTAATATCATTTTTTAAATAAATATTTTCACAATCATTTTCTTTTAAAATTGAAACAATAAGATAGTTATATCATTTTCTTAATACTTTTCTTTATTTTTAGATTAATTTTCTATCTTCTAAAAATGGTTTCAACGAACACAGAAGTTAAATTCAAAGTTGACATTTTGAGTGTTGAATAATTTTTTTCAAAAATAGAAAGGGGGAAAAACAACAATTCTTTTATTATTATTATTATTTATTTATTTTTTTTCAAATTTAATTTTTGAAAATAATGATTTCAAAGAAAAAAGATTTTTTAAAAATATTTTGTTTAAAAAATCATTTTTCAATATCACTGCTTTAATAATTACGAATTAATAAAAAATTTTCATCATTTCCAATATACAGTATACATATTAAGTTGTGGTTAATGTTTAAAAATAGATTTCGATTCAATATATTTCAAATGCTCAAATACTAAAGATTTATTTAATGTTTCATTTTGTGTTCAAAAATATTACACCTTTCAAACAAACAGTTAGCTTCATTTATAAATGAATTGAGATGTAGTTTAAAAAAGGTTAAAGGAGAATCAATTGTTATATAAATGTATAAAAAATGAAAGTAATAATGATTTAATAACAGCTTCAGTTTTCTTTAATTATGAAAAAACAGATGAGTTTACCTTTAATTTTGATCTTGAAAATGTCCTAAGGAGAGAAATCATAATTTTAAAAAAATTACAATGGAATTTTTTATAAATAAAAATAGGATATCTATAATTAATCAAGAATTTGCTAATGTTAAAATTTGGGAAGTTTGGAATATAACTTGATGTTGTGCTATATTTAAATGGCTTTCAATTGAAGAAGGTTAAGTAATTAACTGAAAGTACATCTGTGATTTATTATAGTTTGTATAAATACATTGCCACAAGTTATAATCTTTTATTATTATTCACAATATTTATTCCATAATGGACACTTTATAATATTTATAGTTATTTAATATTTAATCATCTTTGCTTTTTATTACTGTTTTACAATGTTTTTATTACAACCCACTATGACAGTTTCAATTGCTGGATCAATCGATTGATCCAACAATTAAAACTGACATAGTGGTTGTAATAAAAGCATAGCAAAACAGTAATAAAGAGCATAAATGATTTAATATTATATGGATTTCACAATGCAATAAGAAAGATAAAGTATTTAATATTTAACAATAGTAGATAGCTTTATCTTGATTAATGTAAATGCATATGTCCATGCTTATTGAGGAAAGCTTTAACAAAAAGTAATTTTAAACAACTGGGTTTAGTTAGCTTTTGACTAATACAAGTAATAAATGTAGCGATGGCAGTAAAGAGAGAGTCAGTGTATATATTGGCAATTTGTGTTAGTTTACATAAATTTGCATATGAATACTATGTATTGTGAATAGGTCATTTCTTTGAGATAGGAATGCAAGGCTTGTTCCTATTGATGTTGTGCTCTTCGCTTGATATATGCTATGCTTCTTTAATTTTTTACTGTGTCATTGCTCTCAGTGCAGACAATATCAATGGAAAGAATAAAAGGATGGCCAGTTGCAAAAAAATGTTCAAAAAATGTAGAGCATGTCTCTGTATTTGTGCCAGTTTTATCATACAGATAGACATGTTGAGCTATGCGTGGGGATAAGTTTGCCTAAGATTCACCACAATAGATGGTATGGCAGGTGTTTATGTCATTTCATGGCATTTGATCTTGTAAATGACTTGGGAGTGAAGGTCATAAGACAATGCATCCTTAAAAATTGTTAAGAAGGTGATGGGGGCTCAATGTCCATAGCTATTTGATGTGTAATGTTAATTGTAGTGATATGATGGTTTACTGTATAGATAAAAGAGATCCAAAGTTTTGCATCAAGTGAAGGGAGGGGGTGTTGTAATCTATTATAAAAATTCTTGACAGTTTACAGAAGCAATGAGTCTTTTATCCAATGCTACACTATTATGAAAGATAGGTGCTGACATTGTATTTCCTGTCTGATTCATATTTGCAAAAGTTTTGGTTTCAGTGCAAGAAGGCCTTAAGTCTGGAAAGTTTATGAGAATGTGGAGTGTGTGAATCAGAAAGTATGATGCCACAAATGTGAATTGGCTTGCTAATCATTTTGTAATTTAAGCCAGCTTGATGGCATTGTATGGGAAGGTCTAGGTATTTGATACATTTGAAATTTGTCCTCATTTTCTCGAGTTAAACACAAGAAGGTATGGTGAAACAATTCTTGCTGGACTTGGGAGATTACAGTCAGGGGTGCAGATGAAAATATTGTCCACATAATGAAGATAGATCTACAAGAGGTGGGAGGTTTGATGCACAGGTATAATTCTTTCTTCAGCCATAATGAGGAATATACTTGATATGATTCCACTGGTGGGAAGTCCCATGGACCAGTCATACTCCATCTCCTACAGTATGTATTGTTGAAAACAGCAATGATGTCCTCATGTATTCACTTTAAACAATCATTGATGAAGTCTATTTTCTAGGGATTTTAGTCAATATGTTGTAAGACCTATTTGATGACTTGAATAGACACCATGTTAGAGTTTGAGACATACAGCTTGGTAATGTTGAGTGATAGTACGCGATGATGTTGGTAAGCTGTGCATTTTTAATATGGTCCACACCCTCAAACGATGATCTAATGGTGTATCTATCAAAGTTGAGACAGTTAAGCAGCCATTGGTTCAACATGGTGGAGGCTTTATAATAATCATTAGGCATAATGGCTATGAATATAAATGGTCTGGACAGAAGGATTGCTAAGTTGTAATTAATTTGTAATATTGTTGATCTTTCCTACACTCCGTATTTATTAAAAAGTTACATATTTGGAGGGAGAGAGTATTTTTAAAAACATAAAATGAAAATAAAATATATTAGAAGAATTAACTCTATAGAAAAATAATGGGGAAAGGGATATCATTTGACAGAGGCACCCAATTTACTTCTTTATTAATCATTAAAGCAAATCATATATTGTGTAACATTGCTTTTATGAGCTTGTATTTACAAATGTGTAATATAGGGAGTGCACTAATAGCTCATCAAGCTCTTATTGATAAGTGCAGTAAAAGAAACATATTTAAAATCTCTATCTAGAATATCCCTATCGACATACAAATTGATTTTGAGCTTTTGGGTCACCTCAGTGAGGAACTAAAACATTCAGACACTAGGTGTAAAATATCATTCAAAACCCAGTATTTATTTAATATGTAATTATTGAGTAGAAAATCTGACAATTTCAGACATAAAAAAAATGTCTTTAAATCCAGCTATCTAACTCGAATAGCTATATGGAACTGAACCAATATATAACTTGCTTTATTGATTATTATAATTTTATTTTTAAGGCTTTGGCGATGCTAAGGATATTAATATTGGGTTTTGAGTTGATATTTTAGATCTAGTGTCTGAATGTTCTAGTTCCTCTGTAAAAGCACTTTAATGTCAAATTATAAATCGGCATTTGTGGCTGTTTTGGCATCAGACTGGGAATTGTAGTTAAAAGCATGTGTACTGATACAGTGTTAATGGTGTAGCAAATAATTTTTCTGTTAAAAAAATAGAATGTTAATGGTGGAACATATAATAATTTTTTCAGTTGAAAAATACACCTTATTGTGAATTTGACATATGCCAGTGGACAAACATTCATACAGTCACCAATCAGACAACAGAGAATATAAAGATTATATATATATATGTAATAAATAAAGTTTGATATCTGTATTCGTTTCACAATATATGTAATATACAAATCAATATATATATCAAAATACAGTACAATTTATATAAATTATATTCTTTTAGAAGTACTTTCGACTATACACTTTGTAGTCTTTATCAACTATATAACGTTGAATAATCAAAACGAGACAACCCTTAACAATACCCATAGTTCAATTCAGATTTCCCACAATTCTGTTAGCTTAACATTTGATGACTGGTGATTCATTAACATTTGACGATTTCTTGAAATCAACATAGCTTCTTTTATTTTATGTTTATTATGACAACATTCAATTTGAATAATTTTCATATTTTTATAATCAAATTTAAATCCATATTGACAAGATTTATTATGATCAAATATAACAGATGATGAAGGTTTATTTACATCTGTTCCATATTGATTCTCTTTTTGAATTCTATTATATAAAAGCATATGTTCTTTTATTCTCTTCTCAAATGTACACTTAGATTCACCAATGTATTGTACGCCGCATCCACATATCAATCTATATATAATAGAATTTTGATTAAACATTGAATTTTGAATTTTAGAATTATTAAGCAATCTATTTATGTTATTTGTAGAGAAAAAAGCAATATGACACAAACCATTATAAATTTTCCTAATAAACTTGACCTGCTCATCTGATATAAATGGCATTGAAATCCATTTCATTTTGATATTTTTATTTTTAATTTTATTATAGTGTTGATTTCTTTTAAATCCTTTAATAATATGGAACAGATGTAAATAAACCTTCATCATCTGTTATATTTGATCATAATAATTCTTGTCAATATGGATTTAAATTTGATTATAAAAATATGAAAATTATTCAAATTGAACGTTGTCATAATAAACGTAAAATAAAAGAAGTTATGTTGATTTCAAGAAATCGTCAAATGTTAATGAATCGCCAGTCATCAAATGTTAAGCTAACAGAATTGTGGGAAATCTGAATTGAACTATGGGTATTGTTAAGGGTTGTCTCGTTTTGATTATTCAACGTTATATAGTTGATAAAGGCTACAAAGTGTATAGTCGAAAGTACTTCTAAAAGAATATAATTTATATAAATTGTACTGTATTTTGATATATATATTGATTTGTATATTATATATATATGATTGTTGACAATTGTCTACATATTCTTATACATATATGTATTAATAATATTGTTTATTGTTAAACAAATATTTATTTTTAATAGAGCTTATTTTATAGTTAACAAAAAAACAACAACTTAGAAACATTTTAACAAATTTGAAAAAATATTTTCTTTTGTATAATTAGACAAAAACGCATCCACATTTATCTAATTCCATATTGGCATCTGAGGAGGTAAAACTTACATCAATGGTCATCTTCATAAAATATTCATCAAACCATTTCACAATTTTAAATAAGAAGTCCGATTAATTTTTAAAATAGCATAAATGAACATAGCTATTAAGCATGTAACCCTAAAAATATATAACATTTATGAAGAGATAAACACTGGCTGAATTCATCATAATCTTAGATAAAAGTGGTTTACTTTGTAATTAACTAATAAATACAAGAAAGAGAGAGAGTTCATTAAGTTTACATAGTGACTCAAATAAGTCAACTTGCGAGTTGTTATCGTGATATATATATATATATATATATATATATATATATTTGGAGTTTACTTCATAATGTTAATGTATATCCTCAGTGCTACACGTTTAATAGCTGTTATTTATTTGTGAGCTTATTAAAATGTATAGTCTATTTAAACACTACAAAAGACATAGCCATTGGGTGATCCTTTATTTACATACTTTGTTACTGGTCTTAATCTGAAGATTTATGGGGATGGCATGTTAGCAGTAATTATATGGTGGATCATCCAATAATGAATGTTAAATGTTCTTAAGAGAATACAAACTTTACAAATACACCCACCTGTTGGTAATAGCACCCAGGTTAGTATATAACACAATATGTCAAATTATATTATTCGTCTCTCCTTCAGGTGCTACTGCCCTGATCGGTGATAGTAATATCGTAGGAATAAAATCTAGACTTTAGATATGTGTAGGAATAAAATCTAGACTTTAGATATGTGTCTGAAGGTTTGTAATGATGGAAACAGTCCAACATATCACATCTAGACTTTAGATTTCTGAAACATTGAATTTAAGGTGATTCTCTCATAAATGAGACTATTCTGTCAAAGGCAACATAAGGATCCTTCTGATTTCACTACTTTTTTTCTAACTGCGAGACTAATTAGTGACTTGGAAAAAAGTATAGATTATTACACTAAGTTGACTTATAGGGTCATGTGAGCAGGTTCTTTGAATTTTCTTCATACTTTTCCCTCTTTGTCCAAAATTTTTATATTTTTTCAGTTGTACATATGTTCATTGGTATGCACACAGTCTGCTACTGTTAAATATGTGATTTTTTTCTTTTTAAATCACTTTTCAATGAGGTGATTGGTTTCATCAATATAGATTTCTCAGCATTCATATGGCATTTCATAGATTTAGCTTTTGTTTATTAACATTTCAAGTTTAGGCTTTGTAGACATTAGTTCAACATTTTGAGTTTTAAGTTTTGTAGACATTAGGATTCATCATAGTGTGATATAGCTTTAGAAAGATGTTCAGACATATTTGTTTAGATTGTTTTTTATTTGGTTGCTATTTCTCTTTTGCTCTCTTCCATAATGATAGTACGACTCCTTATTTTGTGTTTCTGGTGTGATTGGACAAAATGCTTAGTATTTTACTGGGGGTAGGAGAGTCTTTAAACTGTAGTTTTGGTTTTGCTTTGATGTATACTTAGCACAAGAACATCTACAAATACTAATTTTTGTTTTTATTTTGATTCTGTTGAGAATTTATGGGGCTATGTTATTGATGCTTGTTCAGAATGTTTATGACAGTGCTTTACCAAGTGACCATTCAACAATTGACCATTGATATCCTAAAGACAAACTTTAGGTGGATATGGAATAATATTTATGGCTGTGATTTCAAGTTCCCCAACATAAATGTTGCTAATCAGAGGTGACAGTGGTGAGCCCATACCCATTCCTTGTATTGAAAGTATGTTGCCATTATCCAGAATGTTAACAGTTCTATTATACTATCAATAAGAAAAGTTGTTAAGGCTTGTAAGCTGTTATCACCATTTCATCTTTTCCTTACAATAAACAGTGCTTCATCACGGGGTACATTGGATGTGGAAAGTTTATTTATAAATGTATCCTGTGATGAAGCATTGACTATTGTAAGAAAAGATTAAATAATGATAGCCACTTTCAAGCCAGAGCAATACTTCCGCTCACATTTGTTCAACATAGATTTTATAACATATAATAACATTTAATGAGAAATAAATTGCAACAACTATAGCATCTTTATGTTCTTTACCATTTTTTGTTTAATATATAGTTCACTCTTTCTAAATCAATACACTCTTCTCAATTTATAACTTCGACGGAGTAGATTTTTGTCACTTCCTGATACTATGATGCACTTTATAAAACACATCACTGAAAAGTCATTTATTTCCTGTCACAAAATATTTGAAGCAGCAATTTAATGCATCATAGACTTCTGTTTAGAATGTAGGGTATATGTTTTACAGTTTTTGGTAAGGAATATGGATGGCGGTGGAGAGGGGTTAATCTACATTATTTATTCTATTGCAAGTTTGAATTGCAATTATCTATTGCCTTATGAAGTCCATAAACATTTCAAAACAGAATTTCAGAATGGACAAATTAATGCATCCTACCACTATCCAATTTGGATTCCTCAATATATATATATATATATATATATATATATATATATATATATATATATATATATATATATATATGTAGAGGTGTATATAATTTCCTAAAATGAAATAAAACAGCAAAATAAATTTAATTCATTTAGAATATAAAAATAGAATAAAAAGAAAAATTATATATTTCAAAGTCAGTAAAAGAGAGGAAAAAAAATTCCATCAAAGTTTCTATAATATAATTTCTTTTCAATAGGCATTCAACTTAATAAGGATGAAAAAAGTAATTGTCTTCTCACTGGGCAGAAAATTCTAATAATAACGAATGAAATTAGGGATAAATAGTCAAGGAAACCACATTAAGTTGACAAGACAAATTAATAAAACAGAAAAATACATATTATTACAATCATCTTCTTTCTTTTTTACTATAATGACTTTTTTAATATCTTTCTAAGAAGCACTTTCCTTATTGATTCTAAAACCCTTCTAAAACAATTCATTTCCCAAAGTATTTTGTTCTTATCTCATTAAAACTTTAAAAAAGTGAAGACTATATTGTACTACAATTGTCTTTTATATTTTTGCAGTTACTGCATCAATATTCACTGCACTAATCCCAATTGGTCCTGAACCACAATCTCAAAGTAATAAATGCTAGTACTAATTTGCAAACCAATAATTTGATAAACATCTAAGTGTGTATGGGTTGTGTAAAAAAAAAGTCTAATCTTTCTTGTGACTGAAAATAATTTACAAGGTCCATCTGGTTCGTAGT
Source organism: Epiperipatus broadwayi (assembly GCA_028023455.1). Taxonomy (NCBI): domain Eukaryota; kingdom Metazoa; phylum Onychophora; class Udeonychophora; order Euonychophora; family Peripatidae; genus Epiperipatus; species Epiperipatus broadwayi. Next base: position 4,511,014 of record JAQFVV010000054.1, on the reverse strand, counting down.
TAAATTGCAAGTTGGGTGTTAGACAGATGCACTAAACTCTATACCATGAGATTTTTCTTAGAGCTCAAGCTAATGTGGAGATCATTTTGGAGTAAACTGAGATGATAATTTTCATATTCAAAAGTTACATAGTAATACTACGACTTGATTATCTGTTAGAATTTATTTGTTATCTCAGATATCTTATTCTCTTCAATAAGTATAATAACTACTCTTTATTACTGCATTGCCAAATGTATACCATATAATAGTAAATCAACCATGCACTTTACTGGTTACACAATGCTTTATTTACCACTCTCTTTTAACGGTAAAATTTTTAAAATTTTGAATTTAGCAGTTGAAGTTAGGAGATATAAAAGTTCTGAAGAAGACTTCTGGGGCAATCGAAACTGTAAACTATAAAAGGGGTGGTAAATAAAGCATTGTGTAACAGTAGTAAAGTGCATGGTTGATTTAATATTATATGGTATATCTTATTCTGTTTATTTCCGATCAGTTGTAGCTTCTAATCAATTTTCTTTCATATCAATAATATTGGGTAAGTATTTTACAAATTCCTTGTACAACATTTTAAAATTGTAGCTTATTTTAATAGAATCTGTGATGTTTTTAATATTATTACTAACGATATTGATTAAAGACTATCCCAATGATTTTAATCAGTGTGTAGTCTTTAATCAATATCGTTAGTAATAATATTAAAAAAAGTAATGTCAAATATAAACATATTACCAGAAGAAACAATTCCTAATATGTTAACTAAGATAATTCACAAGTTAAAATCATCAAAGAATCATGTAAATGAAATGCTGGGCATTATTTATAATGCCAAGCATTTTGTTATATCAATGCCAATCTATTTAATCAAACCTCATAAAACAGATTGGTATTGATATAATAAAAAAAGTGGCATTTATCTTCCAGATCATTTTAAATAATGCTTGGAAGATCTAGCCTGTGAATTATCTTAATAAAGTATTTGGATTTCTTTGTTCCAAGAAAAGAGTATATTTTTATAGAGTGGTGCAAACTAATGGTATTTTTTGGAGACAGGATATGAAAAACACCCAAATGATCTTTTTTTCATTTTCTGTCATATTTGAAATACAACTTTTCAAACAGGCTAATTTTATTAAGAGCTTACATAGGATCTTATCATGATGAGGTTTTGGGTCATACATCTTATCTCTGCACTATTCTTGAAAATGGGGTTGACACAGAGGCAAAACTTTCCATACAGTAGCACCACTCAGTGCAAGCCAGAGTAATCAATGGATGCCGGAAGATTTGTGCATAAAATCCCTATCTAGTTCCTATTCATCCAATATCCCAAAACTAGTTTCTAGCTTTATTTTTATATTGGACTATTTCCATCATCTAATATGTGTGTTGAATGTCTTTAGAAAAGTTTAATTTTAGTTAAATATTCCCAATGCATTCAACTGTTAGTAATATCACAGCAAACAGGTTAGTATATGCACAATGTTTCGAGGGGTATTTTTCTCTCCTCTTCTTCAGGTGTTGCTGGCCTGACCAGTGACAGTACTAGCTTGGGATTCGAACCTGGGTCCTTAGATTCTTGATTATTGAAATTTAAGGTAACGCTGTAACCAACTGAGCGTTACCTTAAATTTCAATAATCAAGAATCTAAGGACCCAGGTTTGAATCCCAAGCTAGTACTGTCATGGTTCAGTTGGTTAGTGTTACCTTAAATTTGAATAATCAAAAATCTAAGGACCCAGGTTCGAATCCCAAGCTACTACTGTCACTGGTCAGGCCAGCAACACCTGAAGAAGAGGGGAGAAAAATGCCTCTCGAAACGTTGTGCATATACTAACCTGTTTGCTGTAATATTACTAACAGATAGTGCATATACTAACCTGTTTGCTGTGATATTACTAACAGTTGAATGCATTTGGAATATTTAACTAAAATTAAACTTTTCTAAAGACATTCAACACACATATTAGATGATGGAAATAGTCCAATATAAAAATACAGCTAGAACACCATCATCACAAACTTTCAGAAAAAAAACTAGTTTCTAACTTGTGGCTTTCATCAGTGAGGAGCCTTGGATCTGAGAGAATGATGATTATGTGACGAAAATGGGATTGATTGTTTCTGCAACTACATTTCCATTATATTAAAACAAGTCCAACTTGAATCTTTTATATTTTCTTTACATATTTTTTGTAACTTTTTATTCTATTCCTTACCTTTCTTTCTTTTTCTTTGTCAGAATGGACACACGTTTAAAGGTAAAATTACTGCAAATAATGATGTGATCCTCAAAAGAATTGCAATACATCTGGGGAGGGGGTGGAATCTTATTAGTTTGTATATAATATATTGTAGAGAGAATATATTTTTACAGTCATCAGTTTGTATGACAGATAAACGTCAAAGAATAATCTATCGACTGATAAAACAATATCTCCCTATCTTGCTAGCAGTCAGTATTTAACTGTGAGAAAATTTGCCCATATTTAAAAAAAAAAAAGGAAATGACTTTTTACTTTTTGAAAATAGAGAGACACTATTAACTTGAAAAAATTTCCTTTTAGTGATTTCCGATAAAAAGAAAAAAGCAAGATCCATCTTACTTCCAAATTATATATATAAAAAAACAGACTGTGATGTATACATATATAGATATCTACTTAACTATTATAATCCTTTTCATGATACAATAAAAATTTAGCAAAATTCATATTTCAAAAATTATTATTGAAAAACGCAGATAAACTAAAAATGTGTTCGATATATAAAACGTAGTTCGATATCTTTTAGCTGCTAATTACAAATATTTAATATGAAATACAATGCAGTATAGGATATCCAATGTAAATCCTTTTTTTCTCACCACACTTACGCTACCTAGTGTAAGCCATAGTAATTAATAGATGATAGAAGATAATGCGTAATAAATCGCTAAAGTGTGTTGTTGTATCTATTGATTACTAAAGCTTACACTACTTTGCATATAATGTGGTCAGGAAAAAATGATACTGGTGACATCATTGCGCATGCGGGTGTCATGTGATGATTTATTCATTTTATATATACAATGTAAATGAGACAGTGGGATAATGAAACAAATAAATATTGCATAACATAAACACAATACAGCAATCATATTGTAAAAAAAAAAGATAAACAATAAAATTTAGGATAAGTTTTAAAATGTTTATTAATAATCCACAGAATCTATTTTAAATTACAATGAGCGAATATTTATACACAAAATCATTATTCTAATTATCTAAGGGGATACATTTCATTGAATTAAATATATATAATTACAGCAAATGAATTTTTATTCTATGATCACAAAAAAAATCTAGAATAAACTCTACAATATTGAAAAATAACAATGTATAATAAATAGGAATTATAGCCAGCTTACAGCATGTTTTCCATTCTAAGTAACATTTTATATCTGAAATTTTTTAACTGCAAAATGGTACAGAGAATGTTAGACATGCTATAAGCTGGCTATAGATACTATTTATTATTATACAGTGGCATTTTGAATTTTGTAGTGTTTATTCCAAAAATTTTTGTTTATTACAATTATTTTATCCAATTTTATAAATATATATTAACAAAATGCCAGCTAACATCCAAGTAATCTGTTTAATGAATAAAAATTGACACCACTTTCACCTGCTATCCATGATTTCATATAAATAATAGATTAGACATTGATATTTGTTAAGAATAATGCAAAATCAATGGAGATGCTCACATATTTACATGGGCATTTAATAAAAAGAAGCTAGTTCTGCTATGTCAATTTAAATTCAAGCTGATTCAAATGAGGTTGTGTAGACATCTCTATCAATACTACATTCATCCTAATAAATATCATTAACTAATATATTATCCATATAAGATCATGCATTTCTGATAGATATGGATTCATTTGTTATCTGCCACATGGATTACTTTGATATTAGAAGGGGTTGTATTAATATAGCTAGATTACAATCACATTCCTATTTAGGATAGTATCCAATCAGGCTTAGCAACCTATACATACAAGCATTAAGAGAAAAAATCAAAAGGAATTCTCTATTGATTGCTACTTTGGACATTATATAATGACAAATTGTGAAATTTCAGATATTTGCTATTCTTTGATTTATCATGTCCATATAAATTCACTACACTGAATTGTCTCTATATAAAATCTAAAGTGGCAATCAAAAAAGAATTCCTTTTGATTATCATCTTAATGATAACATCTTAATATTTTTTGAACATGAGAACTAGGTCAGTCATATGTTCAAACCGTCCAACCCAAAATAGTGTGTGCTGAGGCTAACAGTTGCAAAAGGAAGATAAAAGAAGTGTATTTTATCATCAAGGATAACAACGTGATCAGTAGACATGACACATGTTTCACCATCTCCAGAAAATGGATATTAATTTGCATATGCATTTACATACATTACCATGTACCAATATCACAACAACAATTTAAAATCTATTTTGGCTAGGAATAAGAGGGACAAAACTTCAAAAGCACTAAGCCTACATTAATTTATTTTGATTGTTTTCTTACCATTAACTTAACAGCTACTTCACCCAGCATGTTAAAGTGCTTGTATATACTATTACATTTATTAGAGAAGTATACTAAATTATTTTTACAGACATGAATAATACTAAAGAAAAATACATTTTACGTTTAGGAATATCTATTAGATTATTCCAACAGAGACTTGAGTTCTTATTAAGATACAGAAATTTCCATATTTTTCCAAGAGACTTGAGTTCTTATTAAGATACAGAGATTTTCATATTTTTCCAAATTGCTGTAAACTAAAAACTGATAGATCAATACATAACCGTGACAAAATTACAAAGCAACTACAAACACAGCTCCTCATCTTTATTATTAAAGGATGCAAATGCGCATTGAAGAAAGAAAATAAAATATGGCAGAAAATTACTGCAAACAAAATCTCGCCCCCATGGATAATAAGGAAACTCTGAGAGAAATTTTGCTTGTAGGCTCGAGCGCAAAATAATTTTCTTAGCAGAAAAACAAAATATTGATATTTGCACAGCTATAGAGAACTATGTCAACAGAGCAGCCACTACTCCTCCAGCAGAAGTAAAAACAATTTTGTTACTAGGACCTAAATTTGTTCGAGAGCAATGGAGACTCCCAAAACTGAAATTACTCGCAGACACAGAATCAAGTTTTTTAAACAATCCTCAGAGGGACAACATTATCTCTAATATTGCTAAATCTATATGACATAAACAAATGTACGTGAGATTTAACAGGTGGAATACCAACATAAAAAAGACCAAACATTTCATAGAAACTAACAGCATTATATGTATCAAAGAAGACAAAGGCAACAGGTTCATGGTTTGGATTATAAGGATTATAAAGAAAAAATGACAACTCAAACCAGAAAGTTAAAATTTAATTCAGTGGAAAATTTTAACAACAAGCTTAATAAAGAGAAATTTATCACCTCAATTCTCAGAGCATACAAAGACAAAGGTATATCTAGAGCAGAATACAACCGAATTTATCATCTGCCACCAGACAACTAAGAATGTTTGCTAACTCAAAGCTACATAAACCTGGTGAGCCTTTAAGACTAATGTTAGATTTTGAAGGCGTTCACTACTTTGAAACTGCTAAGCTGGTCAACCAATGTTTGGTTGATAGTGTGGGTTTTGGCGCTACACAATTAAGTCTTCATTTGAGCTCATTAGAAAAATTAAGAATACATTAATAGATCAACATTTTAAAATTGCAGCCATGGAGGTGACAATTATATGGATTGATTAACAGGAAGTGGTCGATCGACATCGTTCACAAAGAATTATTAAATAATCATTGTCCAGCTGAACGCATGAACTTTATTCTAGCTTCCTTAATTGGTTAGACAATCACATTTTTACAACTTTTGAGGGTAAATGGTATGATATGAAAGATGGTTGGCCGATGGGTCTTCCCTTAAGCGGGATAATTTCTAGCATATTTTTAAAATTCTTCGAAAAGCAAATCATTGCTAAATATCAAGCTAACACTCCTGGATTAATATACTCGCATTATATTGATGATGTCTTCATTGCAGCTCCAAGAGATATAATCACGAACATTCAAAATGAATTACAGCTGCAAACTAAACTAATCATGAACACCATCTGGGAGAATGAATTGCAGAAACTAAAATATTTAGATTTGCTAATTCATAGAGAAGGCAGAGCTCTGCATTATTGCATGATTATCAAACCTCTTGAGGTCAGAGGATTCACCCACCCAAACTCCAATTTGCCTACATTGCATAAATTTGCAGGTCTAAATGCGTTTTATTTAGGAATCAAAATTTATGTAGATTTGAGGCTGATAGGAAGGTTAATATTGCAAGCTACATAATGGATTTATTAAGCATCCGCTTCAGCTAATTACTAAAAAAATTGATCAATTTTATAAAAAAAATCCAATAGCTAACAACACTATTAAAGATAAACCTCAAATCACCCTCTCTTACATCCCCAAAGTATCTAAACAGGTTATAAAACTTTAGCTAATGAATTTAAGGTCAGCTTCCACACTCCCCCTAATACTAACAGACTTATTAACAATGTGAAGGACAGAATCGATCCACCTCAAACACCCCAAGTCATATATAGCATTTCATGCCCTCAGGCTGGGTGAAGCTCCACATACTATGGGGAGACCAAGGCCACTGTCTATAAGAGAGCTGCTCAGCACATGTATACATACAGAAGAGCAAAAAAGAACAATGATAACATCTCAATATTTTTTGAACAAGAGAAGCAGGCCGGTCATATGTTCAAACCTCCAACCCCAAAATAGTGTGTGCTGAGGCTAATGATTGCAAAAGGAAGATAAAAGAAGTGTATTTTATCATCAACAATAACAATGCAATCAATAGACGTGACACGTTTCGCTATCTCCAGAAAATGGACAAGTTAATTTACATATACATTTACATACATTACCATGTACAAATATCATGTACAAATATCACAACAATGATTTAAAATCTGTTTTGGCTATGAATATGTGGGACAAAACCTTGAAAGCACTAGGCCTACATTAATTTACTTTGATTGTTTTCTTACCATTAACTTAACAGCTTCTTCACCCAGCATGTTAAAGTGCTTGTATATACTATATACTAATGGTAATTAGTAAATTGTACTATCTATTAAATGTCCAATGGCAATATGTGCTGCAAACTGTATTAATAACTTATATATGTATAGTTTTCTAATGGAAAAAACTATTAAAGTTTGTTTTTCTTTTTTTTTTTCATGCTTGATTTCTTTGCTTGAAGAATATAATATGATCAATTAAAAAAATTGATTAAACATTTCAATAATTAAAAGTTATGGTACTTTGGTATTATACATACTATGACATACTACTCTGGTGAGGTATTATTCTTCTAAGTTTGTGATGTGTTTAAAATAAGGTCTCCAAAAGAAGCTTGGACAAACTTAATCGATAAAATTTGTCAGCAAATCCTGTGGAGATGTTATTTTAAAGATATCACAAACTTAAAATAATATATCACCAGTGTAATACATCCTACTATGAGTAACATCAATCTTCAAATATAAAAAAAATGGATATATTTATTATGGAAATAGGAAAAAACACTTTACGATATTAAGTCAAAAACAGATCGTTGTGAGTTTTTAATACAGCGCTTTATTATGGTACTTCATGCCATCCTCCCTCCCAGCACCACCACATAATCACATAATATGACACTTTGTGCCATCATAAACACCCAGCAAATGCAATACCAAACTCTCTATCTAAAAAAACCACACATATCTTATTTCCAATGATACGAAAAAGCATGCTGAAATGTTTTTTAAATAGCAAACTGTAACATAAAGTCTTAGCTTTACATCTTTTTTAACCTTAAAAAAATGGTCAACTGTATATTTAACCTTACATTTTAAATTTTTTTTTTTTAAAAAAAAAAAAACATATATAAAGTTTTAGAGAAAAAAATAAAAACAGAAATATACATATAGCTTTAGTTGTAAATGTATATTTCAATATAAAACCATATTACTTACAAATGATGCAAGAGATATATATTTTATTGTGTGGGGGTGGGGTCACTGCGATGGACTGAACCATTTAATATCTTCCAAATGGAAAGGAATGGGTCAGTTTATTTGCTATGGAATAGTCATGTCAGAATTCTTGAATGACATGACATCACAAATGAAAACTTTGAAAAATTATTAACGGATTCAAATATCACCAGAGTAAATATGTCATAGCAGGAACAATACCAAAGTACCAAATTTGGTTTCTGTTTTTTTTTTTAATTTGGTATTTGGTCATGATTTTGATCAATAGAATGTCAAAATACTTTGTGCTAAATGCAATGAATGGGGTTGGTTTGTCATTAATAACACCCATGTGATAAACAAAAAACTCTTGCAAAACCTTGTTCTGGAAGTGGAATATGTAAATGACATATTTACATATTAACAACAGTTGCACTGACAAGCTAAACTGCTATGATTATACCCCCCCCCCGTCGAAAGCAATGCTTAGCAAATTAAAATGCAATAGTAGGGATCTCTACAGGTGTTTAAAACACCTGTAGAGGTCCCTACTATCGCATTTTATACGCATATGCTCGAGGTTATAGCCTCAGTAAATATTACTTACGTAAGTTTAATAAATTTATAATTACAAATTATTTATTAATTGTCTAACAGAATGTAATTTTTTCTTGTATTAGCGTATTAACTTCATTCATATAATAACATATTTAAAGAAAACTAGGAAAATTATAGTTAAAAATCATGAATTTCAGTTCAGTTTTCCACGTAAGAAAAATAAGCATATATGTCAACCAGGTATTTTAAAGAAATGAAATGTTTTTGTTTTTTTTTTTTTAAAAAAAAAAACGTCACATCACGTGATCAGAATTGTTATGCAACTCTACATTGGTGCGCTCAAATGTCATATGATCTTCAAGCACCAATTATATAATTAGTATTTTATATCTTTATTTAAATTGCGATTTATTTTATTTAAGAAATATGAGACGATTAATTTATTTAATAATAAAACAATAACAATGTGAGAACATTTTTTTCTGAAAATTCGATTCAGAAACAACATGTACTTAAAAAAAAAAAAATTCTAAGCTAAAATTGTCTTTTTTTACTTCTAAAAAAAAAAAAAAAAAATCTGATAATTAATTTTATTTCACAATGGTAAACCTCTCAATAATCTATCTCAATATAATGTATTTTTTAATTGGTTTAATTCCATATTAATTTCAATTTTTCAAGTTACAAATTTAAAAATTAGCGTATCTAATTTATTAAAAATTTACGTCTTGGCAAATATATATTCAAATTTATTATGATCACCAAAAAACATCAAACGGTTTAATTAAAGCAAATTTTTTGACCCAGCTTTAAATTCAGTCGAAAGGAAGCAGTTGATTTGGAATTTTAAAAACAAAAAGGATATGTGGCAATCCCATTCAACTGCAATTAATTAAACTATAAAAATGACCGCAAAAACCCCTTCATAAGTTTACACAAATTAATTTTCGCTATGCAACATATGGCCAAAAGTATGGGTAAGTTAATTACATTATTTTTCCTCTTCTAATGTTAATTAATCACTTATTTTTCCAATTTCATTATAGATTCTAAAATAATGATGAATATACAGAGATTGTGATCGTGTATGCAAAATATAGAGAAGTTGCTGCCGATCCCATGTTGAACACACAGAGGAGTACCCAATATCATATACTACCCTAGGTAAAATCATTTTAAAATTCATACTATAACTAAAAAAAAAAAATTGATATATAAATCAAATTAGCCATTGATCCAAAATTTCTCATAGAATAATAATAACACATTTGTCCCATGCATAAAATATAAGTTTGAATAAGGCCTAAGTAAATTTTAAAATGTTCACAATTGGTATGGAATTTTTCTTTAGATAGCCAATCCATAGCTAACTTGTCACTAATGTAGTACTGGTCAGTTTATGGTCAACTAGAAATCATCAGAAAGACAAAAAAATAAGAGTATGTGATGTAATGTGATATGGCTACTTCTATGCCCAGAAAAACCTGTTAGCCATCTTACTTTCCCTTTCCATTCCCCATCCTAAATTTTTTTTGATATTCTTCTCTATCCTGCTTTATCCCATACCAAATTCTCCATACAGTGGTGTCACCAAGTGCAAGCCTTTATGATCAATGGATGCAGGAAAGTTTGTGTATAAAATCCCTACCTAATGCCTACTTACCCAACATCCCCCAGATTAGTTCCTAGCTTGTGGCTTTCATTAGCAAAGAGCCTTGAATTTGAGAGCACTGCACCTAGATCCTAGGATCCAATGCAACCCTTCAACAGTTATCTTTTACCTATATGGTAAACTACAAAGTTAGGAGCCCAAGATAAAAACACTATAATGCTTCCAACCCAAGCTCATTCACTCGTATAGTCATATAGATCTGAAACTCAGATCGTGATGTTTTGATGGTTTAAGACAAAGAAATGTGGATGGAAAAACAGCCCATATATTCCCTATCTAGAAATTAGCAAACATGTTAAGTACTGCCTTCTCTTTTGCTGTTTAGAACTCTATGAGAACCTATTACAGAGTTCCTCATTCTACAATGAGTGATTTGGAGGTTATTTTTTTGCTTACGTGTCAAAATTTTTGGGTCACCTTATATACACATTTACACATCCACCTACCCATGAATTGTTATTGTAATAAAATATGATGATCAAAAAGGGTATATATATATATTGTTAATGATGAAATGATAAATAAAATATGATGATCAAAAAGGGTATATATATATATTGTTAATGATGAAATGATAAATCAATGTTGAAATAATTACAAAGAGATAACATATAACTGTGTTTAGCCACCTATGGTTCAAATTAGGCTGATAACTGACTACCTAAAATACAACACCAATGGTACATATAAGAATAATGATACCAATAGATGAAATGAAAACAAAAATAATGATGTTTGTCTGTATAGTTAGGTTGCCATACTTAAATGGTGAATATATATATATATATTGTAACATAATAAAAGGTCGATCAAATAGCTATTACCATATCTGAGTAGCTCAAAGATCCAGTGTAACAAACTTAAGGTTTAGATCAAAAGATATTGATTAAATGATCATGAAATGTCAAATATTATTAAAAAATTATGAATCCAAAATATTCAGTATATTATTATATTCAGCTTAACTTAACGAAGAGGATCAAGTATATTATTTAATCAAGAAATGATTCAAATATAAATATTTATTTTATTTCAAAAAGCTTCCAATATAAATATTTAGCTTAATAAATGAAAAATGCATTGTAGATTTTATATCAAAAGAAAAGAATTATTTAACATGAGTAGTGGCTATTAAACCAAAGATCAGACTGAGTTATCTATCATATTACGGGTCATTGGATGAAATGAAACATATTTCTATCATTAGATTTCTCAAGATATCCCACTATCAATAATTATAAGCAAATTATTAATAACAAGTATTATAACTCAGGTATATGAAATCACATGAGGTGAGTACACTAGTAATTCAATAAAATATAACTCAGGTATACAGACAGTAATCTTATCCACTTTCATTTCTTGGTTTGATGTTAAGTGCATGTTTAAACAAATACTAAGTGAATATGGTCTAGCAGGGCGCCACTAGATTATCTGAATCTAGACACGGTTATATCTAATAACCTTTTCACATGTACCGGGTTTGAATCCCTTCTTGGTACTTTATTTCTAATAAAAATGGAAGATTTTGCTTTTTGAGCCATATCACTATAAGCACTAATATTTAGGTAAAAGTAAAACATCTATAAACCAAAGTGGAGTATATTAGACATAAATCATTTCTCAGATCTTAACATAACAAACGTGTTTCAATATTTTTATAAGTTTACTAGCTCAGATTATGTATAACAAATTTAGGATGGCAATTCACTCATCCTTGCATGAAATAGATGATGAGATGTGGTTATAATAATACTAAGAAATCACTAAATATTATAAAATCAATATTTATTTATGGCCTTTAAACAGTTAAACTGCTCATTAATTAAAACGTTGATGACGATGATGATGATGATAATAATAACAATAATGACAAGGGTTTCAAGTATAGCTTTAGGACTAAGCCTAAACATAAAACTAATTTTATAAAGAAATTCATAATTATTGTTAATCTTAGCATATTTGATCATATCTTAAACAACTAATATTTAACCATTGATGATGATGAATAATCACACTTAACAAAGACTACACTTAATGAAATATATACGCCTCGTTTAATAAAACAAACTAATATTTATTACTGCATTTCTAACATATACATAAAAATTTCTAGATAAACATGAAAATTGACATGAATAATAATAGTAATAATAATTGATTATATAACAATCCTCTGATTAATTTCAAGTTCTTCCCCTTTCCCTTCAAATGTATTTTGTATTAAGTTGGATGTCACATTGACCATGATTTTCACTCCATGAGAAAAGTATTTCAAGAAAAAAAAATATTATCTGCTCATTAGCACACATACTTTATAAATCTAACATGTAAGTAGAATGTTAAAAAAAAATGTTAATAGAATTGAAAGAGCAAGTTTTAGAAACAAGTTTTAAATTATTTTCTCCCCCTCTCTTCTACCTCTGAAATGCTATACTTAACTTGAAACAAAATAATCTAATATTCTACTACTACTTGTTACTTCACATTCACTCGCAATTATACACATATAAAAATATTATTATGTATGTGCGTGTTTTATCCCATAATAACAAAATATTATTTAAAACCAAAATAATAATAATATATTAGTTAAAACTAAAATCATAATACCATAAAAAAATTGTTTTACACATTAATATTTTTCATAACTGTAAAATTAATAAACAAATAATTTTGATACATTCAAGATCATTTATGAAGCTCAAAGTTATTATTAGTAAGACATTCTTGTTTTTAATCGATCTGAATAGTCGTTAAAAGTTCTTTAAATAAAATATACCACTTTATTGCTAAAATGTTTATTAAGACTCTGATATCATAAAGAAAATAGATATAAAAAGTCATATTACCGATCTTTTGTTTGTGGCGAATTTCCAAGGGTTCAAACTTGTCTTGTATAATGTCTATATTTCTGCAGTTACCATTTCCGTTTTATGTGGGAACAATCTCTTTCTTGAGGTGTATAACTATTTGATGATGATGACTCTATTGAGGTTATTTGCTTTAGTGGACAATTTGGAAATCATTATATTAATTTTTCTTCTCTTCCTGTCAAGCATGATTCTTTTAGTGGATGAAATACAGCCGTTGTTTTCACATTTATAAATTTTCTTGAGTTTAAAATCAGTTGTTGGAACAATTAATTGGACTTGATGATTAATATTTATCGGTAGATTAATTCATCTTTCATCGAATACAGGTGAATGCTTTCTTCCTTCTATTAAAGACATCTTATTTCTCTGGTCAGTTGAAAGGTGTAGAATATTATTTTAGACAAAACATCTTTTCTTTCCTATATGATGTGCAGCTTTCCAGATGGTCCGGCCAAGATGGAACATACATATAATTTTTCTAGCCAGCCATTTCTTATATTTTCAACATTCAATTTAATAGTCTAATAATCTGAATCATAATCACAATAATAATAATAATTCCAGACAGCTTTTTATATCCAATTTTTAGCTAACTTAACCAATCAGAGATAGCGTCACTTGCTATTTTTGGACAAATTCATTTTAATTAGATCTCTAATTTATTTTCAACTAAATTATTTTTCAACTGAAAAGTTTAATCCTTTTTCCAGACACTTTTGTTTTAAAAAAAAAAATAGACTTAATCCTTTTTTCCTTTTACACCTAGGTAACATTTCAAATTTTTGAGCTTCCTTCTTTAGATCTTAAGATAAGACAATTTCAAAATTAGAGTTCCCACCCAGATTAAGCTCCCAAAGTGACAAACAATCATTTACAAAAACAAAATTGCTACAAATAGATATCTGATTCAACAGATTTCCTCTTTTAACATAAAATTGTACAAAAAAAATAATTTGACAGATTCAACCCTTCCTTTTCTTTCAATATTTAATAAATGTAAATTTCTGTATGTAATGTACACACATACTTCATTATTTCAAATCATTCATAAACTAACATTAAATAATATAATTGCTAGCTTAGTAATTATAACCCTATTCTTTAAAATTAAATCTGTAACTTTTAAATCCCAATTACATTTATAGAAAAGCAAAATAGAAGTATAGAATAAGATATTAGAATTGATCAAGCATAGGTTAGTTTTAAAGAAAGTTAAAATGTTGAATATTTGAAATATAAAACAATTAAATAGCTTACACATACACTGCCTATACGTATGCGTTATAACTTTGCTTTTTAAAGAAAATTAAAAATTGAATAGTTTAAATGTGTGTATTACCTTTCTATCACACACAAACAAGTAAAGCATATAATTGTTGACCCACTCTCTTTCTATCTAAAGCTTTTAGAACTGGACCTTGTAGGGTTTGAACTTGGATGCCCTACAGCTTCATTTATTGTTATATAAAAATATGATGATGATTTTGGTTTACCTTTTCTACATGCACATTACTATAAATTTAGCTAGTGACTAAATTGTAATGGCACAATATATATATATATGATATGTGCCCACTAAGTACTATATGCCTACGTTACTCTTAGATTATTATAAAAGCACAAAATAACTACCCACTCAAGTTTTTAAAAAATATCATCATCTCTGATTATAGTAATAAAGCAATGGGTTCCTGACTATTATATAATATTTACTCCTTTCCATGCGCATATACCATGAACTAGCATTTGTAGAATATAATTAACAAACATGCCTGTAATTAATAGAGATAAAAATAAAACATCATAAAATTCGCATACTATATTTAAATAATAAATACATTGTACTCTCAACTAAATAAATAAAACAATCAAAAAAATTTAAGTCAAGATCATTATAGGGTGTCTTTAATTAAATATTTTTTACTGTTTTTATCTCTGGTTTGTTCCATCTTTAAGAATTAGAAGCAAAATTACTTTCCTTTAAAACCGTTTTCTATTTGGGAAACCCATTTTTATTTATTTTGTTTTCATATAGTGACAATTATATAAAGCTATTTTATTTTCAAACAAATATGGATTAATTTATACAAATATATAATTTCTTATAAATATTCTACACATAACGATTAGCAAAAAGGAAAATATTAATAATTATAATATCATTTACGTGAAGTTAAATATTCTTCATTTTAAATATTTGCATGGCAGACTTAAATGAACCTCTAGTTATAACAAAATTTACCTGAATAATTTACAATGCATTTTCATTAAAATCCAACCAGTGCTGTACCTTTTTTTAGTGTTCTATACTAATTTTTCTAAGTTGTAGGTAGGTTAGTATAAGCCACTAAACATCACATGATCACCATTTCTTATGCTTGCTCATAACTGTTATTAAAACAGGCAAAACTCTCCATACAGAAGTGCCACTCAGTGTAAGCTAGAGTAATCAATGGATGCCAGAAGGTGTGTGCATAAAATCCCTATCTAGTTCCTACTCATTCAGGCACTACATAGGGATTTTATGCACAAGCCTTCTGGCATCCATTGATTACTCTGGCTTGCACTGAGCGGCTCTACTGTATGGAAAGTTTTGCCTGTTTTAACAGATTAGCATTATGCAGACAAGATTAATCATTGGTGATGCATAATGATAATGATGATCAATGTTGATTGGTCCAGGTCTTTTTGATTACATGGCTTTGGTCAAACAAGCTATTTAACTTCATGTAGCTATTCTCTAACATGGATTTAAGTTTAATTATACTAATTTTTTTAGCTGATTGCAGATGTCACTGCTTTCTCTAATGTAACCTTGCAATTCTGTATTAATTAAATTTGTTCAGCATTTTATAAGTGTCCTGAAAAACTTTTTTTTTTCTATAAATATGTTTTCATATTTTTTTTTTTCAGCTCCTCAATTAGTTCGTTTTATTTGCCTTTTGTAAAAACTGTTTACTTATTCTTTTTTTAAAAAAAAAATAAAGGTTTGATCAGAAAAATAAATTAAACTCCCAATAGTTACATGCAATTTTGTAGCATAAATGCTCCATGTGAAATAATAGTACTACTTATGAGAAAAGTATTATTTTATGGTGTCGTTACAGTTCTAAATGGGCATTGAAAAGAAATAAAACAAATAAAAATGATTACCTTGAATTTTTTGTCACCTGCATTATTATAACTGTTACTACTGGTCAGTGATGAAGCATGACATTTTTAGGCATGGAATCACCCTCCATAATCTTTTTTTAATAATGTTTTTAGTTTACTTGTTGCAACAATTTTTACGTAATATTAATATATACAGAAATTGTGGACTTAATCAGTGAAGAGAACAACAACTTCATGCTCCCAAATCAGGATGCTTCAGATTAGCCTATATAAGTAGAAATTTAGGACAAAGATAAGACAGTCACTCTAACCTTTATAAAAGTCACTATTATGTGTCATGGTTTGGAAGGTCCCTCTATTGCCAAAATAATATTGCTTGACTATTATAAAATTTTCAAGGCACATTCGATACAGGTTAAAGCCCGTCTTAAAGGTATTTACATATACTTCCTGTGTGCTCAACAAAATTATAATTACAACTCTATATACATCCAAAAAAATCTGGAACTCTCTTATCTGTAAATCAAACTGTGACTATTTTAAGTATAGGGAATACATTAACAAGATATTTTTATCTTCCAAATGCTTTTAACATCTTCAAGTTTTAACTTTAAATTACATTTTAGCATTGTTTGAACTTTTTATAATCAATGAATAATAGTATCGTCAAACTCATTATTTGCCTTATATAAAAACAGTTCAACTGTTGGTAAAAAAATTAAAAGTTAACAGAAATTCCATACAAAAAATAATGAGCTTGAATCGTTCATTCTTCTTTTTTTATGTTTAGCAAAATAGTTTAGAGAATTTTTTTTTTACATATATCAAAATAGTTTATATACACTAACATACTTAGTGTTCTTACTACATTATTGTATGTGCAACTTGTTGAATCGATTTTGTGAGGTTGAATATGTACATATTTTAGTGAATTTTTAAAATTGAATTTTAGTTTAAGCTTCTGAACTTTTTAGTGAATTCTTCTACGGAAGCACTCATTACGTTCAATACATGAAACCTTCACCCTGTTACTAGTAGCTTTAAACCTTACTAATGCTCCTAAAATATTTTTTGTACCTTTCCTCTAAGTATGGATTTAAAAACAATTTTACTAATTTTTTTTAAAAATCAAAACAATGCATTTTCTTTGTTTGTTTAAAATTCTTTTACAAAATGAATGAATAGATAGTTGGAATACTTAACATCGGAGAATAAAACTGCCATCGACTACATCTTGTTCAAGTTATAATTTGCAATCATCTCAGGTTTTTTAGCATGACAACATTAATACAAAAAATTTATACAACAAAAAGTGAAAACGCACAAAATTTTCATAGAATTTAATTGACAGCCTAAGATATTATAAGATAAATTTGATTATTATTTTAAAAAATTACTTACAAAAAATATTGTAATATAGGGGATTTGAACACAGATTTTCAACCCCCTTCAACCATCCACTCTATTTCATACAACTGATATACATGACAAATTGCATGTCATAAAATAAATGATCTCCAATTTACTTATTTGGTGCTGAACAAGGACTTATCAGTTGGTCCAGTCCATCATCTTCCACACACATATATAATAAGTACTCAGTTTATATTAAGATAGCAAATCTTCATAATTTAATGGACATACTTCAATCTACTTGACCCCCCAACTCTTCAACCATCAATACTATAAACTGATCACTGATTATATATATAGGAGATGATGAACTGGACCAACTGATGGGTACTGATTCAGCACAAAATACGCATATTGGAGATCATTTATTTTTTCATATGTGTGTAGACATTTGAAATGGTTGTATGGGATAGAATGGATGTTTGAAAGGAGTTTGAAAGTCTGTGTTCAAATCCCCTACATTACATCTAGACTCTAGTTATATAAAATATAAAATATTTATATAAAAAAGTAGGGGGAGTGACAGTAGATTTCAAAAAATGGAAGAACAAAATTACGTATTTATGTTTAGACTACTGGGTGGTACAATATCAGATAAATTAAATTGAGAGACTGCAAACCTCTTGCGCTCATTACTATCTAACAGCCAATCAGATTGTAAATACAAGTACTTTAGACTGGCTTGGATATATAAAAAGACAAGTAAAGAATAGGGTGGACCGCCCTTTTCTTGTTAAATTCTCTATCTTGTATTTACGATCTGATTGGCTGTTAGATAGTAATGAGCGCGAGAGGTTTGCAGTCTCTCAATTTAATTTCAATACTGTTTACTGTTTGCGCTTTATAAAATAAATATCAGATAAACTTTAAGAAAAAGTGATCAAAAACTTACATTACATGAGGTAAATTCGAACTAATTTAAATGATTTTTATAAAATAGACATATTTAGGAAGGTACTGAAGTGGTTACCAGTTCAATTTAAAAAATATGAAATTAGAGCATTTGAAAGTTGATAGTGATATAATTGTCCACATAAATAAACGTAAAATCTCAAATCTAAGCATCTACAATTTTATTTCACGACCTTTTGATCTTGCTTTAATATATTTTTTTAGCTATTTTTTTTTTCTTTTTAAAACAATACACGTACACATGATGTAATGTCATAATTTATATATATTATCACACAAACTAACAAATATTAAGCTTTTAAAATAAATAAATTTTTCAAGTAGACACAAAACAAATTGTTATATATACATATTGTTTTTCATTATGTAATTGCGAGTAATTATTTTTAGTCAGTGAATCTATTTACAAAAACCTCTAATGTTATTGCTTTATCATAAGCTTTTTTCAACAGTATAATTTTCAAAAGCAATTTCTTTGCTCAATTTCATTTTTACATAAAAATTTTAGTCAATGAAAATCGGCTAAATTCTAAATAAAAATAATTCGTGTTTTATTAGTTACAATTTCGTCATCAAGGATGACGAAGTTGTTAATTATTATTACTTCTATTTTAAAAAACGAAGATGTAAATAATTTTCCTACCTTAAAATTTTCCCACTTAATGATAAATTGAAACTTACCTAAAACAAACAAAAAAAGCATATTAGTATTTATAATTGCTAATATTTTAATAAAACTATATCTAATTTAAATAAATCACAGATAGTACAATAATTATTTATAACTATACTTAACTTAAGACTTTGTAAGAATATATATTATATATCACCAGAATGCAATACAGAGAGCATACCAATAGCTCAAACAAGCTCTTAATTAATAAGTGCGGTATGAGAAAATATTTAAAATCTCTATCCAGAACACTCTCATCTCCAGACCGGTTTCGAGCTTATGGCTCACGTCAGTGGAGAACTAGAATATTCGGACACTAGATCTAAAATATAAACTCAAAACCCAGCACTTATTTCAAATGTGTATTTAAGTAGAAACTCTGAAATTTTCGGACATGAAAATGTCTTTAAATCTAGCTATCTAACTTAAATATAGCTATATGGGACTGAACTAAATTCAGATCTACCATATGCCTTAAAGGTAAAATTATAATAATTAATAAACCAAGTCATATATAACGTGACATTGTTTTAATAAGCTTGTAGTTACAAAAATGCAAAACAGAGCGCATACCAATAGCTCAAACAAACTTAATTAATAAGTGCGGTATGAGAAAATATTTAAAATCTCTAACCAGAACACTCTCATCTCCAGACCAACTGGTTTCGAGCTTATGGCTCACATCAGTGGAGAGCTAAAATATTCAGACACTAGATCTAAAATATAAACTCAAAACTCAGCACTTATTTCAAACATATATTTAAGTAGAAACTCTGAAACTTGGTGGTAGATCCAAATTTAGTTCAGTCTCATATAGCTATTTAAGTTAGATAGCTGGATTTAAAGACATTTTCATGTCTAAAAATTTCTGAGTTTTTACTTAAATATATGTTTGAAATAAGTGCTGGGTTTTGAGTTTATATTTTAGATCTAGTGTCCGAATATTCTAGCTCTCCACTGACATGAGCCATAAGCTCGAAACCAGTTGGTCTGGAGATGAGTGTTCTGGATAGAGATTTTAAATATTTTCTCATACCACACTTATTAATTAAAAGCTTGTTTGAGCTATTGGTACCCTCTCTGTATTGCATTTTTGTAACTGTAAGCTTATAAAAGTAATGTCACGTTATATATGACTTGCTTTATTAATTATTATATCACCAGAAATAAAAATTAATGAAATCAAGTATACTATTTTTTCATATAAAATTATAATACATAATAAAAATATACAACAGCTATATAAATATACATATATTAATAATAATTATACATAAAAAGCTTTTTATGCACATGGTTTCATACCCTTTTCAAGTGTTAGTCATCTATTTTAACATTAACCAATTATTGTAGATAGAACACCATCTAGTGTTCCATAATGGAAGTTATATTGGATCTCTTGGCAAAGGTTTTATTCTATTTTACTGATGTTTTATTTTGTTATTGTTATTTTATTTCCATTATGAAACACTAGATGGTGTTCTGTTTGCAACAATTGGTTAATAGATTAATATTTGAAAAAAGCCTAAAACCATATGCTTTTTTTATATATAATTATTAATATATTGATATGACTGCTGTATATGATTTCTATTAATTATTATATTACATAATTTGTCTGAAGTGTGTGATGATGGCATTCTTTTTTGAAAAAGACATCTTATTATAACAATAATATAACAATAGCAAGATTTTGAAAATCACTAAACATCACATGATCACCAATCTTATGCTTGCTCATTACTGTTATTAAAACAGGCAAAACTCTCCATACAGTAGCGCCACTCAGATCCAAGGTTCCTCACTGATGAAAGCCACAAGCTAGAAACTAATCTGGAGATACTGGATGAGTAGGCAATAGGTAGGGATTTTACACACAAGCCTTCTGGCATCCATTGATTACTCTGGCTTGCACTGAGTGGCACTAGTGTATGAACAGTTTGCCTGTTTTAAGATTTTGAAAAATGTACAGTGTCAAAAATAATCTTTGATGATCACCCCCCCCCCCAAAAAAAAAAAACAAGTTTAGGATTAAAGGAAATATAAATTATAAGATTTTTTTAAAAAAAAATAGAAACTGATTGGTACATCAATAAAAAACTCATCATTATCATTCAGTAAAAAAGAATAGTGGAATAACTTTACTTCTCAGGGGTTTATAAGATGTTTGAGATCCTGAAATGACAAAATTTGAAATTGATTCAAGGAATTCATGCTCCAGAGTGGTCTGACCCTCTACGACTGCACTGAAACAGCCACAGCAGTCATAAACAAGCATGGCCAATCTAAATCAAGAAAAAATGAACAAAGAACAGAAGATTAAAAATGTTTTGCTCTGATATTACAACAAGTCAATGAAGCATAAGAAGACCACATACATCACATGTTTGACCTTTATCTTTTCATTTGACACATTGCACTGCTGTCCATTAGCTTGTTCCACAACAAACTTCTCTTTCTCAAAGACATCAACATATTGTCTAATTAGAGCTCTCAAATGCATTCTGCCACAGCCATGTTCCATAATGAAGGCAATAAATGTTACAGCTCTTTATAATATCTTAATCGTTATAATGTACAATAAGAGCTACCTCTTCCGCAAAACCATAATATAGTATAGTTTTTTAACAAACTGAAAAACATACAAAGTAATCTTAAGGCCTTCTTCACCCCCCCCCTCTCTAGAATATTATAGACTACCCGTTCAAAAAAATCTAAATTTTCCCCCCATTATATCATTGGGAGTTCTTGTCTCATTTCTATGCAAAAATTATACGTAAACAACAGCCAAATAAACGACTAATTTAGTTGAAATATTTTTACCATTCTGAAATATTGTCATATTGTTACAGTTATTAAATGCAGTTGTAGTAGATTAGAGTGTATAACTTTAAAACATTCAAGTTCATCTTCCTAACTGAAAATTTGAAAAATATTTCAATTCGATCACAATCTCAAACTGATTTTTTTTATATATAAATAGTTTTATTAAGGCAATAACAATGTACCTAAATTACAAAATTTTCTCTGTTTGTATTCCGTGTGCTACATTCTAAAAATAATTGCATTACATTTGGTAATGAGGTAGTATAAGAAAATTACTTTTTATTGTTTACTGTGGAATTTGAAAAAGTTTCCATGTTTCATCAAACTTAAATTTTGTTGACACAGTTTTGTCCCTTTCCTTGATTTTTTAATCATTTGAATAAAGAATTGATCTTCATTTGGGTGGTGAACTATAAATAATTTCTTGCACCTTACCAGTCAGATGGAATATGTAAGAAATATTGAGAGTCTTATGGTTGGGATGTCTCTTGCTTGGATATAGTCTTTTAGTGATATGATTTGGTAGAAGTCCATCTTAGAGTTTTTATATATTATTCCTTTGGTGTTTCCTAATTCCATACATGTATTATGGGATCATAAGTTTCCTCATGCCTCTCATAGGTGGGGTATGTTGGATCAACCCTGTTTAACTGTCTTTTGTAGTGGAGGAACCAATTGGTAGGCATTGCTTTTAAGATTATCTTCACCAGAAACTCTAGATATTTTAGCTCAAGAGCCCAGTATTTGAACAGCAAGGTAATTCTATAGTTTGAAATTCCAGTTTCGGCTTTGTAGTGTTAGGTTGGGGGTTAATCATGTGATGGGCTTCCCAAATTTTGATTTTTGAAAAGGTCTTCAGATGTTAATATGTTGTTTCAAGATGTGAACTATTTGGTTTAGCCAGCACGCTTTTCTATGGGGTGGGCAATCTGTTGGCTGAATAGGTTCTGCGATTTAAATGTATCCATATTTTTCTATTAGGTTGTGAATTAAGGAGTGTGCTTTTTTTGAATGAGTATTGATGGTATGGAATGGAGGGACATTCTGTTTAATTTCCTGTGTTGCTGCATTCTATTAATACTGATGGAGACTATACGTTCCTTTCAGAATAATCTTGAGCTCAGTTTGTTAATTTTTCTAATAAAGGATTTTGTAACCATCATAACTGGGAGGTAATAAGAGGTCTTACCCATGACTTTCATGTTTAGAAGGGCTACCTTTCCTTGAAGGGAGAGGTATACCCCTAAAAGTGTTTTTGTTATCTTGTTGGTTGATTGTAGAAATTTGGGATTTAAATATTGAAAAACCCAAGAACTTCTGAGGTTCTGCCAGGAATTTAGAGTTGATCTTTTTCCCAGAGTATATTTTCCAGGCAGAGGATTTTATTGGGTTTAGCTTGAGGTTAGAGGTTCTGGTAAATTTCTTTCTCACTAAATGACAAAACAGTAAAAAGTTGTTTAATCAATAATTACTAAATAAAACCGGTTATAGCTTGCACTTAATATATTAAGAACATTCTGCTAATCATTGAACAATAAAATCATTTGCATATTGTAAAGCAAAAAGGTGAAAGTTCCTCTTTTGGCTTTTAGTCATTTCAAATTAAAATCTACACCAGGATTTCCAATCTGCAGTGTAAGGTGGCTAGAAATGTGGCTCAACACAAAAATGTAAACTTACTTAAAACATGACATTTTTTGTGATTACGTATTGCAGTGTGATTAAAATAAATGTATGTACTTTCTCACTATTTGTATGCATATGTGGTGTCAGTTTTAATGTGGTATGTGGCTTTCAAGGTATCATCTTCCAAGTCCAGACAGTAAAATTGACAACATTGGACATTACATGCTTGGTAAGATAGCGATTATCAATATTTCAGACTACCATTGTAAGGTTAAGTGTAGGAAGTTATTTAGAAGTCGTGCAGACAGACTTTTTTTTTTTGCTGACCCGCATTTGGTAATGTTTGTATACTTAATGTGTAATCCAAGACCTGTTCTTCTCTTCAATGTGGTCTAGAGATGTCAAAACATTGGTCACTTCTGATTTGTAACATCAAACTTATATTACATCTTAATGCTAGTTTCATGAAGATAATTCTTCATGATAAAAATGGAAAACAAAATTGGAACTTATATATACTCCTATTAAATACCAGTTATCTTTTCAAATGTCTCATATTTTCTATGATCAGAAATATATACTTTCATATAATCATATAAAAACTATGTAATATGAATAAAATTTACTTCAAATGGCGATGTACATCTCAATCAATTGAGTCAAATTCGAAAAAAAAAAGAGAGATCTAGGTGCAGTGCTCTCAGATCCAAGGCTCCTCATTGACAAAGGCCACAAGCCAGAAACTAGTCTGGGGATATTGGATGAGTAGGCACTAGATAGGGATTTTATGCACAAGCCTTCTGGCATCCATTGATTACTCTAGCTTGCTGTGTGTGGCAATATGTATAATGATTTTTGCCTTTTTTTAACAATAGTTATACACAAGCATAAGAGATGGTGGTCATGTGATGTTTATTGAGTCAAATTCCTTGAATGAAACAATAAAAACAATACATAAATTATTTTATCTCCCTACTTTTTCTTCCTTTTTATTTAAGCTTTAGTAACAAAATACATTTGGATTAAAAAATTAAAACCAATTTAGATTGATAACTTGATAATATAACAAAAAAAAAATTAAAAAAACCAGCTGCCAGTGCTGGATAAAAATTTAATAAGTATTACCGCCAGACTTCAAATGATTACTACAGCTTATAATAGATGGCAAAAAAAAAAGGGGAATAAAAGAATTTACTAATAAATATGTAAAAGCTAGGGTCATGTGATGCTTGTTTGTCATATGATGTATTATTGGTAATATGTAAAATACTAGTTTGCTCATGACATTTGTCGAATTACATTGCTTATGAAACTGCGCTCATTTTATAATTTCCCTAAGCACGTTTCCTTTAAATCAAATCACCGAAGATGAAATCACAGTATCATTATAAATTCTTCTTATCAGTGAACATGACCAGGCTAAATATGACATAATGTATTGGCTTGTTGCTCATGAATTGGAGTGAAATTTGAGTACCAGAAGTGACAGAATCTCATTAGACCACTTTAAGCCTGCATAAAATTATGAAGGGCAAAAACAAATTTCCATGAAAAGTCAAAACCCAAATTGGCAATATGGTATTTTAGTTGAAATTATATTTTGGCCTTCACATATTGTTTAAAATCAATTATTAAGTGTCTTTAAAAAATTCAAATTTATTTAAATTTTTCAAATAACAATTAACTGTCAATAGGTCAGTATATAATACACATTCTAAATAGTATTAATCTCTTCTTTGTGTGTAGCTAGTATGACAAATGACAGTAACCAGGGATCTTTAGATTCATAAATATTGAATTTACGGTGATGCTGCAACCAACTGAACAATTCTGTCAACGGCAGCAATTACTAGAAATTTCATGTACGTATTTTTGGCACTCCCTTTAGTTTCTACATTTTTTCTCCATTAACCGTGCCTTTAAAAAAGTGGAAATATCAGAAGAATTTTCATAGACAAATATGTGACAATTTTACAAACTGTTGCCTTCCACTAAATAGCCTAATTGGGTGAATATTCATTCTTCATGAATGTAATAGTCCCTAAACCAATCTCCATAATACCACTGGTTAGCGCCTAAAGAATGAAGAAGTATAGTACCATTTTAACCTATGTGGTATTTATTAACTGATGAATGTACTTGAAAAGTTTTTAATTTTTCTAAAGATTAATATTGGATGATGGAAAGAGTCCAAAATATAATTACAGTATAACAGATTGTTTACGATTTTTGAAACTAACCAGAAGTAAAAGTTATTTATGAACAATAAACATTAATTTTTTTAGCCAATATGTTTGGAACAAAAGCTATGTTGGATGCAACTATCACCTTAAATCATTTGGTAAACAATCTGCTCTATAAATGCTTCTGTAATAATGACTTCTTTTACATTCCGACCCACAACTATAACATAATCCATAAAATGCTACTCATTTGATCACTTTAACCCAAATTTCTTTTACAGTATTTTGTCTAAACAAAATTCTTGGGATAATCAAATCATAAGTTGTAAAAAAAAAATCATTAATAACATACTAGTGAAGATCATAAAAGCGACATTATTATTTCAATAATTTATGATCCTATTTTAACATCCATACCCATATGGACATCAAACTTTCCCAAGATAAAAAATGGGGAAGTATGGAGGTGTCTATTATATCTATAAAGATATTACATATGGGACAGAGAAAGGTGAATAACTCCGTGTGTGTAAATTTTAAAAAATCAGATATATTAATCTTTAACTGAGGTTTAAAGTTTATATCTGTGCTAGAGATAATCTCTAGTTTCGAAAATGATTAGTAAGAATCATTAGTGTATTTATCTTAAATGGATGACGTCAAAGTTGTGAGTGGAGGGAGTTGACAATGGTAAATGAAAATGTAACAATTTACTCTAGATAAATACTTTGCATATAATAAAGATATATATGAGAGATAATGACCTGGGCCAACTGATGAGTGCTAGTTCAGCATGAAATGAATCTTGGGGGTCATTTGTCTTTTTATTATATCTTTATTTATATTAATTTAAAAAGAATGGGGAAGTATGGAGGTGTTTATTATATCTATAAAGATATTACATACGGGACAGAAAAAGATGAATAACTCCGTGTGTGTAAATTTAAAAAATCAGATATATTTATGTTTAACTGAGGTTTAAAGTTTATATCTGTGCTAGAGATAATCTTTAGTTTCGAAAATGATTAGTAATAATCATTAGTGTATTTATCTGAAATGGATAGTAAATGAAAATGTAACAATCTTCTATAGATATTGATTCATCAATATATGCGACCAGACTAAAAGCTTTATCTGAACTTTCTAAATTTAATATTGGAACATAAGTAATGATAAAATGGGCAAATGTATCACAGTTCATGCCATTTAATACCATGACCCTTTACCTCTGAAATGTATACATTTTAATAAGGTATGAAATTAATTCACACAGAGAGAAAATAAATAAATAAAACAGATAAACAATAAATAGCCGAAATAAAATTAATTGAATTTTAAAAAGAATTTTCTAAAAGAAAATTGTGTTTGTAAAAACTGTAAATGAAATATTTTAATAACAATAAATAATTTATTAACTATAGAATTTTTTTTTTGTTTCTTTGATGATAATTAATTCTAAATATATCATTTTTAATAACATAAAATTCTAATATCTCATATTTCATTCTAACTTTTTAAATAGGTTTCATGGAGCCAATAATGATGTGTTCCTTTGTTATTGGTAAGATTTTCAGTTAGATACTTATTTTCACAATTTGATCTTTTTTATTATAACTATTAGAAGGCTTAATTATTTATAATCTAATGTAGAAAATAATTATATATGTAAAAAAAAGATTTAATTTCACAAAAAAATCAAATATGGCAACATAATAAAAATATTACTCAGTAGAGCAGCGGTCCCCAACCTTTTTGCACTTAAGAGCACATTCTATAATACCGGCCAGGTGGCAGGCACCATTTATTTTTTCAATGTAAATTTATAGTTGGATATTGTTAATGATAGACCCTTTTACACTGTAAAAGTATAGTATGACCTACAATTTGATTACAATATAATCCAATAATTTATAAGAAATCTTAAAAATTAAATTTATTTGTATCAGACAAATAATTTTCTATCGGGTTTGGATAGTGGCGGGCACACGTAAAATGGTCTGTGGGTGCCATGGTGCCCATGGGCATAGGGTTGGGGACCCCTGCAGTAGAGTCTATTTAAAAATTTGTTAGTGACAATGATATAGTTAAAGGACTAGCCTGTTATATGTAGATGTATTTTGTGGATATTTATATAATCATCATAAAACTCATATTTGACTTTTTATTCGACTTTCATTTTTATTTTCGAGTGGCTATTCATAAAATAACAAGCATATTATTACCTAGTTGATCTAGTTACCTAACAAAAAAAAAACTTTATTTAGACTAATCAAGAGTAATTACCAATATGGATATATAATGCAAGATAGGAATAGTCCAAACTATAGGGCATTAGGCAGTCACTGAGTACACAAAAATTTATGGCACTATAGTCAGTATCAATTAAAGGGAAATATTTCTCATTTATTTTTCTATGCAATGCTAAAAGTGGGATTTCCAAGTAGAAAATGCTTAGATTTCCATATATTTCCTAAGCATCTTATAAACTTCCGAAAGGTAAATCATCAAAATATAAAACACTCCCAGTGAAAATGTTTGAGATCACAAAAACATCAAGGTTAAATTTCACGCATTTAACACTTGAGTAGTCAAATTAATGACTGGAATTCTTAGTATATATTTACAGTTAGTTAATGAAGATGTGTCCAATTTAAAAATCCTTCTTTCTTGGAGCCTTTACTTCCAAAATAGAAATGTGTTGTTAAGTATTAGTGGTCGAGAGGTCAGCGACAGCTGCTTTACAAGCAGTTGTCCCAGGTTAGTGGGTTCACTTCCCGGCTGATGCTATGACACATGAAAGAAAAAATAGTAATGTAAAAATATTATTTCTTTCCTGACTCATTTGATGTTTATATATAAATTAGCATTTGACTACCATCATATGTTAACTTATTAGTATTATGTTTTAGCACCAGAAGACTCACCATTAAGAACTAATACTTGAAATTAAGAAAATGAAACTCTATCTTAATATCAGAAATTCAATGTAGATATAAACATTTATTATTTACCTAAAAAACACACACACATACACACACACACAAAAAAAAAACCATTATTTTTGACAGTTTCTTTTGATCTAGTATTTTCTGATAGAGTTAAATATAAATAAATCTGCATCTTCTAATCCGATTTCTTACATTATCCCATGGATAATTTTATTAAAAGCCTTTTTCTTCATACTTTACCAAAAAACTATTTAGCATTCTTTAGAAAGACTAGATATTCTATACAATGTCTAGGGCAAGTGAATAAAAAATGAAATTTCATACTTTGCCCAAAAAGTCATACATTCTATAAGATATCTAGGAATCCTATTATATAATGCCGATTTTTCACAATTTGCTAATAACACATACATTTAGAATTTCTGTATGTAGATATGCAGATTATTCAATATATTAAGCCATCACATGATCAACAAGATATCACATGGCCTTAGCTTAATCATGTGATTAGCAAATTCTTTTATTGTCAGTACTATGGTGCCATCTACATGATATAAAAGTAGTGAAAATAAAAGAATTTGCTAAAGAAGCTGTAAGATTAAAATATGCTTAGGATGACAAAGTTCTTGGGCCTCCACTGTTGCCATGTTATCCTTATGTGTTCATCATCAACCATTATCAATCCACTGCAGGATGAAGGTCTCTCCAAGTTCAATCCATCTTTGCTATCTTTAGCTCCTCTTCTCCACATCACCCCTGCACACTTTCTTATTTCATCCATCCATCTCACATGTGGTCTCTTTCTGGGTCTTTTACAATCTCTTGGAATACATATATTCAATAATACCGTATTTGTAATAATGGTCTGAATTTTTTTGTTTTTGGAATAAAACTTTTTTTTTCTTCAATCAAAAATAATTAATAATTGTAATATTTTTTCCACGTGAAATTGTATTGGGACTTATAATATTCACTTTACCTTTTTAAGCATGTTTCGCTTCAGGCCTTAACTTAAAAAATTCAAAACAGATATTTAAAAAAAAAAAAAAGTGTATCTAAATTTCTATAGCTTTTAAGTTTTTATCGAACATCATTTTTCTAAAAGTTTCCGAATTTTTCTTTTTACAATAACTATTTAAGATTTAATAATCAATAGACAAGAACAGTTTATGAAAACTAGGATTAATGAATCAATCATATTTATCCCATCTTTCTTTACTGCGCATGCATATTGAAGAAATTTTTAAAGCCATAAGATCGTTACTTCACTGACTCCATTTTTTATTTTTTTCTATATAACCCTTTCAAAAACAAAAAGTGAAGGACGAATTTTTTTTTAAAATAAATTGCAATATATAAATATTGTGTAATCAAATAGTAAACATGGTTGATAAAAACAAGTAATTAAAAAAGTTGTAAGATAAATAAAAGAAGCACCGTTAATCATCTCTAATATTATAAACAAAAATATGAAAATCATTAAATAAATTAGTTACTAGCAGGTTCAAACTATAATTTTAGACAGAAGGTAATTAAACCTTTGGCACATGTGCTGAAGTGCTATATTCAATCAATGTTATTTTTGTTGAATGTTAGGAAACCTAGTCCAAGGCACAAAATAGAAATCTCTGAAAAGATAAGTATCTAAATTCAATTACATAGACTAATCTTACACATATTGGAATAAGAGTATGAAGATTTTACATTATTCACTTTACTTCCATTTTCTTTACGACATGCATAAACATTCACAAAATTTTAACATTTACTGCATGTTAATATTAAAAGACGTTAGAATTAACATGTAAAAGCTTGATTATTTCCTGTTTTGAAACTATGCTAGTAAATCTCTTAGTTTATTACATTAATTCTAACTCTTAATATTAACATGCAATAAATGTTAAAATGTTGTGAGTGTTTATATGTGAAATAAAAAAAATGTAAGTGAAATGAACAATAAAAAATTTCACACTCTTATTCCAAGATATTTAAGATTGACCTATATAACTGAATATAGGTACAAAAGATAATATGGCTGCTCTTATCTTTTCTAAGAGTCTATCTTCTGCCTTGGATGAGAGTTTTCTGACATTCAATAAAGACAATGTTGATTGAATATAACAGCACAGCACATGTGTAAAGGTTTGATTTTTACCTTCTATTTAAAATTAAATGAGTATTTTTTTAAAAAAAGTTATCTATGTATATGGATGTTAGCTAGCATGATGGGAATTCAAATGATGGATATTCTTGGATTTGATTCCTAATTCAAATGTTGAATCTCTTCTTGATTAATTAGTCTTATTTATTTTATAATCATATTTTCAAATTTTCATAATGATTTCTCTTTTGTAAATCATTATAATTATTTTACTGTTGCTTTTCATTTTACTAACACTATCATATACTAAATACATTTCTGCATCTTTTTCTATTATTGATTCATATTCTTTATATTTTTAATTTACCTTATTCTTTCACATAAATTAGAAGCGATTGCTTTTCCACTTCTTAATTCTCCTAATACCTATCTCTTTTTGCTTACTCTTTTCTCTTAATGGTTCACATTTATCTTTTTTTTTTTTTTTCACATGCCATAGCATAGGCCGGGATGCGAACCCACAACCATCTGCAACCAACTACTTGCTTGCAAGGCGGCTGCATACTCTTTTAAATTACAACTAAATCTATTTCTCATAGTTTGCTCCCACTTTTTTTATTTTGTAATATTATAAAAGTCTTCCTTAACAAATTCCTTTCTTGATTTCCATTTTTATATTTAATTGTAACAATTCTGATTTAACTTCTCTCTTATGATCTATGCAATATAACTTGTTTCTTATATGTTTAATAATATTATACTTCTTTCAACCTAACTTCTGTACATTAATATCTAATAATTAACATATTCTGATAACTTATTTTCATATGCATTTACTTTCATTCCAAACTTTTTACATTCTAGAATCTAAAAAAATATCGTTATTGTTGTTTTCAGTAAAGATATCAGTTGATTATTAGTTTTTTTAAAAAAGGCTATTTATGATTAATCTTTTTTATTTCTCAATAAAAGTAAATTGAATGGATTTATTACTTGAGTATTCGTAAACGGACTGAGTACCAAAAGTGACAGATCTCGGAAGGATCCATAGACGATAAGATCCAGAGTTTGCGACTGCTTGCACAGACACATAAATCATTCTGCTTATAGAGAAAATTATTTTAATAGACACACCTAAGTATAATATCCTAACACTAACAAATTTAATAGAACATAAACTTCTAGGAATAAATCCAAAGTAAAAACTTACATTTCTAAAGCAAAAAAAACATTTGTTTTTTTAATTACAGCTAACTCCTGCATTACACTCATACTTAATTTTTTCATAAAATATGTGTCTTAACCTCTTATAATAGCTTGGATGCACAGAAGGTGCTGAAAAAATATATGTATATTACATTTTAAGGGAGGAAAAAAGTGTATTATAATTGTAATGCTTAATATATACCAATAATAAAAGATCAATACAAGTCTCGTTTGATATCCGTAGTTACAAGAAGTGATCAAAATGGTTACCACCACTGTCCATACCATGTTAATAATGGCAAACTACTACTTGCATAATATTTACCAAAATGTTCACTAGTAGGACTATGCATGCCATTTCAGTTTTTTTCCCCAAAGTAACATCACCATTATCATTGTATTTTGGCAAAATTGTCAAATTTTGAATACCACTCCAAAATAGTCTTGCTCTCCTTGAATAATAATCATGCTTCTGCCATTTTCTTTGATTGTCATGCATAATGCATTCTGATGCAAGAAACCATTTGATTATCAGCATCTTTTTAGTGAACTTTGTACTGCACATTCAACTTTGAAAAGTAAAACATAGATAACATCGTTTAAAGTGTATACATTTTTGGCACTCCTGGTATTTCTAACATTCACTCCATGACATTTGTGGTTATTTTCTTCCTAATAATTGTAATTTAAAAAACCTCACAAAATGACATGAGCAGCATTTCCCTTAAAGCTACTTTATATTTAGATTCCATATGACATTTTAGTTTGCTCACCGTGTGATGTTTGAGCACTAGGTACAACAGGTTGAGCCTGGATAAGAAATCTTTAGCACATGAGTTTAGCATCCTAACACACGCAAAACTACTTAGGCTGCTGTGTAAATTAAATAATACTATGTCAAGACTGTGGAAAATTGCATATTCAGAATTATTACATCTACCAAAAATTATTTCAAAATATTTAAGCTCATATCCATGGTAGTTTTCTGTACCTGAATCTGAAGAATTAAAGATGATAAAAATCAAGTATCTGACAAAAGACAATGAAATATTTTAAAGCCATATTTCCTAATGCTAATCAATCGATAAACTCCACAATGAAAATTCACCTCTGATCATTAAAAAAATAATCATATGAATTGTTGTGCGGTTTATTGTTCAAAAAAATCATGTGACATTATTGTGCGGTTTATTGTTCAAAAAAATCATGTTACATTAGAACACTAATGTAAAGCATATTTTTGTCCAGTCCTCAGCTGAGGATTAATTCAGGATCTTTAATTTTTTATACCGTTGTATGTAAACCACAGAGGGGATAGATGACCATAGCATGTAAATATCTCACAGTAGTGCAAGTTGTGAAAATTCAGCTTAAAATCTTATCTAAATTCTGGCAGCTAATCTTATTTCATCTAACAATTGTTCTGGAAGAGCTTATTGGCTGGTTACTGTAGCACGATGTTGAAAGTGATAAATATATATTAGTGAGGCTTTGATTAGGTGAAATCTGGCAAGTTAATTCATATATTACTTTCAGTTTTATAACATGCATATTTGGATTAACCTAATACAAGTGAATCTTTGTATATCTTGCTTATATATCATTTACATGCATGCTTCAATATTTTTATGCAAATGAATGCCTACTCTTCAATTAATAGGCAGTTTAATTACATTCAGTTTAATAGCATGTACATTTGCATTAACTTAATCTTTGAAGTATATCTCGCTTTATATTTTGACAAGCATGCTTCAATATTTTTATGCATATAAATGCCTACTCTGTAACCTTCTCAAAAGTTTAATGATCATGCTAATTCAAAGCTCACAAGTTTGCACCATGCAATTAAAAGTTGTGAGTTGTATTTCTAGGACAAAAAGTAATTTAATTTTCAAATGAACACATTTTTATAATTTGTCAAATTATCTTCAAAGCAACTTTTGACAAATATTGGAATCATCTGTTTCACAATACTCTAGCAACTTCTTTCATAGGATTCATTTCTACTTCCTTTAACTGAAAGAAAATTACTGATAACTCAGGCTTAGTGGAAATCCCATTTTTACTAGATATGAAAAGTACGTTAGGTAAAACTTAGGGTCGGACACAGATAAACATTTGTTTCATCCAGTAGCCATTGCACCTTTTTTTTTCTTTTGAAGATAACCTTTCTGATTTTTAAATAGCACCATTCTGTATAAATACCTTAAACAAATTTTAAAGACTTACTCCTTCACTTTGTTAACTAAGTAAATGCTCAATGTGGTAACTCACCAAAAAAAAAAATCGCAAAGTGAACAAATTATAAAAAAGTATCTTCAGATTTTCATATTAATTCTCCAAATGCATCAAAAATTAAGGAAGAAACTCTTCAACCATTAGTAATCAATAAAATTAAACTGTTCTCCAAACATTTAAGATATATATTTAAAAACTTGTTCAAGATTGGTTCAGGATATTACAATTAGCAAGATCCTATTAATATTTCATGAATAAAATATTTATTTTTAATATGCTTGAAAGCCCTAAAACTTAATTATGATCTATAGAACTTTTCTGTCATATTACAAACATTAAGGTTTGAACCCAGACTTTCAAACTCCCCACAGTCATCCACTCTATGCAATGTAACCAATATACATGGCCATCTGATGATGGAATGCTCAAAGCCCTTGATGATGCCAATATTATAGTCATACCCATGTTGACTTAAGTCAATCCCCTTCAATTACATCTAGGTTAGGTATATACAATTATACTTGCATTTCAATATTAACAATTAAGGTTGTTTATGTTTCTTAATATTAGATTAATAAATTAATTTTCTCAATATATGGTAATAAAAAAATGTATTTAAATCAACTTATATTCTTTAATTACTGACAAAAAAATATTATTTGCCAATTAGTCTTTTCATAGTTAGTTTCACAAAATATTAACATACTTTCGTATATATAGTATGATTTTAAAATGACAGCTTTATACTTTACTGCTTTCATTGTCCTTTTTAAAATCAAATTCCTCACTTCAACATTAAGTCCTTTTCAGTATGTGTATTTGTGATTTATAGCTATGAAAAAAACATGAAATATTGGTGAAATATTAACAAAAAAGGGTATTGAACACAATGAAATAGAAAATAAATTAAAAAAAAAAAATTCAATGTAAACAACGAAAAGAAATAATAGCAACTTTCTCCAAACAGTAGTGCCACCCAGTGAAAGCCATAATAATTAATGGATGCTAAAAGGTTTGTGTGAATAAGCTTGGATTAAAACATTATTGTATTTTCACAGACAGTAGTGCCACCCAGTGAAGGCCATAATAATTAATGGATTTGTGTGCATAAGCTTGGATTAAAAACATTATTGTGTTTTCATTTTGGGTTCATAGCTTTGTAGTTAATTAAAAAGGTTAAAAGTGGCTGTCAGAGGGTTGCATTAGATTTAAAGATTTAGATGATAATGCTCCCAACACTGAGATTCCTAACTGATGAAGGCCACAAGCTAGAAATCAGTCAAGGAATACTGGATGATTCGGCATTAGATATGAATTTTTATGCACAAACCTTCTAGCATCCATTGATTCCTATGGCTTGCACTGGGTGGAATTACTGTTTGGAGAAGGTTGTTACTGTTTTAACAGATTGTGTAAGCATAGGAATAGTCGTGATGTTTTAATGGCAGAAACAAACAAAAAAATCAAAAATATATTTTATATTTTTGTTAGTTCTCAGCTTATTACAACAATCAAGTATTTATTGCTCAGGAAGATCATATATTGTTTAAGCTTCAATTCAGTGACCTTTCACTTTTATACCTATCATTCTACTACTATTCTCCACCATGCAGGATTATCAGCTAATACATCTTTATTTTAATATATTGCTCCCCTCCCCGATTAAATAATTTTATTGCATATAGAAATGATAACATAAATTTGCAAAATAATCTGTACTTTACATAATTTTTTTTAAAAAAACACACACATTCAAAATACTTCTAAGCAAAATTTAGTTTGTAACAACAATTGTAAATAAATAGATCTTAGTTAATGAATTTCCTTGTAGCAATCTCTTTCTAATACGTTCAAAATAAGAAATTAATTATAAGTAATTTATACTAAATGAGCATTAATTATCTTTAAATTGTTTTATTTAAATCAATTGTAATTACTGCTAATTTCAGTACTCATTAAGACATTGTAGATGAGTTAATTATGGAACAATAAAAAATTGTTTTTCCATCAGATCTAAAAATGCTATATGAGTACGTGTGTGTAATATACAGCTAGTAATATGAAAATAATAAGGGATAATATTTCACAATGCCTAGAATGTGTATAAGATAAGTACAAGACCACATATGTTTGGTAGGTTCCGGATTTGATAAAGGTACCAACTTGCCAAAAACTATTGAAACAAGAGGCCATACTCTTATATAAATATCAAAGTACACTAAATGTTTACGAGATATGAAAAACTTGCCTTCACAAATCACATTTCATTTAATTGTATTTTTATATTGGACTATTTCCATCATCTAATATGAGTATTGAATGTCTTTTAAAAAATTTAACTTTATTTAAATATTCCAAATACATTCAACTGTTAGTAATAGCACATCAAACAGGTTAGTATATGCACAATGTTTCAAGAGGTATTATTCTCCCTCCTTCAGATGTTGCTGGCCTGACTGGTAACAGTACTAGCATGGAATATGAACCTGGACCTTTAGATTCTTGAGTATTGAATGTTAAGATAATACTCTAATCAACTAAGTCATCCTTTCAAAGGAATTAGTCAGCAGAAATTTCACATACTTATTTATAAGGTTCTTTCTGATTTCTCCACTTTTTCCTAAGAGCAAAGTTGGTTAGAGGTTTCCATACAAACCAAAAAAATAATATTAAACACATCAAAAGAAATAAATTTTAAATAGCAGGTCTCCCAAAAATTACCATACATAAGATTGGTTGTCATGACCCTGCAGAATGGTTTGTAAAGACAACTGATTTTTTTCCCTGTGCCCTTTTATTTATGAACCACTTAAAAGCCAATGTGTGCAAGGAAAAGATTAGAAACTCTGGTAGGGACACACCCAAAAAGCAATTACTTGCATTTCCCATGAGTGAGAGGCAAGAGTTATTTGTCTGTAGAAAGAACTGTCATTAAGTAAAGAATATTTTGCAAATAAAAGTATAACTGCTTTCAATTTTCCATTCTTCCTAGGTATGTCGACATTTGGCACACTCTGCATATTAAAATTACATAAAAATATTAACTTTACCATAAATATTTTTTATTTAAACAATAATGTAAGTAATATAATAACACTCAACCAGTAATAACCATAATATATCATTACCTTTATTAACAGTCACTCATTCTCTCCCCACCCTTCACAAAAAAAACCCTCATAAAGACAAAATAACATGAATTTGCATAACAAGACGCTTATCCCACATTGTTATTTGATATCTTGCAATAAAATGCCTTTTTAACTCCTGGCTATCATGAGTAAGGAACAATAGCAAGATACAATAGCAAAAAATAAATATGGGGAATCTAGCATAGTCATTTGATTATAGAAACATCAAGATAACCATGGGTAATCGTTTGATTCCAAATGATATTAGATGATTTCTGACTTGCTATGTTTGATTTACTACTGTGTAACTAATCACAGCAGTATTACTCAGTGCAAGCCTAAGTAATCAATGAATGCAGGGAGGTTTGTAAATAAAACCCCTATCTAGTGCCATATTCATACAATATCCACAGATTAGTTTCTAGCTAATGGCTTTCATCAGTGAGGAGTCTTAGATCTGAGAACCTCTGTACAAACAGCTTGTGTAAGCATAAAGAATGGTGATCATGTGATGTTTACTGGTTTAAATCACAGTATAATTATAACATAAAAAAATAACAAAAATCATATGGGTAATTAGATGTGATGTTGAATCAGGATTTAGAAACAACAATTGTTTAATTTACAAATCAGAAAAAAAACTATTATTGCACTTACACATAATTTTCTAGATCATTAATTAGTTTAACACAATCTCACACGTTCAGAGAAATATTATATCATATATAAGAAATAAAATTAACTTTTTACAATTATTCGTAAACAGCTCTCCTAGCATATAAGAAGTATAAGGTCGAACTGACCTATGAAATCGTTAGGTTATTTTAAACATACAGAGATGGAATGCCCAGGGCCTTTAGCCTTCTTTTGCCGAAAATAAACAATTGACTCCTGACATGCTCGTCGATCTTCTTTTTCTTTTCAGATAAAACTTCAGCAAAGATAAATCTTTTTTAGCTAGTGGATGAATTTTGCCAAAAGACTGTTGATTATTTTGCTGCTTTATTTTGATAAAAGATTTGTTTACCTCATTCTCTGAAGTTGTAAAAGTAATTTATTTTGATATAATTTGTTTACCTCATTCTCTGAAGTTCATAAAAGTAATTACTGCTGCTTTTTAAACCACATTCCCTGCCTAACGGTTCTTCCTTTTAATCAAACTGATTTTAGATCTAATTAATTCCTTGAGAGTTTAATTAATCCACATTATTGATTGTTACGATTATTATTTTTGTTAAAAACGTATAAAACAATTTTTTTCCCCATATATATCTAATATTTAAAAACAGGTGTACTTTATATCACTGGAGTTTAGTTGTAATTATAGGGGATTTGAACCCAGACTTTTAAGCTCTCTTCAGCTATTCAATCTATCTCATACAACCAATACAAATGCCCACACATATGTGAAAAAGATAAATGATCTCCAATATCTTTTTCACATGTGTGGGGTCATATGGGTATTGCTTGAATGAGATAGATTGGATAGCTGAAGAAACCTTGAAAGTCTAGGCTCAGATCCCCTATAATTACATATATATTTCTATAAGTTAATCTTAATTTAAATATAAATACAAATTATAAATCAATTCCATAATCCTGTTTAACAACCAAGTCCAAATACATTTCTAAGACAGTTTAGAAGCTACATCCTTAAAGATTCATTTACAAGATCTGCAGATAATATCCAGTTATTGTTATATCAATGCCATTTAATTTAATCAGATATTTTCTGCTGACAAAATAGATTAGCACTAATATAACAAAAGGCAGGCATTATCTACAGTTTCATTTAAATGATTCTCTAGAAATCTAGTTTGTGAATTATCTTAGGAACATATCAGGACTTGTTTATTCCATAAATATGTTTATATTCTTAGCATGACATATTGCCGAGCTGTAAAATTATTAATATCTTTATTAAAACCATTAGAATTTAGTTGCATGTAAGATAACTATATTCCTTATGCTAAATGGTCCTTTCTTTATTTTGGAGAATTTAGTTTTCAAATCCTACACCATAGTTTTGAGGGTTGTTGCAATCTTCTGCTGGTTCTAAAATTTTACACATTTCCTTTTGTATTCTTATTTCTTCATAATAACTTCAAACATAAGTTTACCTTCTCTTTTTGTTGATT
Organism: Epiperipatus broadwayi; assembly: GCA_028023455.1. Classification (NCBI taxonomy): domain Eukaryota; kingdom Metazoa; phylum Onychophora; class Udeonychophora; order Euonychophora; family Peripatidae; genus Epiperipatus; species Epiperipatus broadwayi. Next base: position 4,471,298 of record JAQFVV010000054.1, on the reverse strand, counting down.
CATATTTCCTGCCATTTTCCATTTATTTATGGCAATTTCTTAATTGGTTTTGAACTGAGAGGCAAAAAATGTTATTCACTATATACTTTCTTATAACGTTGATATAACCATGAAACTACTCCCATTTCAGGTTTCACCACTGCAATTTGATGTGGTGGTTATTCTATTACAACAACTGCAACCCAAGTTGATGTTTAAACAATCTCTACCCAAAAAGTTGTGAAATAAAAATTCACTGCATTTAACATTTGTGTTTTCTGTCAAATTATTTTATAAATGTACTATTGATAATTTGGATCTAAGAATCTATCGGATGATGTGATGGGTTAGTGCTGGTATAGCAATGCTGCATAAAGTACATTTAAGATATATCCACTAGTTGATTTTTTGACCTGTTGCATGGTTTTCATAGCCAGTTTATTTGATCATAGAAGATATGGTGGAGTGCAAATCCAATTTATTCTCTGCCCATGCATAAAGTCTCCAAACTTTTGGGCATGAAGCCTGGGGCATTATCTATCATATCTTGGTAATCTCTTTAACTTTTGAAAATGGTTTCTTTTTTACCCAGATTTTGTTTTCTTAAAAGTCTGTTTTCAAACTGGTTTAAATAAATCAGTAAGAATAAGAAATATGTTACAATAATACAGCCATGTACACCATTTAAACTTATTGGTTGTGGTTTAGCTACAATAACCACAAGATAGATGCCCATGTTTCTTCATTTGCTATGGTTGGCATTTGAGAATGATTTATTTCTTCATCAGTCACCAGATACATGAATAGGCTAAAACTTTTTCCTATAATTCTTTAGTAATTGCCATGGACTCATTTTTTAAATTTCCATATGGTCTTTGAGTAGTATAGCATTTGATCTTTTACTTTCCTAAATGATATTGGAAGGAATATTTTGGCTTTCAGAGAGTATATTTGATCTTATATGTTCAAAAATGGAATTGGAAAGCTACTTGTACACCTTTTATGTACCTAATTTAACAATAACTGTAATATTTGTCCACTGTTGTTCATTTATCCATTTTGATGCAGTGTTCTCTTTTTGTGTTCCTATTTGGGATAATACGTTGACATGTGCGATCAAATTGTCCTTTTTATATTCAAGTGTATAATCATAGACAGATAAAATTTCCACTCTTTTAGCATAACATACACAGAACCCAATGATCAAGTAAGTGTTCTGCTTGTTTTAGAATTCCTAGTAGGTTGTAGTTCATTGCAGTAATTATTTAAGTACTGGTAGAGTTTTTTTAAAATTCCAAATCTAATAATTAAAGCTTCTTTTATCCAGTCTTTGAGAGCATATGCAATTGGTCATTCATCATTATCAAAAGAATGGCCCAAGACCACTCTGAATCCACATGCAGAAGAATCCATTATTAATATTACATCTGCTTTATTGTAACAATTCACTAGCAGCTGATACTAACCAAGTCCTGTTTTAGATTAAAGCATTTTTGTGCATTTGTTTTGAATGACTCTTGCAATTTTTCAAGTATTTCGTACAATGATTAGGCCATATGAGCTTTCCCCCGAGGAAGCATTCGAAGTAGCTAATAACAACATGAACTGCACTCCTTTAATAGATCCCTTTGCATTTTCAACAGCATATAATTTATTATACATTGGTTTCTATGGATATAATACGCACCAAGAATTTTATTCTGAGGTATTCCATTTTAATATTTTCCTTTATTCTGGCACCAACCCTTTTCAAGTTTCTTGCAATGTTCTTACTTTTGTAGAAATACGATCTTGTATAGTCAATACAATAATATCATTAAAGAATGATACCATACCTTTCATTCCTTGAATCAACTGGTCAATCATTGATTGGAAAATATGGGTTGATGGGGGAGGAGATAGTGATACCAAATAGTAAATGATTGCATCTGATCTCATGTAAAAGTGTAATAGAATCTCCAGTGACCATCAGTGTCAGATATCTAATGACACAGTGTTTAGAAATTAGTTCCGAGTATTGCACAGCATTTTCAAGAATGGCCAATTCTTCATGAATATTTGACACTGAGTAATTATTTCTTTCTGATTGATGTTACATGACAAATGCCATCCATAAGTGTAATGCTATCTGGCTCTGTGATAATGGCAATCAAAATATTCATTGTAACTTCTCCACTACTGTTAATATTCTAAATATTCCAATGTTCTGGAAAAAATTTCCTGTAAAAATGTAATTTTTTTTATTTGTGTGCAATTCATATATTGTTTTTTTTTTTTGTTCAACTGTATTTCTACTGTGGTTGTCTTAACTTTTCTCAATTTTGTTTTCAAAAATATCAGTAAGTTGCATTCCACATTTCCTTTCTCTATCACAATTTTCCTAGTTATAGTTCTTAATATTCAATGGTAAAAGCAATATCTCCCAATAACATATATAAAAGAGATAATGCATAGCCAATGGCAAAAACCAAGTCAATAGGCAATGATGTTCACTGAATCCAAATGTTTCTGTTAAGGTTGGGGATCTGGCAATAAATAGTCAGCCTTTTTGAAAGTAAGGTCAGAGAACAACTGATAAAGCTAAATAACAGTAGCCTGGTTTTCCATATACAGTCAAAGGGAACTTCTGCTATCCTAAACAGCAGTTCTCATTCTCCAGACTATAGGTATTTAACCTAACAGTTACACATCGAGGTGAGTCCATGTTCAGGACTGGAAGCTTCCAAAATAAAAGCTGACTCAAGGCAAGCTATCATTTCAGCCAGAAGAATCACCATACCTAATCATGAGGCACGCTGCCAAGTACAGCTGGAAGTGGATAGGAAATCTGTAAGGGAACATAAATCCCTTCTTCAACAGTTCACCCTAGAACTGGGAACTATTTCTCACCAACAGTAGTAAGCAGAGTATAGTTATCTATACATAACAATTGTAAATTGAGTGTATGTTTGTATCTATATATTACTAATAAATATATTATAAAACATATGTATAATCGGTTGTATATATAATCATGACTAAGTACAACAGTAAAAACAAAATAAAAAAAGCAATTGTATCATTTTCCATTTGTTTGGATACACATTACGACCTTTCCAATGATTTTAATTTGATTTCCATTAACTTCTTTTTCCATTAGCTTTGTTTCTTTTCTTTTTTTAATTTGATAGGTTTTTGATGTCTGTATAAATGATTTCTTGTCATTCTATGTCAAATTAAGATACTTTGATCATGGATTTTTACTAATAATATTATTTGATAATTATTTATAACCCGTGTACTTTTAAAGTAAATATTTGAGCTATTGTTTCTTTCCAGGCGGATATTTTTCTTCCTTTTTGGTTATTTTTACAGACCATCATTAAGTATCATGTGATTCTGAAAGTACTACAGCTGTGACATTTTCATTTGCAGATTTCAGATTATGCTCCACGTTTTAATAGCAACAGCAATTAATTTTAGCTCTCTCACCTATTTATGTTTCCTCTTTTCTAAATGATATTTTCTGTATATTAAACCTTTCATTAGTAGAAAATTCTACTCTGGAATTCTACTGATTAGTTCAGCACTGCAAATTTTTGAACACTAAATTATACATCAGATTATTAATGGATGCAGCTTGACTTCATCCCTTTTTTGTGGAAATTTGTGCAAAAATGCTTCTTCCAAAAATTCACTGTATGCACTATTTTCAGTTAGTTCTCAAGGTGCCCTATTAAACTTTCAGGCTTTTCGTAACAGAGTTTTGAAGTTAAAGGGGCATCACAATTCCCATGGATATTGTGTTAAAATAATTATTGAATTTATCACTTACAACTATGTATCATAATTACTCTGCTTCTATTGGCTCGCATAAACAATTTCACTATTTATTAAAGAGAATTTAAATGCAGCCTTTCAAGCTTCCTTCAAGTCTGTGTTTAAATCCATTTCAATATACTTATATTCAAATTCACTATTTATAATTGCAACATTCTTGATTTTGATACGCAAATATTTTTACTTAAGACTGATATACAGCATCCATTTTCATAGTTCATTTATACTGAATTCTCATATATTCTCCTGTAAAACGTAGAGTAATTACATTTGATTCAACTCACCTCCAATTCTGATTTGTTATAAAATTATTTTAATAATTATCAGCATCAGTATGACTTACATTTGTTGGCACTCCAATGTCTTATTCTAATCTACTATGTATAAGAGCTCTGTAGCTAGTGATCTTAGATTCAAGGCTCCTCACTGATGAAGTCCACAAACTAGTCTGGGGATATTAGATGAGTAGGCACTAGATAGGGATATTATGCACAAGCCTTCTGGCATCCATTGATTACTCTGGCTTGCACTGAGTGGCACTACTGTATGGAGAGTTTTGCCTGTTTTAATAACAGTTATGAGAAAGTATAAGAAATGGCGATTATGTGATGTTTAACTAGTGATCTCAGATACAATATATACATATATAAAATTATGATGCTATGCCAAGAGTTAATACCTATAATTGTATATCATCAAAGAAAATAATATCTATACATATAATTTTCTGTGCCACTAGTCAATTTAACCCACCTCCACTCCAAGAAGACACTATATATAACATTAAATTCCACTAGCATTTATTGATAAATAATTCTCAACTCACGTAAAAATTATAAAAAGATTATGACAACCTATGCAACCCTTAAAGCCACTTTAAATCCACACAGATAGTCCATTCTGGGATCGTAGCTTTCTTTGCTGAAAATATACAGCTGCTTACTACTTGGTTCATCTATTGTCCATTTTAACTAAAACTTCAGTAATGAAAATCTTCTTAGTTAGTTGAAGAATTTCAACAGAAGGCTGTTGACTATTTTGCTTGTTTTGTTTATACTGGTTTTTTTTTCCTATCGTTCTCTGATGTTCAAAAATATTTAAATTGTTATTGGTTTTGTAAACCAGCCAGATGTTTTTAATTTTCTTTTAATCCAATTAAATGTCAAATCTAATTAGTTTCTTACTAACTTCATCAATCCGAACTATTAATTTTTATGGATGTTATTTTCTTTCAAGTAATGTATAGTAAAAAAAAAAAAATATGATTTATATTATTTTCGTGATTTAAACGAAACTATACTTAAGCTTTAATTAAATTCAAATATCAGCCTTTCAAGCCAATAGTGCAAACGCTTTGCGAGTGTTAATAATAAATGAATACTCGCAAAGCGTTTGCACAATTGGCTTGAAAGGCTGATATTTGAATTTAATACAATCGTATACAGACGCTATATAAAATAAATGCTTATTTAATATGATTAAGTTTCAGTTGGAATGACGTTTAGTAAATTCTAGACAATTTCATCGATGTCATTCATTCAGACATCGTATAAAGTAATTTAAAGTGACTGTTCTATCGTCACACTTTCTTTGCCAGTACTTCAGATTTGCTCATATATAAAGATTTGAGTTGTAGGAATAAGAGGGATTCCTTTTATTCCTGCATAAATGCTATATCTTGTATTGGTGAGAAAGTATTCATTTATTATTAACACTCGCAAAGCGTTTGCACAATTGGCTTGAAAGGCTGATATTTGAATTTAATACAATCATATACAGACGCTATATAAAATAAATGCTTATTTAAGCTTTAATTGTATGTACATTAATTATATATGAATATATATGGAATAATTCATCATATATCAGTTTCTGTTCATTATTAAATCAATCCAATTCATTAATTGATCATAGCTATTCATTAGTAAAGCCCCTTTTAATTAAATATATTAGATTTTATCATGGGAACGTCTCTAGTATTTAAATTGGTTAATATATATGTATTTAAGTCTTAGTCTCATTATCTTCTCTGCTCTGCTAGTGGGCCAGATTTAAAATAAATTCTTGTATGCCACCATTGTTATGTTATCCATTTGGTGCTTGATCTGGGGCTTATGGAGTGGGTTTGAATTCGGGTTGGTCCCGGATCTAAATCTCAGGCTGGACTGGGTTTGAAGTACATTTTTGCACAATTACACCCTTTTTTCCCATATGTCAAAGCATCGGCCGGGCAGCGAACCCGCGACAACCGTCTGCAAGCAACTGCGTGGCTGCGCTGACCTCTCGGATACCAACACCCTTATATGAGTTATTTCATTCAGATAAGACATAAAAATGCAACTACTTTTCAAACAATTTGGATGTTAAAATATCATATCTAGATACTGACCAAACAAATATTACCAAATCAACAAAAAAGATAAGCTCTAATATATCCCCAATTAATCTAACTGAACAACAAAATTTCCCAGATAATATGGAACTTTTGCACTTCAAATCAAAAAAAAAAGACGGCCACCCAACAGAAGCATGAATCAGATTTACAGCATATCTTTCAATGCTATTCTGTATTAAATACATTTAACATGCAATTTTTGTGTACATTAAACAAATAATAAGAAGCCGATTGAAATTTTTAGCCACCATTATTAGCATCAACATTAGTAACCATTTGACATCAGTGCAACGATTTCACTCTAGTAAAAGAATAAATAAAAAGGTAAAGATGATTCTGCAATGACTATGCGAACCAATCAAAGGACAACAAATATATATTTTTCACATGCTAACACTCTTCTCTTTTTATCTAACATCTTCTGATGCTATCTTTTAACATTTATGCAATGGACTTCTTTATTTGTAAAAGCTGAGACCTAATATGAAATGTCTACCAACATTAATAAAATATATCTAATAACTAATAAGATAATAAAATGTTTCTAATTCTGATATAAATGTAAAGATGATATTTTCCTTATCTCATAGTCCACAAAACTAAAAATTACACTAGTAACTTTTATTAGTCATTCATTAGATTAGAGATTAGTCCACTATTGAATATTTCTGTAGTATAATTTTCACTGCACTACTCTTATGCAAGATATGGACTGGTTTCTATTTTCTTTTAACATCTTGTGAAGAGATGTAATCATAAACATATGGCCAAAGACATGAACAAAATCAATGATCTCCAAAATGCAAATTTCAGACTGAATCAGCACTCATCAGTTGACCCAGATTACAACCTCTTATACATATCTTTATCACTGTTCAGTATATATATATTGTGCCAATGTCAAATTGGCACATGTATATAAAATAATTTTGTATAAAAATTATTATCAAAATCTTTTGGAAAAAAGAATTCGAAAGTTACAATTAATTACTTTAAAGAGGGGAGAGGGAGTTTTCCTATAAAAAAAAACAAAAAACAAACTAAGAGTTTATAAAAGAAAGAGTGTTATTATTATAAATTAAAAGTTAAAAATCTCTTTTCATTCCAGTTTAGTAGAATAAATGCGTATATATGTGCGATGGTAAATAAAAATAAATGTTAGCTCATTAATAAGATAAATGCGTGTTAGAATAATATTAAAAAATAAATAAATATTGAAATGAAATGTATTTAAAAACACAGTGGTGGACTACTAATTAAAGATATGAAAACAACACATTTTAAAATAGCTACTACAAATTAAACAATCGACAAAAACACATTGTCATAGGATTAATTACTAATGGAATTTCGACAACATCTATTGCATCTTTTGCCAGAGGATATGAAAATGAAAACAATTCACAGATATAAATAGCTAGATTTTATCAGACATTCAGTTTGAGTTTGCAATTCAGTCTAGTTTCCAGTGACAGTTTGCTTCAGTACAATTTCTATTATGTATACAGAAACCAACATGCACTGTTGAGCGGCCTTGGAAATATACACTTGTGCTTCAGCCTTTTGAGTCCAACAAGATCATCACAACCTGCCTGTGAAATAATGTTGGCATAATGACTCGGAAACCCTCCGTCAAAACGTGCAACTGTCTCCAAGAAGAAACCAACGGATTACCATAAATTCTCTTTACAATAAACAAAATCTAACCGGTTAGATATAATCCATCAGAAGCAGCCGACAACAAGAAAAAAAATCCTAGGTATATTTTTTATTATTATCATTTATACGTAGTAGTCACCACTGTAATCCGTAAATATTCAAGATTCAAATTCTATGAATTCTATCATACATAAAATGAACTATTGATATGTGTGTGTAAGTTTCAAATGCTATTAATGCCTTAGTATTATGTTTGTGAATGTGAAAAGATTTAAAGGTCAAAGATTATTTATGCTTTTTTCTTAAAATATATTATCATGTGTTAATTTAAAAAAAAAAAAAGTGCGTGTGTTAAAATTGGATTTATAGAAATGTTTATAATGCATTAATGTTAGTTAATAAATTATCTTTAAAACTTAATTAATGATAAGTAAAATAAATTATTTTTAAACTTAAACTTTATTTGTCGGTCAATTCTTCTTACCAACCTTTTATTAATTATTTCCACCACCAATTTTTATATAATTTATTACAGATTAAAATTAGACTGGGCTCGTTTATGGGATGGTTTCGAGCGCTGGATTATGAGCCTACTAACCAAAGACGTTGTTTATTCTTTTGAATAGATAGCTGGTGCCTGCAGTTTACTCCAAAACAAATAAAGTGTTTGGATAGTAGGGGTTTGAATCTAGCAGCCGATATAGGCCATTGTTGATAGTTAAAGCTATTAATAAGATCTCCCATTTTGCTCGAACGTGCCGGTTCGTTCACGTAACCTTTATAATATTATAAATGTATTATGAAGGAGTTTGAAACCGGCCAAAACTTATATATATGTATAAGTAGGTGGTTTCAGCGGTTCGACCTGGTACAATATATAGACAGCAAATTACTATATTTCAATTGATGTGTGCAATGTGCTGCCCTGACAACTTTGACACAAATTACTTAACAAAAGTGGATAGAAACCAGTCTCTACTTTGCATGAGAGTAGTGTAATTAAAATTACACCACAGAAATATTATTCATTATTGGATAGTCTCTAGTCTACTAAATAAGTAATAAAAATTATTAATATATTTCCCTCAAGTGGTTTGTGTCAAAGTTGTGAGGACAGTGTATTTGGCAAAATAATTAAACTGTAGTAATTTGCCATCTGCATATATATATATATATATATATATATATATACACTGAACAATGATAAACATGTGTAAGAGATTGTAGTCTGGGTCAACTGATGAGTGCTGGCTCAACATGAAATGTGCGTCTTGGGGATCATGGATCTTTTTCACGTCTTTGGTAGTATGTTTATGATTACATCCCTCCACAAGATATTAAAAGTGGATAGAAACCAGTTCCTACCTTGAGTGAAAGTGGTGTAGTGAAAATTACACTACAGAAATATTATTCAATATTGGATAATTATTAATCTAATAACTGTCTAATAAAAATTATTAATATATTTTCATCAAGTGGTTTGTATCAATTTCATGAGGTCAGTAAGCTTGACACTTATCAATTAAACTGTAGTAATTGGCTATCTATATTGGACTGGTCGGTTCTTAATTCTTTTGATCACAGAGAATGCCACCAGATCACTGTGTACCTGGAAAATTTGTTTACCATGACCAAGAGTAACTGATGATGATGATGATTTGCACTGACCAGACCCAGGGGGAGCAAGAGCTCAAAAATACTGTTCAGTCAATTGAGAAAAGAAAACACTAAGACAAATGTCAGTGAAACTAATTTTAAATAATTTAAAATTTTATTAAATTCAAGCAAAAAAAAAATAATTCTAGCAAACAAAATATAAAAGTTGATCTAGATTTATTAGCATATTCATCTGAGTGTATATGAATACTGCAAATATTAAAACATTAAACTCTCTGGAAGATATGTTCATTTTCTCACCTATGAATTTAGAAGGGGAATTGATAATATCTTCCTGCTGGCAATTTATAAAAACTAATTCTCATTTTCCAATTCAGAGATAGCAGAAGAATAAGGTCTTGCAGGAAATCAACAAAACCACATGAGATGAGCATTCTCTAGTACCTTAAAACTAGAGATGTCATTTGTCCACAGAAACAGCTTGTGATATAACCACTTTTAAGGTAATTCATGGTTAATTTCACATATAAGACAAAAAAACCATGATGAATGATTACTATCTTATGTAATCTAGAAAAAAAGAAATGGAATCTCCAATTTCAGAAAACCACAACACTAAACATGATAAACCACCAGCCAAACGATTTGCGGTCTGCAGGAAATGCAAACTAACTTATTTAAAATCAATATCAGGGTAATACAAGAGGGACAGGTGCATTTAAAAAAATTACAAAAATCTGCCAAAGCATTTAGCAAGAGTTAGTAATATAAAAGAAGACATAGTAAGCATATACAATATAAACTCACAATACACTCTCAAATAAATAAATTTAAAACAACCCTGGAATCTTAAAACTAAGATATGGACTATAAATATAATAATAACACAAAATATATGCTCAAAATATTTAAATTGAACACGCAAAAGATATTATAAAAATATGTTATTTTTAAGATTAAGCTGAGACTTTAAAAACCCTGGAAAGAATAAAGAAACATGTTGCCTTGAGATATAAGTTTAAGATTGTGGAGGTCTTTCAGCAGGGCACATATAATTCTTCTACTAGAGAATTCCAGTGAAGACTTTAGGTTTCACTTTTCTGTTCAGGAGGCAGGAGGCAATGTTAGGAATCACTTCTTATTTAGCTCTTATGACATGATTTTGCAGGGATGATTTGGACTCCAGGGTGCTTCTTTAAGTTGGTTTAGCATGGCATAATGGTGAGGCAATTCTTCATAGCAGATAATTTTTGCATACTGTAGAAAATATTTGATTTAGCAATTAGAAGATCATAAGATAATTTCAGTGGAATCTTCTAGACAGCAAAGTAATATTCTTAATAGCTGAAGAATAATTAGTGTGAATCCCAGGGCTATTTATATGAGCTCTTATCTTCCGTAACGTCTTTTAATTAATACTTTTCGACCAGGGCAAATCATTGTCTCAGACTTAATCTTAATTAAAGATTCTAACCAGAGTAATCTTATTTAGAATTAATTAAAAAAATAAATGTAAAAACAAGTCTCAGCTTTGGTTAAAATAAATTAAAAATTGATTGCTATCAAAACAACAAGAATGCAATTAAAAAAAAACTATAGGATTAACTTTTTTTTAAAAAATATTTAGAATATTTTGCTTGCCTTTAATTACTTTGAAAAATCAACAAGCAACCAAAAGAAAACTATTTTAAAAATAAAATCTATTAAAAAGTAAAAATGATGTCAAATATTAGTGGTCAAGAGGTCAGCGACATCTGCTTTACAAGCAGTTGTCCCCAGTTAGCAGGTTCGCTTCCCAGCTAATGCTATGGCACATGGGGAAAAAATTTAAATTATAATTTTAAAACAACTACGTATGTGCATTATTGCACATACTCGTATATACAAACTTTTAAATAGTTTTCTTTTAAAAACTTTATTAAAGCACCAATTAGTATTATTTATGTGATGAGACCTTTGAATCAGATAAAATATCCGGTTCAATATATATAGAACAATGATAAAGATATGTGTAGGAAATTATGACCTGAGCCAAATGATGGGTACTGGTTCAGCATACAATATGCATCTTGATGATCATAGCTCTTTTCCATATGTCTTTGATCATATGTTTATGATTACATCCCTCCCCAAGGTGTTAAAAGTGGATAGAAACCAGTCTCTGTTTTGGGTGAGTATAATTTAGTCAAAATTACACTACAAAAATATTCTTCAAAATTACATTGTATAATTAAAACCAAATATACAATAATTAAACGTTATTATCAGTTTTTCAGGAAATCATCATATAATGTTTAAGTCAATATAATAACAGCAGATTCAAGTGAAAAAACAGATTTTTCTTAAATTGAAATTCAATAGTATAATGTAAATTTTGAGTTTGCTACTGCTCACAATAGTCTAAATGCGTTCATTCACTTACTGTCCACTAAAAAAACTAAAAAATAATTGTTTACTTCAGCATAATTAAAAGTGTGGGGTGTTCAGAAATGAATTAAGGCAACCGTAGTTGTAAAAATTAATAACTGAATTAATTCATCACTGGACATCCTACACTTTTATTTCAAATAAAATATAAAAAGCCTTAAACGTGGTTAAAGAAAACAATTATTTTTTGGCTTGTTAGTGCAAAGTAAATAAAACATTTATTACATATATTACATATATATTATTTTATCTTTTTAGTGTTCAAACAGTAAATAAAAGTATTAATTCAAAATTATTTTAATTTTTTAATAAATCAGATATTTTTTTTTTTTGCAATTATTCCTATTTAAAATGAAGAATATAAACATTGTTGCAATCAGTACAACATTACAGAGGAAAAACTGCAGCATATTAAAAAATCAATTACAAAAGTATTTTGATATCAAAGACGGATTTAAAAAAACGTATACAAAAAAGCAGAAAATAAAATTTCACCTATTTTAAAATAGCTACTTTAACACAATCGAGATATATTTGTTTTTACCTTTATTCTAATTGAACATTAACACTTTTTAGTGTAACCTTTACATAATGCAACCAGTTGGTTACATAGCTGCCCTACAAAAAAATAAATAATTAGAAAGATGGCAGCACATTCCTCAGGTTTGAGATTTTAAAAAAATCAAATCAGTGCAATTAACAGATTATCTTTTAATTGTTTTTTTCCCCACCAAGAAGATATGGGTTTTAATTATAAAAGAATGTCAAGAATTTTATGTTGTTAAATTTAAGTTCTTAGCTTATTTTCAATCTCTATAATTAAGGAGAGAATTGTCTGAACAATTGTTTTTATTAAATTTTATTTAATTGGTTGCCATGAAAATAATGTAAGAGACAGATTGTAATCAGCTTGTGGTCAGGATTGTTCTAAAAAATATGTGGTGGTGGTAAATTAGTGATTATACCCAAGTGCCTGGAGAGTTTATTGCTAACTTAACTGTTGAAGAGAGCAGTCAAATCTTAATTCTGTTGCTGAAAAAGATAGTAGAAGAAATTATTCCTAATTTAGCTGTTGAAAGGAGAGCTGTCCAAGCTTAATTGAGCTGATACCAAGCTAATGAATAAAATAGCAGGGGGGATTGTATCAAACTTTTAGCATACTATGAGTTTAGCACTAAAAATGATTTCTACAATGAAAACCATGTGATAAGTTCAGCTAAAAGCTAGACATCACCATCCTGGATGTAACCTACCTTCACTGGAAGAAAATGTAGGGAAGGTATGTACCCCACTAAAGTAATCTGCAATATAGCCTTCAACCAAAAGCAATGAGTCTTTGTCTACCTGTGTCTCAACTGGAAATTTAAGAGAACTAAATGGACAAATTTTGCTATTTTTCAATTACCTGCAATTGCTACAGATCAGAAAAAGAACACCTTAACCATGCCATATCTAAGAAGCCTTCAAGGAGAAACTCAATTGAATAGAAAACTGGCAAATGCAACTGGAAAGAGCTCAATCAACACTAAAGCCATGGCTAGTGGTACTTTTTTTTATTATGTGTGCACAGCATTTTTTTATTAATAGAAATGTTTTTTGTATCATAAATGTAATAAGTTTTTTTGTTTGCAATGTATAATAAATGATAACAGTAAATACTTCACTAAGTTAAAATATTCCAAATTATTAGACTTTTTTTTTGTAAAACACAATCAATTTTCACTTACGATTGCTAATTTTGATTTTTTTTTGAACATGCTTGACAAACTCTTCAAAATTTTAAAGAAAAAACCTAATAAATTTAAAATTAATTCACAAATAAAAATTAATTGTTTGGTTAATGTAATTTTTGTAAAAATGTATTTTTTTTAATGAAATTGGTGTTTAAAATGTCATACTATCATGTCATTGTTTTAAAAAATATTCTTTCTAGTCTTAATTACCTTATTCTATCAAATTCCTGTTTTATAAATTGCAAAGTGTGACCTTATATCATGACAGCTTATATTCTAGGATAGTTTTTTTTTTCTTGGTGATCCCAATAAAACTTGGTTATTTATAAATACAGGAAGCCCATGAATTGCTTAAGATTATTTATAATAAGTTAATTTATCTATTTATTTTTCTCTTGCTCATAATAATAAATTATAGAGCTCTTGCGTCCTGCACTAGATTTGTGCATAACAGTTATATGAGATAGAGGGTTTATATTGAGTGTATAAAGATCCAGATGATGATAATGATTCCTGGGTTGGCACAAAGAGGATAATCTTCAAAGTCCATGCACTACATTTTATTTAGTTTGGTCTCTATTAGAAATTAAGTTTATAATTGGCCAATACATTAATGGTACTAAATGGCCAGAGTATTGATAATGATCAGCATGCTTTAATATCCCAGCAGTATTTTTTTTTGTTTGTATTCTTATGGATTAGCACTTAAGTTTGTGCATCCAAACTATGGTTTAAATAATTACCCAAGCTGGCAATGGCTCAATAGTTAGTGTGGTCTACAGAAGACTCATTTCAAATCCAGTCACAAGATTGACTGCTGATTTATTTTGATAGATCATTCATGATGATGAATGATTATTACTTTTGGGGAGTATTGGTGAATTTATAGTTAGATATGCTGATCTCTCAGAGTGATCTATTATGCTCATCCCTTTTGAGATTAAATTATTATTTTTTAACTTGAGGATAAAAATACAATTCATCAGATCCCTCATGACTTAAACCCCAATTTTCTGTAGAGTTACAAATGGCCAACCAATTTAAGGCAGTTGATGTTCATGTAATGATGAACATTACCCCAGGTATGACCTTACATTTCCCTGTAGTATTATAATATGTAAATAAAAATGTATAAACAATATACTGCTTTCTTATGCATATCATTGAAAACTTACTGAACTTGAATTTAATGTGTTGAAATTCAGTTCACCAACCCCCTAAAATTGGAAGAAAATCCATTTGATAGAAATATAATAAGAGTACCAATCTCTCCATGCAGTAGTGCCACCAAGTGCAAGCCTTTGTTATTGATAGATGCAGGAAGATTTGTGCATAAAACGCTATCTAGTGCCTACTCGTCCAAGATTCCTAGACTAGTTTCTAGCTTGTGGCTATAAACAGTGAGGAGCCTTGGATTTTAGAGCACTGCATCTAGATCTGCTCACTGATGAAAGCCACAAGATAGAAACTAGTCTGTGAATGTTGGATGAGTAGGCACTAGATATGGATCCTAAAAATCTAGGTGCACTGCTCTCAAACCCAACTCCTCACTGATGAAAGCCACAAGCTAGAAACTAGTCTGGCACTAGATAGGAATTTTATGCACAAACCTTCCTGCATCCATTAATTACAAAGCTTGCATTTAGTGGCACTACTGTATGAATAGTTTGCTATTCTTTTATTAACAGAATGCTTAAACATGTGAAATGATAATCATGTAATGATAGAAATATATTAAATCTCAATTTTAAAATGTATTCTAAATAAACACACAGAACTCAATGAAAAATATGCCATATGAGGTATAAATACACATTTCTTTTTAAGATAACCTCATCTAGTTTGAATTACACAATATACAGTATGATAAGCCTCATGTGAAACTAAATTTTCAAGTTAGTATGACATAGAATGCTTGATAATCCTTAACTTTAAATTATTACATTTAAATAAAAATGTCATTTTTTGTCAAAAGGTTTTTTAACCTTACTTATTCAAATGAATACTATTTTTATGTAATGACTTTCAATAAATTGAGTACGTGTATTTAAATCCTATTCCCAAAATTAAATTTAGCCAACATTGAGTAGGGGTAAGAGAATAATAAAGAGAAGACCAAAAAATTACAAAAATTTCCACCAGTATGTAAAACTACAGGTAAAGTCGAGAAGTCAGCGCGACTGCCTTGCACTTGCAGGCAGTTGCCCGGGTTGCGGGTTCGCGTCCCGGCCAATGCTATGACATTTAAAAAAAAAAAAAAAAGTAACTTAAATATAATAATGATTGAAAAAAAAATATTGTTATAAACTAAATTAGACTTCAAAAAGATACATATAGCTGAAAAAAATCTAAATAATAATTTATTAGAAGTATACTTATTTTTTGCTCTATAATTAAATAATTTGCAAACTCTATTTGTGTGCATAGTAAATAAATAATATATAGATTTAGTGTTTCATAAAAGAAAACGTATTTATAAACAGATAGATAAAAACTTAAATTATTTTCAATAATTCTCATTATCCTTAGTTGTAAGTCTAAAGACGTCAGTAAATCAGATTTCCTTCAATCGTTTATATCCATTACTATATTCTTAGTTATACAACTTAATAGCAGATACCAAATGCAGATAATTCAGGTTTATGCCCCAACAAGTTCTCATAGTGATGAAGTAGTAGAAGATTTTTATATGATGTACAAAAGTTTTATCAGAAAACAAATTTTAAAATTTTATGGAGATTTAATCTAGAATTGGTAGACAAATGAAAGATGAAATTCTGCAGGTAATTTTGTTGGTTATGATAATAGAAATGAGAGAGGACATAGACTTGTTGCAGAAAAAAAAAACTTTATATTATAATTCATTTTAAAAATTTAAAAAAATGGACATAGAAGTATCCAAATGAAGGACAAATTATATATTTTACTAACAGAAAATAATATTTCAAAATTTAATTTCTTAATAAATTTAACACAAAGTGATCATCATTAAATAATGTTAATGTAAAACTAGAGAGACAAAAATTATTAAGAAAAACAATATTTACATTATATTCTATCTTCAAAACATTCTAATAATTTAAAAACACAAATATTTCAAATTTAGAATTTTGAACATATCAATTTAATGAAATTAATATGAAAATAACTATACACTTTTAAAACTGCAACATACTGTAGAAAAAACACAATTACTAATAAAATTTCTATAGACTAGAGAATTTATGAAGAAAAAAGAGATGAAGAATACAAAAATATATAAAAAAATTAATATCTCAATTTTAAAATAAAAAATTGAAAATATATAAAAAAGTATAACTGGAAATAGCGAGGAAGTAGAAGAAAATAAGTCTCAAAAATTTAAACAACATTTATTATAAATTATATCTCAATAAGAAAAAAATGGAATTATTACTAAAAGAGATGACATCATAAATTTAGAAGATTTTTATCAAAATTATATATAATAAAGAACAATACTCTATATCTATACATCTTCAATTCCAATTTTAAATGAAGAAGTGAGACACAATTAAGTGTATAAGAAAGGAAAGGTCGAAATGATGGAATTATAATTATATATTAAAAGAAGAGGGAAGAAATAAAAACAATTACAAATTATATACCAAATTTAATGATAAAGATGTACGGAGAGTTGGAAGAATCATTAATAATATTAATATTTAAAAAGTGATAAAGAAGATATTAGAAATTACAGACCTATCACCTTTTATCAGTTTTATATATAATTTTCCAAGATATTACAATCCTAAGAGAACTTTATTCCACCACAAAGAACAATATTTAAAATTTTACAATAGATCATATCAGGTATTGAGAGAAGTCATAGAAAGGACAAAGAATATAGTTTTTATGTTTTGGATTTGTAGATTATGAAAACATTCGATTCTATACACTTTTTAGTGATTAAAGCATTGGATCATCAAGGTATAGATCCATGATATTGTCTATTTTAAAGAATATTTATAAAAATGCAACAGCAACAATTAGATTACATAATGATACTCGAAAAATCAACATTGAGAAAGGTGTAAGACAAGGGACTCCATATCTCCAAAACTCTTTACAGCAGTGCTGCAATAAGTATTTTGTGGATTAAAATGGGAAACTAAAGGAGTGAAAGTAATTGGAGAGTATTTAAGTCATTTAGATTTCGCAGATGATCTAGTTGTTTTTGAAATAATGCTTCAGAGCGGGAAATGTTGAGGAGTTAGCAGATGAAAGTAGAAAAGTAGGACTAAAGATAAATGTTAAAAAGACTAAAGTAATGTTTAATCGATTTGCTCAAAATATGAAAATAAAGATTGATTATGAAGAATTAGAAGAAGTAACAGTTACAAATACCTTGGTCAAATTATTAATACAGATGGAAACATAATGGAGGAATGAGGAAATTAATCATAGAATTAAACTTGGTTGGAGTGCTTTTGGTAGAAATAACTTGATACTAAAAGGAAATATGCCTATGTGTTTGAAAAGGATGGTTTTTAACAAATGCAGTTTTACCAGTTCTTACTTATGGATCTGAGACTTGGACACTTAATGAAGAGCAATACGAGACTTCAGACCACTCAAAGGAGTATGGAGAGATGTATGTGGGAGTAACAAGAAGAGACAAAACGAATGTATGGGTAAGACAACAAACAGGTGTTACTGACCTTTTAAGAGAAATGGAGTTGGGCGGATATTGCTGAAGATATGATAATAGATGGACAATTTAAAATTTAAACTGGATTCAGAGATTGTAAAGACCGAAAGAGACCACCTGGAGATGGATGGAGAAATAAGAAAAATGGGGTGTTGGGAGAGAAGCTAAAGACGGAGAAGAGATAAACTTGGAGAGACCTTCATCCTACAGTGGATTGATACTGGTTGATGATGATGATGATGATGACTATATTCTTTAAGTGCGTAGACATTTCTTTCATTATCGTCAACTTCTTTCTTTTTCTACTTCTTTTCTTTTTTGTTTCTACATTTACAGACTCTTCCAACATATCCAATTTTTTTCATTCATCATGTGATATGATAATTTTTTGTAAAATCTTCATATTTTGCTGTATTGAGCACTGATTATATATGTGTGTGGGAGATGATAATCTGCACCAACTGAGGGATGCTGGTTTCAACATGAAATACATATATTGGTGATTATTTATCTTTTCTACATGTGTGTGTGGTCATGGGTATCAGCAGTATGAGATAGTGTGGATAGTTGAAGGTTGCTTGAAAGTCTGAGTTCAAATCCCCTATATTTGAAATATACTGAAATAATAATTTAATTAATACTACTTTATTTATACCCTTTTTACAATATACATAATTTATTCTTGATTTGACCATATCTTACAGGTTATTCTGCACTCCATGACAACATACAATATATTTTATCCATATATATTTAAATATACAAATTTTACAACTTAATATATCATCATCATCATCATTTTCAACCAATACCAATCCATTGCAAAATGATGGTATGTCCAAGTTCAATCCATCTTCTTTGACCTCTATCCTCTCTTTTTTCACATCATGCCAACATACTCCCTTATTTCATCAATCCATCTCACATGTGGTCATTTTCTAGATTTTTTACAATCTCTTGGAATCCAGTTTAAGATTTCAACTGTCCATCTAATATCTTCTCTTCTAGCAACATGTCCAATCCAACTCCACTTCAGTCTCTTAATCCTTTCAATGATGTCAGGGACACCTGTTTGTTCTTTCACTCAGGTATTTTGTTTTCTAACTCTTCCTGCTATACCTAACATCCATCTCTCCATACTTTGTTGAGTATATATATATATATTATATAATAAAGTATATCCACTATTATATATATATGCAACTTTAATTAGTTGCAAATCTTTAGTACTTTTTTTAAAGATGTTAAATAGCTTTCATATTTTATTTAATTAGTTAGAATAGCACTTTATACTTTTTACAATAGTTTTATACTAATCCAGATTACGAAAATGTACATCATAGATCATTTTTTTCTCTTTTTTTATAAAGAAAAAGTAGAATTTTTTAAATTCAGATATGTATTTTTAAAATTCAAAATTGTAATGTGATATCATGAATATATTTTTTTCTTTAAAATAATAATTTACTTAATAAATTAAATTAATAATAAACAAAACATAGTCTTCTATTTTAAAAATAACCCATTAATTTCAACATATAAAATAAGTTACATGCAGCTTCTTTACAAAACTTGACTTATTATATGAGAACTATTATGAATTATAATAATACTCCAACGTTTCGACTATATTCCTTTACAGTCTTTCTCCAGGAACAACTGAAAAATACATATTTTATGAACTCCTGGGCAATAAAGAATTCATTCATTTATTTATCTATTTATCATTTTCATTTCAAATTGTAGACTCATTTCTGTAATGTTCTCCCTAAACAATGAAACTGTTGTGGTGAAGATTTTAAATCCTATGTGAATGAACACCTTGTTATTTCTCAATCTGGTCAAACTTTTAAAATAATATATATATATATCATATATATATATATATATTTGGGATATTCCGGGAAAATAAATGCTATTTCACAATACATCCTTCCTCACCCTCTTTCTCAAACATAGAATCATGAAAAAGGGACGCCGAGCTGATAATGAAACCACAGCCCAACCAAATAAATATATAATATACATATATATATCCGGAAAACATATATATATATATATCATTTAACATGTATTGGTCAGTGTGTTCATTACTGTAAGCAAATACATGATACTCAATAAACAATGTGTAATATATAATGATTAAATGTCACCAAATAAATTGTTTACATTGGATATATCATTAAAAATTTTCATCTCAATTATGTATCATTATTCAAAAATGATCAAACTATACTTTCCACTTGTTCAAAATATCAGTCATTATAAATGAGAAAGCCAGTGCTGGTGTATTTATATATCAACCATCATAAAAGTTTAATTATTTTGGATATTCATATTTTTCTATATCTGTTTATATTGTAGAAAAATATTACATTAAGAATCATACCAATTTTTCTCATTACATATATGTTGAAGTATTTCATTCTACTTATTTTAGAATCCTCTGTTATAGGTTAATAGTCTTTAGATAGTAATGAGTAATTCAGATTTTCTTATTTGTTCCTGGCTAATGGCTTTCATTTTCTCCCTAAACAATGAAACTGTTGTGGTGAAGATTTTAAATCCTATGTGAATGAACACCTTGTTATTTCTCAATCTGGTTAGACTTTTAAAATAATATATATATATATATGGCTGCAGAAAGGAGTTTTGCTATTAACTGAAAGGAGACCCTTTGATTCCTCTTGGAGGCCTTAAAGGAACCAAGCAGGGCAAATTCCTATTGTCCACTCCATACGTTCTTGATGTTGCAGATGTTATTACTATGTGATTATTCATATAGTATACGAACATGGATGGGCTGCTCACCAACACGCATTAGCCAGCGTGGTGAGTTTATTGTCTTTTTACCTCTGAGTTTAAGATCAAGAAACACCATGGTCTTTCTTCTCAGTGCCTGATAAGGCAGAATGAATGTTTGTGTAAATGATAAATATTTTCCCATTACATTTATACAATTATGACAGACAAAAATAAAGCATGGCCCTTATTCCCAGGAGGCTATAAAGTCACCAACCAAGGCAGCGGTTGGTGGCCAAAGGCGGAGGGTGCTAAGAATCCCCTGATTGCGGACCCAGGCTGCAATTTGATGACGACTTTTTATTTAGGTACTTACAACTGCAGATCACTTTCAAGTGAAGGAAGATTGCAAGAATTAGAAGAAGAACTCTCTTATATTAAATGGGACATTATTGGACTTTGTGAAGTTAGAAGAAAAGGTGAAGAGACAATTGATTTAAAAAGTGGACATAAACTCTATTATAAAGGCACAAATATTGGAAATACAAGTGGAGTAGGATTCATTATAAATAAAAAGTGGAAGAACAATATTGTGGAGATTGATGGTGTATGGACAGAGTGGCAAGATTAGTTATACAACTTAATAGCAGATACCAAATGCAGATAATTCAGGTTTATGCCCCAACAAGTTCTCATAGTGATGAAGTAGTAGAAGATTTTTATATGGATGTACAAAAGGCTTTTGATCAGAGTAAACACCATTTTAAAATTGTTATGGGAGACTTTAATGCTAGAATTGGTAAAAAAAAAGAAAGATGAAAGTGCTGTGGGTAATTTTGGTTATGGTAATAGAAATGAGAGAGGACATAGACTTGTGGAGTTTGCAGAAAAAGAAAAACTTTATATTATGAATTCTTTTTTTGAGAAAAATGTTAAAAGGAAATGGACATGGAAGCATCCAAATGAAGGTACAGCAGAATTGGATTATATTTTGACTAACAGGAAATACATATTTCAAGATTGTAATGTTCTTAATAAATTTAACACAGGAAGTGATCATCGATTAGTAAGGTGTAAGATACGTGTTAATGTAAAACTAGAGAGACAAAAATTACTAAGAAAAACAATATTTACAGTTGATATTCCTAATCTTCAGAAACATTCTAATGAATTTAAATTAGAACTTACAAATCGGTTTCAAGTATTAGTAGATTTTGAACATGATTCAGATTTGAATGAAATTAATATGAAAATAACTGATACACTTTTGAAAACTGCAACAAAGATAGCTGGTAGAAAGAAACAGCAATTGATCAATAAAATTTCTACTGAGACTAGAGAATTTATGAAGAAAAGAAGGAATATGAAGATATACAAAAATGATGCATTAAAAAGAATAGAATATCTCAAATTTTGTAAAATGGTGCGGAAAAGAGTTGAAAATGATATAAGAAAGTATAACTGTGAACTAGTAAGGAAAGCTGTAGAAGAAAATAAAAGTCTTAAGAATGTAAAACAACATTTTGGTATTGGTAGAAAATTTATATCTGCAATAAGAAAAAAAGATGGAATTATTACTAAAAGGAGAGATGACATCATGAAATTGGTAGAAGATTTTTATCAAGAATTATATAGTAATAAAGAACAAATACCTCCTATATCTATTACATCTTCCAAATTGCCCAGAATTTTAAATGAAGAAGTGAGACATGCAATTAAATGTATGAAGAAAGGAAAGGCTCCAGGTAATGATGGAATTATAATTGATATATTAAAAGAAGCAGGTGAAGAAATAGAAAAAATTTTAGCAAAGTTATATATCAAATGTCTAAATGATAAAAATGTACCGGAAGATTGGAAGAATGCAGTAATAATATTAATATTTAAAAAAGGTGATAAAGAAGATATTAGAAATTACAGACCTATCAGCCTTTTATCAGTTTTATATAAAATTTTTACCAAGATAATTACTACTCGTCTACAGAGAACATTGGATTTCCACCAACCAAGAGAACAAGCCAGATTTAAAAGTGGTTTTAGTACAATAGATCATATCCAGGTATTGAGAGAAGTTATAGAAAGGACAAATGAATATGAGTTGCCATTATGCTTAGGATTTGTAGATTATGAAAAGGCATTTGATTCTATAAACATTTCTTCAGTGATTAAAGCATTAGATCATCAAGGTATAGATCCAGGATATTGTCATATTTTAAAGAATATTTATAAAAATGCAACAGCAACAATTAGATTACATAATGACACTGGAAAAGTCAACATTGAGAAAGGTGTAAGACAAGGTGACTCCATGTCTTCAAAACTTTTTACAGCAGTGCTGCATGAAGTATTTTGTGGACTAAAATGGGAAACTAAAGGAGTGAAAGTAAATGCTGATTATTTAAGTCATTTAGATTTCACAGATGATGTAGTTGTTTTTGCAAATAATGCTTCAGATCTGCAGGAAATGTTGCAGGAATTATCAGATGAAAGTAGGAAAGTAGGACTAAAGATAAATGTTAAAAAGACTAAAGTAATGTTTAATCGATTTGCTCAAAATATGAAAATAAAGATTGATTATGATGAATTAGAAGAAGTTAACAGTTACAAATACCTTGGTCAGATTATTAATATAGATGGAAACATAATGGAGGAAATTAATCATAGAATTAAACTTGGTTGGAGTGCTTTTGATAGAAATAACTTGATACTAAAAGGAAATATGCCTATGTGTTTGAAAAGGAAGGTTTTTAACAAATGTGTTTTACCAGTTCTTACTTATGGATCTGAGACTTGGACACTTAATAGAAGAGCAATTCAGAGACTTCAGACCACTCAAAGAAGTATGGAGAGATGTATGTTGGGAGTAACAAGAAGAGATCGTAAACGCAATGTATGGGTAAGAGAACAAACAGATGTTACTGACCTCATTGAAAAAATTAAAAGATTGAAGTGGAGTTGGGATGGACATATTGTTAGAAGAGATGATAATAGATGAACAATTGAAATTTTAAACTGGATTCCAAGAGATTGTAAAAGACCCAGAAAGAGACCACATGTGAGATGGATGGATGAAATAAGAAAGTGTGCAGGGGTGATGTGGAGAAGAGAAGCTAAAGATCGGAGAAGATGGATTAAACTTGGAGAGACCTTCATCCTGCAATGGATTGATAATGGTTGATAATGATGATGATGATATATATATCATTTAACATGTATTGGTCAGTGTGTTTATTACTGTAAGCAAATACATGATACTCAATAAACAATGTGTAATATATAATGATTAAATGTCACCAAATAAATTGTTTACATTGGATATATCATTAAAAATTGTCATCTCAATTATGTATCATTATTTAAAAATGATCAAACTATACTTTCCACTTACTCAAAATATCAATCATTATAGATGAGAAAGCCAGTGCTGGTGTATTTATATATCAACCATCATATAAGTTTAATTATTTTGGATATTCATATTTTTCTATATATGTTTATATTGTAGAAAAATATTACATTAAGAATCATACCAATTTTTCTCATTACATATATGCTGAAGTAATTCATTCTACTTATTTTAGAATCCTCTGTTATAGGTTAATAGTCTTTAGATAGTAATGAGTAATTCAGATTTTCTTATTTGTTCCTGGCTAATGGCTTTCATTTATGAAGACATATTGGGTGTCTAGGAATTTCATACTATTACCTTGATAATATAAAGGAATTAAAGGCGACTGCCAGGAATGTAAATTTAAGTAGTCAAAAGCTATTAGATAGAATTAGCATGGAAGGGATAGTTATATCTTACTAACTGATTAAGCTTCTTGTAGAGGAGTCTAAAATACTAGAAATAGTTTGGATTAGTTTAGAGGTGATGTCAAAAAATGGCATAATCACGATTTTCATTAACAACTGAAATTTTTAAATATCTATCGACTTTAAAAATGAGAATAAATAACAAATTTTGCAGAATACGAGAATGTTGATTTGAATGTCGTGTGTGTGCACATGTTTATAAACTGTTGAAATTTTTTAATAAATAATTTACTTTTGAATGAAAATCCAGAAAAATTGTCACTGCAGGATATTTTCTTTTTAAAATTATTTTAATATTTTTTCTAAAAAACGTATAACTATAAATTAATTTTTACATCTTCTATTTCAAAGTAACTTAAGAATATTTATTTCTAATCTATTTATTTTATAGGTTTAAATTTCTAATGTCAAAGGAAAGAAAACATTTTTTTTAAAAAAGGAGACTTGATTTTTCATAAAAGGAAGCCTTAAATAAAATATTCCTTCAAGTTTTGATTATAAATTCGAAGTATGGAGGCAAAAAACTATATATATACATAAATTGTTAATGGCAATGAAGATACTATAAGTTAATAAACATTTAATCATGGAATCTAATAATTATTTACTGGTTCAAAACAGCTATGAAGTGTAGTAAATTCTTCACAAATTAAAAAACGTTTAATTAACCTTTAAACCGCTAACTATTTTATTGGCCGAGTGAGTTAAAAGTCTAAACTTTTAATTGGTCAATTCACAAACTCAAGCATCAATTGACAAACTGAAGTGTCAAAATATATTCATCTTTTAATATTATATTCACTTTAGTTTCGTTTGTAAAAAAGTAGTTTGTCAGGTTATCAAAGTGAACGAAAGTTTTTTCAAAAATAAATTTTTATTTATAATTATAAAAATATTCGATAGCAGAAAATGTAAAATGAAAATTATTCACCAACCAAAACATTTTGGTGATGACATGATTTTTTTGCGCCAATTTTAGTTGCAGAAAAAGTAAATAATTTTTGTTAAAGACTTAATTATTTTTCTAAAATAATTTTATTTTTAGCATATTTTATCAAAATAATTTATAATTTGTCAAAAAATACTTTTAAAATGGTCTAAAACATTCGTTTATCATTTTCAAAATGAAACAAAAGAAATCGTAACTCTTTAGTTTTTGACAGCCATTTTCTTTGTTGTCAAAATTTAACAGCCAGTCAGATTCAAGAAAGGGCAGTATTTTTCCTTTCTTAGATCTATACCACCAGTTTTATTGATTTTTTTACTTGTAAAATAATTCAAGAGAGGGCAGCATCTTACAGAACTTTTTTTAACCTTTAAAAAAATGCAAAATCTTAATGGTAGTATTAAAAGTGACCGAATTAGAGTGACTTGAGGCCACTTTGAGTTTAAATGAATCCAATATTGAAAAGGTTAATAATCATTTGTCAATAGATGAAAAAAATAGTGATACCACCAATTCCTTCAGCTCTGATGGTATGTAAATATACATTTATTGATGTGTTGTAATACAAAGTGTGAACTCTTTCTATTAACCTGATTTAAGTATAGCAAGAATTGTTCTGAAATCAAACATTCCGAAGAGACTACTGAATAGTTTTATACTTTAATCAGGTTAATAGACACAGTTCAGTTCTGCATTGTAGTATATCAATAACCATGCTTAAATACTATCAGAGCTAAAGGAACATGCGATATCTCTCTATTCTTTTCATTTATTGATGGATGATTATTAATCTTGTAGTATTGCGAGATGTGTCAAACTTTGTATGAGATTTCTAAAAGTAAAATTTGTTTTTTGCCCTCTGCTAAAAAGTTTTATTTTCTAATATTTCAATTTCAAAAAAATTCAAAAAATGCCATGAAAATAAAATAATTGGTATTACAACGTAACTGAAACCATGCAATGAATTTGGCGATCTCAAACTTTGTACGCATACTTTGAGAAAATATTATGATGGTCTAGAAACTTGATTTTTTAGAAAGTTTATGATTATATTTGTATCATAATTGTGTAATAATTATTAGAAATCAAAAATAAATGTTATTACATATTTATTATTTTCAGAAATGTTATATTTTTAAATATAAAAGAAAATATTCTTCTGAATATTGTTACTATAGATTATTACGGTTGCAGAAAACACAGCTGTCTAGAAATGAGAGCACTCAGCAGATTGTTATAATATTTAGCAATATTGTAAAAATTACAAAAAAAATTTAACACTTTTAATGCATAAATTGATAGATTTAGTAATTATTAAAAATAATTTGTTCAGATTTTTAAAATAAACATCAAACAAAGATTTTATTCATTTTGCAAATTGAATTAGCGCCAACTGAATTCTGATGATGTGACAGCATTTTGTTTAGATTAAAATCTAACTTTTTAAATAATTCTGAAAATCAAATGAGATTTTTCAAAATTTATTTAATTTCTAAACAAAAATATCTATCAAATGAGGTCAAATTTATTATATTCTGATAAATAATAATGTTTTAATATCAAAAAGAAATTTGAAAGCTTAAATCTAGTAAAAAAACAAAGAAATCTGTCAGAATAGGAGGAGGATTAATTTATACATAGTTAATAGAGAGGGGCATAAAGTTAGTCCCATTTTAATTTCATATACATTAAGTTATGATTATTTAGATTACAAAACAATACAAATAAATAAATAACAAATAGAAAATGAATTATTTTAACTTACAAGAACTCAAGCAGTTGTATTTGATATACTATCATGATGTCATTGACTTAAAAGCTAAATATTATTGGATCAAAGCTCAAACTTCCATCTAGGGTGCTTGAACATCATGTGACCTATTGAGCCATGGACTATTCAATTACTATTAATGCATTAATTTGTCAGTTTTGCCATATCTATATCACATAAATTTGCATCTTTGTTAAGTGAATAATAATCAATTTATAAAATTTTCTCAACTTTTACTAATTAATTGTCTAAATAACTAGTAAAGAAAAAAATACAAAACCATTGCTAAATTAAAATTTGTTTACTACCAAATGTGCCGCCATATTGATTATTTATAAATTTAGTAGAAATATGCAATTGTATAACTTTAGTTTAAATGACATCAAAAATAAAATATTTCATGATTTATAAAACTAACATAGCACTGAATACAAAATAATAATAAAAGGGGGATATAAATATTTTTAAACTTATTAATTTTGAATTTATTCATAAATGATTAATTTTAATATTTAAGTTTTAAAAATAGGAATTCTATTAAATTTATTAAAATCTTCATAAAATTTTTATCAAAATGATATATAATGATACGGACTCATCCTATTTCAAGCTGGACTTTTTGTGATAATAATAGAATTTTCTAATTTCACCTTCAAGCTATGACTCTCTAAGAAAAACTATGGTTAGAAGATATTTTTCTTTTCTTAAAAAATATCAGATTATATAACAATTTGTTTACTTAATAATGGCATTAATAAATTATAATCTAAAAATACAAATATAAGTAAAATAACACAAATGCATATATACATATATATTTCTCACAAGCATAAAATTATAATTACCTACATTATTATTTAATTTATTATACATGCGCAATAATTAATTTTAGAAAAGGATTTGAAATAATTTATTGAGACATTTCATTATAATATAAATTAATATTTAAAATATATAATAATTAATGTTTACATTTACTTGAATAAATCCACAAATGTGTTCTAACATGACCATCTCATATAAATTCTTAAGTCTTTTTTTTTTACTTTCTATATATATTTTTAAAAAATCTATTTTTCACAAAAAAAAAAAAAACTATATGAGCGAGATATATGTAGTTTCCGTCATTTTACTGAAATATGAATTACCTATTTCATATAAGATCCCATGGACATGTGCAATACAAACTTTTTATTAACTATGAAGAGCATGACAAACCATAAAATTCATTGATTTTTACTCTTGGAGTGCCAATTGCAGGAAAAATGGTTAATTATGAGTTACTGACTATGAATATATATATATAGCAACTCATTTGAAGTCTAGAACATGAGAATGTGGTAATATATTTTTGAAAAGTATTTCAAAACTCAAAAAGTTTATGCTTATATAAATGCAATTTATCCTCTGTACTTTGAACACTTTTAGCAAAAAAAAACTTATTATTATACCTATATGTGCACACAATACATTTCAACTGTCCTGCAGTCTTCATCAGAACCACTTTTATTTTAATTTCTTAAAAGTAAAAAGACGTTTTTTCGATTTTTTTTTTTTACTTTTAAGAAATTAAAGGAAAAACGACTCTGAAGAAGGCTGCAAGACAGTTGAAATGTAAGATTGTATGCACATATATGTATAATAAAAAGTTTTTTGCTAAAAAGTGTTCAAAGTAGAGTGGATAACTTGCATTTGTATAAGATATTTCAACAAAATAAAGTAAGTGGTGAATTTTACAATATTTCCCAAATTTATGCTTGTTGGTGCATATTGTTACTACTTGTTCTTTTCGTATATTTGGAAATTATTAACATCTTTTATTAAAAGCAAAACAAGAGCTTTCCTTCAGCTGATTGGTCCATAACCAATCCAAGTAGCTTTTCAATTATTGAGCGATCTTAGATAGAGAGCAAAACAAGAAAGAAAAATTAATTTTGATAAATCAGATTGATATTGTTTTCTCCTTCAATGTAAAAAGAAGCTTGAGAAGTTTTTATCCAACAATGGGCTATTTAAGGACTGTTTAATATTTATAGATAACAATCTTATGTTGTGAAGTTGAATAGAAATTACATTTCAACATATTCTACTATCTATCAATATTTTCAGTTGTTTGCAATAACTGTTTACCATTAAACATCACATGATCACCATTTTCTATGCTTGCTCATAACTATATTAAAACAGGCAAAACTCTCCATACAGTAGTGCCACTCAGTGGACACCAGAGTAATCAATAGATGCCAGAAGGTTCGTGCATAAAACTCCTATCCAGTGCTTACCAATCAACACCTCCAGACCAGCTTCTAGCCTGTGGCTTTCATCAGTGAAGAGCCTTGGATCCGAGAGCACTGCATCCAAGTCTTAGGATCTAATAAAAACTTTCCAGAAGCCACCTTTTATCTCTACTTAACTACAAAACTATGAGAATAAAATTGAAAACACAGTAATATTTTCAATCCAAGCTCATTAGCTTATATAGTCATATAGGTCTGAACTCAGTTCAGTACCCATACATTTTGTTGTCTTTGGTTCTTTAATAACCATAGCCGCGACTATCCTATAAGGCAGGATTGGTATTAAACCACTAAACATCACATGATCACCATTTTCTATGCTATATAAGCCTGGATTAAAAATATTGTGTTTTCAATTTTATTCTCATAGTTTTGTAGTTAAGTAGGGATAAAAGGTAGCTGGGAGAGGGTTGCATTAGATCCTAAGATCTGGGTGCAGTGTCTTGGATCCAAGGCTCTTCACTGATGAATGTCACAGGCTAGAAACTGGTCTGGAGGTGTTGGATGGTGGGCACTGGATAGGAGTTTTATGCACAAGCCTTCTGGCATCCATTGATTACTCAGGCTTGCACTGAGTGGCACTACTGTATGGGGAGCTTTGCCTGTTTACCATCAAAGTATAGTGAAATATATATATTAGTTTGTTGTATTCCTTTAAAAATAACAAATCCGTTTTTAATTCTTATTTTTAGAATATACATATGTGTATAGAGAGAGGGTGGTACAGGAAGAATAAAAGAAGCAGGAAAGAAAAGAATGGAAACGGGAGAAAGAGAGAGCAAGAAAGTGAGATTTAAAAATAGGGGGAAGAAAAAAAGGGAAAGAGACAGAAAGGAGAGGGACAAAGAAGAAGAGAGAGAAAAGAGAGGAGAAAAAAAGGAGATGAGGAGAGATAGAGAGGAAAAAAGAAAGAGAAAAAGTGAGAGGGGAGAGAGTCAGCTGTTTCAAAAACAAGTTTTTTTTCTAACTGCAATTGATTTCTTTCAGCTGTTGTTTATCGTGAGGTTTAAGTGTTTGTTTGATGTATTGATGACTGCTTTACTAAGGAAAAAAAAATTGTATCCTTAGATTTTGAGAATTTGTTTTGTGTTAGCTCCGTCTGGGCCCGATTTTTAAAATGAGCTACTGGAAAAAGCTATTTTCATAATTTTAATAATACTTTTCTAATTCTCTAAAATTAGAAACCACGTGTGATTTTATGATTTCAACTGAAATAGTTAAATTACAAAATATTAAAAGATATATTTATTTAAAATTATAAAAATATAATATTATACATAACAATAGTACTTATATTAAGAACATTAAGTTATAATATGTAGTGTAATAATATTTAATATGTCCAAATTAATAGCTGCAAAGAGAACTTCTAAAAAAATGTATTGGCTTATAACAAATATTATTGATTATTATTAGTAGTGTTGCTATGGTTACAAATAATAGGGTTGAAGTGATACGACTATTATTGATAATATTATAATATTAAACTGATCTCGTACATATTTAATAAATGTAGCATTTTTGAATACATGTATCAATTTTCTTTTTTATTACAGCTTATATTTAGTTATAAAAACACGCAAAGTTAATTTTAACAGAACAACATATATAATGAAAAGGCATAACACAATCAATAATAAAAATAAATTATTTAAATATAGTATCAATATAGTAATAACTTTTTTACTGTATACATATGATGAAAATTGCACTGAATAATGAAAGAAAGTTTACCATAACATTTAAATATATGTGTGTTTGCACAAATGGTTCTAGTTCTTAAATGTAGTTAAATTTAAAAGGTTATAAGAATAAAGCATTTAAATAAATTTATTAGTATTGGTAATAATATATTAACTATAATGAGAATTTAAAAATAAATAAAGTAAAATCATTTATTTTCATATTTACATTGTAACTATTTTTTGTAAAATGATAACGTATTTTTATTTTATTAATTATTATACGATTTTTTTCTACAGTACAGACTATTTCATACCTGCACTCCAATATGTAATATATATGGGGTTTGAACTCAGATTTTCACACGATCCTCAACTATCCGCGCTATTTCATACTGCTGATCCACTTGACCACACATGTCGAAAAGATAAATAGCTCCAATATACGTATTTCGTGCTAAACCAGCATTCGTTAGTTGGTCCAGATTATCATCTCCCCACATATATACAACCAATGCTCAGCTTATATTAAGATGTGGGGTGGATTGTATTGAAGCCTGTCCATTAAAGTATGAAGATTGGCTGTCTTAATATGAGCTGAGCATTGATTGTATATATGTGTGGAGATGATAATCTGGACAAATTGATGAATGTTGGTTTAGCACGAAATAAGGATATTGGTGATTATTTATCTTTTCGATATGTGTGTGATCAAGGGTGTCAGCAGTATGAGATAGCATGGATAGTTGATTCATGTGAAAGTCTGAGTTTAAACCCCTATATATTTATTAATTAATGTAACAGGATATTTAAAATATTGTAAAATATTATTTTATAATATTAAAAATAAATTTCATTACACAATTGATACTACAACTTCTTAAAACTTAAAAAGATCTTTTCCTACGCATCATATTCTAGTAACAATGATAAAAATTTTGCTGTAAAAAGTCAAGAGAGAAAAATTTTGATCAAAGATGATCTCTTTAATCATGTGATGCAAACCTATAAATACATCTACATGTTCCGAATTGTTGAATCTTTCTTATTAACTGATGACAAATGAACTGTATTGGACTTAAATTTAAAGTTAGGCATACTGACATCTTGCAGCACTATGTTAATGGA
This sequence comes from Epiperipatus broadwayi, assembly GCA_028023455.1. Lineage (NCBI taxonomy): Eukaryota > Metazoa > Onychophora > Udeonychophora > Euonychophora > Peripatidae > Epiperipatus > Epiperipatus broadwayi. The sequence goes on along the minus strand of JAQFVV010000054.1, from coordinate 4,438,618 downwards.
GTAGAGAACTAACAAACCCTTGCCTTAATGGTGAATGTTTCTTGAAACTGTCCTTAATGAAAAACTTAATATCTAATCACATTCATCACCTTGTAATGCACTTTAAAAAAAATGAAACTTTAAAACTTGGATTTAAATGTGAAAATTTAAAATTATAATGAATGTACAGTATTTTATTTTCCTCCTGCGCCTTCGCAAGATAATCAGTTCAATAATGATGCATCCAAAGTAAAGATTTTCATCATCAATGATTACAAAGCTTCCAAAAAGATATTTCATTCAGTATAATAATCAATTTAATACACAAACTTTGCATTAATTAGATACTGTACAATTAACTTACCTATATCAACTTGTAAATATTGTTATAGTCCTTGTTACTCTTTGGACCAGGATAATCATTAATCAATGGAATTTCCAAACCCTATACATAGATTTGACCTACTTTATATTCCTAGCTAATTAAGCACATGACACACTGCCTTAAGGCATTAATATAATCTTTGATTCTATTTATATTTATTTATGTTTCTTTCATACTTGCATTAATTAACTATCATGATTTTCTTATGCTGCTCTTGAGACTATGTTATTGATCTAATACAACTTTTGATTTTTCTATATACATGGCTTGCATACCACATTTATATGTATACATTGAAACTTTCTTATTGACATAATTTTATCCTATCATTGATTTCTTTTGTATCCACTCTAATGTGTAAATAAAGTTTTAATTTTTGAAAGTAAAATCATATGACAGACAACAATTAAATACATTAACATCGTGTTATATTCTAAAATATGTTTATTAGTTTAAAAACTGTACACTGTATTTATTTACCCACTTTTATGGATTAAATTTTTTTTTTTTTTAAGTGTCATAGCATCGGCCGGGACGCAAACCCACAACCCGGCAACTGCCTGCAAGTGCAAGGCAGTCGCGCTGACCTCTTGACCACCAAAAAATTTTTTACTAACAGTACTTTGTTTAAAGCCAAAATAAAGTTCATTGTATTGTAATTTAGTTATCATAATTGTTATTTTGAAAAGAAAAAAATTGATTTCATAATAATGAACTTGTATGATCAAAAATTACTATTTCTAAATTCGAACTGACATAATCTATTAGATCGATTTTAAAACATAATGTTATCACACATTTATGAAAAGTAAGAAAAAAGGAAAACTTTATTCAGTATAAAACTGTTAAAAAACATATGCAAAATTCTATAGAGATAAACTGAAAAACAATTCATACCTTTAACATTTAGTCAAATAGTTTGATGGCATACAATCAAAAAAAATTTAAGTCATTTCAAAGAACTTATCTACCAATTTAATAAAATGTGACACCTGATGACAAAAAATTTTTGATCACTAGCTACATATTTGTTTCAAAAATATATTTATTAAATGCTGTGTGTACAAATTGAAAAGGATGTATACAAAGTTAAATGAGATTATGCTATGTCCTGAGAATTCTTGTTGAATGGTTTAGTGGGCCAGCATGTCTAACATTCTATTGTTATTAACTGGGAGGGTGAATAGGGCCCAGGTGTCCTCAAAGGATTTTTTGGAGGAGATGAGCTCATCTCTTTTCATGATCTTTATTGTTTTGCAGAACAACAGTCCTGGGTCCAGATGGGGTAGTTCCATCATCAACTTGCAACGTAGTATCCAAATTGTATAGAGGATGAAAGTGGACAGTCTAATAATTGTGAATGCTCCAGTATGGACCGCTACCTATTTATATACCATATAAAGTGATTTTTATATAGATTTGTATAGTACATATTGTAAAAATAAGCCTTAAATGCAGACTACAATATGCGAACACAGAATACATTAGATAAGTTTTTTTCTTCTTATAATATGTCAGTATTTTTATTTAAGTAGTTTTGACAATGCACAGTCTTAGCAGTGAATGTGACTATGAAAAAAATCAAAAAAATGTTACAGCCTGGAAACCAAACTGGATAACAATGATTGGTAAATGGATCACAGGAAGTAACTTTAAGCTAAGTGTTTTTTTTCTTATTATCATACAAACATAAATACATATTTTAAGTGAATACCTGCATACTACACACAGCACAGTTCACACAAGCATACAATTGTACATTATGGGTTTTTTTAATTCTTACATATACTTGATAAATTATTGAAGTGGAAATCAATCTCTGATAATGCGCTATTTCTTAAATATTATAAATCTGTGCGCACTCACTTGCCAGTAAGAATTTAAAAAAAAACAAGTGAATCACTTAAGTTTGGGGCGTATTTGTAATTACACCAACTCTCACTCACTGACCATGCTTAAATCAGGGCTTGAGTCTATTGTGTGCTTGATATTATAATAAAATATTGAATTGTACAAATTTAGTTAACCTATCACAGGAGAAAGACAGTGTCTCATTTTTAACTACCTACGATAAGATTTATACGACTTATAAATATAAATCTATTATTACTAAAAATGACATTGTCTTTCTCCTGCGATAGGTTAACTATTTTTTTACAATTCAATATTTGATTATAACATCAGGCATACAATAGACTCAACTCCTGATTTATGCATGGTCAGTGAGAGATGATGTATGTACAAGTATGCTCTAAAACTTAAGTAATTCACTTAAGTCACTTAACTTTTTTAAACTCTTACTGGCAGGCGAGTGCGTGGAGATTTATAATATTTAAGAAATAATCGGACGTTGACTTCCGCTTTAATGATTTCAAAATTTTCAGCGCTTTATAATACTAGATTTACATATACATGATAAGTTGTTTTTTTTTAATGTAATATTCCCAACTTATAGTGTAATTTTTTAGCTGGAGTAACCAGCCAATTTTTTCCCTATAGACAACCATTATAAATTCTTATTCTGCATAACAATATTCTTGCTTAATGATTAGTTTTGGCCGACCAATTGCCCTCACCAAATGAGGTAAAGGTATAGTCGATCTTATAGAGAAGCTTTACTTGATTTAAAGAGGTTTATAATTTTAAAAAAAAAAAAACTTTCACTTACAATTATAATATTTATTACTAAATTGATGACGAGTGTGACCTGGCCAAAACTTTGGTATACTTATTTTTAATACAATCTATTATACATAGATGTATCCGGATAACATTTTATTATATCTGTAGCCAATAAAAATCTTCGTTTTAATATATATTAAATGGCTTTTTTAAAAATAGCATTTATCATAAAAAATAAAATAATTAAGCTTGTTTAGAGCTAGTAGCAGGCTCTTTATATATTACATATTGGTAATACAAGCTATATAGGTCATGTGATATATGACTGATTCTTACTATTATAAATGTAAATGTTACATGCTGAAATCATGTCATCTCTCAATAGCATTCATCTGAACTATTTTAAAGCACACGTGATTGCTTTTAGCTAATTATCCCAAGGATTGTAAATGGGCATTAGTACTATATATGAGTGAAAATTGAAAATATAACAAATGCCTAAATAGTTCAACAATTATAATAAGATTCTCCCATAAAAATTTATAGTTAAATCAAACACTATTATTAAATGGGTTGATTTCAGATTGAAAATTTGTTTCTTTACTTTTTCAAATTGTCCCTGAAAAATCCCATTAAATTATTATAATTTAAATCAAATAAATTTGTATTTAAACTGAGGAAAAGTGGTAGACTTATATAAAATATTAGATGAAATTTTATATTTCGTATTTTTCAATACAGATAGTTTTAACGATTACTTTGCAAACCGTAAATAAATTACAATCGTAAGCTAAAAACATTCACTTTTGGTTTAAAATCATCCATATAAATATTTCTGTTGAATGGCACGGTTCGACGTTGTAATGCCTATTTTCAGTTGGTATTTTGCATCATTATCATACGTAATATTTAAGTACACATGTATATTTAGATAATGATAAATAACATTTTTATAATGAATAAATGAAAAATCATGTGATAATGATGTGATGTGATGTACTGTGGTTTCTCCTTAAACGAAGTCAAGAAAATCACCAAGTAATAGATGACCTGCCCTCTAGCGGCTAATTTTCAATATATATATTTCAATAGGAAACTTACGATTTCCTATTTTAACTTAGATAGTACTTTAGGACTTTTTATATAGAATTATCCAGAACAGCAATAGCCAGAAAATATTTTAAATAAGTCTGTAAGGACTGCTTCAGAAATATTTTAATTTTTCACTCATAGATATTTATAAGGTGGAGTCATAATTATAAGATCGATGGTGTCAGAGAGTGATATCTAGCAGATTTAAGCAGTTCAGTGAAAAGTAGAAAACTAGGTGAATGTGTTCTGCAATTTTTCACTATGATACACTTTTAGATATTTATTTAAAGCATTTAACATGGACTTTTCAAACAATTTGTTTTAAAATTCTTCTTTATATATAATACGAATATAGCTTGCATCAATAAATATTTATATCCTGCATGGGATAAAATTATATAAATATTAGATCACTCCTGATTTTTTTTTTTTTTTAAAGTCTCAATTTCTTTAAGGAATATCAGTGAAGGATAGTGAAGTACCTCTAGTGAAAAATATTCTAAACTAGCTCTATAATTTCAAATCATGTGTAATATCCTCGTTTTCCTTCAATCAGTATTCAAAAATGTATGCTGAATTTTTTCAGCAGACGATCTTGATTATATCAGAGTTGGTTGGAAACAATGTTGGCATCATGGATAACTCAAATCCATTGTAACATTTAATACCATGTAGCTTGTGAATATAATATATAGATTAATTCCAAGACATAGCATGTACCAGTGATCAAATCATGAAAGCTTATTTCCTTGACTCACAAGTAAGCGAAAGTAGTCTGCTGACAAGAATTCTTTTGAAGAATGTGAGACATATACTTTTCTAATGGATGGACATATAAGTAATTATTTTAACCACTATAAAGCACTTCTTGTAATCCATTATCCAGTTACCAAAGATTCTAACATCATACTTTCTATATGTTCTATCGTCAAAATTCCAGTTCAGTCATAAATGTTCACTGAAAAGTTGATAAAAGAGTGTTTTAGTAGATGCTGTAATGTTTGGGTTACTATCTGCAATAATTTGTCCACTGTAGTTCTTTTTTCTTTGTTGCTACAATTTTTTACAGTACAATCAAGTCCTCTCAATAATCATTCATTTATGTTTACAAATATTTCTGTTAATTTCAATCTTCTACATTTAATTAATATGATTACTGACTTAGGACTAATTATCTTGAAATAATAAAAAAATTATTTGGATTTTGAATATTGACAGATTATTAAACCACCAATAATTTCACCTATTTAAACTTTATTCACTTGTTCCTCACCAACTTTTTAAAGTATCCAAAAGAAAAGAATGTAAAAATAAGCATTTATATTCTATACTATACAATATCAAAACATATACTCCTCCCCTCTGCCTGAAAAGACCTGTGTCATATCATTTCTTACTTATGGCTCTAAAACATGAACACTTAATAGAATGGCAATTCAGAGACTTCGGATTGCTTGACAATGTATTGAAAGATATATGTTAGGAGACGCAAGATGATATCGAAAATGAAATACATGGGTGAAAGAAAAAACATATTACTGACATTATTGAAAGAATTAAGAAATTAAAATAGCTAGTTGACTAGACATATTGCTAGAAGAACAATTGAAATTTTTAATTGGACCCCAATAGATTGTAATAGAAGATTATACATATGAGATGGGTGAATAAAATAAGGTACTTTACTAAAAAGAGTTTAGAGACCTGAGAAATTGGATTAAACGTGGAGAGTTCTTCATCCTGCAGTGAGTTGATAATTGAAAATAATAATGATATATATGTACATTATAGATAGAAATAGCTATTTATATACAGAGACATCATACCACACAATGAAATGTGGAGAGACATATGTCAGGAGAAATAAGAAGAGATCGAAAATGAAATACATGGGTGGGAGAACAAACAGGTGTTACTAATATCAGTGAAAAAAATTAAGAGACTGAAGTGGAGTTGGGCTGGACATATTGCTAGAAGAGATGATAATGGATGGACAGTTGAAATATTAAACTGGATTCCAAAAGATTATAAAAAGACCTCAAAAAAGACCACATGTGAGATGAATGGATGAAATATAAAAAAAAAGTGTGCTGGGTAATGTGGAAAAGAGAGATTACAAATCACTAAAAATAAATTGAACTTGGAGACACCATCCTGCAATGGATCGATAATGATTGAAAATGATCATGATGATGAGGTTAGCTGTCTATGTCTTGTGAGTTTTGTGTCAAATATTATATACAATGTATAATAGTTAATGCTAATATTCACATGACAGTTTTCTGGACATTTACACAGAAAAGGTAGAGTACATACTTTTAATTTAGCTTTTATTCGTGCTTAGTATGCTTTCGATAAATAACATATCATAATCAATAACATATCATAATCATGATTATGATTTGTTCTTTATTAAAACCATGCTAAGCATGAATAAAAAGCTAAATTTAAAATATATATATTAGATTACCATTTCTATATAAATGACCAAAACACTCATGTGAATATTACAATTACCCAGAAATGAGAAAAAAATCTTTGATATTGAATAGTTAATACTACATATAAACATCACATGACCACCACTTCATGTGCTTGTGTATAACTGTTGTCAAAACAGGCAAAACTCACTATAATATAATGCCACACACAGCAAGATAGAGTAATCAATTAATGCCAGAAGGCTTGTGCATAAAATCCCCATCTAGTGCCTACTCATCCAATATCCCCAGACTAGTTTCTGGCTTGTGGCAACTAAGTTTAGAAGAAAATAAAAGAATATTGGAAGAGAGATCTCTTTCTGTCCATCTGCAACTTTAAACCATTTGTGAATTATAAACCTATTTGAAAGTGTGTGTGTATATGTGCATATTATAAATCAAAATGTCAGAGCTGTAGTTTTCTATGTTAACGGGTTACAGTTAAATTATTCTTTTTATGTTTGTATACCGATACTTGATGATTAGCATAACTCTTAATAAATATTAGTGATAAAGAAACCATGTGTAGAAATTTGTTGTTGGATTATTTTTTTTTTATTGTATAAAAAAGAGATAATGCATGTTCCCATTTATATCTACTCCCGGCCATAATGCCTCCTGCTCTGAGCATGATCTAGCTGAGGGTTAAACCTCTCACCTTTTATTAAGTCCATGGCTGTTTATTAGTAGTCTCTCCCCTCATGTAATTCTTATTTAAGATAAGATTGGTGCTTGGAATCCTCATGTTATCCATAAATACGTGTTGGGAAACTGCTACATTAATTTGATAAATAAAACAGAATAATATGTTCACCTCGCAAAGTGATATATATATAGATGTGTGCATACATGGATAAATAATAAGTATATACAGTCTTAACTCTTTCCCCGCCTCTTACGAGGCTCCTCGTCGACATCTGACATCACTCTAACTCAGCCAGTTTTTATACGAAAATATTCGTTAAACATGTATTGAATTCGTTTTTAAAAGTTCTGTAAGATGATGCCATCTTCCGATTTATTTTACAAGTAAAAAATAAAAAAAAAACGCATTTAAACCTAAACAAAGAAGGAACATTATTTGTGATTGGTTCTTAGCATGCTCTCAGCCGAAAAAGACATTCTGATTGGCTGGAAAGAACAAAGAAACTGCCTGATCAAAGAAAATAAAGAAAAACGCTGAGATTTTCATTTCGAATACGATTTAAATTATTATAAAATTATATTTATGGAAATTAAAAAATATTTTCAGAGAGAATAATAAAAAAACAAAATTATTTTCGAAAAATATTGAAGATTTTAGTAAAAATATTGAACATGTAGTAAAAAGAAATATTTACTTTTCTATAACGTAAAAGTCGATCTTTTTGTTTATATTATAGCTTTTATGTTGCCGATATTGAATATTTTAGAATAAATAAATAGCAATTTATTTTTGAAAGAACTTTCGTTCTCTTCATAACCTGAAAAATTAATAATATACTTTTTATAAACGTATCTGAGTTGAATTTAATATTATAGGCGAATATGTTTTAACAATAGGCTTTGTCTTCAATTTGTGAGTTGGCCAATTAAAAGATTTGATTTTTATCTGATACAACCAATAATAAAATTAGCGGTTAAAAGGTTAATAGAAGGAAGAAGGGAGGTTTTATTACAATGGTGCAGACCAACTGGGAGCCTCTCGAAGAGAAGTAGAATGGGATGGGGAAATTATGAGTAATTTGAATTTTATATATACATATGAAATAACTAGGAAAAGAAATACTGTAGTGATATTTATATAAATTGTGAATTAGGTAATATCAGTTAATAATTATTGTTTGAGTATGCAGTAGTAAGTAATTTAAAAGTAAGCAAAAAAATGGGTAATAATTATTTAAATTTTGAAAGTATAATCTTTTAAGATTAAATCGTAGTTCTGTCCTGAATGAATTAAGCTTATAATGTGATTATAATTGCTGACTTTAAATAAATCCAACTAATAAATGGATTAAAGTTAGTTATATTCAGGTACTATTTCTATTATATATTTCACTATTAATTTCAGAAGTTCCATTTAACAAAGCAATATTCATTTATATTATTATAAGGAAATGTTTATATTTTAAATAGATAATTCAAATGCTTGAATAATTTTAAATAAATTAAAGTACTTTTTTAAAAAATATATATCTCTTAAGAAATAGCCATCTTGTCATTTTGTGTTTATGCAATAGGCCAAGAATACAAAATCTGTTATCTTTCATTTGCTTAATTTAGTGAGGTTACGAGAATTAAGCAGATGGGGAAACAAAATCATGTATTGGAGAGCTAGGGAAAATGTAGTAGAGGCTAACAATAATGCAGTGCAGGGTGTTGGGGTAAGAAAGTGGAGTCTGAGGTGTTTAATCAAAGATAAGAAAACAAAAAGAAGAGTTTATGGAAACAAGGGTGCAAAAGAAAATGGACCAACAAAAAGTGAATCAGGAAGACATTTTGGAGTGGATTTGGGGGAAACTAGAAAGTCTGGAGGTTAGATTCGGAGAATTAGAAAAGAGAATGAGTACGTTAGAACAGAAAGTAGGAATTAAAGATGAAAATGATTCAGGGGAACAAAAAGCTGAATGCACAGAAGTCTTAAATATGGAGAGTGGGGGTTAACAGAAGCAAGGCACTCAATTAAACGGTACGGGAAAACCGGCAGTGGTGATAGGTCATGCGGTGGTGCAAGGGAATGCAAACCAATTCCGAAGAATTTGGCCATTTTCCAGTAGGATGGGGGAGGCACCCATAGAGCATATATGCAGTTTGAGGAGATACTTAAGTGTAAACCCCATCGTAGAGAAAAGTAAAATAACTATTGCATGCAGAAACCTAACAGACAACACTCAATCGTGGAGGGACATGCTGTTTCAACAGCCGGCAATTTTCTAAAATTGCCAAAAAGAAGTGAGAGAGGCCTTTTGGTCCAAAAACAGGCAGGAGTTGACACGCTATCAAATTATGCAAGAGAAATTCAAGGAAGGTTACGGCGATAATTATTCACAGTTTTTTCATAGGCAGGTGGCTAGACTGTGGACATTGAATGCACACAATCTGACAGAGAGTTATATACTCCACATCATAATACACAGCATGCCCATGAGTGGAACAGATAATCTTGGAAGCAGGTGAAGTATCCATTGGAGAGATTGCTGAGTTGCCCATTGATATGAGCTCATATAACTATGGGAGGCATAATGAAGCGATAAAAGAAGATGAAAAAGAGCAGAGACCAGGAATGGAGACTTTTCCAAAATGGAAAGAGATACCCGAAGGAAGGAGACCACCTGAGAAGCCAAACTTTGGATCAGAATGAGAAGCAGATGAACACATGAGGTGGGAAGAAGTATCAGCAAATTTATATACAAGTAGATAAAATTTTGTAAAAAAAAAAAAAGAGAGCCATTCAAATATGTGAGGTATTTGAATGCTTTTGAACAGAGGATACTATGACAGAACAGGTTCAAACCTGGTCACAACTAGCATGATAGGTGGTGATCATTATATATAGATAGTTAAGGTTTATAGATTAATTATTATATTATGCAGTGGTGGTTATACAAAATATGTATATAGCTCAAAAAAGGGGGGGTGCTCTATCATTTCGAAATAATATGTATGTGCATGTTATATGAATGGGTTTAATTGTTATGGAGGGAAGAAATGAGGTTTTCTTTCAGTTATATTCTAAAAGCCTAGAAATTTCTAGAAGAAATGGATTTTAAAACAAAAAAGGCTGAAGGTGCTCAAAGCCTTCACACCTTGATCAAAAGCTGGTTGGGCAGAAATCAGAGACAGTAAGTGGAAAACAAGCGAAGCTTCTAGAACAAATGGAGAGGGCTATAAAAAAAGAACCCATAATGCTCTTTCTCTTGTCCCTGCAGAAATTGACGATCAACATAGCAGGATAGTTAGTGCAGTAAAGTTAATTTTATTAATTTTAATAACTCTTTAACGGGTTTCTCCAGTCTAAACCAGTGCCGGCTTCAAGTCACTTGAATTCCGTCATTTTTAATGCTGCCGTAAAAATTTTACATTCTTTTTAAAGGTTAAAAAAAGTTCCATAAGATGCTGCCCTCTCTTGAATTATTTTACAAGTAAAAAATCAATAATATTCCAATTTTAGGTTAACAATGTAAAAGGGCAGTCCATTCTTGATGCTGATTGATTGTTAACCATAGAGGACAAAGAAAACCGCTCGTCAATAATTTTTACCGCTACAATTTCTTTTGTTTCATTTCAAAAGTGATAAATGAATGCTTTAGACCATTTTAAAAGTATTTTTTGACATATTATAAATTATTTTGATAAAATATGTTAAAAATAAAATTATTATAGAAAAATAGTTAAGATTTTAGTAAAAATTATTTACTTTTCCACAATGTAAAATTGAGAAAAATCATTGACATCAGCAACATTTTTTAATTGGTTACTAACATTCATTTTAGATTCATTTTACATTTGCCATTATCGAATATTTTTATAACTATAAATAAAAATTTATTTTAGAAAAAACTTTCGTTCACTTTCATAACCTGACAAATTATTAATATACTTTTTACAAACAAAACTAAAGTGAATGTAATATTAAAAGATGAATATATTTTTATGGTTGAGTTTGTGAATTAACCAATTAAAAGTTTAGAGTTTTACCTCACTCAGTCAATAAAATTAATTGTCAGTGCAGAGGTTAATGGTGAAAGAAATGGAAATATTGGGGTAAAAGCCTAATGTATCGGGCTCAAACCCCATCTACAACACTCTGTATGCTGCTATATTCAACAAGGAAAGCCTCCCTGGATTTGAAGTAACTACCAAGACCAGAACTGTAAAGTGAAGATTTTCAAAAATGGAGACCCCAGATAGAATAAAAAAGAAAAGCCTCAAGACGGATCATATGTTCACCTGTGCTGACCTGAACTATAAAATCTTTATTCCACGAACTCTCCGGGGACATGCAGGTAATATAAACTTTGCATTTTGAATTATTGGCTAAAAATGAATAAAATAAAATGGAAAGAAATCAGTTGCCAACTCTAAAGATTTACGTAGAACTCCATAAGAAATTTTATAAAAAGATTGTTTTGTTTAAATTGTGTAAACCCATTATAGCTATTAGTGATTGAGGCAACATTTGAACACAATGAATTGCCTCCAACTAAATTTAGAACAAAATAAAAGAGTATTGGAAGGGAGATCTCTTTCTGTCTATCTGCAACTTTTAAACCATTTGTGAATTATAAATGTATTTGAAAGTGTGTGTGTGTGTGTGTGTAGGTGTATATTATAAATAGAAATGTCAGAGCTGTAGTTTTCTATGTTAACAGGTTAAAGTTAAATTATTCTTTTTATGTTTGTATATTGACACTTGATGTTTAGCGTAACTCTTAATAAATATTAGTGATAACAAAACCATGTGTAGAAATTTGTTGTTGGATTATTTTTTTATTTTTTTTATTGTATAAAAAAGAGAAAATGCTTGTTCCCATTTATATCTACTCCTGGCCATAATGCCACCCACCCTGAGCCTGAGCTAGCTGAGGGTTAAACCTCTCACATTTATTAAAGTCTGTATTAGTAATCTCTCCACTCATGTAATTCTTATTTAACATAAGATTGGCACTTGGAATCCTCGTGATGTCCATAAATATGTGTTGGGAAACTGCTACATTAATTTGATAAATAAAACAGAATAATAGGTTCACCTTGCAAAGTGATATATATATAGGTGCATGCCTATATAGATAAATATAAGTATATACAGTCTTAATAGAAGGAAGAATGGAGGTTTTGTTACAATATATATAAACCATGGGCATTATCAAATATATACATAACAAATCTATCATCAAAAATGAAAATTAATGAAATCCATTACACCGTTCTTTCCTATAAATATATATGTATATTGTAACCATATATTTGGCCCTATGTGTTAAATATATGCTGCAATGTTTTTTTTTAAAAAAATTTCATTATAATAAATAAATTTCCTTATTGCTATTAAATTATAAAATCTTAGCTAAATGTTTTAATTTATTGATTAAAGTAATTTACTGAGCATATTAACTATTAGTTGTTTAAGAAATATTAATTGGATTGTTTAATGTTTATTTAAAATCCCAAGTTAATAATTTAAATCCAAATAAAAGTTAATTTTAAAGTTCTTTTCATTTTATAATAAAAAATAATTCATTTTATTTAAGTCCCTTTTGTTATTTTCTTTAAAATACTCTAAAACAGTCCTTTTTTTTCTCATGTGTCATAGCATCGGCCGGGAAGCGAACCCACTAACCTGGGACAACTGTTTGTTAGGCAGCTGACCCCTCGACCACCAATGCTTGACAAAACAGTCTTTCATTCTGACAGATAGAAAATGTGCATTTCATGGTGAGTGCAGGAATTCCTTATTCATAAGTGAAACATAAATTTGAAGAGAAATAAGCAGAGAGAGGATATTACCTAATAACAGACATAAGTTTAAACAATGAGGATTGCCAATTCCTCAACAAGCTTTGTGATAAATGCTTAGCCAGAGCCAGCACTTAAAATATCTCTGTCAGGAACCCCCTCCTCCCAAACTCCTGGCCATGGTTTCGTGCTTTGGCACTCCTCAGAGAGGTTATCACAAAGCTTGTTGAGGAATTGGCAATCCTCATTGTTTATAACTTACAAGCTTAAGAGGTAGGGTCACGTGATCTATGACTCTTATTTTGACTATTTTATAAGTTTAAACAATTTCTTTTTTGTCAAGGTAATATGACATCTTTCAAACAAATAAGCAAATTAGAAAACATTAAAAATAACTAGATCGATGGATTTGGGATGAATAATTATATCAATCAAAGGTTAGCTTATTTTCATCGAAAGAAAAAGAGATGAATAAAGTCTTCTCTTTAAAGTATTGAAAAAGAAATTTATCTTTACAACTTTTTCCTTCCTTAAAATTATACAACACAATTTTAAATTGTCGTAGTTCATTTTGATCTTAATACAGTAAATGCTTTTAAGATAATTCGTCATTATTTTTCTTTTTGATTTAGCCTGAATATAATGATTTTTACACTGATTTATTAAAATGCAATAAGTAATTCCTTAATAACTAGGATTAATGTCAATAATGAATTAAATAATATTTAAAATATTAAAGCAATTATTACTAGCCAAGAGTTCAAATTAATTAATGTTTTTTTTTTATAACAAGGATAATACAAAACATACACTTTTCAATGTGTAGTCAGTTTCTATTAGCTTTTCCATTTAAGAACATTTTATAATCTTCTTAAAAACAATTTACTTTATCCCATCTTTTCCATGATTTCCTAGTTTGATAGATAGTTAAGTACACACATTTAGAAAAGTACTGCGGGATATATCTTAACTTTTTACCCAGTCATTTAGAAAAAAGTCAACTTAAAAGTTTTTTTAAACTGATGAAATAAAAATTTAAAAGAATGTGAGCATAATCAAAAACAAATTAAGGAAATTTTATTCTAGTCTTTCCTTTTTATATAAAAACAAGCATTGGTGGCCTTGGTGTTAACATAGCTGCCTTCCAAGCAGTTGGCCCAGGTTCACTTCTGGTCAACACTTTTACACATGAAAAAAACATGTGCATGCTTGTTTTACTGCAGTGTTTATCACATGGCATTGTTCAACAAATACAATCAGCATATAATGGTGGGATGTTTATTTTTTGATTTTTGATCTTAAACTTACTAATTAAGATGTTTAAGAAGAGATTTTTTTACATGTGATGTCTAGACTGACCATAAACATTATAATGAATTTATTAATTTTAGTTAATTACTAAATAAACTATTTAATTCTAATAAAATTCTTTATTTATTTAATAAATTGTTTTTCTCAAGAAAATGTTTTAATTTTATACAACACAAGCACTCTTTTCTACTCTATTTAAACTCTTAATACTGTTATTATTTAATGTACTTTTTTTATTTATAAAAGTATAACTTTCAATAATTCCTTTTAAACTTTCCAATAATTCAAGATACATGCACATACATTCATACATGCATACATTAGATATAACCAATAATTTAAAAGCAATAAAGATAAATTTTTACCTATTGAAACTTATTTAAATTAAAACCTATCCCAACCAGTTAATCATTAATCTAAAATGATAAAACAAAATATTTAGCGGATATATTTGGTATATTTAAATTTATTATGTAATTTTTATGATTAATGCTTATTAATATTATTATTTATGTTATTATAAATATATTTATGGTGATAGCATGAAGTGGATTGGATAGATTGGATAAGAAGTATTTTGGTAAGGGATTTACTTAAAGATTATTTATTCTTATTATTGAGAGTTCTCTGAATTATTATTTCAGATTAATGAAAGAAGTATTGTGCCCAGGGTAGAACAGCCTTTTATGTTTGATATAAAAAGGTATGAGTGAAAGTATTTGTACCAGTGTCTGTGAATTTAGATAGCATACAAAATTTAATGTCAATATCATTACGCAATTATGATTTGTCGGTGTACACATATTGTTAGACCAAATAGATATGTTGTTAGACCTTTGAATATGTGTGGAAGTTAAATAATTATTTATTATCAAATTCATGCCTCACATGGTTAATAACTGATATAATGCTCGAAGTCAGCTATCAATTTAGGCAATGTTATGTGGATATTTTACTGCTTTGGTATGCATTCAGACCATCCACGAGTAAGAGCATGGCTTGCTTATTTGTCAGCACTGCCTGCACATAGTTATTGCTTGCCTATTCATGATATTAACAAGCCCCTCCATGAGAGAGAGTGTGGCTTTCTCATTTTCAACACTGCCAAATCAAGTCACTGGTGACTGTTCATATTTTTAATCATCCACTTTGCCTGGAATTTCAGTATTAATGGGTATTTTGGTATGTTAGAATATTTTAAGGCACGTCCATCTACAATTTAAATTTAAAGTGTATTGTGAGTATCGAGTATATGCATTCCTCTACCCATCATCGGTGTAATTCTTTTGCATAATATTTTTTGCTGCCCTTATAAAATCTATAATAAGTGTCGGCACACTGATTTTCAGATCTAGCTTTGCTTTGTTAAATGTATACTATTTTGTTGATATCCAGAGTATAAACGTATAGCTGTGTTATTTTACTCCGGTATATAATATTTAAAAGACCATATCACATAAATGTGATAACGTTTAGCTGATGATAATAATTACTTTTATTGTGAATTCTTTAGGATTTTATTTGTAAAGTGTATCAATATTTTGTTAGTCTAAATTATTAAATTAAAAAATGATAATTATTGAAAATAAATAATTTTTTTATATAAACATTATCTTAAACTGTAGATAAATATTTTAAATAATGCGTTTACTTGTTTTATTTCAAATGCACTTATAATGCAGATAGTAATATAAAATGTATCCTTTCTACCTGTTGTATTATTCCATGTTGTTAGTACTTGTTGATAATTTGTATCAAAAGATGTGAAATTTAGATATTGTATAGGTGGTAGAAATAAAATATTTACCTTGAAGAACTTTAAGATGTTTTTAGAAATGTTTTATCTACTAGCCATATGGTATTTAAAATATTTAAATACTTTATTATTGTGCATTCCATTTCTGCTTATCTAAGATACAAATGTCTAAGGATAGTCAAGCGTTGTTAGCCGAGAGGTCAGCGCCGTCACCTTGCAAGCAAGCAGTTGGTTGCAGACAGTTGTTGCGGGTTCGCCTCCCGGCCGATGCTATCACATATGGAAAAAAAATGTCTCATGATATAGCTGTTTAATGTGTAGTTTGAATCATTATTACCTTTTAAGAATTTTAAAATATACTACCATTCTCATTTTTCTTATGCCAAATACTCTTTTTTGAACCCTGAAATACAGACATCTAGAACCTGAGATGAAATTATTTAAAATTATGAGAACCAAAATTTTAATATTTTAAATAAAGTAAAATCCTGAGATAAGATTTGATTTGATATAAGAACCTGACATTTTAGTAATTATAATTAGATATTATGTTGTCTATAAAAGGACTCACACTCTGTGGAAAAGACATATGTATTATGGTGCCAATCCGAGTGACATTTAGTCCACATCCCTTGACCATTTGTAAGGTTACATATATTAATAATAGTTATACATAAAAAACCTTTTTTAATACATGGTTTCTTTCATGCCCTTTTCTTATAATCATCTATTTTAACGTTAACCAATCATAGTCAATTTTTTGAAGTTATATTGGATCTCTATATGAAAGTTTTATTCGATTTTATTGATGTTTTATTTTGTTATTGTTGTTATTTTACTTCAGAGAACACTAGGTGGTAGTGTTCTATCTTAATAATTTATCTAAGACAGTTACAGAAGATTTTTTTGAAAAATTGTTACATGAGCAATTCATGATTGGTTCAAGTACTATTGTAAGAATACTTGGAAAATTTGGACTGCTATCTCCAGATTTGGAATTCAAGCTTGAATTTTAATATATGGTCGAGTTCCTAAAGTAATATACAATCATTACTCTTAACCAGTGTCTGAGTTGAGAGCTAATGTACAACGACTGGTCAATTGTTTGTCAGTCGCTGAAAATTCGTTGCAGTTGGAGATCGGCAAGGTTGGAAAGTTATGCAAGAAAGTATGTTGTGCGAAATGATAATCCAGGAAGTGAACTGCAGATAGGTAAATGGGGCAATAATTGATTAATGGTAAAATAAATGATTAATATTTGAAAAGGGCACAAAACCATGTGCCAAAAAAGGCTATGTGTAATTATTATTAATATATAGACTCCAAACCACTCAAAGAAGTATGGAGAGATGCATGTTGGGAATAACAAGAAGAGATCGAAAACGCAATGTATGGGTAAGAGAACAAACAGATGTCACTGACCTCATTGAAAAAATTAAAAGATTGAAGTAGTATTGGGCTGGACATATTGCTAGAAGAGATGATAATAGATGAACAATTGAAATCTTAAACTGGTTTCCAAGAGATTGGAAAAGACCCAGAAAGAGACCACATGTGAGATGGATGGATAAAATAAGAAAGTGTGCAGGGGTGATGTGGAGAAGAGAAGATGGATTAAACTTGGAGAGACCTTCATCCTGCAGTGGATTGATAATGGTTGATGATGATTGATGATTGATATGACTGTTGTGTATGATTTTTATTATTTATTCTAACAAATCTAATAATAGAAGATTTTAAAATGGACATCTATCTATTAATCTTGAAGGTATACATTATAGTAGCTTAAACTGATTATCAAATACACTTTTGATCTTTTTATGTTATAATCACAATGTACAATAATGACTGTAAATTGTGTGTACAAATATGATATACAATTAATATCAATTACTAATTTTAATACTACTAGAGTGCTGATTCATTACAAAAAGAAATATGATAAGAAAAGAATGTCAAAAAGACATGATTCATTGAGCAATTAAAAATGCAATGAATTGATACTCCAGCAGTATTGAAATTAATAAAAAAAAAAAAAACTTTGAAAGTATGGATGAGCAAAAAAATTAAGTTATTACTATAAAATGCTCCCATTTCTCATTAGACTTATTACATATATGATAAAATCCACAAACATCACATGACACCTACTTAGACAAATGCTGTTGGGTTGCACCCCCCCCCTCATTACATTTATGCCGACTATAAGATTTGCAACCAATAGCTGTCAGATGGTAAACTATCCTGGGGACAGTTAATAGGATAGCACTGAATAGATTTATTAATCATTACAATCTGGCATCTACTGATAACTAAAACATACATCAGGTTCAAATGTGGATACAAAAAATAATTTGCTGCTGGAAAATGATTAGTAAGTAATAATTATTACCTAGAGATACTGTAGACAGTTTATAAGTACATTACAAAATATTTACATAATAATCTATAATAGGTAACTATTAGATAAATGCTGGGGCTTGACTTTGTATTTTTAAATCTAATACCTGAATGTCCTAGTGTCTCTCTGATGACTGCCAGAGCTAGAAACTGGTCTGAGGATAAGGATATTCGCTCATTATACAACATTTGTAGTACAAGCTTATTAAATTAAGTCACATGATATATGACTTGATTTACTTGCAAATATCTATGAAAGGTTTTGTAATGTTGTAATGTAATGATAGGATATCTGCATGTGAAGCCAATGACGTGGAATTTAAATGCAGACTAAATATGTTTTTCACATTCCAAATAGACTTAAGTTTCCTTTCAGATAATTAGCCTATATCCAATCTAGTTTGCCATCCGCAATTAATTATACTTAGCTAAAAAATAAAATAAAAATTAAAAAACATGTACTTATCATCTGGCAAACCTGCTGAATACTATTTTCTCCTTCACTGTTTTCCTTAAAACTTTAGAAGGTGGGTTTTGCAGCAGCCTATTTGAAGGGTTGTTTCATCTTATTTTTCACCTAAAGTATCCACTAATTATTTTTACTATCTTTTAGCTATTATTCATTTATTTTTTTAGCGCGTGAGTGTATTTTATACTCATGAGTGGGTATGTAGGTGGGTGTAAATACGCATGTAATTTCTTTTCGGTTATTATTTTAAATAATATGAACTTTTTTAAAAATATCTATTTAATTTTCACCTATTAATTAATTTAATATTTTGAAAGAACAAAGTGTAATTAAAAAGTCGTGTCAATAATGTGAAGAAATCTTGATACCTTATTAGTGTTTTAATTTTTCAATAAAACTAAGGCTTCTTTAAGTCATTTTTCCCGTCTTTCTCCGGTTTTGCTTAAGGTTGCGAAATGATTTTAATTTTTCATCTAACCTCTTATTCAAAATTGGATTAAATTGAACATTACACTTGATTTTTATATATTATTATCCTCTGCCAAGCATGTCAACAATATTGTTATAAAAATAGATATAAGATAGCATACAAAATAAAAAAATTCACTTAAGTTATAAGCGCAATGAATAATAAATGAAATACTGAAAAAAAAATTAAACTGCTATGAAATACGCAGATGCGATGTCAACAGGCTTGTTTCTAACTAATGATATAAGGGTGGTAGATAAAAGATTACTACCATCTATTATCCACTGATTATTCAAGTTCATTAGTAGATGGTTTTGAAATAGATTAAAAAGTTAATTACTCTTCCTGAAATGATTTGTATTAGGAAAATAATTAAAAAAGTAAACGCACGAATTTAAAAATAGCTTTTTTAAAAAAAACGAAATTAATAAAAAAGACTAATTTTCTACATTTAGATATTTTTGCTTACAGGCATACACACATAAATGTGTGACTTATACATGTTTTCAACATATGTATACATTTGTGCTTAGGCTACTGATGGGCTCAAAGGCAGCCAATAGTGGAATGGCCTAAGGCCAATTTTGAATAACAAATAAACAGTACCCAACCAAGAACTCCTGCTGCTGTGTTGTAGGATAGGATATTGGTTCCTCAAAGGCTTCTAACCCTCTCTTTTCCTTATTTCAATCACTTAAGTTATTGTAGGGGCTGATTATCTAGAGGCTCTCATGCCATCAGAAAACTCCTTAGTGGCAATGGGATTATATGTTTGTACAACATTTCCACTTTTTAACTGCATTTCTAACTCCAGTATTCCTTTTGTCTTCCCTTCCCCCTTTTATTTTTGGTTGTTGCTCTAATTAGGCAAGGCATTGAAGTATTTTAGGAAGAAAAGATTGCTACCTCGGAAACTAAAAGATGACATTGAAAAAATAATAGGTAAACAGAAAAATGGATCAGCATATTCTATAAGTAGGTATTTGCAGTTTACACTTGGGTTTCTTTAAACATCACAAAACTGATTTCTAGAGTAGTTTTTCTCTCCCTCTCCTTTCTCCCCCCCCCTTTTTTTTTTCCTGGGGGTGTGGGATGTGTTTCATTTTGTTTTGTTGGAATTGGACTAGTCAAATCCATTTTTGAATGGCTGTTTATTATTATTATTAGTAATAAAAAATTCATTGTAACAGTTTATTATCAATGAATTTTGATTTCTATGATATGATTCTAAATTAAATATTATGGATATGGAGAAGGTAATGTGTCAATTTTTTCCACTGAGTCTACAGCCCTCTCAACAAATGTATCGATGGTGATGGTAATATCTGGAAGATCAGAAAATAGCAATGGATGCATATGCTTTATTATTGGTTGCTAACTGTTTCACAAAAGTAAACTGTGATAGTGCTATCATATTTGACATTTTGGGCAGTGTGACGGTGATGTGATCGTTACTTTTCTACATTATTTTAAAGCATTGTAAATGTTAAATTACAGTGTGTGACAGGCTACAGTGATTCTTTCTAAGAAGTTTCCATTTTTAATGTATTAATTTAAAAAATTCCAAGGGAGATCAGCAGTATGCAGACCTTAATGGATCTTTGTCTGGGTTTGACAGTGAATTCTATTGTTCTGACAAAGGAAGTGGCAATTTGTGATGGGCTGACACTTTATATTCTTTTCTCCTGCAGCTAAATGCCACAAAAAATGTGATTTTGAGTATTTATTAATGACTATGGTCATTATTAAACCAAAAACTGTCACTAGGGGGAGAGGTTGTCTTTAAAAACATTTTATTTTTAAAAAGACAGCTCTTAGAATGTATACAAAGTACATTAAGAAAACTGGAAATTACCACAGAAAAGTCATTAAAGGCTTTAAAAAAATCATTTTTATAAAACTGTAAGTGAAATTAATAATTTATTAACTTTTTGAATTTGTTTTGTTTCTTTGATGATAACTAATTCTAAATATATCATTTTTTAATAACATAAAATTCTAATATTTGATATTTTGTTCTTTAACTTTTTGAATAGATATCATGAGGACAATAATGATGTTTGCCTTTGGTATCAGTAAGACTTTCAGTCTTATTTTCAAAATTTTAAAATATTAATTTTTCATGTTTTAGAATTTTAATTATTAGAAGCCTTAAATATTTATAATATAGTCTATAAATGAATTTAATATATGTAAAAAAAGATTTAATTGCACACAAAAAAAAATCAAATGACATCATAGTAAAAATATTCATTGCTAGAGTCTCTTCAAAAATTTGGGGCTCAGGCTGACACTGAAAAAATTTTAAATCATTTGATCAAAATGTTTAATTTACTTTCGACAAAATATGGATTTCATAAGTGGATGAATTGGAAATTTTGATACCCCCCTCCTAGTACCAGAAATGCCTTTAAAACAGGCAAAACTCTCCATACAGTAGTGCCACTCAGTGCAAGCCAGAGTAATCAATAGATGTCAAAAGGCTTGTGCATGAAATCCCTATCTAGTGCCTACTTATCTAATATCCCCAAACTAGTTTCTAGCTTGTGACTTTCATCAGTTAGGAGCAAGCATAAGAAATGGTGATCATGTGACCTTTAACAGATGTGGAAAAAAATTACAATTGCTAGCAAAAATTAATACTTAGGCAAAAATGTTAATTTTTTAATCTTTTGTATGAGTTTACATTACTACATTTTATTACATTTTTATTGTTTTTAACGATTTTTTTGTTATTGATTTTTTTTAATCAAAACTGAAATGCAGTGAGTTACAACTACTAAAATTCTGCTACTTTCTAACAATATCTGACTAGCATCTATATTACAGTAATACTATGCAGATAATAGCCTAAGATAAAACAGTAGTTGTCACCATAACAGCATGGACATCCTCACATAACCTCTAATGCCAAATCTTTTAAGATTTCAAACCAGTACATTATTTTTCTAATTAGTGATGGTAGGAATAATAAAATATTTTATTAAAGCATTAAGGTATATAAAAAAATGCAGTTTAAATATTTCTATTTGCTAACAGAGATGTAAAAAAATATATCAAAAATATAGCACATTACATAATTATTCATTTTTAAAGAACATCCTATGTGCAAGATCTTAGTAAATAATCTATCTCTAAAATAAGTTAATACCAGATAAATCTCATTTAAACATCACCTGAAAAATAGGTGTCATGTGATGTTTAATTGGTTTTATACCAATTTCATCCAGAAAAAAAAATCTCTATAGTTGTTAAAAAACTAACAATACAATAATATATAGATATTGATTTGACTTCATATCTACATAACTATACAAGCAAGTTGGCTTAGATTGAAAACATTAATTTTTTTTTTTAATTTGAGCTAATATCTTAATAGTAAAACAAAGAAATAAAAAATGGCTGCTAAAAAAATACAACAAATCCAAAAGATTCAGGTTAATTGCTCTAATATCCAAAGCTCCTCACTGACAAAAGCCAAATGCTACAGATTAATTGGAGATATTGGATAGAGAAGCACTGAAATAGGAATTTATTAATTACTACAATCTGATATCTAGTGATTACTAAAACTTACACTAGGTGGCAAAAATGTGGTGAGAAAAAAGTATTTGCTGCTGAAAAAAATCCCATTTAAGAGCTAGTTTCTGCGAGATTGTTTATTTATAAATCAAAAAAATTATTTGATGAAATCTTATTTAGTGATAGCCAATGATAAATTTTCTTGTAAAAACAATAGCAAACTTTCCATACAAAACATGATAATTAATGTTTCTAGAGGTATTATTCTCCTCTCTTCTTCAGATGTTGTTGGCCTGACCAGTGACAGAACTAGCATGGGAATTGAACTTAGATCTTTAGATTCTTCAGTAATCGCCATACCAAAGGCTCTGTTGGTTAGAGTGTTACATTAAAATTCGATACCTAATAATCTAAGGGTCTAATTTCAATTACCATGCTAGTACTGTCATTAGTCAGGCCAGAAACACCTGAAGAAGAGAGAAGAATACCTCTCGAAACAATGTGCATATACTAGCCTGAGTGCTATTACTAACAGATGAATGTATTTGGAATATTTATTAAATAAAGTTATTTTTTTCTAAAGACATTCAATACTCATAATAGAATGGAAATAGTCCAATATATAAAGACAACAAAAACATCATCATCAAAAACCTTAAGGAAAACATTAAGTTTATAATGGTTATGATCAAGATTCTGACAGCTATTCAATTAAGCTGCTATTAAAATTATATACTTATAAAGAGAGGGGGAATAAGATGCTAAAATAAATTACATTAAAGGGAAGATAAGCAAACACTAACATAGCCATAAAAGATGATTATTCATCATCATCATCAACCATTATCAATCCACTGCAGGATGAAAGTCTCTCCAAGTTCAATCCATCTTTTCCTATCTTTAGCTTCTCTTCTCCACATCACCCCTGCACACTTTCTTATTTCATCCATCCATCTCACATGTGGTCTCTTTCTGGATCTTTTACCATCTCTTGGAATCCAGTTTAAAATTTCAATTGTCCATCTGTTATCATCTCTTCTAACAATATGTCCAGCTCAACTCCACATCAGTCTTTTAATTTTTTCAGTGAGGTCAGTAACACCTGTTTGTTCTCTTACCCATACATTGTGTTTTCAATCCCTTCTTGTTACTCCCAACATGCATCTCTCCATACTTCTTTGAGTGGTCTGAAGTCTCTGTATTGCTCTTCTATTAAGTGTTGAAACAGTAAGATTCGTATTCGAATCTTAAGTTTCACCTTTTTCTGTCGTCTCTCACTGACCGGTTTATCCCGCCCAAATTTAAACTTTCTGATATCGAATTGTGTGTGTGTAGCAATATTAAAATGTATAAATATATGTAGAATTCAGCATAAACACACACACATTTTGATCTCAAATTAAACGCAATAAATAGGGATAAAATAATATAATTTAGATTTCTTTTAGTTATATAATTTTGTATAATTTTAATCATTTATTTTGCATTATAAAGTTCGTATTTATTGCTTTGTTTAAATTTCGTTTAATAATAATTCTAAAAAAATCTGATGTAATATTTAATTAAAAGTTAAAATAATCTTATGTTCCCTTTTTGTCTTTGAAATTTAAAAGCATCGGTCAGTGATAGATAATAGATTAATTAAAGAAAAATTCCCCAAAGTATAATTAGTAAATGTAAAATGTAAACAATAGAACGGCAGCTTTCTTTAATTAAAAACCAACAAAATGAATTGATTATCCTCAGGGCAGATTAAGTAAAACCTAAAATATCTTAACAAAAATGTGAGAGATCAAGATAAAAAAAAAAGAGGCCATCTTGGACTTGCTGGAGACATTCATTTAAACTTTAGCTTTGCTCTCGATCACTGAGAGTCTCCAAAAATATAAAAATAATTTGTTCCTGCCAAGGTATGACCGAGTAAAGCACCTAGATTATTCTCCATCGGGAGATGGCCTATCGGATGCCGAACTTTCCATTACCCATCATAAATTCACCGTGAAAATATGCTGCCTGAAATAAATGAAAAGGCTGCTGCTGCTGTGAAATTAAATGAAATATCTAAATACAAGAAAGAATTGCCACTCGTGAACTTTTGCTGCTAAACTAATGGAATCAGAAAACTTATTATAAAACAGGTACCTGTCTGTGTTCAAACTCTAGAGTACTCTAATAATATGCTATAGCTCTTCTTTATACTACTTATCTAAATTATAAAATGTAAAACTACCATATGTATAACTAAAACTGAATAATTAGCTTAATGTGTAAATTTCTCTACTAATCTAGCTTACCTCATTCTATCTTGGATGCGTACTTTTAAAATCTACATTTTATCTATATTTATTATTTAATTATTGCATGCTCATAATTATCTCAATTTTCAAAGTTAAATCTATGACTTTGAAACAGAAGGTGCACATTTTCATAATATGTATTGGGGGCAGAAGCCTGACATTCTTATTTCCTTAATAACTTCACTTTCATATAATCGACCCATTCAGTCATCATTTATTGAATGCAGGGCTACTACTTCGCAAATGGCTGGCATATTAGTTGTAATAACTCCCAGTTTATATATATTTGTATTTATTAAATTTAATGAATAATTCTAGAAAATCCCATTTCTTTGAGAGCGCCGAGTCTTGAGTAAATGTTGGAAGTAGGCCAAGCAGAAATCTATTTAAATCTCATCATAACCTTATACAGATACATTTACTTTAGAGATCATTTCCGTCTTCAGGGTGAAATAACCCCAGTCGCCTCACAGCGGCTAATGGGGCTCCCGTAGGACTTGACAATGCAGCGCCACCGCAAACTGCACATGGACCACTTGTCCCTGTATGCTTATGACACCTACTTCGTTGGGCGAGGCGGCGCCCATATTCTTATAAACCCTCCTGCGTCAAATTTCCATACCTTCTTTCACCCTACCTTGTATTTTTATTCTCTTACTCTTTCCCATTGTTCGCCTTGGGTTGCTAAATAGATCTTTAAAATATACATTCCACCACTGTAGCCAAAAATTTTGGTATTAAATTAAATATTTAAACTCCCTTTTCGCCCATCTATATATATTTCCTCAATTATGTAATATGATGTTTAATTAATATTGTTTGGTTATTCAACTTGAGATAAAATCGCTCTTGCAATCCCGCCCGGCCTAAACTGCCCAACTGGGGCCACCCCGCGTTTCTCCCCTTTGCCACGCGCCAAGTCTCAGATCCATAAGTAAGAACTGGCAAAACACATTTATCAAAAACCTTCCTTTTTAAACACATAGGCATATTTCCTTTTAGTATCAAGTTATTTCTACCAAAAGCACTCCAACCAAGTTTAATTCTATGATTAATTTCATCCATTATATTTCCATCTGTATTAATAATCTGACCAAGGTATTTGTAACTGTTAACTTCTTCTAACTCATCATAATCAATCTTTATTTTCATATTTTGAGAAAATCTATTAAACATTACTTTAGTCTTTTTAACATTTATCTTTAATCCTACTTTCCTACTTCTATCTGATAACTCCTGCAATATTTCCTGTAGCTCTAAAGCATTATTTGCAAAAACAACTACATCATCTGCAAAATCTAAATGACTTAAATAATCTCCATTTACTTTCACTCGTTTAGCTTCCCATTTTAATCCACAAAATACTTCTTGCAGCACTGCTGTAAAAAGTTTTGGAGATATGGAGTCACCCTGTCTTACACCCTCTTCAATGTTGATTTTCCTACTATCATTATGTAATCTAATTGTTGCTGTTACATTTTTATAAATATTCTTCAAAATATGACAATATCCTGGATCTACACCTTGATGATCCAATGCTTTAATCACTGAAGAAATGTTTATAGAATCAAATGCCTTTTCATAGTCTACAAATCCTAAGCATAATGGCAACTCATATTCATTTGTCCTTTCTATAATTTCTCTCAATACCTGTATATGATCTACTGTACTAAAACCACTTTTAAATCCAGCTTGTTCTCTTGGTTGGTGGAAATCCAGTGTTTTCTGTAGACGAGTTGTAATTATCTTAGTAAAAATTTTGTATAAAACTGATAAAAGACTGATAGGTCTGTAATTTCTAATATCTTCTTTATCACCTTTTTTAAATATTAATATTAATACTGCATTCTTCCAATCATGTGGTACATCTTTATCATTTAGACATTTGGTATATAACTTTGCTAAAAAAAATTCTATTTCTTCACCTGCTTCTTTTAATATATCAATTACAATTCCATCATTACCTGGAGCCTTCCCTTTCTTCATAAATTTAATTGCATGTCTCACTTCCTCATTCAAAATTCTGGGCAATTCGGAAGATATAATATGTATAGGAGGCACTTGTTCTTTATTACTATATAATTCTTGATAAAAGTCTTCTATACATTTTATGATGTCATATCTCTTTTTAGTAATAATGCCATCTTTTTTTCTTATTGCAGATTACTTAGATGTAATTCTAATGCTTAATAAATTCAATCTGTCTTAAAGTACAAAACTTAACATATATAAAAACATCAATAATTACAGTATATATATATATTTATAAGAGAGTGAAGTGTTAAAAAAAAAAAACCCAGTGAAACATATTCAATATTTTATTCTTATTAGACGCGCAGCTCTATCTTAAAATAAAATATTAAATTTGACATTAAACGAATGTAGCTGTTAAGTATTTATTCCTACCAGTCAAATAACATCTTTTTAATGTAAATTTAAAATGTAAAAAGTAATGTTCTAGATCGTACATTACTCGTATAAAATATAACTTTTTTTATTTTCTTATTTAATTTTATATCTAAAGCCTAATCAATATTATTCGTAATAAAAGACCTGCGGAAGCATCCTAATACTGGTAGCGTTTTTGCTTGGAAAAATAAATGTATTGAAAAGCCATACTCTCATTCAATATCGAATATCTATAATCAATAAACGCCTCCTCAGTCATGCTGAATTCTATCAACTGAGTGTCTCTCTCTTCAATTTACCTACAGCATTAGTACTGGCTATTAGCTTTAAAATAGGACTTTATCAAACTTTACGTGAGCGGTCAATTTTTTTACCTTGGTAATCCAGTCAAAACCAATTTTATCAACCTCCATGCCATCCCAATTTAAAATTGTGGATAGTCATTTAACAGTTATGTATAGTTTAACATATAAAAAAAAAAAAGACAAAAAGAATACAATTAAAATAAAAACGTTATTGAAGGCTTTAGATCGCACGTAAACAAAATAAGATATACCTTTCACTATTTACTATTAGATCAACAACAACAAAAAATAAGTAATACTGTTCTGGCATGTCGGAAACTGGGCTTCAAGTTTAAGTAGCGAAACTTGGAAAAATATTGCAGATCCCAAAGCAGGGATTTTTTTTTTCTTTTGATATTACTAGTCCACAGCCAAGAAGCTAACAATCTAGGTATTCACTGAAAAATAGTAAAACTGAAAACTCAATGCTTCTATGAATGAGTATTGACACATCATATTATTTTCATAACTTGATACATTTCCAATCATGACACCAATCTAGATTAAGGAAGCACTGTATCTTTCAGCTAACAAAAGCTAGACTATTTACCAAATAATAGTTAATTGAGTTAGTTCTTAATTGTTGAATTACAAGATAAATTCTAAGGTGGCTTGTGACCAGAAAAATTTTTCCGTGTTCCATCTGGCTATGACCCAAATCTCAAAATGTCAACATGGCAAACTGAAGCACAAACCATTATTTACTACGACTCATTTATTTATCTGAAGCATAAAGATCCCAACATCAATTTGTTCATCACAAAACAAGATATTGCAATTACCATAAATAAAGAAGATAACATAATCATATGAGAGTCCACAGAATAATTTTATCTTCAATCCTAATAGTAACAATAATAATTAGTGTATGTTCTCTGCCTAAAGTCAGGCTGTAGTATCAATCCCATAAGGTATGAGAAACAACAACAAAAAAAACCACAATCATCAATAGATGTCTAGATCCATAATATAAATTTTACTGGTGTGATCCATGGTAAAGAAAGTCATAATAAAAATTTTAGCTTTGTCAATTGAATAAAATTACTAAGCTTAAACCTATCACTCAAATATCTGAACATACTTTCATCTTCTAGGCATTTCATCAGGTGGCAAACAGTCTGGTGAATTCTATCATCTATTTCACTCTCGCCAAAGTATATAAATTACTGCACTACTTATGAACAGCATATATTTTTTATTATTAAGATTTTCATATAAACGGTCATATCCTAGAAAGTTAATTAGAATTAATTTTAAACAAATATATAGTACTTAATATCAAAAATGTTACATTTTCTCACATTCATATATGCTCCCATGAGCAAATCCCTTCACTCTATTCTAGAACCATCTGATGAAAGTTTGAATACTCAATAGATACTGAATAATGTACTTGAAGCTGGTGTTAATTTATTTACGATCCTTTTTTACTAAATATAAGTGAAATCTAATCAATGAGGATTGTCAATTCCTCAACAAGGTTTGTGATAAATACTTAGCCAGAGCCAGCATTTAAAATATCTGTCAGGACCCCTCCCCCCAACATTTGTCCATGGTTTCGTGCTATGGCACTCCTCAGAAAGATGCTAGGGTAATGAATGTCAAATGTTTTAGGAATAATAATAGTCATTAAAATAGTGATTCCACAATATAAGCATTTTAAAACCATCAAAACATCACATGACCACATTTCATATGCTTACAGGTTGCATCTAGATCTTAGGGGTTGCATTAGATCTTAAGATCAAGGTGTATAGCTCTCAAATCTAAGGCTTCTCACTGATGAAAGAATAAGCCAGAAACTACTCTAGGAATATTGGATGAGTACTGTTATATACGCGTTTTCGTACACACATGCAAAGAAAGGCGACTTACTCCTAATTTAAAAAACATGTTGTAAAACTTTACTTTTACCTTCTATATACATGCTGATGGCTCAATTAATGTAAAATATTAATCAAAATTGCCACTCTTGTCAAGCATTGTTAGCCGAGAGGTCAATGCAACCGCCTTGCAAACAAGTAGTTGGTTGCAGACGGTTGTGGGTTCGCGTCCCGACCGATGCTATGACATATGAAAAAAAAATTGCCACTCCTCAATTAGGTTTGTCAAAACAAAAACCGAATTAACGAGTGTCTGAAGTTATTCAAATATAACCAATACTTTCAGCAGTAAAATGAAATTCTATACTTTCTAATAAGCTTTTTTAAGGAAAACAAACAAAACAACTATTGTATAAAGTAAATGTTAACCATGTCAAGATAAAGGCTAAGGAGATACATGGTTTTGTAAAATATATATATAAATCTACTTTTCTCTCGTGAGAAAGAACATTAATGATGTAGAGCATATCTTTAGTAATTAACATGAAAAAAATTAACAGCGTATAAATGTTTTACTGTATCAATAGATTCTATATAATAGCTCAATTTTATTTCAGTAAAAATTCCTTATACACACACGCACATGCGCGCTCAAAAAAATATGTAAATATACAATGGTGTTTGGTATAAGTTCTTTGTTTTAAAAAAAGTTTGGCAACAAAGTAATAGGAACTAACATCAAGTCGGAGAGGAACTTCTTTGCCTGGGTTAATATAAAGGTAGATTGTCAGACTCTCAAGTATAAGAACCTCGAATTGATTCCAGTACTGGTACTTACGGTACTCGAACTTCTTACAAATCCTTAAGCAATAAAGATATCTGATTATTTACATATTTTAGTGAGAAGAGCATCTAATCAGCATTAATATAAATAAATGCATGTATGGATATAATCATATACTTACGTTACTATGCTCTGTGCCATGAGTGCAGTCATGAAAGTTACGAATTCTGAGACATAAAGATCTCCCATTCCTAGTTTAAAAAATTTTATTTTTAGAAATGTCAATTCAATCCATTCAATTAAACTGATGTGTTCAAACTTTTATTTTAAAACTCAAATATCACGTCACTAATCAAGCAAAGGACTATATTACCGTAGATATAAAATCATAGTATGGTCCTTGACATAGTTGAATATTTGAGCTCTATATAGTGGCTGCAGAAAGGAATTTGCTATTAATTGAATGGAGACCATTTGATTCCTCTTGGAGGCCTTAAAGGAACCGAACAAGGCAAATTCCTAATGTCCGCTCCATACATACTCATCATTGATATGTGATTATTCATACAGTATACAAACATGGATGGGCTGCTCTCCAACATGCATATATATATATATATATATGTGTTGTGTGTGTTAATTATATAATTGAATATTTATAAATACAGTAATCAGATATAATTTTAAAATTTTTTTGACTATCCTTGTAGTCTTTGTCGACTAACACTGTGAAAGGCTAACCCTTCCCACAATTCTGTGATCTTAATGTTTGCTGCCTGCCTACTAATTAAGTTATGTTTGTTTTTGTATGTTAGCATAATTTCTTTTATTTTTCTTTTGTTGTTATTTTTTTCAATTTGCAATATTTTAATGTTATTGTAATTGAAGTTAAAACCATAAGTACATGAATTATTATGGTTGTGATAAACGGATGCTGAAACATTATCTACTTTGCAATTTCGATTAGATTTCTGAACTCTTTTTAACAACAGCAAGTGCTTTATGTCACATAAAATGACAGGTTTGAAGTCTTTCTTATTTAGAAATAACAGTCTTTGCAAATTATTCATCAGATAATGGCAAAAATATAAAAATATATTCGAATGAATTGTTAAATGTTGGTTACAATTATAATCATATATATATAATGTTATTAGGAATTTTAATACGAGATATAAGAATAAAAATTTTAATAATAATATTGATCTTCCTGCTAACAGAAAACTATGGATATCAATACCATATATTTCGAATGATCAAGTAAATTTTATAAGGAAGATTTATAAAGGTATATGTGATAGTGCATTTTACACACCTCCTGCATTAAACAAATTAATAAATAATTCTAAAAATAAAACCTCATTTCTAAATAAAAATTGTATCATTTACAAATGGATATGTAGGTGTGGCAGTGGATGTATAGGTGAATCGGGATGTACGTTGGAAAAAAGAACTAAAGAACACTTGCTGTTGTTAAAAAGAGTTCAGAAATCGAATCAACAATGCAAAATAGATGATAGTGTTTCAGTATCCTTATTCGTGACCATAATAGTTCATGTATTTATGTTTTTAACTTCAATTACAACAATGTTAAAATATTGCAAATTGAAAAAAATAACAACAAAAGAAAAATAAAAGAAGTTATGCTAATATACAAATACAAACATGACCTAATTAACATGTAGGCAGCAAACATTAAGATCACAAAGATTAGCCTTCCAAAGTGTTAGGTGACAAAGACTATGAGGAAAGTCGAAAGCACTCCTAAATGGATAAAATTTTTAAAATATATCTGATTACTATATTTATAAATATTCAATTATATAATTATGTATATTGTTTTGAAGAAATACAGACATCGAATTATATTATTAGATATATATAATGTAATCTTATGGTTGGGCTAAATGTTTGTCATGCCCTATTTAAATGATCAATTATATGATATTTTAATTGGTAAATAATAACTATTCAATATTAAATAGGTATATTATATCAGTGATATGTTATAGTGGTTGCTAAATTATGTCGTAAAAATAAGTAAATTTCATTAATAAATCTCCTGAGAGTGATAAAAAATTGGGCTGTTCAAGAGATATGCAAGGCCCTCTGCCAGATTATGTATGAGACTTTTTATATACAGTCTGACAGATGGGCTAATTTCAAAAGTATCAGAATAATAATTTATTAACATTATGATTAAATTAAAAGTATAGAAATATTTGGTATTTTATTATTATTAAATAGTAATCAAAAAGAGTTAAAATTATAGTTATTCTAAATTAATCTTTATAATTAATTCTCAAGCATATTTTTATTGCAATTTAAAAGTTTTGAACAGCTTAATTAGTTATCACCTATGCTTCTAGATAGAGAATTATTAATTGTATGTTAATGTATGCACATACAATAATTCCATTGGTCTGTTAACTTTTGCACTGATGTTCTCTGATAAGAGTTTATAAATAGGCTAACAAAAATTTTTATGGGGAGAACTGGAGACCAAAAAAATGGAGACCAAAATGGTATAACTGAATTAAGAATTGAAAATTAAGGGGAAACTAAAAATTATTAAAAAGTAAAACTGAATTTGAATTGAATTAAAAATAAATTGAATTGTATTTTAATTTGCAACTAATGGAGTAGGAACTCCATTTGGCCTACATACATAAAATCACTGCTGTCAATCAATAGTTATAAAAAATTCACATTTAAAACTGGTAGACATATTGGAAAAAAAGTGCCAAAATGGACTTCAAATTTAAAACAAAACAGAAGTTCATGAGCATGAAATTATATTCTATATTTTATAACTATTTTAATTATTGTATTTACTGTGTGCATTATAAAATTAATTATGACTTATGTGGGGTGGGAAGAAGAAAAAGAAAATTATTTTGTACTTTCAGTTAGGATGAATTTAAAATAAGGAAAAGTATATAAGATTTTTTTTTCTCGTGTGTCATAGCATCAGCCAGGAAGCAAACCTGCTAACTCGGGACAACTGCTTGTAAAACAGCTGTCACTGACCTCTTGACCACCAATGCTTGACTAATATGAGATATTTAATGTCTTTTATTGCTGTTTTTGAATTTATAAGGCACTCGCAATATGTATAAACTAATGTGAAATATTATATTAAAGTTAACTACAACTATTGCAATTTTATTATGCTATATTAATTTCATTGCATGGAGAAAATAATTTTTAAAAAAATATTATATTGCCATTAAATAAAAGCACAGAAATAACTTATACTTATCTAATAAAATAATATAAATGAAGATAAGCATTTATTTATATAGTGCAATGTTTATAATTGTAATACATTAAATATCAGCCTTTTACAGCTATTGTACATGCGCTTTTACGAGTGTTAAATAATAAATGAATACTTTCACTGCCAATACAAGATATAGCATTTAAGAAAGAAAGGGCTGATATTTAATGTATTACAATTATAAACATTGTGCTATATAAATAAATGCTTATTTACATATGTTTAAGTTTCATTTGAAAGTGACGTTTAGTAAATTCTAAGTAATTTCGTCGACGTCATTCAGTCAGACAATGCGAACTGTAATTTAAAGTGAATGATCTACCTTCACGCTTTCTTTGCCAGTACTTAATATTTGCACATATATAAACATTTGGGTTCAGAAAGAATAAGTGGATTCATTTTATTCTTTCTTAAATGCTATATCTTGTATTGGCAGTGAAAGTATTCATTTATTATTTAACACTCGTAAAAGCGCATGTACAATAGCTGTAAAAGGCTGATATTTAATGCATAAATGAAGATACTAATTTATAAAAGTTTATAAAAATATTTATTAAGAATTTTAATATAAAGTATTCTCAGCATTGCCTCTAAACCTTACATTAGGGCAGGGCTTGATGTGCCATTTTGTGATGTCCAGTAAAGTGAATCCAATGTCAACTTAAATGTTGATATATTAATTATTATGTGTAATTATTATGTTAATCATATTGTGGCTCGGAGTTCTAATGTGTTAATTATTAACTAGTGTCATTAGTCTATACAGTATATAAAATCCATGTAAGGTGATGCAGATAAGAATCAACATTTATCTTCATCTTTTTTCTTAATTTCTGGAATAACAAAGTATTGGAGTTAATGGATGAAAACTACAACTGTTCTTAGATCAAGTAACATATAAGGATTATAACTTAAACTAATAAATAAATATGAAACATATTACATGTGAGAAAGAACATTGACCAATCACAATCCTGCAGATTTTGAATGGCTGCAATCAAGATTTCAATCTCTTAGTTTCATAAGAAGAAATGTGAAACAAGAAGTTTTGTGAAACAAGCAGTCTATGTCATGATCTTTATTATTATTTAATATTATGTTATGTCTTTGTAATACTATATGCATTATTATTACAGGTATAAAGACCAGTTTGTATAAAAAAAAATGAAGCTCGTGATAAATATAAATTTGACAAATTTAAAAAAAAAAGATAATCCTATTTGTTGCATATGTCATTCATATTTAAAATAAAGGCTACAATTGTTGAATAATAATAAGAAATGGGTAGTATATAACTTTGGTTAATTTAAATGTGTTAAATATAGTATATTTATTTATATGTAATATTTAACTAATTAATGGCTAATGATAGCTGTATTTATGGGTCATTCTCAAATTGATAATGATAATTATAAATTTTATGTGTCAATTAGTAATATATTGTCTTTCTAGGGTCTTTATATGTTCATGGTAAGCAATATTAGTCTTAGATTTATCTGTTATCATGTTGAATAATTATAATAATAAGTGTATAATATTTTGGAATATGTGTTAGATCCATATCGCATCACATCTGGTGAACTTATTCTCTTTCCTTGAGTGTTGATATAAATGACCATCGCGGGTGAATCATGAATAACGCTCATCAGACTTTGAGAATATTAAGGCCATACTTTTGAAGTGTATTGATCTAGTTATTAAATAAGGGATTAACCACCCCTTTCTTTTTCTCATATCCCTAAAGGTGATCCAGAAGCAACACCGGGATTTCAAACCATGTGTTGGTATAGTTCTTTAAACAAGGGATTGATCACCCCTTTCTTTTATATCCCCAAAGATAATCCAGAAGTGACACTGGCATTACAGACTATTTGCAGTCACAAGATGACTGTGGATTAGGTTGTTAGTTTGTTCTTTTGCCTTAGCTCTACCCTATTTTATCTCTGGATATATATGTTTTATTATGTTTAATATTCCTAAGTTCTAATGGTTTGGCATCGATAACAGCAGAATCATTTCTGAAATATGGTATTTAAAAATGTACATTGTACTTAGCACTGAGCAAAACAATGATAAGAGATAATACTAGTTAAAAGTTATTTTTATAGAAGATTGTTACTTAATGCCTACTCATTCAAGATGATCCCATCTATACCATTAAGCTATGTTATATATCATTTATATCCAAGTTGTTTTAAAATGCTGATATATTTTTTAATAATGTTAAAAGGTTCATGTAATATTTTTCCTTAATCTTAAAAGAATCCTACAAAGTAAAACTAATAATTAAAGGGTAGAAAAATGATAGTCTTGACTCTTAAAGCAGTGTTGGCTGTTAGCCTAAATAAATGGATTAAAACAAGAAGTCAATAGTTGCTAGTAATATCTGGTAGCTTAAACAGTTATATCTTACGTATATTTATCGCAATATCATGTATAATAATATTGATAGATTATTAACAATTCAAGAGAGATTTTGAAATATATTACCTGTATCTATTTAAAGTGGTTAAATCTTAAAATTATGCTATTAATAAATATTTCAAATATAAAATGCATAATAAGTCAAATAAACTCAATGTGAGTAATAAATTTAAGTAATAACAAATTAAAAGGTAATAATTTATTAAACTGGTAAATGGACATTAAGAGATCTTAATCATAAAATGATGTAATTAAATTTTGTTATATGTAAATTTCTGTCACAATTGTCCAAGATTATGCATGTTTTCTTTGTTGTTATTAGTATATTCACAAATTTCCCTACTTGACATTTCTTTTGTTTTAACAAGACTTATAAATAATCTCTATGATCACTGTATATAATAAACTGAATAAAGTGATTTTTAAATTAAATTAATGAAATCTTTGTTAATTGAATTAGATTTGTAAAACCAAAACGAACTTTTGTTAAGACATGATAAACCCATATCAATCATAGTATAAAATTTAAAATTTCATTTGTACTTATAATATAAAAATTCTGTATAACCATATTACATTGGTTTGACGGCGTGGAATGAACATAGTTTCCTTTTTATCATTAATTAAACATCATGTGATCACCATTTTTTATGGTTGCTAACTGTTATTAAAACAGGCAAAACACTCCATACAGTAATGCTACTCAGTGCAAGCCAGAGTAATCAATGGATGCCAGAAAGTGCAGTGCTCTCAGATCCAAGGCTCCTAACTGATGAAAGTCACAAGCTCGAAACTAGTCTAAGGATATTGGATGAGTAGGCAGTAGATAGGGTATTTATGCACAAGCCTTCTGGTGACAATTGATTACTCTGGCTTGCACTGAGTGGCACTACTGGATGGAGAGTCTGCTATTCAGAAGTATATTCTCTTATTCTTCTCTTTTACTTTTTTTGCATATCTTCATATATATATATATATATTTCTTATAATACTTCTGTCATATACACTTCAATGCAAACAAATTTTCTTAAAAGTCTTCTTTATTTTCCTTATAGTGTTGACTGTCCAGCAGTCTTCATCAGAGCTTATCAAATTTCCTCTGCTTTAGAGGAAATTTGATAAGCTCTGATGAAGACTGCTGGACAGTCAACACTATAAGGAAAATTTATTTGCATTGAAGTGTATATGAAAGAAGTATTATAAGAAATATATGTAGATAAAGTCTGCTATTGTTGTTAAATATTTAAATCAATGACAAAAATAAAACAAATTTTTTTCCTGATCATAAACAATATTGAAATACAAGAATAATGTATATATTTAACCTAGAGAAAAATTAAAGGGATTTGAAATCAGATTTTGAAGCTTCCTACAGTCATCCATTCTATCGAATATAACTGAAACACATGACCACATGCATGTGAAAAAGATAAATGATCTCCAAAATATATGTATTTCATGCTGAACCAGCACTCATCAGTTGGTCCAGATCATTATCTCCCACACATATATATAATCAGTGCTCAGTTTATATTAAGATAGTAAATCTATGCACTTTAATGGACAGCCTTCAATCCTCTCCGCTCTAAAACTCTTCAGCCATCCATATCATTGAAAATCTGATGATGGAATGCTCAAAGTCCTTGATGATACCAATATTATAGTCATGCCCATGTTGACCTTAAAGCAATGTGACCCCTCATATGTAGGACCTTCATAACAAAAAAAAAATAGAGATTGAGTTTGTTGATACATCTAAAACCAAAGAATCAACTGATCAGACTCTGGTCAGAGTCCTTGAAAGCTATAATCAGTACCTTTTAGGTTTATCTCTTGGACTGTTTAGTGGACTATTGACACTTTCAGGTTTTTTTAACTAATAAATCAAAACTAGGCTTTTACTGCCAATGAGTTTAAACATGTAAATATAATGCTAAAGGTGCTAAAGAAAGATAAAACAATGCTAAAAATTGGAATGCTATAGTCATACAAATACACTCAGGTGGATGAGTATATGTCATATATCAGAATGTTATAAAAGAACAAAAGAGGTCAACATTCAAAAGTAAAAATACTCACAATTTAGACTTCAATAAAAAAACTACATTTCAATGTAATTTAAACATTTGTTAATGGGCATGGCATAACAAAGTTTGACTGCTTTAGTTATTTTTATTTTAATTTATCATTAAAATAAAATAGAAAAAAAAATCATTGTTATAAAAACAAATTCAGTTGGATAAAAAACATATATATATAAGTAGAAGCATTTCAACGTAGGATGTGTCACTCTATAGTCATTATCCACTCAATCTCAAGCAACTGATAACATGTGACCACTCACATGTAAAAACAATACATGATTCCCCATACACACATTTCATGCAAAACCAGCACTCATCAGTTGGGCCAGATCATAATCCCCCACACATAAACACAATCACTGCTTGGGTTATATTACGATAGCAATTGCATAAATACGTATAATGGGGGAGGGGGTCATGTATCATTTTCACCTATGGATGGTCATATGTATCAATTAATTGAGATGGAGTGAATAACGAATATAAACTGAAAAATCCTAAATTCAAATCCCTCTATTTACATATCTAAGAAACATTTTGCATACGCAAATATATATATATATAATAGTACCATTGTAAAAATACATATTTATAATATATAAAAGACGTAAAAATATAAAGATATTTATAAGAGAAATGAACATTTTAATTTTGATATTTTCTTTGTTTTTAATTTAAAAATCAATAAAATTCAGGGTTTTCAGAGCAGAGCTTTATAAAAAAAAAAAAAAAAAGAGCATATGCAGAAACAAAGTATCTACTCTAACACAAATATAATCATATAATTATTTGTTTTGAAATTATGCATAAACTTAATTAAAATCCAAATATACATGTAATATAATATTAATAATACATTTATTACTTAAATTTACGCTTAATTTAAAAAATAAATGATTATATAATTCAATATAAAAAATTACTTGTGTTAAATTTACGATGTGTACTTCTAATGCAGTATGTAATTTTCTTATAATGAATGTTTCTTATGTATGTAAATAAAGGGATTTGAACTCAGGATTTTTCAGTTTATTCATTCTCCATTCTATCTCAAGCAATCGATACACTTAACCACACACACGGCCCAACTGATGAGTGCTGGTTCTGCACGAAATACATATAATGGAGATCACGTATCTTTTTCGCATGTGTGTGGGCATGTGTATCAGTTGCTTGAGATAAAGTGGAGGATAAATAGATTAAAAAATTCTGAGTTCAAATGCCTCTCTTTAGATATATGTAATTAATAATATAAGTATATTAATGTAAATATGAAATAAATTTTGTTATATGTGGTAATAATAGTAATAATAATGATAAACAGCCACTTACAAATGAAAATGAACATTCTAACTCCAAGAAGATGAAAAAAGGGAAAAAACTGCTCTAAATGTTAGCTTGCAATGAGTATATTAAAGATCAGCCTTTTCAAGCTATTGTGCCTGCGCTTTTTACGAGTGTTAATAATAAATGAATACTTTCACTCCCAACACAAGATATAGTATTTATGACAGAATAAAATGAATCCACTTATTCTTTCCAACCCAAATGCTTATATATGGGAAAATCTTAAGTACTGGAAATGAAAGCGTGAGGATAGACCACTCACTTTAAATTACTGTTTGCAATGTCTGAATGAATGACATTGTAAACAGTAATTTAAAGTGAGTGGTCTATCCTCATGCTTTCATTTCCAGTACTTAAGATTTGCCCATATATAAGCATTTGGGTTGGAAAGAATAAGTGGATTCATTTTATTCTTTCATAAATACTATATCTTGTGTTGGGAGTGAAAGTATTCATTTATTATTAACACTTGTAAAAAGTGCATGCACAATAGTTTTGAAAAGGCTGATCTTTAATGTATTACAATTTATAAAACATAGCGCTATAAAAATAAATGCTTACTTGCAATGAGTATATAAACCAATCTGGGATTCAAAAATATATGTTCACATATAGAATATGTTGGTTTATTTTTCTGTTTATTTGATATTTTATATCTTTTAATTTTTTCAACAGAAAACTTTTCTATCTGAAATATTTCAACATCATGTCTAATTGTAGTTCTCCACTGTACTCTAATCTCTGCCATATCTTCACAATGAAAACAATTGGCATTGTACTTCTTTCGAATGCCTTTGAAATAATCTTTATAATACAGACAGGTCTACCTAATTGATAAATATAATATATTTATGTCCAGGTATATTTTGTTGCTCTGAAAAACTTATTCAGTCAAAACTGTAAATATTCAATTAATTTGCCTCATTGAAGATACAACTTCCTCATTCTTATTTGAATAATCTTAGTGACAATTTCAATCATATTTACTCTTATTATATTAAATTGTAATTATGACTATTCATAAAAGTTATTGAATGAAATATTTCTTATTTCAATTCCATTCTTAAAATGGAAATAAATTTTAGCTGAGACATTGTAAAAGAATGAACAAGTATCTTAAAATTCAAAATTAAATTTATTTTAATTAAAATTTCATTAAAAAAATTTCCAAATTTAAAAAAATTATTGAATAAAATATTTATTAGAATTCCATTTTTAAAATGCAATTGAATTTTAGTAAGACATTGTAAAGGAGTGAAAATGTTTAAAATTCAAAATTAAACTTATTAAAATTTCATAAAAAATTTCTTCACTAATGATTATGAAGGTAATTCTTGTTAGCTAGCGAAAACAATTCCTGCTTTATTGTAATGTTTTTAGACCTTACCTTCTTAAAAACAAACATGTTCAAATATATTGCAGGCATATACATACTGCAAATACATGTTAAAAACTTCTATACTGTGAATACATATATATATATGTGTGTGTGTGTACAGCTTTGTCTTGCATGAAGCAAATGGCTCTCTGAGATATTTCGTAAATCAAATGTTGTATTAAAAAAAAACAAAGCAATTACGACAAAAAAATTAACCCACTACAAATTCAAAGAAAAACAATAAATTAAATATCCAATAAAAAAAAAAAACAAGTTTAAAATTGGAAGAAAAAAAAGTGATAATTTTATACGTTTTAGTCATTGTTTTAAAATTACAAGAATGATATTTCATTGAGTCATAATTTGTTTAATTAAAATGAAGTGTATATAAAAGTAAATAAACTTAACAGAATGGACACTTTTAAATTTATTTTTGTTGCAGTTGATCTCAGATTATCAGTTTTTTTGTTTTTGCAATTACCTAGGAAATAAAAAATAGATTTTTTTTTTATGTTATTTAAAAACATTTCAAAAATCAATGATACATCCTTTTACTTTTTAAAAAACTACATTTTTTTTCCTTCTGTGTCACAGCATCAGCTGGGAAACGAACCCGCTAACCCGGGACAGCTCCTTGTAAAAGCAGCTGTCGCTGACATCTTGGCCACCAATGCTTGACTAAAAAACTACATTTTTATTAAATAAAGATTAGATAAACAAAATATAAAATCCAGTTATTGTACTTTTAATAATATGATTTTTTTTTTGTCAATATTGTTTGTGCTTGTCATGAAGCATTTCCATTGATATGAGGGTATTAAATAAAAATTAATGGTACTTACGTATAATCCCTTCTCTGGAAGCTTGTCAGGCTTTTTTTTAATTATCCATTTTCAGGGGCATCCAAGTATTTGTTTACATTTTTTTCTCAAAAATATTCCACCGATCATGTGTTAAGCTTAAAAAATATTAATAAATCACTTATAAATTCCTGTTAAGTTTAAAAAATATTAATAAATATCTTGTAAATTCCATTCACATTTAATTAATTCTTTTTTCTTTATACATAATGAGAAATAACAGCATATATGTGAAGATTGATTTATTTCCGAATATATTATTTTATACAAATTATGAATATTTACCGAACATATGTTACTACTTAAATTTACTGTTAATTTTCAAAAATATTAAAGTTCTTATAAATTCCATTCACAAAATTTAATTATTTCCCCATTATATCTATTATAATGTACAAATGTTAACATGTTGCGAATGTTGTCATGATTTTTTTACATTTAGCATTAGATTGTGATTGAGCATGTTTGTTATTTATTTATTTGGAACATTTTGCTGAAAGGATTAAATGGGGGGGGGTCTTCCATTAACAGTGGAATATGCAGTAAAATATTTCCAAAATTATGAAATACTTACTAGTCAGCAGAAGAAAATACTTCCAGAGCAGTGGTTATTTGATGACTTATGCAAAGATCAGTGACTGCGTTATTGTAACTGTAACAAATTTACTGCACTTTATATTAAATTTATTTTAATTACAATCAATTGTGGTATTTTTCTGTAATTTGTTGAATTTTTATAATACTGTTAAAAAACTAAAATAAAAAGAAATATTAAATATGGCAGCTTCTAGTCAGCCATATTGTTTCCAAGATTTATTTGATGGCTCTGAAAATGGAGGATTAAAAAAAAGTCATCGGATAAGCTTCCGACAAAGGGATTGTACATAAAAAAACAAACTAATTAAATTATAAGTTTTAAATTGTGCTTTACGCGAAAAAGTGAAGCTTATTATTATTACAAAAGAATTATACAACTGAGCGCTTTCAGAGAACTTAAGTCTCCATATTCATAGCCTACTTTAAGTGAAGTTTAAAGTGCAATTTAAAACTTGCCACTCAAAGGTAGAGTAAAAAACAAGGATTTTATTTTAATTAAGTTATATTGTATTTTAGGTAACGTACACAGTTTTACATTTATTTTTAGTATGCTTTAATTCTGCATATAGTGAAAATTTATTTTTAATTGTGTACA
Source organism: Epiperipatus broadwayi (assembly GCA_028023455.1). Taxonomy (NCBI): domain Eukaryota; kingdom Metazoa; phylum Onychophora; class Udeonychophora; order Euonychophora; family Peripatidae; genus Epiperipatus; species Epiperipatus broadwayi. The sequence goes on along the minus strand of JAQFVV010000054.1, from coordinate 4,395,476 downwards.
AAAATTTGTATTTAATTTTTTGCAGATGTTTATATTCATGATTAAGATTTTCTTCACCATCAGCATGTTAGAAATCTTATCAAAGACTGCAGTATCAGGATACTAAATTAAAATGAGATATATAAATTATATTTTCTATTTATTGTAATTTCTTCATATGTATCTTATATATTTGTTTCTAATTATATAATAAATAAATTATGTATTTTTTTAAAAAGATGGAATTTATTTTTTATAAAAATTTCAAATTTTTTTATAGCTAATAGTTAATTATTAATTGAAGCCAATGAGTACAAAAATACATCAGTCAATATTAACTATAGATTTCAGGTAAGCACTAATAGCCTTGGAAACAAATGATGTATATGTTATAAAGTCTTATTTATTTGATTTCTTTAAAGCATTATCCCCAACAAACATAACAAATAAAAAATGACTAAAGGTAAATGAATATCAGTGTAATGAACAATTAGATCTGATAATATTACCGAGAAAACAAAAGTAATTCCTAAAAGCAAAATTTGCTGATGGCAAACAAAATAAATTATTTTTTCATAAATATTTTCCATGTTTCTGTGTTCATTTGTTGATGGTAAAAGTCACTTCAATGTTAATAAATACAAAATTATGTAAATAGATAAATTTCAAGGGTCCATAAGAACCTCATGTGATAAAATGTTGATCCAATATTATCTACATCAGCAGATCAAATGTGAACAATGCTATTTTTTTCTTATCTTCATTTTTCTTCTTCTAACTACATGGAACAAATGAAGCATGTAACATCAGTTTCATTCTGATAAGAAAAAATCCGATTAATTATAAATTTAATATGCTTTATTTCATATGGTTATGGGCATATATTGTAATATAATTCATATTTTAGAATTCATAAAGTTTTTAGTTTCCGAAATTATAAGCTTGCTACGATCAATTTTAAATTATTTCAACATGTATTTATGGACATACGTTGTAAAAAAATTCATATTTTAGAAGTTATAAGCTTTTAATGAAATTATAAGCTTGTTATGATCAGACTTCTGCATTTTTCGGTCAATACTTTGTATTGTCAAAAACATCTTTTCATCTCCCTACATACTTTGGTGCTTTACCCCCTCATTATTGTAATAAAATTCATGTTTTAGAAGTTATAATCTCTGTGTTTAGTCTGTTCTCTCCACCATTTTGAATTCTAAAGACTGCCCAAAACCACCACTGACACATCCAGGTGATCGTATGTGGATTATTCAATATCATTTATTGCTTGGATATGTCAGCGGTGGTTTTGGATAGTTCTTAGAATTCGAAACGGTGGTGAATGCACTCTAAATCAGCACCAATTTATTTTAAAAATATATTTACTGACATAATAAAATCGTACAGATGAATAATAAATGCACTTTGTTAATGTTGGCTCATCCATTGCTGGCATTGGTCTGGTAGATGTATGCCAGAGCCATTCTCTGCACTAGCAGGTTGATAAATGAGTACATACATTCCATTTTGTTGGTCTTGACCACCCCTCTTAAGGTTGGCCCAATAATGCTAACTTATCAGCTGGGATACATGTAGCGTGAAATCAATGCCTCACTAGTAGAATCCGGCATGTTGCATCATAGACTACTTCATTTACGATACACTACAATGTGGATATATCAGGACTAATATTCATATAGAGTCTGTGGGCAATACTAGTAGGCTCCATGTATTAATAAATAAAAATCTAGAGGATAATATCTTATCCTTGTTTTGAAGAGCTTTGAGCTTATCGCAATTTAAAATTTCTAAATATATATTTTTTCAAAGTATATATATATTGTAACGCTATATATATATGTATTTAAAAATATTTTTTTAATAAACAAAAAAAAAAAAAAGTATTTGAACGTATTTTTTTTAATAAAAAAATACAAGATTGAAATATAAAAATATTTTAATAAAAAAGATAACGTAAGTTAAAATAAAAACAGGTAAATTCCTGTAATCTGTAAATGGAAATGATTGTTTATTAATTATCTAAAAGCTGTTTAATTAAAAAGTCAGATGAAAGGTTAGATAAGAGAAGAAAGAGATTTTAGCTTGACCAATGGAAGCAAATAAAGGCCCGGACCATAACGAAAAAACAGAACAGTGACGTTTTGTTCATTGAATCCTTGTGGATAATATAAAAAGGGAAATACAGTTTTTTCTGACAGTTCCAGCGTTGTGTGTTTGAGAGATGTGGTATGACGCACATACCACACTCTCTATAAAAAAAAAAAAATGAAAAGACTGTGATACCTTGGAACCAGCTATTGCCATCTCCAGAACATTACCTTCCAACGAGCGTCACGGGAATTGAAAGCAGAGGCCTGGACTCAAATTAAAATCAATCAAGAACTTTCATCAAGTTTTACAAATTGATAAACAAGCCAACTTAAATGTTAAAACGGACTCTTATCTGACTTTTGTAAGTTTTTAAATCAAATTAATAATGTTTAATTTTATATGTTTTCCGATTGATAAACATCATTTCAATTTTTTTTCTTATTATTGTAAAGATTAGTTAAATGTATGAAATTTAAGTTGTTTATAGACGCTTGCATGGATTCGTTTGCGGTTAATTATATTTTGGTTTTCATATTTGATCAAAATATATAGACATTCGATAAATAATGATACCTTATGGTGAGTATCTAAAATGTATTTATTCGGATGTCTTTTAAGTTATTGGTGACAACGCAAGTATCTTATGGTGAATACTATTGGGTTACTTATAAGTTTCCCTCTGCGATTGTCGGTATCAATAATTTTGTATTTTGATCGTTTATGTTTATTTTGAAATGTTTTTGACGTGGAATCTATGTAATCGATCTATACCCAACATTTTTAAACAAATCTGTGCGAACGTATTTAAATATTAAAATTAAGTGGGGTGAATGGCTATATAGTTTGTAAAGTTATATTAAGGGAGGGTAATCTTAGGTTATTCATTTCGTAGATGAATTGGTTCAATGGATTGGATATATTTGTGTAATTAGTAGATGTAGTATGAGGTCCCTACGGGCAGGATTATAGATATAGCCACACACCCTCTGTTTGCCTATGGATGGGTTTGTAAGTCGGCAGAAGACCAGTCCATTCCTATGGAGTTTTTGTTTATTGATCTACTTGCCAACAGATGTCACATTCTGTTGGTGGAGAGTCAATCTCTTCTCTATTTCTACTTATTGTTCAGATGTACATTCCTGACAATATAGTATTTTGTGTTGTCGTATCATGCTACATTGAATACATGAATGTATCAGATGGATTGGGCCAGTTGATTGCGAAATTTGTTGCCTAAGGTTAAATCAGGGAAGAATATTTTCTTTTCAAATGCAGACCTATGTGTCCATTCATACTCACCCTCTAAATAAATAGTAAACTATTATTTGCAATCTACTTAAATTTAGAATTAAAGATCAATATAAAAGTATAAACGTTAAATTTATTCCTCCAAAATTTAAATATTATTTTATATGTGCGTAAATAAATATTTTTATGTGTTAATTTCTGGCAGTGGCTTTTATTCTTTTATATTTAAGATATAAAATTTATAGATTTTTATCTCTGCGCTCCGCTGAGCTAGTGACTTGGGCTAACGGTCGGAATATTTAAAGAAAGTGGAATCTTAACAGCACGTATCTGCCTACTTTATAAATTTTTCTAGGCTCAAATGCCTAGATGGCTCCCTTGTAGAGCAGATATTGTGTTTGCGGTTAGATTCAATCTTCACTTTCATTTCGATCGTTATAATTGGTGCCCAACATGGGGCCTTACCTCAGAGATTGACCCGGAGAATTTTAAAAGTGAATCATGCCCGTAAATTTTTTCTGAAATTGTATAAATATATTTGTTGTATTGACTGGAGTTGCAGTTTGAAGTTTTGTTTAAAAAGTGCTGCAGTAAGAAAAATTGTGCATATGTAGAGAGAAATACGAGGAATAAAAAGTAATAAATAAAACGTAATTAATAAATATAAATCATATTTTTTTTTTTAAAAAAAAAAAAAGTCTTGTTTAAAATCTAATCGTTTAACTTGCCTAAATAATACTTAAAAGTTGAAGAAAAGAAACTTGGAAGGGGGGGCAGAAATTTAGCTGGTAATAAGGAATCAACAGTCAACATTTTTTTTAATCATTATATTTGTGTGTAATTAGTTTTGTCTTGTAAAAAAAAAAGTTTTGTCCTTTTGAAATTTTCATATATAATCAATTTGTGTAACGTAATTACTAACACTAAGTAAATTCTTTTTTTTTTTTAATGTTTTTGTTTTTTGAGGAAGTTTACTGATATGTAACGATATATAAATATGTCGTTACATTAATTTAAAATAAAAACTTAAAAGTTCGCAAATAAAAGGAAAAAAAACGCTAAAATTAAAATATTGTTAAACGTATATATTCGCACAGATGCTAAACTATTTTTAAACAAAAAAAAAAGTATTTGAACGTATTTTTTTTAATAAAAAAATACAAGATTGAAATATAAAAATATTTTAATAAAAAAGATAATGTAAGTTAAAATAAAAACAGGTAAATTCCTGTAATCTGTAAATGGAAATGATTGTTTATTAATTATCTAAAAGCTGTTTAATTAAAAAGTCAGATGAAAGGTTAGATAAGAGAAGAAAGAGATTTTAGCTTGACCAATGGAAGCAAATAAAGGCCCGGACCATAACGAAAAAACAGAACAGTGACGTTTTGTTCATTGAATCCTTGTGGATAATATAAAAAGGGAAATACAGTTTTCTGACAGTTCCAGCGTTGTGTGTTTGAGAGATGTGGTATGACCACATACCACACTCTCTATAAAAAAAAAAAATGAAAAGACTGTGATACCTTGGAACTAGCTATTGCCATCTCCAGAACATTACCTTCCAACGGAGGCGCGCGGGAATTGAAAGCAGAGGCCTGGACTCCCGTAAATTGTTAAAATCAATCAAGAACTTTCGTCAAGTTTTACAAATTGATAAACAAGCCAACTGAAATGTTAAAACGGACTCTTATCTGACTTTTGTAAGTTTTTAAATCAAATTAATAATGTTTAATTTTATATGTTTTCCGATTGATAAACATCATTTCAATTTTTTTTTTTTTATTGTAAAGATTATTTAAATGTATGAAATTTAAGTTGTTTATAGACGCTTGCATGGATTCGTTTGCGGTTAATTATATTTTGGTTTTCATATTTGATCAAAATATATAGACATTCGATAAATAATGATACCTTACGGTGAGTATCTAAAATGTATTTATTCGGATGTCTTTTAAGTTATTGGTGACAACGCAAGTATCTTATGGTGAATACTATTGGGTTACTTATAAGTTTCCCTCTGCGATTGTCGGTATCAATAATTTTGTATTTTGATCGTTTATGTTTATTTTGAAATGTTTTTGACCGTGGAATCTATGTAATCGATCTATACCCAACATTTTTAAACAAATCTGTGCGAACGTATTTAAATGTTAAAATTAAGTTGGGCGTGAATGGCTATATAGTTTGTAAAGTTATATTAAGGGAGGGTAATCTTAGGTTATTCATTTCGTAGATGAATTGGTTCAATGGATTGGATATATTTGTGTAATTAGTAGATGTAGTATGAGGTCCGCTACGGGCAGGATTATAGATATATGCCACACACCCTCTGTTTGCCTATGGATGGGTTTGTAAGTCGGCAGAAGACCGCAGTCCATTCCTATGGAGTTTTTGTTTATTGATCTACTTGCCAACAGATGTCACATTCCTGTTGGTGGAGAGTCAATCTCTTCTCTATTTCTACTTATTGTTCAGATGTACATTCCTGACAATATAGTATTTTGTGTTGTCGTATCATGCTACATTGAATACATGAATGTATCAGATGGATTGGCGCCAGTTGATTGCGAAATTTGTTGCCTAAGGTTAAATCAGGGAAGAATATTTTCCTTTCAAATGCAGACCTATGTAGTCCATTCATACTCGACCCTCTAAATAAATAGTAAACTCATTATTTGCAATCTACTTAAATTTAGAATTAAAGATCAATATAAAAGTATAAACGTTAAATTTATTCCTCCAAAATTTAAATATTATTTTATATGTGCGTAAATAAATATTTTTATGTGTTAATTTCTGGCAGTGGCTTTTATTCTTTTATATTTAAGATATAAAATTTATAGATTTTTATCTCTGCGTCTCCGCTGCGCTAGTGACTTGGGCTAACGGTCGGAATATTTAAAGAAAGTGGAATCTTAACAGCGCGTATCTGCCTACTCTATAAATTTTTCTAGGTTTAAATGCCTAGATGGCGCTCTGTAGAGCAGATATCGTAGTTTGCGGTTAGATTCGATCTTCACTTTCATTTCGATCGTTATAATATATATATATCTTGAACAGTTAATAAAAATGACTACAATAATCATTTTACAAAAACAACAACAAAAAAGTTTACATTAATGAAAAGGACAGTCACGGATTAAAAATTATTGTTTGGTTCTTAGTAATTATCATCCTAATAATGATGCTGATTGTAAAGAGAAAAAATATAAATATTTAATACCACTATTTCCCCAAATCTATATCCCATTCATTTCTCTTCCATATCCTTATATATCCATTACAGTTTCATATATCAAAAGCTTTTCACTTCTCACTTTAAAATTTCCCATGATGATTTATAATATCAAGTGGTCTGTTCAAAAATATTCCATTTACCTCTATAAAAGCAACATTTCTTTATTAAAATAAAAGCTTTTGAAGTCCTAACCCTGCATTATCTAGCATTTCAAAACTTTTAATAAGCTTAATAATTACTAAACTCCATATGACAACCATCTATTATACTAGAGCATAACTGTTATTAAACAAGGCAAAAACTCTCTCCATACAGTAGTGCCACCATGTGCCAAACAAAATAATCAATGGATGGCAGAAGGCTTGTGCATAAAATCCCTATCTAGTGCCTACTCATCCAATATCCCCAGACCAGTTTCTGGCTTGTGGCCTTCATCAATGAGGAGCCTTGGATCTGAGAGCACTACTGTATGGAGAGACTTTTTGCCTTGTTTAAGCTTAATAATTAATGTTAATTGCTTTCTGATATGACATCAATTTCTGACTCTTCCTTTTTTAAATAATGATTATGAGTCTATTTGTATTTTGATTATTAATGTGTTTTTCAGTGAAATATGTTTTCTTTTCATATCAACTGTTTCTTCATTTTTTTAACTTCATAAATTCTAACAACGTTCCATTTAAAATATCATTCTTCACTTTCTACTTCATGCGATGTTCCTCTGTTTGAAAAAAGACCAATAATATGTGGACAAATCCAAAGTCATCAAGCTGCAGCCTACATTTAAAACCCTGAGATTCTTAGCAGCCTCTATTTTTGTCTGCTAACTAATATCTTAGCTTATAGTTTTATAGCAGTCAATTGAATGTTAAAAGTATATACTCCCACACATATATAAAAATACACCCACTCATCTCAATCCATGTCTTGATCATAAATTAGAAAGCTTTTGAGAAGTCAGAGGATATTGTTTCTTAATCCCAAAATCAGGAATGGTAGCAGTATATTTATCCAATAGTTCATGCATGGTTGTAATTAGCCCATTGTGTTCCCTTCCATAACGAATTTGCATGATACGACCAAATGTACATAGAGGATATAGAGAATTTTTTCTTCCCTACTTAGCTCTACGATCTCAGTGAAAAATTAAAGGATTTCTTTTAATTTAATAGCAAGCATTTTTTTTTTTGCAGTTTTAAAATGCATAAGTGAATATAAATATTAATTTGCCAAAGCACATATGATTAGTATGAGGTAAAGTGTTGAAGGCAAATTGCTGAAAGATTCAAAGCAGTGGAAAGTTTTTCACATGAATTTTTTAAAGTAGGTAATTCATTATTTAAGCATCAATGATAAAAGAAAAGTAAGAACAATTCTTTACCAAATTCATTCTAGCAGAAGAAGATGCCAATAAAACCATAATGGCTAGTCAATATATCGATGAATTAAAGGAAAGAGACAAAATGGTGGTTTAATTAAATTTATTTAAGTTAATTTTTATTTTTCAAGAAGGAAAAAAGCTATATTATATACTTAAATGAAAAATAAAAATAAATAAAAACTTTAATTACTTTAAAAAAATAAAATAAAAAATTTCAGTTTTCATTTTTCTCAAAACAAATATAAGCTGAAGATAGTAAGATCAAAAATTAAATATAGACTCGCACCATTTAGTAGTCAAGCTAATAAAAGCGTAACCATATATTTATATACAAATATGTACATATAGATTCTTAAAAATGGGCGCAGTAAGCACGAAACAGCTTATTATAGCATGGAGTACTCTACACCAGCACCTCTCATAAAGATTCAGACTAAGAGAAAACAATGTTCATCGATTTCCAATTGCCAAGTAGTAAAGATATCACATGACCCCTATTTACATAATAATGTTCAGCAGCAAATTCTTTTGCCTCAGCCCATTCTTGCCATCTAGTGTAAGCTTCACTAATTAGTGGATGGTATTGCTTATTACAAATTTTTTTCTGGATATTGAAGAGGACACAGGATTAGAGAGAGATTTAGAAAGCATTATTACCTGGAATCTATTGATTATTAAAATTTACACTAGATGGCGTAGTGAGATAAAAAGAATTTGGTGAAGTAATTTCAAGCCTATTTCTATGACTGGTTTATTCTCTACTAAGAATTCCTACCTGCCTATTTATTGACTGATAATTAGATGGCTGGCTAAATTAACTACAGGCTAGCAATCTACAAAAAAATTCTAAGCCCTTTTAATTTGACCTAACCATAATTTAAACTCAAGATCATTTTTGTCATGAATGGTAGTATTAATCGCTCATTACATAATTAAATTAATTTTTAGTGAACAGTCGATTATTTACTATTTTCAGACCTAATTCAATATATCTAAAGAATAATCTCCATTAAATTTTTCTAATAATTTTATTATGAAGATAAAGTTTTATATTAACTCCAAAAATAGTTAACAATTTGTTATTTAATAAAAATTAAGGTGAATCTCTATAAATTAGCTGCAAGCTATCAAAAAATGACATGAAGAAAAACTAAATGTTGTATTATCCTACAATATTCCATTAAATACATAAATAAGCATTTATTTTTATAGCGCTCTGCTTTATAAATTATAATACATTAAAGATCAGCCTTTTCAAGCTATTGTGCATGCGCTTTTTACGAGTGTTAATAATAAATAAAAATAATAATTTAATAATTTAAAGTGAGTGGTCTATCCTCACGCTTTCACTTCCAGTACTTAAGATTTTCCCATATATAAGCATTTGGGTTGGAAAGAATAAATAGATTCATTTTGGAAAGAATAAATAGATTCATTTTATTCTTTCTTAAATACTATATCTCATGTTGGAAGTGAATGTATTCATTTATTATTAACACTAGTAAAAAGCGCATGCACAATAGCTTGAAAAGGCTGATCTTTAATGTATTACAATTAAATACATAAATAAATGGAATGGTTTTATTCCTCAGGAGTTTATAAAGGTTCAAGTGATGAAATGTCAGAATTGTATTTCATCAAGGAACCTGCACTAAAAAGTTTGATATTTTACCAACTGCACAAAATTTCTCAGGGTATACTCCATTAAATAAATATGCAACACGGAAAAGTAAAAGCAGTTTGCTTATCATAAGTTCAGTAAAAGCCATTCACAGAACAAACCAAAATGAATGAATTACTAAGATAATTCACAACCATCATTTCTAAAGAACCATTGCTTGATAATGTAGACTGGCATTGGTATAACAAAAAGGTGGACCTTATTTGCAAGTTCATTCAAATGTCTGTGAATCAGTTTATATTCTTAGCATTACACATCTGATAACTAATAAAATTATTTTAACGCTCATTAAAAATATTAGAATTGGGTAAAAGAGAAAAATTGTATGTTGTTGTTTTTTTTCAACCTATAGAAGAATATCTAAATAATCTCTGGATGTTTTGGATTTGCATATGCTAAATCTAAACATTCAGTTTACCAGCACATCCATCATATGCTATGAATATGGAAACTACTAAACATCATATGATCACCATTTCTTATGCTTGTTCATAACTGTTATTAAAACAGGCAAAACTCTCCATATAGTAGTGCCACTCAGTGCAAGCCAGAGTAATCAATGGATGCCAGAAGGCTTGTGCATTAAATCCTAAGATCTAGGTGCATTGCTTTCAGATTCAAGGCTCCTCACTAATGAAAGCCACAAGCTAGAAACTAATCTGGGGATATTGGATAAATAGGTACTAGATAGGAATTTTATGCACAAGCCTTCTGGCATACATTGGTTGCTCTGGCTAGCACTGAGTGGCATTACTGTATGGAGAGTTTTGCCTGTTTTAATAACAATTATGAGCAAGCATAAGAAATGGTAATCATGTAATGTTTAGTAGTTTAATACTAATCCTGCCTAATACGTTCAAATATGTTACATAGATAAGTATTGATATTCCATGTAAAGGAAAAAAAATGTTACCTGCGCTTTAAGTTCATTTTCGGTCATTTATCTAAAAATACATGTCATAATACTTTTAAATAATTATGTTGATTATAAGTTCAATGTTTATGTATAAATTGCACAGTAGTTTTATATTACTGTATGCTGTGTATAAATTCATTATACTATAGTGTGTATATATATGTCGATACAAAGATTTTCACAGGTTGCATATATAAAAGACATATTTTGCGGGTTCATCGGTGTTAAAAATTTAAATATTTATATACCAATGTTGTTGTTTTTTATCATACAGTAGATGACTTGTGTGATTAAGTCAAAATGTCGGTATATAAATATTTAAATTTTTAACATGGATGAACCTGCAAAATATGTCTTTTATATATATACTGAGTTTACTGAAGGTTGAGACGAGTTTCAGTATGTGAGAAAATGTCAGTCATCATTTTTTTTTCTTCTTTGATTTTGATAGTGGATTTGTTAACCTATGAAGCACTGAACTATAATGCTATAACAATGATAGTATTAATATAAACAATTGTTTATTATTCATTGTATTGTATAAGATTGTGAACTGACTTTATTCATTTTAAAATGGATATATGAATAACAAAGCATATAGTGTACCAATATTGAAATTGGCATATAATAATTTTATCTAAAAAAATTATTAAAATAAAAGTCTTTCATAAAAGAAAACATAAAAGTTTATAAAAGAAGTAAAGAGTATTTTTCTTATTATTATTCCTTAAAATAAATAATTAAAAGTTTAAGAGTTCTTGAAATAAAACTTACAATTAATTAATTAAAAGGGAGGAGGGGGAGTTTTCCTGTAGAAAAAACTAAAAGTTTCATAAAAGAAGTTAAAGAGTTTTTATTATTATAAATAATTAAAAGTGTAAAATATAAATCTCTTTTCATTTGAGTTTATTAGGATAAATTATATATGTGTGTGCAAATATAATAAGTATATGCGTATTAAATGTTAAAAATAAATGTTGAAATGAACTAAATGAAAATCATATTGAAAAACACATGAAAATAAATATTAAAATGAAATATATTTAAAAACACAATGATGGCTATTAATTAAAATTATAAAAACAACATGTTTGTGATGGCTGCTAATTGAAATACCTAACAACAAGATTAAAAAGGATTAGCTACTAAAGAAATTTTGACAACACATATTGCCGGCGGACATTAAAACAAAAACACTTCGCATATATAAATAGCCAGATTTTTATCGGACATTCAATTTTTAGTCTAGTCTAGTCTAGAGAGATAACAGTGCAGTTTATTATGTATCCAGAAACAGAAATGCAGTGCTGATCAGCTTTTGGGAACATACGATCTTACTTTAGCCCTAGTCCAGTGAAACAGTGAAACCTGCCCGTGAAATAATGTCTGCTTAACAGCTCAGAAATCCTCCATCAATGTTCAACTGTCTCCAGAAATAATACTGATGAATAAGAAAGAAACCTCCTCAAGAAACTTCAAATCTAACCAGTTAGATATACTTCATTAGAAACAACTAACAAGCAATATCCACGTTCCAAAAATCCTAGATAAAACATTTTCTTATTCTCATTAATATATAGTAGCCATCACATTCGTAAGCATCCATGAATCCTCCAGAGACAAGTAATTTGAACTCTATAAGCATGCATAAAATGAACTATTGATGTGTGTGTTTGTGAATGCTATCTGATTTATAAACGTCAAATATTATTTATGCTTTCTCATAAGATATATTATAGTGTGTGAATCAAATATATGCGTGATTAAAAATACCAATATTATGTTAGTAAAAATTTATAAAAGTATTTATATTTAGTATAATTAATGTTAATAAATTGTCTTTAAATTTAAGCCTTATTTTGTCGGTCAATTCTTTTTACCAATCCTTTTACCAATCTTTTATTAATTCTATCACCACTAATTAAACTATATTTTATTATTGATTAAATAGACTGGGCTAGTTTTAGGGATTGTTTCGAGCACTGGATTATGAGCCTACTGTCCAAATACATTAGTCATAAACTAGCTGGTGCCTGGGGTTTACTCCAAAACAAATAAAGTGTTTGGATAGTAGGGGTTTGAATCTAGCAGCCGAGGTGGGCCACGATCTGATCGTGGGTATTGTTGATAGTTAAAGCTATCAATAATATTTCTCATTTTGCTGGAACGTGCCGGTTTGTTCACATAACATTTATAATTAAATAAGATTATAAATGTATTATGAAGAAGTTTGAAACCAGCCAAAACATTTACAGTGTAAGTGAGATCTTCTGCGGATCGATCCGGTATAATAGTTTAAATAAAATTGTTCTTCTTTTGTTATTATATGTATTTTCATTACTGCATTCATGATAATAAATTATAAACCATACAACTAAATATCTAATCTTATTTTATTTGTAGGGTACTCTATTGAAAAAATAAGTATGTAAATATATTTCCAGTATAGATAGTAAGAATGTATTACAAATTCTTTAATTTGTGTTAGAATAAAAGAATATTTGTATTATAAAACATCAATGTTTGTTGTATATAATAATTCTAAAATATGTATTTTATTTGTTGTATAATAAAATTTTTATTTGAGAGATGCTGGTTGGAATTAGCTAAAGAGTTAATAAAGAATAGTGCTAGAGTGGATTTGAAGAGCAGGGCAAGGAAGAGAATGAAATGGTAAAATGGATGAATTGGTAATCTGACTACCCTCAGGACTTTTCCATTTGACAGAATACTGTTGATGATGATTGCTATAATTACACTGACATCAATGAGAAAAGTTATAAATAGAGCTGAATAGAAAAAAACTCTCTCTTGTTTTAGTTTTAACAGAAGCATGTCTAAATTTCTTTACATGGTTTACTTTTTATTTATTTTAAAAATATATAGTTAACAGGACAAAATGATAGGGTGAAAAGAAACAATATTCACCCAGAAACTGTATGGTGGGTTGAGAATTTGTGAGGAACAATTTATTATAAAAATGAAAAGCAATCGAAAATAATTCATTGCATTATAAACCATTAGAATATTTCTTTGCTTTAAAAATGGATCTTACCTACTTTTCAATGATGAGATCTAAATGTTAGCAACAGAAAAATGTACACAAAGATTATGTTCACTTACTAATATAATTTTATAAGCTTGCTAAATAGTTTATACACTAGATAAAAATTGGTTCAATTTCCACAGCATTGTCATGGATTAAAGTACCATCCGTTTACTTATAATATTTTATGAATTGATTACTTGCTAAATGAAAGGATATTTACATTGCATCATTGTGGATATAAATTAATGTTTGTACAACAATGTATAGATCAAATATCTTCTGAATAAAGAGATAATTTGGGTATTTGGAAAATATTGGAATTAATAAAATGTTCTTTGAATCCTTTAGCTTTTAATGATATTTCTCCATTTTCTGAAATAATAAAATATCATCTGATTGCAATTTTTAAAAAATAAACATTTAGAACTATGGTACGGTTTTAGAAATACCATATTTAAAGACTATTACTCAGGTCACTTCCTTATATTCATCAGTATTATTGCCATATTTTTTTCTTTGCATTTAATATATGTACTATTTATTGATATAAATGGAAGTAAATTTTAGGTTAAGTAGTGTTCTATTTATATATCTAAATACAAAGAGCTATGTTTTGTTTTTTTTCATATGTCATAGCATCGGCCGGGACGCGAACCCACAACCATCTGCAACCAACTACTTGCTTGCATGGCGGCTGCGATACCTCTCGGCTAACAACGCAAGACAAAGAGCTATGTTTTCCTAAGTTAAAATTTATACTTTACAGAATAGTAATTATTATTTTAATTTAAAATATTCATTTTTTTTAATTTATATTAACAAATAAGTCAATTCATTTTGTATATGTATTTTTTATATTTTGAAAATGTTTGTATTTTATATCCAATAAGTGGAGATTGATGTGCAATTATCTATTTAAATATGACAATAATATCAATTGAAAACTTATTGCTTAAAGCATAATCAAATTATCTGCATATATTTTAAATGTCTATTTGCCATATAAATATATGATTTTTATTTATATCACTTTGTTAATAAATTTTGAATTAATTTAAAACAAATAAACTTGCTTGATTATTCAATTTTACAATGCAAATTTATTGGTAATAATATTTAGATGAGACAGTATTCACTAATTGATCATAAACACATAATTCATTAGAAACATTTATAAAAATAATTCGGAAATCAAAAACAGAACGGATAAGAAAGTATAATTACATATTTTCTTTGTATTGAATTTAATGCTTATTATCTGACTAGGTAATAAATTAACTGATTTGATATAATTGGAAGCTAATTGTAATTATTGTGTTAGAAACAAGTAAGATATAAATAGAACTTATATATAAATTAATTTGATGATTGACAAAAGTGCAAATATGATAATTATTGAAGATGAATAAAGGTATTTGCAATGAAATGTTTGCATATTTTACTTTAAGTTATTAATGATTAAAAAGGAATGTTATATTAAGCCATAAAGATTGTAATCTTATTCAGTTATAAAGCTAGTAATAGTAATATATTTTATTTTGTTAGAAATAAGAAATGATTTGCTTTAGTTACATTAAAATATTAAAAGTTCATTAGTGTTAATGGTAAATTTCGTTTAAATATTAAATTTTAATATAACAAATCTTTCACATACTTTAACAGTTATAGTCTAAAGTTTTAATAATTTAGCTTCAATAAACTTAAGAGTAATTGGGTGTGATTTGTCAATTGTTAGAATAAGCATCAAATAGAAATCCATCATTTATTTTATATTTTGTTATGATTGGATACTAAAAATCTTAAGGTTATTTAATAGTGTGGTTTTATTTTATAATATAT
Source organism: Epiperipatus broadwayi (assembly GCA_028023455.1). NCBI lineage: Eukaryota > Metazoa > Onychophora > Udeonychophora > Euonychophora > Peripatidae > Epiperipatus > Epiperipatus broadwayi. Next base: position 4,380,033 of record JAQFVV010000054.1, on the reverse strand, counting down.
TAAGTTGGTGAAAATGAAAAGATATGTTGGGTTAATTGATTTTCTATTATTAAGTTTTTAATCTTACTATAATTGACTTAGTTAATAAGAATATATTGATATTAGTGGAATAGCAAGGTTGAGTTAGCAGTACTTTTATTTTATTTAGTTGTAATTAAAAATCAATTATTGAGTTATATATTTTGTTAGATATCATTGATATTGTAAACTTGTAAAGCATATTAAGATTATTTCATCTATCCATGAATTATTTCATTTAAATAGAAATAATGTTTGACTTTTGGTACAAGTTTATATTATAAATGGTGTGTTGATTCATAAGTAATATTAAAGTGTATCTGTGTAATTCTTGGTCATTATTTTCAGTCTATTATAAGAGATTTATATAATAGACATATAATGTTATTTATAATATAGCAATATTTAGTTTTATTGCTTTATCTTTAATTTATTGCAAATAATGCTGATATTTTAGGATAGCTTGAAGTAATGTTTTTATTTGTTTTCTATCCATTCTAAATGCTACTGGAATTTATAAGGTTTCAATAAAGTAAGTGTTAGATTGCTATTCATTGATTAATATTCACTTTAGTTTAATTTAATATTGGTGATCAATAATTAGGCTATGACTTAGGATAGAGTATGACTCATAATTTTATTGTTATAAGTGATGTACAACTTCAGAGTATATTTTTATTCAGTTGCAAATGATGACCCATGATTGGGCTATATTTTCATTTAGATTATATTAAAGTTTTCATTTCTCATGGTCACAATAGTTATTCCATTATAAATGACTTCTAAATCTGTGAGGTATTATAAGAAGAGCATACATGCATTTTTGTTCTGTTACAAATGGAGCCACAATTTGCAGGCATTATCAAACCAGGACCATTTTTTATGGCTCACATATTTATTCTGTTACAAATGTCACCCAAACCAGTGGGCTATAACAGAAGTTAGCATACCCACATATTTATTGTTACTATATATATATATATATATATATATATATAAGCTGACCAACTTTCATACCTGTGAAAATTGTAATGTACACATCTTTATTTCAATATTAGAAGAATCGAGAATAAAACAATTTACTAAGTCTACCATTTACTTAAGTTTTGATTTCTATGAGAAATACGTGAATGAGACTTAATTTCAAACTCAAGCCAAGTTTAATGGCAGAGACAATAATTTGAATTTAGTTTAAAATTAAATCTAGTTTAAGTTGAAATTCAACCTTATGACTAAATAGAATTTCATTATAAATGATTCCTACACAAATCCATTAATTTTAAGACAGTGTTTAATGTTTAATAAAAGATTTAAATTCTCTGAACATCTAATATTATTTTAGCATTCTTTATGTATATATTTTAATCTCTTTTCATAGGTCACATATATAACTTTTACAAAATTAAATACAAAATGGTAATAAGTGTTTAAATTTTTGTAAAAAGTTTATTTTTAAAAGAAGCCATACTGTATTAACAAGTTAAAAAAATAACAATTTGTAAAAGATTTATTTCTTTGTTTATTTTATGATAATAATTTAATAATAAAATTAATTATTTTCAAAATATTAAGCATCAATTAAAAAAAAAAAACTAGTAGAATAATGAAAGGTTAATTCAGACAATTTAGTAGTTGCTATGGGATTTTTGATGGTTACTAGATCCAGTGATTGTCTGCTATATAAATATGTTTAGATCAGTTTTTTTATACTGCTCATAAATTAACAGCTGTGAAAATGATTTATATTCTTCTATGTTCATATTTCTTTGTTACAATGATGTAAGCCAGTTGAAGTGCTAATTTCGTCTTACTGAAAAGATACCTGCTTTCTTCGTACAATTATGATAAGGCCCTAGCTGAGTTATATCAACTAATTTTGGTTCCTATTTGTGAAAACTGCAACAAAACCCAATAATGAAATAAGTAAAGAAGCTTAAAAGTCAACTATGGATTATAAAAGTCAACTATGGATTATAAAAAGTCATAACCAAGGAGTAATCTGGTTTCCTTTCTTACAAAGCATGATTACCAAATTAAGAAATTCAAAAATCAACTATGGATTACAAACAGGAATCACTGAGGAAATGAAGTTTCTGCACATCTTATATATATCTGATTTTCTTTATTATACAGCATGACTATCAAAAAAGAATTTAGTGTTTCCAGAAAAATCTTCAGGTTGAATTATTTATAAATTTAGACATTTGTTATGGCCAGGGATCTCATTGTTAAATTGACATTAATGTTTAAAATATGTTGAGCTCAACATAAAAACAAAATAAGAGAAATTTGGTAAGGTTTTTAAATGATTTTCATTGAATAAATAGTTACCTGAATCACAATATCAACAGAAATTTTATTTTGCAAAATATTCATTTTCTTTTAAGTGAAAATTAATATATTGATTTTTTTTTCCTCTCTGAGTTATATATCTAAATTCAAACATGATATAAAAGAGTAAAAACGTTAATTTTAAAATATTGCAGGAGTTATTATTTGATGGTTAATTTTAAGGCTAAGAAATCGATCAAGTTGGGGGGGAGGGGGTATGCTTGATTGATTGCTGAAATTGATTCTAAATATTAAATTTCTGTTTTGCATATTTGATAATTAATTTTACTGACTAATAAATATGCAAATATAAAAAATATTATATTTTTTATATTCTATTATCGACATATCAAATAAATGTATTATTATAGTTAAGCATTGTTTCTCAATAAAGTTTCTCATCTGACATATAATTATATTATTTTAATATTTACATAAGAATAATTAAATATGGAATAAATAATGATCAAGAAATCTAATTAAATCTGCATAAAGGTTTATATTTGACATAAGCTTCAGTCTGATTATTAACTGTGGCTATTAATAAGTAAAATAAAATTTGTTATAGTCATTCCACTTTGTACATGGTTACCCACTGATCTTTGAAGAACTGATAATCTTTTCCCCTAAAACTAAAGTTCTTCATAATAATAATAACTAGTGAATTAGAGATGTATCTGTTTTGGTGTGATTGTGTTACAATATATTAAATATATAATTAAAAAATAACCTTTGAATAATTACCTTCTGGGCAAGTAGCTTTTAAACAACTTTCTAAAAAAAGAATCTTGGAAATATAAGACATTATTTACCAGGTCTGTCAACTTGGTGGGTAATAATTTTCCATTCTAGTTAAACTTACAAAATCAATGTCTAGATAGACTGGTTACTGATTAAGGCTGTTCAAAGCATAAAAATATTTCATGATTTTACTTAGCCTGGATTCAGATTCCAGACCAAGAGTACAATTCTGAATATATACATAAGTCCTCATGGAAAGCTATCTAGAAACCTAATTATGCTATGCTAGCAGTCTACTTTTAAAAAACTTTTTTTCCTTTGAGCACACCTAGTATAAGCTTTAAGAATTAATAGATGCCAGATGAAAAGTTTAATAAATCCTTATCCAGTACTATCCTACCCAATAATCCTAGGCTAGTTATTAGTTTATGTCCTTCATCAATAGGAGGCTTTGGATCTTGGGGCAGCACTAGATTTTAACTTATTATGCACTATCATCTGGCATCTATTAGTTATTAAATGTTACAATAGATGGCATAGCTGTAGCATAAATGAAAAGAGTATGATGCTGAAGTAGCAATGTGTAAATTGGCATCATGTAATAGTCATATGATATTTTATTGGTATTAGGACTACTTTAAAAACCAAGATGACTCATAGCCTTGTGCATGTTGCAAATTGGTATAAAGCATAAAATGTAGTTTAATGTTTTATTTTTTCCATTTTCTATGAGTGCTCTTAGTAACTTTACTTTGTAAAAATATGTTTTTATTAATGGTAACTTCGTATGCTTTATTCTCAGTTACTGAACTGGCTATATGTTTGTGAAATCTCTGTATAGTTTCAAGTGACAACACTAAGATCTTATATGATAAAAATATCTTTAAATATATGTCAAGCGTTGGTGGTCAAGTGATCAGCACAGCTGCCTTACAAGCAGTTGTCCCAGGTTATCGGGTTCACTGTCAGAAGAAACGTAAAATAAAAGTTAACACATGTAGATTTACCACAGCAAATGTAAAAGAAAAATGAGCACATTTATTTGATTTAATCCTGTTCAACATTTTTAAATTGAGAAAGGCTGTAGAAGCAGGATAAAATTCTTCCAGAATTTTTAAATCCAGAATAATTAGCAAATTATTGAGCTACTTGATTAATATACAAATTTTCCCAAAATTTGACATGGAAGCAAAACTATAGCAGACCAAATAAATCCAACAAAGATCAAAAACATATACATCACCCACTATCAAAATTATGTGTCTTCTAAAAGCTGTTTGAAAAAAATCCTATAAGCATAAATTATAGTTTCCACCTGGCTATCTTTAAAACAGGTTGAATTTATATCAAAATGAGGCTGCTGTGCCCAATTTTATCTTTAATAATTGATACTGAAAAGGACTTTCTAAAAACTGCTGCTATTTCTGTTGATCTAGCTTCAGTTTATGATCCTGTGTGGAAAATCTGGCTGCTAAAAGTCTTTAAACTCTTAAATATAGGAAAACTATTAATTTACTTGTTAAATGCTTTTCAATGTACAAAAAAAAATCATGTGACACTAAAAATAGCTATAGTTGATAACAAAAATTACAGATTGTTTCTCTCATCCATGTTATTATGGATCACTAATGTTCAGAAAAACAATGCATGAAATTGATCTATGCTGAAGAAATTATTATGACTTTACACTAAAAAACCTTACCCAGAAACAAAAAAGACATTTAATAAGAATATGAACAGGTTGAAAGCATTTACTAGAATTTGGGATCTTATTTCTAAATTTGGCGAAGACAGTTTACTCACTTTTTCATCTAAACAACAAACAACTTGAAATCTGAATATAACCTTTTGTGATGCTGAAACTGACAAAATTCTATTCCATGCTATTTACGAGTAATCTAGGACTGTAACAACTTGTTTTCCTCATCTATCAAAGGTTATGTTTCAAATAATTTCTAGAACTAACCTTCTTGGAAAGTTATACCACACTACTTCCTGGGATTATGACAAGAGAATTTTGTGCAAAGCCTCCTTGGTGCTAGTGTACTTCATTGATGAATGTTGTGCCCCTGTTTAAAGCAAGTGCTGACAATAAGCTTTTGGATATTCAATTATATATTACCATAAAAAGAGTACAGGTGAACGCGAATCTACTCCCTTAAAATAGTTTCTACTTCCTTCATATATTCCTCCACAACAGCATAAGTGTAGCTAAAGAGGGAAGTGTGGCATGCATAAGCCATCGGAATGGCTGCTTTATACCAATCATGTGGAAATGTATTACTTAATGAATGATATCAAGATATATGAAAAAAATCACTACTGTTGTGCTTTGCAGCACAGAGACAATTCAAATTGGAAACCAATTTAGAGAATTGATATATTGAAAATTAAACGAGTTATTAATTAATTATTTTAATCTAAACCCCCATTAAATATTTAATACTTCGCATTTTCAAAATCATCATCAAAATAGTAGTGACAACAGTCATGAATTTGATTACACATTGCAAGAACTGATAAAACAGTCTGTTTTGGGTGACTTCCCTTGCAGTAGTTTCCAGTTCTTCACATATTCCTCCAATCAGATATCAGAAGAGAAATTGTCTCACAGAAAATACATAAAAACTGTTAAATAGATCAACTTATCAATAACTGAGGAAATAGTTTCACCACCTAAGGTTCATCTTCCATCTCAAGATATTCTAGATATTAAACAAAAAATTCCTTCAAACAACTTAATAATTATGGCATTAAAAAATGGACACTTCCAGTGAGATTCCAAACAACTTTTTCCCCCATGTCCAACAAGAAAAACAGATGGATTTGGTATTCCTAGATACTTTATCTTTCTTATCGCATTGCCAAATTCATGTAATATTAATATCATCTATATTCTGTATTACTTTTTATAATGCCTTTTTTTCCTTTTTGTATTTTTTTATATTTGGAAATATAAGTAGAAGTTCTGAAGAAGATTGCTAGGGCAATCAAAACTGTCAATAGTGAATTGTAAAAAAGGCATTGTAAAAAGTAATAAAGAATATAGATGGTATTAATATTATATGTTCCTAGATACTAGTGGAATCTCACCCACACTCATTGTGCTTATCTGCTTCATGAAGCAATTTAATCACTAAATAAGGACAAGCATTTCTCAAATCAATGGATACAGTGGGAGAATTGAAGGATTTAGTAAAGTTATTGGTGAATCTACTTTCTCGTTAAAATCTCTAGATTCCTTTAAAAAAGTTTGTTAAAGCTGTCTTAAAAATGAGAATGTATAGGCTGAATAAATAAAATCGAAAATACACAGGCCAGAGTATTCTTTTTAATATATATCAACACAAATATATATTTCATATAGAAAGTATAAATGAACTTTGTTATTTACATATAGGTGAACAGCAATTTGAAAATAATATTATTAGCTAGCTGCCCAGAATTAAAAATATATAAATCTATAATCTTTGTTCTTATTTGAATTAATCAATCTAATTGAGAACAACTGATTTGAAAGCCAATTTAATATTCTCTTTCAGAAAACTTTTACTAATTAAGATTTCTCTAAAATAAAAATAGACGACGGCTTGTCTACACAAATACGACAATTCAAATATACTTAGGAAAAAAAACCTTTAACTTACTGCGGGAGACCAGATGAAAATTTATCAACTTTCTATTATAAATTATCTAATGGTTAGAATGAGATATATAGATAGATAGCAATATTTACAGATGTATAATATTTTATGGACTAATATATTATTTAAAAATAATTGTCTATATATAGCGTGTAATTGCCTCTGCTGCTTATGCCCGTGATGTCTGGTTTAAATCTAGGCCAGGTAATCTTGGTAGAACGGGCGGTGGGGGGGGTCATATCTCATTAGGTAACTAATCCAGGATAACTATACAATTACTGTCTGGTAAGTAGATAGTTAGCTCATTTTAGAAAGAGTTATTAAAACCTCATCACATGCTGGTTGGTTATTCTCCTCTTCTCTGTTTCTCTTTTGACAGTTAATAGAAAAGTCTTTTTTATTCAGGGATGAGATATTTAACGATTGTTTTGCTTTTTACATTTATTTGACGTATATTAACATATGTTTTAATTAAAGAGATTCGAACCCAGACTTTCAAGCTTTCTTCAGTCAACCACTCCATCATATATAACCGATACACATGACCATATACATATAAAAAAGATAAATGATCTACATGAATTTTATGCTGAACAAGCACCCATCCCTTGGTACGGATTATCATCTCCTACACACATATATAATCAATGCTCAGTTTATATTAAACTAGCAAATCCTCAAACTTTCTCCACTTTCCAACTCTTCAGCCATCCATATTATTGAAAATCTGAAGATGGCATATTCAAAGCCCTTGTCTGACAATTTTGGTTGTCATACCCATGTTGACCGTAAATCATTCTAAGCCCTCATATGTAGAACGTTAAGGCCATTTAAAATATTGAAGGAGAATGGACAGACCACAGGCTGAATATGTAATATTTAAGTACAAGTGTATATAGTATACTTGTATTTAAATATAACACATATTAGAAGTTAAATAATCTGTTAAAGTTCATATTTTGTGATTATAAAAAGTCTCATGGCTCTGTGATTAAATAATGAATATTTGATCACCGTCAGTAACAGAAATGGCGTTATTTTTTATCATCTCTTAGCAAAAACTATCTAAGGTTATAAGAGTATTGTAAAATAAGAGTATTAAACTGGCGGCCAACAGATCTGATATGACTGTGACATATATATTTGTACCCATAAAAAAAAAAAAACACAGCTCATTATAAGGACGTGCAAATTATTTAACAAAAAATGCAATGAAACATGTTTCCTCTTGACTATTTATTGGCTACATATTTTTTAACTTACTTGTAATTTTTTAGTAATGTAATAAAAGAAATGGATTTTGTTTTAAGTTTGCTATTAATTTATTATTTATTTAAATATTAAAAAACTGTGAAAAATGAAAGCAGAATTAGTAATATACAAGAATATAACATGCAGCCAGCATGAATTTTACCTATTAAGACAATGACCCATAACTGAAATGAATTTGACATCCCTGCTGTAAAAAGATGATCTTGAAATTAGGAGCTGTAGTTTAACTGTACACTTTTTTATATTTTCTACATAAAATTGACCTTATAGGGATAGTCAACACACAAGTTTCTCTCTTTTTTAATATAAATTATCATCATCATCATCATCATCATCATCATTATTATTATTATTATTTATAAATACACTTCATTAATTGAAAATTATGTACAAGTATTAATATATATAAACTTATAAATAAATATTAGAAAATACAGTAATTAAAATTTGTTAAAAAGAACAAAAAATATAAATGTCACATAGGAGCACTTTCAATTATCCTTGGAGTCTTTGTCAACTAATACTTTGAAAGGTCAACTTTCCCATAATTCCATGATCTTAACATTTGCTGCCTGCCTATTGATTAAGTCTTGCTTGTATTTATATATTAACATATCTTCCTTGATTTTTCTTTTATTATTATTTCTTCTAGTCTGCAATATTTTTATGTTATTATAATTGACATCAAAACCATATATACATGATTTATTATGGTCATAAAAAACAGAAGCTGATAAATTATTATAATCTTTAGAGTTTTGTTTCGTATTTTGAACTCTTTTTAATAACAAGTGCTCTTTTGTTCTTTCCTCCAATATGCACCTATATATCCACTATCACACCTACACATCCATTTATAAATGATACAATTTTTCTTTGTAAATAAAGTTTTATCTTTACAGTTATTTATTAATTTATTTAATATAGGTGGTGCATAAAATGCAATGTCACATATACTTTTATAAATTTCCCTTATGAAACTTGCCTGTTGATTCAAAATATATGGTACTGATATCCAAATTTTATTATCAGAAGAATTAACATCATTATTAATCTTATTTTTATTTTTGTATTTATATTTCGAATTAAAAATTTTAATAGTATCATAAATATGATTATAATTATAGCCAACATTTAACAATTCATTAGAATACATTTCAATATTTTTGCCTTTATCTGATGGATATTTACAAAGATTATCATTTCTAAATAAGAAAGACTTCAAACCTGCCATGTTATTAACATATATATATATGTATTAACATATATATAAGAAAATGTGGTACTTATTGAGAAAACGTGAACCCAAGGCTGGCAGCCATATTTTTTGTTTAATTATAATTTTCATGTGGATAGTTATTCTGTAACATTAATGAATAGGTTTTACTCGACAATATTAAAAAATATCAATAAATAGATTATAAATTCCGGTTAATTTTAAAAAATAGCAATAAATGTATTATAAATTTCATTCACAAAAATAACACAAAACTACAACAATAAATTTTAAATAAAATAAATTTAATAAACTTCAGGAAATATAATTTTTGCAGGGATTTTTTTAAAAAAAAAATGACTAAAGTGTGTTATTCATGAATTAAATTTATAATACATTTATTGCTATTTTTTTAAAGTTAACAGGAATTTGTAATTGATTTATTGACATTTTTTTAATATTGACAAGTAAAACATATTCATCAGGATTATGGGATATCTATGCCCCTGAAAATGTATAATTAAAAAAAAAAACATGACTCCTATATTTGGGTTCAAGGATTTTCCATAAGTCTCAAAAAATTTATATGACATATGATCCATACCTTTTAAAAAATATAGTCATTATAACTAGTATTTGGGGCAGATAAAATGATTCATTCAGTTGCAAACAGATGAAAGTATAATTTATGTCATTCTAAAATAATGAACAATCAAAAAAATATTCTGCCAGATTTTTCTCATAGTACTTCTAGATAAATATTTAAGGCAAATAAATATGTATTATATCATTCTTTATTATTTTTTTAAAAACATTTTTATTATTAAAAGTTAGAAAAATAAAACAAATATATTATGGATGTCCCATATATATTATTACACTATTATTTATTTACCTTCCTACAATAATAAAACAAAATAGCAGATTTATAAACATTCTTTCAAATATTTTACACTTTTTCTCCAGAATATTTACATCTGGTTTAATTAATTCCCAAACGATTTATTAAATGAACATTCCTAGTAAGATCTTATAAAATCTTTTTTAATTAAATCGTCAAATCATATTAAATGATACTAAATATATATAAATCCTACCTTCAATGAGTGAAAGTTTGTTACTTACCTGAAAAAGAAAGAAAAAAAAATTAAGAATAAAATAATTTCAATCATTTAAATCTTAACAATAAATTTTATTTATCCTAATTAAAATATAAAAAAAAGTTCAAATTACTACACATAGAATGCTTTTAAAATCAGTTTTTGTATAATGAAATTTGCAATAAATATAGTTTTATACATATACAAACAGACACAATTAGACAGATAAATAGGTGGAGGGGTGGATAAAGTGATGGATAGGCAGACAGATAGATAAACTGTTAAACAGACAGATAAATAGATATATAGAAGACATACTGACTGGTCAATAAATAAATAGACAGATAGACAGGTAGATAAAGATAAATGGAGGGTCAGACAGAAAAATTGATAAATAGGCAGACGGACAGAAGATCGACAAATAGATACATAGACTGATTAACAAATAAAGTGGATAGACAGACCGATGGACAGACAGAGAGACAAAGACAGATGGAAAGTCAGGCAGAAAGACAAACAGATAAATAAGCAGACAGACAGATAAAAATAAATAGATAGATAGATACACAAACAGACAGACAGGCGGCAGCAGATAGACAGAGATAGAAGGAGGGAGGGAGGGAGGAAGGGAGGGAGATAGGTAAGTAAGTAGGTAGGTAAGTAGGTAGATAGGTGGGTGGATGGACGGACGAACGGACAGACAGACAGACAGACGGACAGACAGACAGACAGACAGACAGACAGACAGATAGACAGATAGATAGATAGATAGATAGATAGATAGATAGATAGATAGATAGATAGATAGATAGATAGATAGATAGATAGATAGATAGATAGATAGATAGATAGATAGATAGATAAACAGACAGACAGACAGACAGATAGTTGATAGTCAGAAAGAGACAGACTGATAAATAGACATACAGACAGAAGTAGGTAGACAGACTCAAATGGATAAATATATAGATAGGTAGACAGATAGATAAATAGATAGGTAGAAAGATGGATAGATAAAAAAATAAACTTTTAAATAACCTACTGCAAGGCAAAATCATCTGCCGCAATGAATTAAAAAAGGGACAATGAAAGAGAAGAAAGCAAAAAGTGTAAGCAGTTTTTCATCCCAGTTTTATTCCCTAGATAAGAACAGTTGTATACCTAATTACTGACCAATATAGAATAGCTGTGTCAGTTAGCTGTGGGTGGGCTATATGAAAAAAACCAATCCCATACCTATTAAAAAAATTTCAAGGATTCAAACCTGTATTATTATCATTGTCATGGAGATAGAAGCATCCCCATGGCACCATGAGACTTCCCATTGTGCAAATATATAATAATCAGTTTAACGATGTATTTAGATTTATAAATAATAAGAGCAAAAGAAGTCATATTTAGAACAAATACTGATTTTCAAAACAAAAAAAAATGAATTAAGAATTACAAGTCTATATAGAGATTCTAATATCTTGACTTTTCCCCCTGAAAAACTTAGTATTACTCATGTAACATAACCATACCTATAAATAAGAAAAAAATATTATCAAATGGCTTTATTGCTTGAGAGTTCGTAAGAAGTTTGAGTGCCACACGTGCAAGAACCGTAATCGCTGAGAAGCTTACATTCCAGAACCTGGCAACCTACCACTGTGCTAAACCAGGCTTTTCTTGCTATGTATTTCCAATCACATTAAAATGGTTTAAATTACTTCCATAAATCTTAGGTGCAGAACTGGAAAGCAAAAAAAACTATTTAATCAGTTAGGGGAAATTATGTTTAACCCATCATTTTGATGTTCAACATCACATGACCTTCTGAGCATCAATTAAGGTAATTCTAATATTTAAAAAATTGATATTAGAATTTTCTACCGAAAATCTACAATTTACACACTAAAGTGTAAAGAAAAATAATTTGAAATTAATTTACTCCATTCAAAATGCAATTTTTTAAAAAAATTACAAACACTCTACATCAGATGTTAAATGACAAATTTGACAATTCAGTGCAAATAAAACTATATGGTTACTTCACACATTACAAAAATAATAATAATTCTAAAGCACTTGTTGAGAATAAGAAAAGACAGTACAAAGAGGCTTGGGCAATTGCAGAGGATCCCCATTCCGTCAATAATATGGATTGAGTTCCATGTCTGAAAAATGGAATATCTAATTGCCTCATTTGCATAATGTGCCTCATTTACATATTGCATAAATTTACTCAGCACTATGATTCTGGCAATGTTTTGCTGGCTCAATGCAATTAATTAGTTTATATTTATTATAGCTTTTCATCAGAATTTGGAAATCAACGATTGCTTTAGAATTACATAGTTTTATGAAAAGAGTTAACACTTAGAGAATTACATATGGAAGATAATAACAACAACAATAGCAGTAGCAAGAGCAGCAACAACAACAATAACAATATTTAAAAATAACAACAACAATAAGAAGAAGAAGAAGTACAACAACAACAAGCAGGAGGAGGAATATGACTTTGGATAATACAAAAATAATCAAAAGAATCATGCAAGGATTTTGATTATCATCTACATTATTTGAAATATCTGAAACAAACCCTTAAAATAGAAATTCTTCTAAATAATAATAAAGCTTTATATGACATATAATGCTGACGATAAAATTTATATTATCTGAAAATTAATATAGGAATTTAGGCCTTAGATGTAAATTTTATAAACAAAACAAAAAGTATATGCACTGGAGGAATACAACAAGATATAATGTTAGAAGATGAACAATGAATTGAAAATGTAAAGAAATGAAAATCAAATAAAGAAGATCAATGAATGAAGCTATTAAAGAAGCAAATTGGGTAAAAAAAATATTTGGAAATGATAAATGGAATTTTATGAACTCAGAATATATCAAAAATCAATAAATGATGACTGCATGACAAGATAGTAAAAAATAACACTACATATTAAAATGAGATTTGATAGTAGAAGGAAAGAATGGAAAGGAAATTGATGATTACAGGAATGAATTAATGGTGACCACGTACAGGATAGTCAAAAAGCAAATAGATAAGCTTAGTGACAACTGGACAAGGCAAGGTGGATGGCATATATATATATATATCTCAGGAAGGACTGCAAGACAACATCACTGGAAATAAAAAAAGAAATCCAAAAGAAGTTAAGGAAGATTAGATTAAAAAAAATTAAAAATGAAATTTGCAAGAAGATTTATGAAATGATAAAGAGAAATGGCAATTGGGCACTAAATGACATTATGGACTATTATAAATTCATGAAATGAAAAAAAAAATATCCAAAACTATGTTGCTTCAGAATATAAAAACTAAAGGAGATGAGAATGCTTAGAAAGTTAATTTCATTGTAAACCCTACCTAATTAAACAAAAAATGTATAAAATTTTAGACATTAACAAATATCCCTAAAAATAATATTGGATAGCATCAAAACAGAAAAAGACATTTACTGGCATCAGGAATCATGATCTAAGATGTATAGTGCAATTTTTATCATATATTCTAGTTTAATGTGAATTCCTTTCATAACAATGAATGTAAGTTAGTTTTGTGACATTCTTTAATGTTTTCAATGTCATATTTTATGAGATCTATCTCTTATCAGTGCCTTGTATAAACTGAAAATTAGGGTTTTAATTTCAAGATATTATTTCTCAATTTAAAAAGGTAAACAATTGTGACTTCAATTCTATGATTTTCAATAAAATTTGTTTCTAATTCATTTATTTATTTATTTTAATTCTTCATACAAAAGTTTTAACTTCAGCAACTTCTTAGTAAGTTTCTACAGCATCTACTTTCACATGTCAAAACCCTACACATCCATAAATATGCATATGTCTACTTCAATAACTTGAATTTTTCATCTATTTTTTTCCTAGATGCAAATTTTGTCCATGACCTGTGAACATATTCTTGCTCTGGCTATTTTTTAGTTTTACTTCTTTGACAATTTAGATCATAAATGACTTTATTACCAAGACATATAAAATTTTCACATTCGTTCATCAATTTTGATTTTTACTTTACTGAAAACCATTGTTTATCTTCTTTTTTTTTCTGGTTTAGCATCTCTAAAGTTCATTCCAACATTTTTTCCATTTTCTTTAATGATTACTCTATCATCTGCATTTATTAAAGTCTTGGATTTTACATATAGTGTTTAATCTGCCATTAAATATCACATAACCTTTTGAGCAACTAATTAATCATATAATTAATTTTTATGACATTGCCTTCTTGACCATTTTCAGAAACATGATTAATATGCTTGGCGAGAGTAGATTTCCCTGATTTTAGCATAATAACAACTTTCAAAAATTTAAGAGATAAACTTACTACAATAAGACTAATATAGCAATACTTAATTTTTCCTATTGTAGTCTTTAGTTTTAGTAACATTTGTGAGTTACTTATTAAACAAACATATCTATTAAAGTAATAAAAATAACCTTGAAACAATAAAATTACTTTTAAAAATACTTGCCCACTATACAAACTAATGTGAACATGTGAATCTCTGCTGGTTAATCTTTGCAATCTAGACATTTATAATATATTGATAACTCCTAACATCTAGGAACAGAATAAGAACTAAAATATAGATTGTATCTGCTTTATCGGAACCAATCAACATAAAGTTATAAACTAAACATCAGCAGAGACCATTTGAATACCATTCCAAGTAACAATGTGGTAGCTAAGATTTGACTGCCATTCTGAAAGAGCCTAGAATTGACTTAAGATATTAAGGAAGTTGTAAAAAATGAAATACTAATTACAATTACACTTAATTTCCAATTACATTTTCTTAATGAAAACATACTTTGGTAATTCTTATACCATTTGTGATTAAAAGAAACTCACATCCATGACATTTTATTTCAAACTTTGTTGCTCGATTTTATTCATAATCAATGCTGTAATTAAGTCAATTAAAATTACAAAAGAGTTAGAAACTTATTTTGTTTACTAGAACTAAAGTCCTTGAGAGAACAATTTAATCAGGTTACAACTCTTAAATGTAGAGAGTAAATTAATGAGTATTTAAAATTTCAATAGAGTTTGAATGTTTTTAAAAAGGTTTATAATAAGGTAGAAAAATTCTTAACTTTTGTTATCTATTTCCTCCTCCTCCTCCTTCTTGTCATCATCATCATTATTATTATTTTACAATAATTGAAACACAACAAAGGCTTCATTTTTTAACATTAATTTTGTTATGTTTTTTTTTTTTTTGGGGGGGGGTACTTTTTTTTTCATATGTCAAATGCATTGACGAGGAAGCAAACCCAGGCCAGCTGTTTGGAAGGCAGCTATGCTAACCAATAGGCTGCCAATGCTTGGCTGGGTACATTTTTATTACATAAGTTAAATTGTATAAAAAATTCTAATAAATCATAGTGATCCAAAGTTTACTACCTTTTCATACAATGCCTACACCATATGATTTTTAGTAAAATTCTTTTGGTGAGAAAATATGTCTTTAACACTGCAGAGATCAAAGTCAAAAAATTGCAACAAAGATCGCATATATCTAAGAGACACATTCACTACTAGTATATCTGACATGAAAAATAAATAAATACTGCAAATTTACTTTATTATTTACATAATTCTATAAGAATTTATTTTACCTACTTTCAGCACTAACTGTAATGATTTAGAGAGTGTTTATACTTTTAACAGCAAAACAGATTTCTTTTTATGATACAGATATTTATTTTATTCACCTAAGTACTTTCAATACTAAAACGTATCATAATCATAACATTATACAATTAAAGATTGTTGAACTCTTATTTTAAAAGTTGTTTTGTATATTATAGATCAAACTAGCATCAAATTGAATTTCACAAGTCAATTTATATTCTAATAACTGTACTGGATGTTATTTTTTTAGAAAAAGGGTGCTAGTTTTTATTTATTTATTGCATAAATAGCTTTAGCTATAAATCATGTCTCCTTCACCTTTCTGTTTCAGTCATCTCTCTCAGAGCAAATGATGTAATCCCTAGAGAGATTGAAGTTATGGCCTGACTGTAGCTCATAATCTAAAAATATAGTTGAGTATTCACTGCCTTTCTTAGCCCGGTTATATAGATAATTGTGCTGGGCCAGACTTGTGGCTAGATTAGGTTTCATTTCTCCATTGCAATCCCATAAGTCTTTGCATACAATTTTGTGCAGCCTCTTTAGTTATTTTATCTTTCAAATTGTTTAACAACTTATTTAAAGATGGACGTGACCGAAAAATGATGTTGCATTTATTGGTACATATTTTTCTTAATTTTTGCACAACTTTATATACATAGCGAGACTAATCCATTTTTTGTCTTCAGACTGGATATTTACAATGTGTATAATTTTGCTCTAGAAATTGTCTATTATTGAATTTATTTATTTTAGTATCGTATTTCATGTTAATTGGATCTTCCGTGTATAATTCTATGTTTTTTTCTTCGATCTGCTTTGAACTTGCATAATTTCCACTTCTTGAGGAAAAAACCTTTCAGTCCCGCCTATTGTTGGGACCAGGAGTATATAGTGCCTCTCACATTTAAGGGTTTCAATTCCATTCTATAATCCAATACAGTTCTGTCTTTATATGTTTATTTTTATTTTCCGTTACAATCTAGAAATTATTAATCAAAACAATATAAAACATAAAGAATGGCACATTTTCTCTTCAAATAACAGAGAATGTTTTATCATTAACTAAAATATTTGTAATAATCATTACAAATACAATAGTTTGATGCTCAAGGCAAAAATACTTTGCACAATACATCTGGGTCTCATTTTATGTGGATTATTTTAATGCGATTTTGAAGTTATGCAATTCATGTTTCTTCTTAATATCTCTCATATTTCACTATATTTATTAGATATCAAGAAATTTAAATTATTAATAACATATCTTGACTAGAAATTTTTTTTTTTTTTTTTTTTTCAAAAATATAACGTTATATTAGCAGCTAACGTGAATATGGCCTGAAGCTGTATTTAGAATTTTAGCTTTTATGTAAATAACCTATTTATCCTAATGAGTAAATAATTATAATAGATTTATACTTACATATAAAAATATCGCAATAAATATTCAACAAATTTAAACTTTTAAACCATATTTTGTTATATATAACAGAAATAAATAATCTTTTAGATTTTTAAAATAAAAACAGAAAATTTTATAAACAGAAAATCTTTCTAATGATAATGTATAATATTTTTGTTTTGATTGCGATTTCATTTTTTTAATATAGAAACAGAAAACCATTAACACAGCACAAAACTAAAAGTGGCGCTAGTTATACATCACATCACAAATAAAAATAAGGTGGATACCAGGTTTTTCTGGGCATAATTGCTGAGATATTCTTGACTTCATTTAAGGAGAAGCCATAATACATCACATCGAATCTGATTTCTTACCAGTTTACAAATGAACGCTAGTGGTAATGATTAAAATATGTATGAAAAATGTAAAATTAAATACTGGAGTTAATAAAAAAAAGTAAAAAAAGTTTGTCTTGTATTATTTTTTTTCAAATATTTGAAATTTTTTATTAGTCATACTTTATTTGCTTATTTTTTTAATGCGAATTTAAAAGTAATTTTTCCTTGTTGCTTTACTTTTATGCGAATTCTGAAAAATACAGAACCTATCCCCCATTTTTCAAGGTAAGTTAAGTCTATTTTTGTATGATTTTTTTTTAATGTGGGTTTTCTGTGGAACCTATCTAACACATAAAATGAGACCCAGGTGTAATTGCAAAAATATAAGAAGGAACTCAATATGAATATATAGTTCCGAACACAACTTTCTTTTTCAACTTGACAAGTAGCTGTACCTATATCATCATTAGAATCTCTTTCATATGTTTGAAACTGATGAAGTTTCATGTGTAAAGAGTTATGCATACCTGTGGAGATTTCTTAACAATCCCTTGCTTGTTCTGATGCTAACCACAGTACAAAATTTATAATAAATATTCTGCACCTTATTTTCACATTGCTTTTCAACTTATAGTTTGAACATTTATTCTGGCAGTATTAGTCCAATGTCTGGTGTTCTTGGCTACAAGGCTTTTATGAATCAAAATTTGCATCATCATCATTTAGCTTGGGTTAAAAGACATATGTAAAAGATCTAAATACGAAAGTTGCTTCTTTTTCAATTTGGAGATAAAATTTATATCAATGAACTAGTCATCAACTGTAATATTAAGTCCTGATGAATAAATGAATTTTCAAAGTCTCTTAATTATGTCCACTAATTTATTACTAATCATGTATGGATCTTTGCTTTTAACAGCATATATTTCAAGATTTCCTTATAAAATACTTTTGAATCAACTATAACAAAAGTTTTTATACCATATTCATTGGGCTTGGATGGAATATAGTGTCAAAACCCACATTTGCTTCTAAATCCAGTTAACATTCCATCTATTGTTACATTCTCAGATTGACTTTAGGTCAACATGGGTATGATGACAATCTCAGCCTCAGGCTGGCCTTTAAGCATTCCATTATCAGATTTTCAATTGGATGGATGGGGGAAGAGTTGGAGTGTGAAATGAATTGAAGCCTGTCTATTAAAGTATGAAGATTGGCTATCTTAATATATATCTGAGCACTTATTGCATATATGTATAGAGATGATAATCTGGACCAACTGATGATTGCTGGCTTAGCATGAAATACCTATATTGGTAATTATTTATCTTTTCGACATATATGTTTTCAGGTGTATCAATGTTATGAGATAGAGTGGAGAGTAGTGGGTCATGTGAAAGTCTGTGCTCATATACATTATATATTACATATATTGATACAGGTATATAATAAGCCTGTATTTCAGTTATCTCACAGAGTAATAAAACTGACAACTTTTTACAACTACTGAAGAAATGGACTTTTGGGTATTCTAGGTGTATAGTTTATCATCAAATTTAAGACAATTATGAATAAATATAAATCTCCAAAGATTTCTTAAATCTAAACATTTTAATCTTACTTCCATCAGTAGTCCATAAATTCTGGAAATTTAGCCAGTCACTGCAATCTAAACCAGATAGAAATGTAAGGTTTAAAACATGCTTTCATTTCAGTTTGTGAATTAGCATCTTTCTCATAAAAGCTCTCAATAGAATTGATCTATTTGTTTGTATATAATAAGGTTAGATCTAAAATATCGTTTGTAATAAAGCAATTCAAGTTTCAAGTTCTGATTTGGCATTTTTATGTTTGGCCAAACTAATGGAACCCACAATATTCTGTATTTGTTTTCTAATTTTTCTTATTGGATTTTATCTCCATTTTTATTCTTTATCCTTTAAAAAAATACTTCATTCATGTCTTATTTAATTTCACTTTCTCTTCACTAGAAATATCTTGATCATTTTTCAAATCTTGTGAATGAAACTTCCACATACTCTTCATTTTCTAAGTCACTTTAATGTTCATATTGAAATATTGAAATATATTTTTCCAACCATTTTCAATAGTAAATAAAAAAAGAAAAACACAGCAATGACTTCAAAAAGTTCACAAAAAAAAACATAACTACCAACAGTAACTTCGAAGTTTGCAGTATCTCTAAAGATAGAATTTACTATTGATTATCATATATCCTTACAAAACATAAACAAACTCACAGATCAATAATTATAATTAATATTAGTGATATACAAACATGCAGTTAATCATAGTTTTAAATGTATGCACCCAATATATGCAAAAATATTTTTATAAACAGTTTGTACCTCTCAGATCGACCACAATTGCTGAAAGTTAAGTATCAGATCTTCAACATATTATATTATCTTGAAATATCAGAATAAATCTTAATAATGAATTGTTGAATCAAAATGTTATCCATTTTGCTTTAAGAAATGGAAACTACTATTGATTTTGTCATTTGTTGGTTATTAATAAAGTCATACAACATTCAAACATCAAATTATAAAAGTCAATAAACATCACATGACCACCACCTCTTATGCATACGTATTGCCACACACAGCAAGCTAGAGTAATCAATGGATGCCAGAAGGCTTGTGCATAAAATCCCCATCTAGTGCCTACTCTTCCAATATCCCCAGACTAGTTTCTGGCTTATATAGTCTGGGGATATTGGAAGAGTAGGTACTAGATGGGGATTTTATGCACAAGCCTTCTGGCATTCATTGATTACTCTAGCTTGCTGGGTGTGGCAATACGTATAGTGAGTTTTGCCTGTTTTAAAATATAAAAGTGTCATATTTCCCCTAGTCATGAATTGATCAATAAAATTTAGTTTATCAATAAATTGTTCTTATATTGATAATTGACGCAGGTAATTTTTGATGGTGATCAAGTATCTACTACTTTTTCAAATATATTCAGTAATGAAAACTTCTTCAAGACAGAGAAATGCCCTCCACATAAAAAAGAAACATATATACAATTCATACCCTACTGAGTTCTTCCATTTAACGAGTAGCAAAAGTTTAGATTTTTGCTGAAATTACCTTACTAATTGCTGAAAAATAAATGATGGAACGGAAATAAATGAAAATGTTAGTATTTTGAATCATTGTGCTGATTCAGCACAAAATACGTGTATTGGAGATCATTTATCTTTTTCACATTTATGTGGTCATGGGTATCAGTATAACATAGCTTGAATAGCTGAAGGAAGCTTGAAACTCTGTGTTTAAATCCCCTCTAATTACATATATTCATCATCATCATCATCAACCATTATCAATCTACTGCAGGATGAAGGTCTCTCCAAGTTCAATCCATCTTTTCTGATCTTTAGCTTCTCTTCTCCACATCACCCCTGCACACTCTCTTATTTCATCCATCCATCTCACATGTGGTCTCTTTCTTGGTCTTTTACAATCTCTTGGAAAGCCAGATAATTACATAAATTAAAGCAATTTATTTACTTAATGTGTGGATTTTTAAAAACAAAAAATTAACTATTAACAAAATATCATATAGGAACCTGTAGAGATCCCAACCAGAAAATAGATTACCTAGTGGACTGTATTGAGTCTTTCAATTCTATAACTGTCTTTTTATTGGATCTAAAAAAGATATTTGTTTTGAACCTCACAATTATTCCATTTTGATGCCATAATTCTTCAATTATTGATTATTGGTTGAACATCCAGAAATAGAAAATATTGACCTCAGCAGAATCTCTGGTGGCAAAACTATATTTTGACTTATTGACAAGTTTGATCGATTTAACAGCTTTTTATATATTTCCCGTGAGATAACTTCTCTTCTGATATCTAGTAATGGATAAGGAAAAGAGATGAAGTCTTTGAAAAAAATAAACATGAATATGTTAATAATATGTCCAATGCTAATATTTAGTTGATAACCAGCAGCTTAGTGCACCAACTTTTTCTTCAAACAGGGATATAGTATTCAACAATACAATATGCACATGCTAAAAAAGTTATTTTCAGGATTTATATCTAACTCCAAATAGTGTCTGATTTTCAAAGAAAGTAATTTCTAGAAATTAAGATTCAACCTCAGATAAATGAGAAAAACAAATTAGATTATGATTCAAATCTATTACTACAAAACATTATATTTGTATTACAAAATACATAAAAACTGAATTAAGAATAAGCAATCATTGAAATAAACTCATTCATTTCATATCCATATTGAGAGACTACAGTATTTCAGGTAAAATGTCTTAATGAATTCTGGGTATTTCATTTCTGAAAAATCACTAATGAATATATTAAGCAAAATAGATAGAAGAACTGAACCCTATAATAAACCATTCTATAAAATTTTATATCTGTTGTGATTATCATATAGTGTCATTTGAATTTTTCTATTGGAGAACATTTTGTCAGGTAAATTAATAGGTTTTTTTTATATGTCAAAGCATTGACCGGTAAGCGAACCCAGACCAGCTGCTTGGAAGATAGCTATGCTAACTGCTAGGCCACCAACGCTTGACTAAATAATAGTTTTCCTGCAAAAGAATTTTGCAAAACTTTTAGATCATTTTTCTCAAATATAAGCCATGTTAGATCTGTAAGTATGAAATCAGGATTTTTAATATAAAATAAATATATAATGAATATAAATATACAATGCACTTATATAGAAAATAAATATTAATTACAAAACATCTTAGGATCTAACTTAAAATAATCAATATTAACAAAACCCAGATTATATAAATGGTATGTAATTTAACATCCAGAACCCAGAAAAGATTACCTTTAATTCGATCATACATTTAAAAATATACATATACTTTTTTTTATCAACAACAAAATGAATTGTTGTACATAACTTGAAATAAAGGTTGGACATCCATAAATTAATTAATTCAATCATAAATGTGTAGCATCCCTAAATTGATTAATTTAACCACAGGTGATTGAATTAATTTATGCATGCCCCAGACTTTTATTTTTAAGTTATATATAAGAACTAAAATTGTGATTGAAGAAAAAAGTTATATTTACATTTTAGTAAAAGTGTTTTTATAAAATATTTGGTATCAATCTAGACAGCTATCTACATTTCCATTTTCTCTTTTAATTTACTCGTTAAACACTGCTTTGATATCGTGAAAAAATACTGGAATGACTAATCAATTAACTGAAGATTTCTTTTGAGAAATGGTGATTTATCATAATTTGTAAATTCAAAGTGGATTGTAAAACTCTTCTTATTTTTTATTAATATGTTTTTTTTTCTCTTTTGCAAACTTCTATTTGTCTTTTCAATTTCTTTGATTTTAAGAAAATGGGAGAGGATAGGAAAGTGGGGGGGAGGGGAATGAAAAAAAAAGGTCAAGTATAAGCTTTCAACATTTCTTTGGAATCTTATCATTGTAATATTAGCTAATATTGACTTACACAATTAATTTCAATTTCTTCTTTGATTTTGAGAAAAATGGGAGAGGATAGGAAAGTGGGGGGAGGGGAATGAAAAAAAAGGTCAAGTCTAAGCTTTCAACATTTCTTTGGAATCTTATCATTGTAATATTAGCTAATATTGACTTACACAATTAATTGATAAATTAATACACTATACAGGCTTAAACCTGCATATATATATATATGCAGAATTCGAACTCCGAATTTCACAAGAGTTGTGGGTTGGAGAGTTTGAAGTAGTGCCACCCTGTGCTAACCAGAGTAATCAATGGATGCCAGAAAGCTTGTGCATAAAATCCCTATCTAGTGCCTACTCATCCAATATCCCCAGACTAGTTTCTGGCTTATGGCCATCATCAATGAGGAACCTTGGATTTGAGAGCACTGCACCTAGATCTTAGGATCTAATGCAACCCTCTAGCAGCCACCTTTTAACTTTACTTTACTACAAAACTATGAGAATGAAATTGAAACACAAAAATATTTCCAATATAAGCTCAATATAGTCATATGGGTCTGAAATCAATTCAGCACCCATACATTTTGGTGTCTTTGGCTCTTAAACAACCATAGCCACCACTATCCTATTAGGCAGGATTGGTGTTAAACCATTAAGCATCACATGATCACATTTCCTATACTAGCACATTAATTGTTGATAAACAGAGTAAAACTCTCCATACAGTATTGCCACCTGTGCTAAACAGAGTAATCAATGGATGCCAGAAGGCTTGTGCATAAAATCCCTATCTAATGCCTACTCTTTTAAGAGTTCTTGTATAAAATTCCCATGTAGAATATAAAAAAATGTTTGTATAGTGTTTCATTTTATGAACATTAATCATTTATTTTCCCCAGTTTCAAAAATTTGAACTGCTATTATAGACATCCGTAATAAACAAGATTCAAATTGCAATTAAATTCAATGTTGGGAAAAGAAGGTTAAGATAGGTTTGGGCTAAGATGTCCTAAAATTTTCATTATATCTCTCAACAAAATTTAATTATAAAACACAATATTAATATTCACTTAATGAATAATATTTCCGCAGAGTACTTTTCACAACACCACTCTCGCACAAAATAGGGACTGGTTTCTATCTGCTTTTAAGATCTAGTGGAGGGCTGTAATCATAAACATAAGATCCAGCAACGAAATGTGCATCTTAGAAGCGTACATCTTTTTCACGTCTTTGGTCATATGATTACAACCCTCCACAAAGTGTTACCAGTCCCTATCTTGTGTGAGAGTGGTGTAATGAAAATTACACTACAGAAATATTATCCATTATATGGATAATCTCTAGTCTAATAAATGATTAATAAAAATTATTAAAATACATATCTAATATTATCAAAAACTAATTACTATTCTACGAATGTTAATACTATTGTTAGATTGCTTATAACTTTTAATTTTTTCACTCCCTTCTTTCATTACTATTTTTTAAAATATTGAATTTTTTTTTTTTTAAATAATAAAAACAAAGATAAATGTTTTTTTAAGTGATTCTTTAAATTAAGTACACAACTCGAGTGATTGATGAGTATTTTATTCAAATCGTTCCACAAAGTATTAACTTCATAATCTTCACTGCACTCAAATTTATCAGCTGGACTGGAAACAATTAGCAACATGACAATCACTAAAGGCAGGAATTGAATTACGAGACAATGCCCGCTGGTCAACAGGGCTTATAACAGTCATTAAATTTATTCACTCAATTGAATTTTGAAATAGGTTTGAAATACAGAAAATGAGTAGAGATTTCAATAATGCAACATAATACCAATTGTATTCAGATATGATTGATATAAATAATAGAATATAAGAAGTGATATGAAAGTGAAGGGAAAAAACCTAGTAAATAACTTTAAAGACTTTTAATTAAACCTATTAGAAGCCTTTTTCGTTTTTTTATTACGGCATTGTAAATTGATTTTTTAAACGCAAATCTCTTGACTGATTTTATTCTTAAAAATTAATAATAATAATAATAAAACTTATCATTTTTTTATAATAATATATATAACATTATTTCTAAATATGTATAAAAAACTATTTTTAATAATTAGCGTAATTTTCTAGCTAAAAATCTCTAGATATTTCTTCAGGGTCCGATTGCTTGATTGACTATGGGTCAGCTATCTGACAGAAAAATCCTAAACTGCCTGAAAAAACTTTTAGTTGGCCCCGATTCGAACTTAAATCATAGTAAATGTTGATAAATCAAATACAGAAAAAATCTAAAATAGAAACAAGATCACGACTGCTAGATTCATCGTTTTCAACCATTATTGATACATTGCAAGATGAAGTCTACACTGACAAACTTCCTTATTCCATTCAGCCATCTCACATGAACTCTCTTTCTGGGTATTCTCTTGCTATTCCGTTTAAAACTTCAGAGTTTCGAGAAATGTTGCAAGAGTTATCGGATGAAAAGTAAAAAAGTACGATTAAGAATAAATGCTAAAAAGATTTCCTGAGAAGAAAATAGACCGAAAATCAAGAATTAGTCAAGCGGTAGTGGCCAAGTGGTTAGCACACCTGCCTTACAAGCAGTTGTCCCGGGGTTCGCTTCCCGGCCGACGCTTTGACACATTAAAAAAAAAGAAAAAAAATCCAAGAATTAGAAGTTAACAATTATACATATCTTGGTCAGATTATTAACACAGATAGAAACATAAGGGATGCAAATATTTATTTCTTTATAATTTTTGTAGAAATAATAATACTAAAAGGAAATACACCTATGGATTTGAAATGGAGCATTTTAATAGCTGCATTTTACCAATTCTTATTTATGGATCTGAAACAGTGCAGTATGGACAGATGTATGTTAGGAATGCAAAATGGAATCACAAACAAAATACATTGGTGAGACAACAAACAGATATCACTAACAACATTGAAAGAATTAATAAAGTGAAATGGAGCTGGGCAGATATATATTACTAGAAGTGACAATAATAGACATACAATTGCTAGATTAGTGAATTTGAATATGTTATATATATATATATAAAGAAATTTAGTCCAGGCCCATGTAGTTTCTTTAGTTAAAGAGCTGAATTTGGAGACATGTAGGTATTTGAAGATTTAGATCTTTTTCTTAATATTTAAAAATTAGATAATGCTTGGATTGAGTTAGTATTTTGAATCTAATGTCCTAGCTCCTCGCTGATGAGAGCCATTGCTCAAAACCAGGCTTCAGGTATTTTCTCTTGTAGCATTTATCATAAAAAATAAAAATGAATAAGCTTGTTTAGAGCTATTAGCAGGCTCTTTATATATTACAAATTGGTAATGCAAGCTATATAGGTCATGTGACATGTGACTAATTTTTACTGATATATATATATATATATATTAATGAATTGTCCTATTTTATTAAATAATGCTACATTTCATTATAAAAAAAACTACTTTAAATTATATTAAATGAAATACAGTAATATAACAATAATAAATTAATCATAAAATAATCAAACACCAAACTGGCAGATTGAGCATAATAATATTATTTAGTTGATTAGCATATTCTTTTATTCTCACCATTTTTATGCCATCTAGGGTGAATTTTAATAATTAACAGATGCCAAATGCAGATGGTAGTGCTTTATAAATCCTTATCCATTGCCAGCCTATCCAAATGACCTAAACTAGTTTCTACCTTACAGCTTTCACCAGTAAGAAGCCTTTTGGATTTTTTTATCCAGGACACTTGGATCATCTAATGACCTCTCTTCCAGCAGCTATTTTTTACTTTTTGTTCTATTTATTGATTACTAAAGCTTATATCAAGTTATACTAATGAAAAGTGTAAGCAAAAGTATAGCAATGGCATGTTGACCACATGATATCATTTAACTGACCAAACTGAGATTTATTTTTATTTTACTCTGTCGTGAAGCAATTCAGGAATCTTAAACACCCAAAGTCACCACTAGTAATACTGTGCTAATCAGATAACCTTGAATTATATTAATTAAAACAAATAACTAGTTGCTCCATGTCACATGTGAGTATCAAAATGACCAATTCTAGAATCCTTAAATCTTGAGTCCACTGCTTAAGTGAATCCATTACAACTAAAAACTGAATCCCAGGAGACATAGAACAAGATCTCGTGAGATCGATGGATAAAATAGTGAAGTTTGCTAGCATGATGTGGAGAAAAGAGGCTAGAAATAGGAGAAATTTGATTAAACTTGAGAGACATTCATGATATAGTGAGCCATAATGATTGAAAATGATGATTACAACTAAACTAACTATCCTGGGTTTTCTCTGTATACATTCATATATTTATGTGGCATTCAAACACCCAAATTTGAGATGAGCTAAGAACTGATTCTGAAATCAATTCTTGAGCTCACCATTTTGTCACTACTTTACATTTCCCAGAATAATTTATTTGGATTTACTTCTATAAAATAGTATCTTCCAAATTTTATATGCATATATCTATATCTCTTTCTATATTTAATATCTGAATACTAGTCTGAATACTATTACTGAAAAACATCTATCACTCAAACAAAATTTTAGTGTTATATTCTTTTTTTGTCTTATGTCTTCTTTATGCATTAACAAAATTATAAAACAATTGGATAAAACCACCTTTCTTTTATCACTATTCCAATGCTTATTTGAAATTAATAGAAAAATATTCAAATCACCCTTCCAATCATTATAAAATTCTAGCAACGCCCTCTATGATCAAATATAAAGTTGATGAATATTAAACAACCAACTCAAAAGTGTTGAAGTTCAGACTTCACAATGGAATTTTGTAACAATTGGGAGAGTGATTTAAATATATATAATAATTCATCTAATTAATATAAACAATACAAAAGCAACATTATGGCCAAGTTATATAAATTGAATCCTTTTCAAATCCTGTTATATACATTTCTCCTTTCTATATATTCATGTATAAGATTTGAAATACAGGCATTCTTATACCTAGAACTTAATTGTAAATATAGGGGATTTGAACTCAGACTTTCAGCTTTGAAGAAGACTGCCTGGATGGTAGAAACAATTAGATTGATTGAGCAAAGAATAAAATAAGCCACAGTTGTAGTGATAAAAGAATGGTGAGTTTTATTCATTGTCCAAATTTTAAAGGTGATGTTTAACCTTTTACAATAATTAAAGTAGTTGGCATTCATTTACATTTAACACTAAAAAAAAAATCAAAACTTTCTATAAGCCGTAATTGTAGTGAGGCACCTAGGAGTGGGAGGGGAAGGGGTGTTGTATTTTAATAAAAGATTTTTTTTTAATCTAAAAAATTCACAAATCTGGAAACAGGATAAACCAGAAATTTTAATATTTTATCTGTGCACAAGCGATCTTATCTGTAAGAATGGTCAACTAGAAAGTAAAAAAACTCCTGATTAATAAAAATGATCAATATATATATATAGTCTCATGAATAATTGATCATTAGAAATCAACCTTATAATAACTAATTGCATATATATAATTGCTATTACACATATATCTATTAGTCTCCCTGTATCATTATTGAGTTACTGGTTAACACCAGTATTTAAAATATAAAAACTTTTCTTTTAAAAAAGAAGCTTATTATTTACTCTTTTTTTTTTCGTCCTTTGTGATTAATAATTTTTTTCATTCGCCGAAAATAATTGCATTCATAATACGCATTCAGTCGTAAATAGTAAATTATAAATTAATTAACATAAAAGCTCAATCAATAATTAATAAATGTTATAATATGTCATAAAAATTGGCTTTTCAACATTATTTTAAAAACATATAATTTAATGAAATAAGTAAAACAATAAGAGCAGAAATAATCAAACAGCTAACTTATTTCATATATTTAACTAAGAAAAGGTGTTCTTCATAAGAATAATATTTCTATAGTATATTTTTCACTACACCACTCTCACTCAAAATAGCGACTGGTTTCTATCTGCTTTTAACACCTTGTGAAGAGGTGTAATAATAAACATGTGACCAAAGGCGTGAAAAAAACCATGTGATCCCCAAGATAGACATTTCGTGTTGAATCAGCATTCATCATCTTTTACACGTCTTTATCATTGTTCAGCTAATTAATATAATTGAATGATGTGTCAAACTTAGCGTCCACAACTTTGACACAAACCACTTAATGGAATAATCTCTAGTCCAGGGGTCCCCAACCCTATGCCCGCGGGCGCCATGGCGCCCGGAGACCATTTTATGTGTGCCCACCGCTATCCGAACACGATAAAAAATTATTTATCTGGCACAAGTAAATTTAATTTTTAAAATTTCTTATAAACTATTCTATTATATTGTAATCAAATTGTAGGGCATACTATACTTTTACATCGTAAAATATAAACGTTAATTATGTTAACATTTTATTTTTGAAATAAATAATTTTTTTGTACATTATGTGTATTATTAACAATATTCAACTATAAATTTACATTGAAAAAATAAATGCTGCCCGCCGCCTGGCCGGTATTATAGAATGTGCTCTTAAGTGCAAAAAGGTTGGGGACCGCTGCTCTAGTCTAACGAATGACTAATAAAAATTATTAGTGTGCATATGTTTTTACAATAGCAGCCTTCGTCTTCTCTCTCTCCCCACTCCCCCATTCCTGAAAAAACTTGCTAATGTAAAAAAAGCTAAAATGTTAATAATAATATATAAGAAATTCGAACTCAGACTTTCACACGACCCTTAACTCTCCTTGCCATCTCATATTGCTGACACACCTGATCACACACATGTTGAAAAGATAAACAATCACCAATAACGTATTTCATGCTGAACCAGCAATCATCAGTTGGTCCAGATTATTATCTCCATATATATACAATCAGTGCTCAGCTTCATATTACGATAGCTAATCTTCATACTTTAATAGACAGGCTTCAAACTAATCCAACCCACAACTCTTCAGCCATCCATTTCATTGAAAATCTGATGATGGAATGTTCAAAGCCCACATTAGTCCCAAGGTTGTTATCCTACCCATGTTGACATTAGTCATTCTGACCCCTCATGTATCAGAGAATAATCCATTTACATATATATGCAAGGGATGAGCTGATTGTATATGTGTGTAGAGATAGTAAACGGAACCAACTGATGATTGCTGGTTTAGCATGAAATATGTATATTGGTGATTATTTATATTTTCATCATGTATGTGATCAGGTGTGTCAGCAATATGAGATGGCATGGAGAGTTGAGGGTCATGTGAAAGTCTGAATTCGAATCCCTTATATATTACATTATATGTGCAGGTGCATATAAGCCTGTACAGTATATTAAATTAAATAATAATAATAATAATAATAATAATAATAATAATAATAATAATAATAATAATAATAATAATAATAATAATAATAGTAATAATAAATATGACTTCTACCATAGCATAAATTGTAAATAAAAAAGATTTGCTGAAAAGTATCAAATGATAATCTATTCAATCTTGTAAATCCCCACACTTTATATATATATAATGAGTTCATAAAAAAAAAAAAACGCAAATTCAATCCATTTTGATATCATATATTTGCATTCCTAAATATCTATAAAATAATCATGTAATAAAAACAACAAAGCCAATGAGAAGATGGAATTAGTAAATCATCATTCCATAAAGGAATTCACACTTGATAATTAAAACATAACCTTGTGGGTAAAGTGTGACGGATACGATGCTAACAAATTTGCACGTTTCAAAGTCACCACTATTTAAACGGGTACCAAATTAAGTTTTAAAAAATCAAACAATGAACATAAAACTGTTTTAAATACATCATATTTTACCATTTACACCTTTCTTAAGCACTTTATCAATACTTTTATTGTCCAGAGCTCTGATGATGACTGCAGGACAGTCGAAACTGTTAGTTTAATATAAATAAAGAATAATGATAAAGTGTTTAAGAAAGATATAAATGGTATATGTTAAAGTAGAAGTCAATACATAGGAAAAGGAAAAAGAAGTAAAAAAATTAAATACATCATCTGCAAATTTCTGTTTAAACCAAAAAATACTGTTTAAAAAATAATATCAGTTTCCAGCTTCACTTTAAATTTTTTAAGCAAAAAAGTAGAGATTACTATAATTATTTCATATGATTTATCATTTTTATAAATAAACAACATATTTAGGAATCAGTTTTATTTATTAATTTAAAGTTTAAACAGTGATAATGAATATCATTAAATTACTTAATTTGCATATATATTCATTAGCTTTATTTTCAGAGTTAATTATTTTTTCATACAAAAATTACACATCGTTTAGGATTACAATAATAAAACATACAATAATTAATTTAGATTATCTAAATAATGGTAAGGTGTTTACAAGAAAATGAAATTGAGGATAATTTCTACTTATCCAGAATATAATTGTATGTGTGCATGTTAATTATAAAGAACTTCACCTTTAATAGTTGGGTATGTTTTAGCTTTCACACTCTGAAATGAAGCAAGTAAAATCTGCTTATTATAAATAAGATTCGAGCTCATTGATATGTAGTTAATGATACTGAGATGTGGCACAGCAAATAATGGGAATTCCTTTGAAATCTGATTTAGAAGCTTTATAATGAAGAATGGGAAAAAAATAAAATTAATTATCTTCACAACAGTGTCCATTACAGAATTCAAGCATTGTGATGAGATTTTCGCTACTAAACTTTCCTGATGTATGTCCAAGATGATTTTCAAGAAGTTTACCAAATCCCATTTCTTTTCTGACCATTGCATGGGCAACAGTAACAGAAAATATTTTATTTATTTTAATTTTCTGATTTTCAAAATCATTTTAAAATGTGGTGATAATATCTTGTCCCTTAGTTTTCTCAGCAAGAGGAATCAGACAACATAATTCTTCATAAATATGATATTTTCGACAAAATTGAGCAACTATTGCTAGGTGCCCCACATCATTTCCATCAGAGCTTTCATCAACTGTGACAGGAATACGGAGACTTCCTGTAATCTAGTCTTCTGTTTTGTCATTACATTGCCATCCATATCAGTTATTTGTCTCTCAATTGTTCTCACAGAAACCATTACTTCTTGAATTCAAGACAGTATTATCTGCTTCTTTAATAAATTCGCCATCTGTGAAAGGTTTGTTTTTGGAAGCTATGCATTGAGAAATTGTATAATTACATCAGATGGCTTTATTTTTAGTTTCCATTATTTGATTTTTTAAAAAAGTAGTTTGTTTTTTAAAGCCAGAAACAGCTCTTTTAACAGCTTCAACTTTCTCATCAGTGTTCTTAAATGTGGACTGATGTTTAATTTCATAATGACTCTGTACATTTAATGTAGACAGATGCACTTTCATAACATAGTGCACAAACAGCACAATCCTTTTGTTGTACAAATCCATATTCATCAGTCCAAATGTCTTGAGAATAACGAACATCAACTTCTTGGTCTTTTATGCCTCATTTTAGGGTGGTAATATTATTTAATAATAACAAACTGTTTTCACATACCATGGTCTGCACCGAACATACAATCATATTCGCATGCACAAAATTTAGATAAGTGCGCAAAGCGCAAGCGCATGCGCCACAATGAAAATATAGGCAGAGTTCATTCAAACTAGAAAGATCAACAGCGGGGTGTGTTTTTAATCAATGCATGTTATTCAGATCAGCTGATAGCGAATTCATTTGTGCATAATTGCTTTGTCTTTGTTTGCTTTTTTCTATTCTACCTACATTTAAAAAACAGTTCAGTTCTCATTAGAACTACTTCAAATTTTTTTTTTTTTTCATGTGTCGTAACATCGGCCGGGAAGCTGTGCTGATCTCTCGACCACCAACGCCTGACAACTACTTCAATTTGCTGTTACTTTTATTAGATAAATACTGTATTATTTATAATTGGAAATCTTGACAAATTTGATTGCTATGAACTGAGGTTAAGTTTTAATAATGCTCTTGCATTTAAATTAAAATTTTAACTAGTGTGTTTATTTACAGTTTTAATATACTACGGAACCTCAACGGAGATGTTCGCATATTATTTCTACTTTTGGTTAAATGAGCGTTATATACGTTATATACGCAAAACGTAACTGATGTCAATGCTTGGGCTGTAATTTCAATATAGTTTTATAATTTTCAACATACGTGTGATCAAGTGGGTCAGCAGTATGAGATAGCGTGGATAGCTGAGGGTCGTGTGAAAGTCTGAGGTCAAACCCCTATAAATTACATATTGGAGTGCAGGTATAAAAAAGCTTGTACTGTAGGGGAAAAAATCATATATTAATGATTAATTTTTAATTTATTTTAATTCAATCAGCATGCCACTGATAATCGTTTTACGTGCCATGACTGGCATGCGTACCTTGGGTTGCCGACCCCTGATATACCTATTTCAGATACAATACAAATCAATCTAACAATAACAAAAAATCGATTCGCGCACTTAAATTATTCAGTTAAATGAAATTATTTCTATAGTAAAAAAAAAAATCCTTATACGAATTGAGGTTATAGTTGTAAATAAAAAAAATCATTTTAATAAATAACTTAAATTCGTCCATTTACGTGTGAGTGCACACATATCCACTTAATTTAGCTTATTAGCATGCAGATCTAAAGTTGAGTGTTAATCTATTACATATATATATTAAATTCATCATACACATAATACTGGAGTAAAATGACAGATATCATCATTGTCAATCATATTATACCTTTTGGGCACATGACTTCTGAGTTTGTAAAGAGAGAAACCATTACCTGTTGCATTATCCAATTATATCATATCACTTAACTGCGGATTTTTATTTACTTAAGCTGTAAAACTGTTTTTTACTTCCTTTTGTGGGAGCTATTGTTTATTTCTCATAAAAATATATATTGGAAAATTTTAAAAGGGTGATTAATTACTTCTATCGTTTATTTCTCTAGAAAATAGCGAGATTATTTCGAAATAAACATGTATGTTTCAATAAAAATTAATGACATAAATTATAATTTTTAAAAACAGTTATGATACCCCTATTTTATTATGAAAATAAAAATTATAAATTCATTACTTTTAAGCAGTAGTAAAAATAAAGCTATTATAATTAGTACAAACACGAGCGTGCGCACAAACACGCCCTCTCTTTAATGAGTAAACAGTGCGTGCCAAATCGAAGTGTAATTCATTAATCATTCTGATACTGTTTCTAACTTTGGCTTGTGTACATGACATCACATGATCTGGTACACTGATAACTCAAGTACAATAGATAGACCTAGATTAGTAGAGAGAGAGAGAGAGAGAAAGTGCTTCTATTTATGCTGTGATAAACTGAAAAAGGTCAAATGATATTACATTGGCATCAGAATATGCAAATACATTTTTGAGTTGTTTTTTTTTCCATATGTCAAGGCTTTGACTGGGAAGCGAACTTGGGCCTGAAATACATTTTGAGTTGCATGAATCTAAAAATGTTTACACTCAATGATTTATGTTACTCTACAGGACAATTTAGCATAACAGTAATCTAAGAATTTTTGCACTCCATGATCTAAATTACTCTACAGGATAGCTTAGCATAATAATAGTATGGTGCATTAAAAATCTAATAACTTCTGGATTGAAGATAAATATTTTTTTGGTGTGCAAACATCGCTTAATCTCCTAACGACTAATCACATCCCTCTATTCTAGTTAACTTATAAGTTAGATTGGTATATTCTTTTACAGATTTGTCAGAATGTTCTGGGAAACATTAATACTTTGCTCCATTTGCGGATTTTATTTTGGGATAAATCCTAACCTTTCGTTGAATTAATTTATTTTATAATCAGAAAATGTATATCATTTTTCTTTTCATTATCACCATTTTCAACTACTATGTATCCCTTACAGGATAAAAGTTTCTCCAAATTTAATTCAGTTTCTTTAACTCATGGCCCTCTATTCCCTAGAACACCAGAAAATTTTTTTTATTTCATTCATCCATCTGACATGAGGTCTACCACTAGGTCTTTTACAATCAATCTAATTTAAAACTTCTACTATCCATATACTATTATTTCTGGTAGCAATAAGTCTTACAATGATATCAGTTGATTCTCTCAGCCATGTATTTCATTTCAATCTCTTATTATAATTTTTAACATACATCTCTCCCTACTTTTTGGATTGGTCTGAAGTCTCTGAATCACTCTTTTGTTAAGTATCCAAGTCTCAGATCCACAAGTAAGACCTGGTAAAGCACACCTATTAAAAACTTTGCTTTTCTACCTCACTGGCATACTTCCTTTTAATATTAAGATATTTTTACCAAAAGCATTTAACCCAAGTTTAATTCTATGATTAATTTCATTCTCTATATTTCCATCTATATTAATAATTTGACCAACATGTTCATAATTGATTATCAATTACTTGAGACTTCTTATGACTTATCTTCAAATGTATTTTCTTACTTTCAAAGAGGCTAAATCTCCATACAGTAGCACTCAGTGCAAGCCAGAGTAATCAATGGATGCAGGAAGGATAGTGCATAAAATCCCTATCTAGTGCCTATTCATCCAATATCCCCAGACTAGGTTCTAGCTTGTGGCTTTCATCAGTAAGGACTCTTGCGATATTGGATGAATAGGCACTAGATAAAAAATTTTATGCACAATCCTTCTTGCATACATTGATTACTCTGGCTTGCACTGAGTGGTGTCACTGTATGGAGAGTTTTGCCTCTGTGTAAACAACTTGTGTAAGCATAAAGAATGGTGATCACTTGATTTCCTGAAGCTATGAAGCATTATTTACAACAACAACCACATCATCTGCAAAACCTAGATGGCCTAAATAAATCTGCAGTTACTTGTATTATCTTAACTTACCATTTGAATCCACAAAATACTTCTGCCAAAAGTCTTGCAGATATGAAATCAACTTGTTGTACACACTTCTCAATGTTAATCTTCTTAATATCACTATGTAATCTAATAGTTGTTATTGCATTTTGTTAAATATTCTTCAGAATGTGGCAATATCCCAGATCTATATATTGATGATCAAGAGTTTAATCACTGTCAAAATGCTACAAATCCAGAACATAACAACAACCCATATTTATTAATTTTTTTTAGAACTTCTCTCAATACTTGGATGGGATTCATTATGCTAAAATGATTTTTAAATGCGGCTTGTTCTTTCAATATAATTATCTCGGCAAAGATTTTATATAGAAGTAATAAAAGATTATTAGGTTTGTCATTTCTAATATCTTCTTTATCACATTTCTTAAATGGTAATAGTTCCATTTTAAAATATTTGGGTAATGGTTAAGTGAAGATTGAAGTGAAGATTTTATGCTCAAACCTTCTGGCATCCATTGATCACTCTAGCTTGCTGTGTGTGGCAATACGTATAGTGAGTTTTGCCTGTTTTAACAACAGTTATAAACAAGCACAAGAAATGGTGATCATGTGATGTTTATTGGTTTAAAATAAAGTATGTTGCTATGTAACACATGTTAATTTAGATATGATACTTCAGGCAGTTTAGAAAGATAACCAGTCACTTTTTTACTACATACTCTGAATAAGACTTTAAATAGCTCATTCAAAAGTGAAAGTCTCCTTATTAGCCTATCATAGAACACTTATGGAGAAGGAAATATTTATCATAATTAGAGAGTTTAAGTAGTTTTCCAGTCTCATTCTTACTTTCTATATAAAAAATAGTTGGTTACTAATTTCCTGATCAATATTGAATATGTGACTCGAATGACTATTTGAAGAAAAAAATCTTCAACCCTAAGTCCCCGATTTAAACCTAATTTGTAGGCAAAGCAGAGTGATGAAGTTACACCTAATGCATAATTAAAACTTTTTTATAGACAAATAAAAAAATATTCGATATAATTCATTTGGAGAGAGATAATATTACGTTGGAAACAGTTGGGTTAATTTTTTTAAAAAGACGGCATAAAATCTTTAAACAAATAATATAGTTTTCCTTCAAAGAGAACACGATGATATGAAAACGAATGATATTAATTGTTCAATTTAATAAAATTGTTTTTTTAAAAAAAACTACACTACCCTAGGGAATTCCATGTTTTGTTTGATTTTTTAAAAAATAAAATTAAATTCTATTATACCCAAGTAGAATAAATAGTGCAAAAAAGATCCAACCTTATAAGGTAAAATATTGTTCCTATTAAATTCTTACATAGGTATACAAGTTAATGTGTTAAAATATCAGTTCTTAAGACAACTCTAGTAAAATGAATGGTGACAATTCCTAGCTGAATTCAAGTAATGAGAATTTTATCATAAATAATATTTTATCATCAATCCCAAACGGAATTTAATCACATTACAAGTAATTTACTTTGAAATTCAGTAAAACTAATTAAAACAATTCCACTTTCAAAGCGAAAGCAAAACAAAATATAGTTTGTTTTAAATTAAATTTAGCTACACAAAATAAAAACACTTTAAAATGTTTATACATAAATAAATAAAATTTCATTATTTTTTTTTTACTTATATACAATACATCTGAAAAAAAAATTTTCATTGAAAATTTTAATTTCGATTAAATATCTCGATACATAATTACACAGATATAAGAAATTACAATAAATCTATCACATCTCACCCTGCCTTAAATAATAGACCAGTCTAGATTCCACCTTACCTTGATTAATACATTGTACAGGCTTAAACCTTCATTTATATATGTAATATATGCGGGATTCGAACTCAGACTTTCACACGATCCACTACTCTCAGTGCCATCTCATATTGCTTACTCACCTGATCACACACATGTTGAAATGATAAATAATCACCAATATATGTATTTCATGCTAAACCAGCAATCATCACTTGGTCTAGATTACTATCCTCACATATATATAATCAGTGCTCAGCTTTATATTAAGATAGCCAATCTTCATACTTTAAGGGACAGGCTTCAAACTATTCCAACTCACAACTCTTCAGCCTTCCATTTCATTGAAAATCTGATGACGGAATGTTCAAAGCCCTTGTTAGTGCCAAGGTTGTCATCCTACCCATGTTGACATATTAGTCATTCTGACCCCTCATGTACAGGAGACTAATCCATTTATACATACATATGCAAGGGATAGGCAGACCTTTTACACACTATTTATATAAATTAATACATTGTACAGGTTTAAACCTGCATTTATATATGTAATATATGCAGGATTCGAACTCAGACTTTCACACGACCCACTACTCTCAGTGCTATCTCATATTGCTGACCCACCTGATCACAGACATGTT
This sequence comes from Epiperipatus broadwayi, assembly GCA_028023455.1. Lineage (NCBI taxonomy): Eukaryota > Metazoa > Onychophora > Udeonychophora > Euonychophora > Peripatidae > Epiperipatus > Epiperipatus broadwayi. The sequence goes on along the minus strand of JAQFVV010000054.1, from coordinate 4,341,466 downwards.
GAAAAGATAAATAATCACCAATATACATATTTCATGCTAAACCAGCAATCATCATTTGGTCTACATTACTATCCTCACACATATAAATAATCAGTGCTCAGCTTTATATTAAGATAGCCAATCTTCATACTTTAATGGACAGACTTCAAACTATTCCAACTCACAACTCTTCAGCCTTCCATTTCATTGAAAATCTGATGATGGAATGTTCAAAGCTCTTCTTAGTGCCACCTTGATCGAATTAAGCATTCATCACCACGAACCTATGTGTATACAGATAGATAATGTGTTTATTGTTTACATTATTTCCATCATCTAAGATGGGCATCGAATGAATTTATTTAAATATTCCAAATACATTCAACTATTAGTAATAGCACCTCAACAGTTAGTATATGCATAACGTTTCAAGTATTATCCTCCCCTCTTCTTCAGATATTGCAGGCCTGACCAGTCACAATACTAGCATAGGAATTGAACCTGGCCCTTAGACTCAAGAAACTAAGGGTCCAGGTTTGATTCCATGTTAGTACCATCACTGGTCAGGCCAGCAACACCTGAAGAGGGGAGAATAATACCACTCAAAAGGTTGTGCATATATTAATCTGTTTGATGTGCTATGACTAACGGTTGAAGGTACTTGGAATATTTAAATAAAGTTAAATTTTTCTAAAGACATTCAATACTCATATTAGATTATGGAAACAGTCCAAACAATAAATACAACTAAAACATCATCATCATAAACCTTCAGGAAAACACTAAGATAGATCATGTATATCCAATAGCAAGAATGGGCCAATAAGTGATGATGCTCACTGGCCTTCCAGTGCTTCCATTATGGATGGGAATCTGGCAATAAATAGCCAATCCATCTGGAGATAAGGAGAGAGAACTCGTCACAAAGTGGAAAGGCAGAATACACATTCTTCCATAGACATCAACTGTCAAGGTAAATGTGTAATGCAGTGAGGCAAGTGCACATTCCAAGATGCCACAACCTATGCATTTACAAGGCAAAGTGTTAGAGTACAGCCAGAAGTGTCGTCTTACCTACTCACAAGGCAGGCTGACAAGGTACAATTGGAAATGGTAGAGAAAATTACACGGTCACTTGGAGTCCCATCTTGCTATAGTTGTATGGCAATTAGAAGCCAAACCGTTCCAATGGTAGCAGGTGGTGGTATAATCGCTACATATAGCGTAAATATGAAAGTGTATATCTCTATCATGTTGTATTAATATATATATATATGATAAATGTATTTTCAAGCTTCACCATATAAAAATAACAACTTACAAGAAATAGAAATCATTAAAATTTAAGTTATAATTTTAATGAGGTCAAGATTTCATTGTTTTGAAAACGTTCGTCAGAAGTTTTAAAAAATGTTTATGATGTGATTGTGCCAAGAAATAAATAATTCTAAAATTAAGATAGGTTAATTAAAATAGTGATGAACAATATACTACCAATAATAAACAACTTCTATTGATTTTAGTCATAATATTTTCCTGTCGACTTGTCTACAGACAGAAAACAACTTGTAGAATACCCAAAAATACTGCAAGCATAATGCAGATATTCCAAAAGGGGGCATTAAAATATGCCTCTCAAACAATTCTGCAAACATTCCTGTTGTTTTTTTAAGATGATATTACAATTGTGACAAAAGAGATTCCTAAAAAACATTTTGACAGATTAGTCTCATCATTGACCTACTTTCTACCATATTTCCTAATGTCCCCTTTATCATTGTTCTTATTTATGTAATGAGTATTGTATCAGTTTAACTTATAAGTATTACTACACAGTCACAGACAATTCTCACACTTAAACAATATTATTATTATTAACTAGTAACCATTCTTGGACTTACAAATTCTTATGCAGTGCCACGAACATTTACATAATTTCTTTAAACATGTGCTTATATAGCATACTGGTATAAAATGAATGCAATTTTTTTTATCACATGACTCTACAAATTTGGGCTAGTTCAAGATTTATACCACAAACTAATGAATGTTGTTATTTAATTTACTTAACGGCTCATCATATCTGCAACCAAAATCTGTAATGGCATAAATGAACAAAAAGTATTATCTACTATTAATTAAGTAAACTAAATCTGTAACTGTATAAATAAGACTAATTTAGTAAATAGGTTGCTACATTAGGGCACCAAAATCTGTATTGATACAAGTAGGCTTAATTACCATAAAATAAATAAATACCTTAACTTGTTTCAAAATTAAATATAAATTATTTTCAAAATATAACAACGTGAAATGTAAAAATGATAGTCAAAGAATATAAATTATAAAACGCAAAATAAATTGATTGCTGGTTTATTTAATTCAAACAACCAATAAATGTTTTATGAGACATTAGTTTAACTTATATAATTAATAAAATGTAAATAAAAAAGTTGATAAAATAAGATCATAAATTATTAAGATATATAGATGTTTGTTTATCCTTAATTAACTAAATAACTTAATGTATTTATTGTAAAATGTAATTATATAGAGATTCTTAAGTCCTCCACAAAAGTATGCTGTGATAGCAATATTATATTTGATATTTTAGGCAGTGCGATGGCGCTGCAATCGTTACTTTTCTATGTTGTTTTAAAGCATCATATATATTAAATTAATGTGTGCAATGGGCTGCAGCAATTTTTTCTATGAAGCTTTCATTTTTAATGTATTAATTTTAAAAAAATTCCAAAAGCTGTCAGAAATATAAGGACCTTTATGAATTTTTGTGTATGGTTAACAGTGCATTCTATTGTTCTTACAAAGCTGTGAAGGTGGTGGCAATTTGTGATTGGCTGATGCTTTAAATTGTTTTACTTTGCAGCTAAATGCCACAAAAACATGATTTTCAGTAATTGTTAATGATTATGACACAATATTTTTGTATAAAACTTATTATTAAACCAAAAACTACATTACTAGGAGGGGACTGTCTTTAAAAACATTTTATTTTTAAAAAGACCACTCTTAGAAAGTATAGAAAGTACATTATGTGAACTGGAAATTATGGAGTAAAAGAAAATTGCTTTTGTGAAAACTGTAAGTAAAATATTTTAATGACAATTAATAATTTGTTAACTATAAGAATTTTTTTTCTTTGATGATAATTAATTCTAAATATATCATTGTTAATAACATAAAATTCTAATATGTAATATTTCATTCTTCAAACCTTTTGAATAGGTATGGTGAAGCCAATAATGATGTGTTCTTTTGCTATCCATAAGATTTTCAGTTAGATACTTATTTTCACAATTTTAAAATAATGATTTTAAACATTTTTAATGTTAATTACTAAAAGGCTTAAATATTTGTAATCTAACATATAAACTAATTATATAATATACATAAAAAAGATTAAATTGCACAAAAAAAATCAAAAACTGGGTCATATTAAAAATAACAATTGTTAGAATCTATTTGAAAATTTTCTGGGTGGGATTGACACTGAAGTAGTTAATCAATAAAATGATAATTTATTTACAAAAAACATAATATATAAAAAAATAATAACAATATATCGATTAATGGATATATAAATTTAATTTAATAGTGTTTGTATTATTAAAATTCTTAACTTGTATAACAGTGAATGATACAAAGGACAATAGACTATTTAACCAAAAAAAAAAAAAAAAAATAGTTATCTATATCCTTACTAATAAATAAATATTAAATATATATATATATATTGACCAAGGCTATTTAAGTTTGTTTTCCCATCATAAAAAAAGAGTGATCAATTTAAATATCATCATTTTATATATATACATAAATTATTTCTTTTAAATATGATCGTTTATATTATACTTTAATTATATTATTCTTCAAACCTAAATTAAATACTGAAACAAGCAAAAATATATTTCTAAAATATGATATAAAATTAATGTTAAATTTTGATAAAATATTTAAGATTTTATTTTAAATTTATCTAGTTTTCTACTTGGTTAATTTTATTTATATATTACATATGAACACACATATTTGAACTAAACACTTATATAATAAGTAAGATATATGACAATAAACACTACATGATCAACTTTTCTTATGCTTGCTTATAACTGTTATTAAAACAAGCAAAATTCACTATACGCTTGGATTAAAAATATTAAGGTGTTTTCAGTTTAAGACTCATAGTTTTGTGTTAAATGAGATAAAAAGTGGCTTCTAGAGGGTTGCATTAGATCCTAAGATCTAGGTGCAGTGCTCTCAGATTCAAGGCTCCTTACTGACGAAGGGCACAAGCCAGACACTAGTCTGGGAATATTGGATGAGTAGGCACTCGATGGGGATTTTATGCACAAGCTTTCTGGCATCCATTGATTACTCTAGCTTGTTGTGTGTGGCAATATGTATAGTGAGTTTTGCCTGTTTTAATAAAATATGTGACCTGAATTATTTCCGAAGATAGTTGCACCTCATTTAAATGAATTGTTTATATCAACACATTTTATAATATATACAATAATAACAGAAATATTATATTGTTTATAGTTCAAATTCACTCACTAAAAATACTGAACAAAAAAGAGAATCAAATTTTAAAGAACAATGAATTTGCAATTTTCCTTAAAATCGTACTTTAAATTGAAATATATGAGTACTTTTGTATATCTTATTTATTTAACATAAAATATACCATTTAATTATAAAATAATAATACTTATTTACTAAGTTCACAGATCATATGTACTTAATAAAAAAGGATTTCCACCTTTAATACATGTGCTGTCCTGATCTTTTGACAACATAAGAGCAGCTATCTTATCTTTAAATTTACATTCTAATTATATAAGCCAATCTGAAGTGTCTTAGTTTCATTAATGTTAATATATGAAAAAAAAATAATGGATGTAAAAGTGAATAGAGAAACATTTTCATACTCTCAAACTAAGATGCTTCAGATTGGCTTATATAATTAAAATATAAGTTTAAAGATGGCCGCTCTTATATTTTCAAAAGTCTCTATCTTGTGTTTGAGTTTGAGAGTATTCTCAGTACTCAACATGACCTCGATGAGCTATTATAAGATCAGTACAGTGCATATATTAAAGGTGGAAATCCTTTCTCTTTAATACAAATACTTTTAAAATATATACGATCTAAAATTATTTAAGTGACTCTTAACAAGAACGCATATACAATTGTGCACACACATGATACAATAATTTCTATGTTTATGTTTTGATAGCTTAATGATTGCAGTAGCATAAGACATAAATAAATAAAATATTAATAAAATGAATCTATTGGCATGTATTTTAATTTATACAATCTTTCTATAACAGAATAGTAACTTAATGGCAACAGACAATCTATGATATTGCTTATTAAAAAATATTAATAAACATCATTAGTTTATATGCTACTATATTCTTAATAACCCTATATCAATAATATACATCACTTGATTGTTTCAAAACAACTGACAATAGCTAAGTCAATAATTATTTTTTTTAGGAATACAATAATTCAACTTTTTAAACCTAACCACAGATAGTACGATACATCAAAAATTTTAATGATTTCCTAAACTACATTTTGACTGAACTAATCTTATCACTTGGCCCATGTCATCTGACATATGCTAGCCCATTATTTTTTTGATTTAATAAATATGATATTGATTCAACTTACATGCATTACTTTAATAAAATGCTATTAATGCATAGCAAGTAGTAAAAATGTGAACAGGTTGATATTAAAAAGAACATAATATAATCAAGAATGGCATGGTAGCCAGATGATCTACAATCTGGGATTCAAACCCAAAAGCTCTTAATTTGTGATGTCACCAACCGGATTTGTTAGAAAATATAGATACTTGGTGATAACAAAATGGAAATAATTTGAAAAAATATTGTCTATAGAAATATTGTAATTGGTAATCACTGTTTATAAATGTAGAGTTATTGGACACAGTTCTCTTGATTTTGTTTTGTGATACTATTTGTCAAGGGTATGTCTGTGTTAAATTTTGTAATTGTATTTTAATATACTTCATTCGAATGCATTTCTTTCAAATTTTGTACATATGTTAGGTATCAATGACAAGACAGTAACAAACAGAAATATTTCAGGGTTGTCCAGTCTAACAATGTTGGCGAGGCTAAATTTCAAAATGTTTGATATCAGTTCAGTTTCAATAATGCGCACTAGATGGCAGTATATTTTTTAAAAATAAGCTAAAATTGAAAATTTACTAAAAAGCATTTACATTTAATTAAAATATATATTTATTAAAAAAACAAATGAAGGATGAAATCTTCATTTCTCTTCATTATTTAACTAAAACTTGCATTTTTTAGAACATGCCTTCATAAACAACAATTTTTAAGACGCGTGAATTTTATTTCAAAACTAAAAAATATGGCAACATTGTTTACATTTTTAGTATTTACATTTTGAATATGTATAGTCACAAAAAGTCTATTGCAAAATATCCCATAATTAAAAAGTAAAAAATTATGTATGTATAAAATGTTTTATAAAAAATGCTTTAAATTAATTTGAAAAGTAATATATTTAAAAACCTTTTTTTTTCCTTGGACTGCAATTTGAGTTGTATATTTAATTTGAAATAAAAGTATGTAGGGGAATGGGGGAGGGGTTCAGAAATGAATTAATTCAGTCACTATTTTTAAATCTATTGATTGAATTAATTAATGTATGGATGCACCCACCCACACACACACTTTTATTTAAAGTTAAATATAGTAACGCAAAATGTAGTTTAAGAAAAAAATTATTTTATGGTTTTTAGTACATTACTTTTCAAAGCAAATAAAAAGAGTTTTTAAAAAATTCATTGATGTCCATCCTGTTAACATTTTACATGGTGCATTCCATCCACGGTTAGGCTTTCGATGTTTCTGACTTACACTCAACATCCTTTTCAAACCAAGTATCACATGACTTGATTTTACAATAGTAACCTATGCTTCATATAGTTAATTAAATTTAAAGTAAATAACCTTTGAAAATATCGTATCAATGATGATTAGGAATTGCAATATAGATTATTTTGATATATACATTATGTTAAACATGAAAAACATTGTGGAACAAAAAATTCTTAATAGTCTAATATATAATTTTCTCTGCAATAATTTAAAATTAAAACATATTTAAATTTATTATCTAACATATAGGCTATATATATATATACCTGTACAAACAACGTAATATATAGGGTATTTTGAGCTCAGACTCTCACACGACCCTCAACTCTCCACACTATCTCATACTAAAGATATGCTTGTCCACATTTATCTTTTAGACATATATGTGGTCAAGTGTATCAGTAGTATAGGGTGGAGAGTTGAGGGTTGTGTGAAAGTCTGAACTCAAAATATCCTTTAAATTTATATAATTTTTTTAAAGGGAAAGAAAAAAGTTTTATATGTTATATATCATTTGAAACCATGGCAACACCTATAAGAACTTACCCATTAAAAACGAAACTTAAGCTTATATAAAAATATTAAAATTTACCCGTTGAACTTTTTGAAATAAACACTTTCTCAAATTACAAGGGGAGCTGGAAATTTTAATTACAGTGAAAAAAATAGTTTAATTATAAAGTATTTAAAAATTAAGATGTATATTTTTGCTGTAATTATCTATTAATGAATATAGTGTTACATAAAACCTCAGATTTTAAATTAATCCGCCTTACCACGCAATTTAAATCTTTGTATATGATAATAAAAATAAGCATAAAAACTATACAATATAAATCAATTAGATGAAAAAATGATGAACATTTAAATAATAATAATCAATGGTTTTTCAAAAAATTTACTAAAAATTTGTTTGCTTCTATAAAGGAAATATATGTGTGTGTATGCATGTGTGCGTATGCATGACAAAAAAAATTTTAAGAATGGGACTAGTATATATGAGGCAGTAATATGGATTGATTAACACAAGTTATTAGGTTTAATTGGCATCACAAACTCACAATGGATTAGTGTAGGTAACATACAAAAAAAATACTGTTTAATACCCCCCTTTTTTGGACCGTGCACTCACTAGCATAAAGTTGCTAAATAAATGTTTCCAGAGTTTCAATATATAATCCTACAGTTAAAAGTGATAAAATTATATACTCCCTTGTTGATTAGATAACAAGTCTATAAACTGTATGTTAAAAGAGTGTTTTCTCTTTTTACTTTAGCGCCATCTATTATAAATCTGTATAACCAATGCTTATAATGTAGTGATTCAATTTCATTCCAATCCACAGTTCAGCAGCTTGTTATTTCCTTTACCAATGAGAATTTGTAATTTCAAAACTAGAATAGATGTAGTTGTATATTGGGAAGCCATCTTTAATTCGTTTTTTGCTATAAAGCTAATAGTGGAAATTTTTTAAAAAAACCCTAAGGTTTGGAATCTAAATCAAATTGCTTACATTAAATGGAACTAGAGTAGGAAATGAAAAAATGTACCTAGTCACTGCAGTACGCAGAAAAATTCAAGTGATATATTTTTGGTAAACTGGATATCTCATTTCTTTAATCTAATCATTTTTTATTTAATTGGCTCGCTAGTCATTTTCTAGATCTCTTGATTACATTTTTCATGTGTGTGTCTGGACATATGACATGATCATCAGAAATTGGAAAATTGTGATAATGATTACAGCAATAACAAAAAATAAAATAGGCCAATCAGAATAACTCCACATGGTGATAGAAAATAATTAAGACAATTGGGTCTAAATAGCCTCATTCAAATTATATATTTTTTATGAAGAGATAAAAAGCTATGATAAAAAAAAACATAATATAATGTTAAGAGAAATTTGCAAACACAGCAATCGCCATAAAGGCAATCGAACACAATGTGAGAGACATCTTAAGAAATTTTTAAAAAGTATATGTAGTAAAATCAAATCAGAATGTAGACTATTAGATTGACGCATGAATTATCAATAGAAAGCCAGTTTTAGATAGATAACTTTTAACAATTTTCAATTAGTTAATGTAAGCATTATTATTATTTCTTTATTTAAATATTTTGTAAACTCTGATGAAGACTGGCAGGTAGTCAAAACTGTATGAAACAAAAAAGTTGTAAAAACAATATGTTTGCATTGAGCAAATTGTAAAAGAAAGAAGTTATCAATTAATGTAAGTATCAATATCACATTATAACAGTATAATAAAGATTATGTAAAGTTAGTGTAGTAGGAAGCCCATGAATTCAACAAATGGATGTAGTAATCTTTAATGAGAAAATCAGCCTTTGGGATTCCCAAGCATTTCTTGAAGTAATAGTAAGAATTCCTAGAAATATTTCCCATTTAAAAGATTCAACAATAACCTAAAAAAGAACAACCAAGAAAAAGACATCCCTCATTAGATTGGATTTAACATTAATTTCATTCTTAAAACAGTAACAAATTACTCCACACTGTGCCATCTAGTAAAAACTCTAGTAATCAATAGATATTAGAAGGTTATGCATTGTAATCTTGACCCAGCAAACTATTAATTACTAAAGCTTTCACTAGATAGCAGTATTAGGTGGAAAACTTTGTTAATGTTTTAACAAATTGTAATCATAAGAAAAAGATGATCATGTGATGTATTTTAATGGTTAATTTCATTCATATAATTAAATTTTCCAAGTGCCAACCGATAAAAGATTTAATGGTTTCTGATTCTTGCTTAATTTTCTAGCTAGAAATACATTTATTAACAAATTTTGTATATCTAGTTCAACAACTACCTGATTAAAAGATATATTTTAAGCCTATTTGGAACCTGAAAAAAAATTCCAAGTTTTAGATGTATCCTTAATTTCCCATAGTACACCAATATGGCTTTTTTTTTGTCTCAATTTCTTACAACATTTGAAAGAACTAACAATCTTGTTTTTGACTATTTTAACTGCTATGGTTAATATATATCATTATAATAAACTACTGTATCATTTAATTTGTGCAATTCAGTGACAGTAACATATAGGAATACCTTGCTGTATTTTAATATCCAAATGTACCTTTTGGATTTCAAAATCTTCAAATTGATTCATATTCTCAAAATGATAATTATCTATGCCAAAGTTGCTGCAAACTGTATTTCCATCAGTGGCTGATAATTTCTAGCAGAAAATCAATCAAGATTTTTCTTTTCTTTAAATAAAGAATAGATTTGCTTTTATCCATAAAACCCTCTTCCTTAAAGAAATCCAAAGTAACACTGTTAACATTTTACAGAATGGCATTAAATTTCCTCATAATAAATTTAAAATAGGACCTTTATTTTTAAGGCGACTTACTTTTGTCTTCAGCTGTATTTCTCTGAGGTTTGTCTGCTTCTGAATTTAACATAATTCAGAAAGAGACATAATTTTGAATGATATTGAACTCAAATTCCTTTGTAGAAATTCCTTCCTCGTGATAGCTAATCCATATGTAGTACAAAATTTTAATAACAGTTTATTCACGCTTACAGAGCCCACCTCATTATATCAACTAAGTTTTTGACAGAATTTACTGTTCCTGTCAACGGCAATCATTACAATCTCCAATAATAAAAAAATTGACTCTTTTGTTTTACTAGTAAACTAATATTATAAAAAAGAAACAACTCCTCTAGCCAAGAGCATGACCAGAGAGATTGTTCCTTCTTTATAATATTACATATGAGGCTGTGTTATATAAATAACAGAATATTTACTCAACCAATTCTAACAAGTAACAAGTTTTTATTCTCTGAACTTTCTGGATCTAATGGTGGAGTCAAGATACTGTTAATATTAGCAAAAGTGCTGGGTGTAGAACAATTTTTATCACTATTATAGGGTAATATTCTTATATATATATATAAAATTAAGAGCGTGCTAATAGCTCTAAACAAGCTTGCCACTGTATAACATATATTTTGAAATAGTCTCTAACCCAGTACAATAATAATTAACAAGAGAACAACAGCAGTCTCTTTGTGGCCAAGAAGAGACAATTGTTCTTTTCTTGTTAATTGTTTTATTCTGGGTTAGAGAGTATTTCAAAATATGTATTATACAGTGGCATGTGTTTTAATCTCGAATGTTATATATATATATATATATATATATATAATGTTATATATATATATATTAAAGGACTGGAGGTATTATATATTATAAAAATAGAAAACAACACATGAAACCTAACATTAAAACCAACATCATGCAATCCTTTTCACTTGATGAGTTGCAGTTTCCAAAAAAAAAAAAAATTATAACTATCAATCACAATATCAAATCTCAAGACCTCATTGGCTGTTTGTCCCACATTCAGGTCTTGGAAACGTGCACATTTCATGTACTTATATTTAGAGATAAAATAACACACTTATCTTTACAACTTCTACTACACAATTCTTTACCAATATTATCATTACTGATAATAACTATTTTACCATTGAAATGAAACATTTTCTATGTTGCAGAGACCTAATCATAGTTTGCAAGATGAACCATTTTCAAAATGCTTTTCTTAAGTATTTACACATTGTTTGTGGGCAGAGAAAATATTAAATAGGGTTACTTAAATAAACAGTCATACACTAAGAAAGCTCATGTCCCAACTTTTGTGTAAAATTACAATAAAAAATTCCTAGTTTTTACATTATTCCGATCAATCTTTTCTCAAAGTTTTGCACACCTGTGCTGTAATTAAAGGTTGAAAATATATTTGTACAAACAAATTATTGTACTGTCACAGTACCTATAGAGGGATGATCAAAAAAACAAAAATGCCATGGCAATTGAACCATAAAATGCATCACTGTCTTATCCTCCACAGCATCATAAGATACTCCTTACTGTAGCACTACTTATAACTTAAACATTGCTAAGATGATTTTGCTGTCTGATGTCATCCTATCAATAGTCCAAGATCAGTGTCTGACCACATGCGTATACTAATCTGCATGCATGTAATCATACATGCACATTATGAAAAACACATTTCTGATTAAGATATAAATAAGAGCATACAGAAATATTAATAACTTTGAAATGTTTTTAATTAAATGCTTTTATTTAACTTTAAAATTCTGCTTGTTTGTTTGGATCAAATCTTGCAATCTGTTTTTAACATACTTCTATCAAATGGATTTACTTCAAATTTTGTACATGCATTAGGTATTGATGATAATGCAATATTTCTGGGTTGTCCAACCAAGTTGTCCAATCAAACAGTGTTGGCAGACTGAATTTCAAACTGCATCGACATTGTGTAAGTTTTCAATTATACACAACAGATGGCATTATATATTTTTAAAAAAATAACTTTTATTGAATTTTATGAGTAATTCACGAAAAAGCAATCACAATTCATTAAAATAAAAAAGCAATAAAGGTGAAATCTTAATTTCTCTTGATTATTTAATTAACTAAAATTTTCTTTTTCAAAAATGCTGCCGCCATAAATATAAAAAGCTTGGAAATGATTTTTAACAGCCAGAAATTTTATTTCAAATACAGAAAATACAATGATATTTAGATTCTCTGAATTTAAATTTGGCTATGAGTAGTTACAAAAGGACCATTGCAAAATACCCCAAAATACTAAAAAATAAAAGATAATGTATATTAAAAAAATATTTTATTTTATAACTGAAACACAGGCTTATTATATACCCATGTCTATATATGTAATATATAGGGTATATGAGCACAGACTTTCATATGACCCACCACTCTCCACTCTATCTCATAACACTGATACACTTGAATACATATATGTCAAAAAGATAAATAATCACCAATATACATATTTCATGCTAAACCAGCAATCATCAGTTGGTCCAGATTATCATCTCTACACATATATGCTATAAATGCTCAGATATATATTAAGATAGCCAATCTTCATACTTTAATGGACAGGCTTCAATCCATTCCACACTCCAACTCTTCAACCGTCCATCCAATTGAAAATCTGATGATGAAACGCTCAAAGGCCACCCTGAGGCCAGATTCTTGTGATAAAATATTTATATAAATTACTTTTTCATACAACAATGAAAAAGTAATAAACATTTTAATAAGTTATTCTTAGAAAAACAGTATTGGTCCATTCGTTAAACTGACTCCTTGTTCATAAAAGCCACAAGTTTCTCAGCAAACATCTAGTTAATGCCCAGACAATTTAAACACTTAGACAGATAATCATTTAAATTGTGCTACCATTAAATGATTTGCTTGTAGAAAGGGAAAAAAGGCAAATTACTTTATAAAGTTTGCACAACTTTCAAGATTTAAAATTTTTAAAAGAAATAACCATAATTGTTTAACTAATTTTTAAATTAATTTTAAAAGTGACAACATATAATACAAACTATGCATAAAAATAGTCAATATATCTGGAATGATAACATAGTTTTAGAAAATACGTTTAGCATGATAATCGTTTTTGTTATGGCTAATTTTTAAACTAATTAATTTAAAACTTGACAATATATAAAGTGGTCCAACAAAAAGAGGACTAATGGGAAATTAAACATAAGGCATTATTTATACTTTATATTTATTATTGGTTATTGAAAAATAATCTTCTTGGGACTAAAAACACTCCTTCGGTGAAAACAACGGCAGAAATTTTCTTGCAAACTTCTGTATACCCTGAAATGAACCATGATGTGATTTTGTGAACAATTTTAATTTTGGAAATAGCTAAAAATCAGTGGAAGCCACGAAAATAGAGTGGATGTTCAAGCACAACAATGCCATTTTAATTTATTTGGCCAAAAAAACCACTCACAATCTTGACATTGACGGCTGGGGCATTATCCTGTAACAATAACAAAAAACTTTACTTACAGTATTTGAATTATTTGCACAAAATATCTGCCCAGAAATGATTCAAAACATCCAAACATCCAAAGGGTCATTAGTATTTATAGTTTGATTTTCAGAAATGAGAAATGATTTGATTTCATTCTTTTGCATTCCCAAATGTTTGGGGTTTCCTTCTGGTGATATCCATTTATTGCTCTAATGCTTGAGTGGTGGATCAAATTGAAAACATTATTCTTCCTCATCATCCTTTATCATGTTTGACAAGAATTATGAATATGTAGTTATGGTTCTTTGCATATCTCTGCAGTCCTCAATTCTGGTATCTTTTTGATTCTCAATTCAGGCCCAAATGCACCTTTTGCCTTTTCAAATCTATCATTAAAATGTGGATTACAGCTTTGGGAATGTTAATGAGTACCTCAATGATCCTGACAGATACATGATAATCAGTGTGAAGAATTTTTGCAACTTTTTGCATATTTTCTTTACTTCCAATTGTTTTTGATGCACCTAGACATGGATCAATTTCATTACTCTCACTGCCATCATAAACCTCTTGAAAATATGGTTGCAACTCACAGCTTCAATGCCATATATAGCTTGAATCATTTCAAATATTTCCATTAGCAATATTGCCCGATTTAAAACAAAATTTAATGTTAGCACATAGTTTTATCATAGGTTTCATACAAAGATGGGAAACACACATATTTTATGTTATAACTCATAATCCAGAATGTTAGCACCTTAAAATTTTTGTGGTGAGTGATTAGACAATGTCACTACAATGATTCTATAGGCAATTGGGAAAAAAAATCACCAATTCATTGTGACACATTGTGTGTGTATATATATACCCTTCATCATCATCATTATTATTAATCCTAGCAATAATACCCCAGAATTTTTTATGTGAATATTATAGCTCTTATTATAAGAAAACCTGTGTTATATTAGATTTTTATGTATTGCAAAATCCAAATGTAGCCATATAAATCATTCTATAACTTAAAATAACTCTATGATTGTACCATCCCTTTCCATTTTATCTATTTTTGATTCAATCTCTAACTCCAAATTTTGCTTCATCCACTTTCTACTGGTCTCCAAGATTTGGGTATTTCTTAGGATAAAAATGCTACATAAGCAGCAATCTTTGATGTAAATGAATCACAATTTTGGATCAAAATGCATTGGTGACGAGAAGTCAGCAACAGCCGTTTTACAAGCAGTTGTCCAGGGTTAGCGGGTTTGCTTCCCGGCTGATGCTATGACAAATTCTATTAATTTTAATAAGCATGTGAGCAAACAGTTTCTATTAAATATATTGCACTGACAATATGCAATACTATATAAGAGATGATGACCTTCAAATGTATATACTTATAAGAATTCAAAAGTCATAATTTCTAGAATTGTTTACCGAGTTCTTAAAATTAATGCATTTTATATCTGCGCTATGATTTGAAAATACTGAATCAATTAAATCAAAGCTTTGCTCGAATCACTGCTAACATGACATTTTATCCCTATGGAATATTCTTCAAAGGTATATCCTGTAAGAAATCTTTCACAAGTCAGAATTTCTAGAATTGATTCACAGAATTGTTAAAATTAATACATTTTATATCTGCAATATAATTTGAAATTGATGAATTAATTAAATCCTGAGCTTTGCTAAGACCACTACCAAGGTAACATTTCACCTCTGTTATCCATTCAAGATTTGGAAACTTGAAGAAAATACATTCATTTTTATTTAATTAGTGATTATATTCACACAAAGAGGGTGTTACATATTAAAAATGATTGTAGAAAATCTGATTTGCAAAGGATGCTTAAATAATGCGTGAATGAAGATTATTATACCATATAAACTATTACATGTTTCCACTACTGTATGAATTTACTTTATTAAATAAATAAGAAGTAAACTTAAAATTGAGCTAAAATTTATAAAGTGCTGACAAAATTAAACATTCAAGAAATAATTCCGTGACATATTATTTTATTTACACCCGATATGCCCAACATGATAATAGCAATCAAAGTATCTTCCTGAAGGTTTGTGATGATGGTGTTCTTGTTGTATTTTTATATTGGTTAGAGCGTTGCCTTAAAATTCAATAATCAAGATTCTAAGAATCCAGGTTCGAATCCCATGCTAGTACTGACACTGGTCAGGCCAACAACTCCTGAAGAAGTGGGGAGAATAATACCTCTCAAAATGTTGTGCATATACTAACCTGTTTGATGTGCTATTACTAACAATTGAATGTATTTGGAATATTTAAATAAAGTTAAATTTTTCTACAGACATTCAATACTCATAATAGATGATGAAAATAGTCCAATATCAAAATACATTTAAAGTATCGTTTGATTTCTTTGAAAAAAATGCATGTAAAAAAAATTACATAAAATAAATGTCTTTCAAAACTTCTCTAACTAGTATATTAAAATTTTCTTAGTCCGACCATGTTTCAATATTTTTTACATCACTCTCTAGTGAAGGCTTGAGATATAGTTCAACATTTTATTTTAAAATTAATAGTTTTATTCCACATTATGAATTAATATATTGAATTTGATTTATTAGAAATATAAATTTACAAATGAAGAACATTCTAAAAAATCATTTGAACTTTGCAAACTAGGAAAAAATAAAGTGCAATACATAATGGGAACAATAAACTGTTTCCTTATTTTATAATCACCACAGTGCAAGAAATAACAGTAAATTAATAAAATCTTTATTAAATGAATGTCATTTCTAACCCAACAAATTATTGCTATATCATCACAAAGTGATGAAATTCTGATTTAAAATTGCATTTATGATTATTAACATATCACAAAACTTCTATAAGTGTTTGATAAAATGTTTTGATTGTAGTTTCAATTTTACCATTATTACAAATATCTTAAGCTTGTATTTTTAAAAATAAAACATATTCAAAAAAATCTAAGTGCGATCATATTAATATTTCTTTTATTTCAAAAAAATAATTGTAAATATTTAAATAAAGTGCATAAAATATACATTTTTTGCTGATTGCTAACAATAAGTTTACAAGCAGTCTTGCGACTAACCTCTAAGAATCTATCAATTAATGGTATTATCAATTTATTTGTAGCAGATTCACTGTGAAATACTGACATCTTCAGATTTTTTTAATTATAGATTAATATATTTTTAGTTAAGTTTCTATCACCACATAAATACATGTGACAAAATAGTGCTAGAGCTAGCCACAAGAGGGTGCAAAAAGCTGAAAGTGACAGCAGCAGCATCAAATAAATATTCCATAATATCACACAGCTGAGAATCATTTGTTTATCAAATCATGAAACATCAATTGATAGATCTTTTCATTTATATACCATTTATTAAAATCATGATTGTAATGAAAGAAAAAGACAAAAAATATATGCAATCACTAAATTTTATATTAGTCCATGTTTTTTAAATAATACAATAAAGAATTTAATTTATATTTTCTTCAATTAGTGATATTTCTTTAAACCATTTATGTTCAATTAATATTTTACTCTATTGTAATAAATTTTAATTTTATTTCTCTTTAATTAATAAACTTCTTTAAAGGATTGAATACTTTTTAAGTATTTTGTCTTTTGACAGTTTTATCTGGATGATTTTTTTGATATTCTGAAAATTTATCAATCTAAAAAACCAATCCCTCCCCCCAGTAGTTTTTGGAAATGTAGTATTATATTAGTAGTTAGTTAATCACATTAAAATTGCCAGTATAATGTTATGAGACATCATTTTGGATACTCTAATCCATATAATAAACATCTAACATCACATGATCACCATCTCTATACTAGCACATAATTTGTTGTAAACAAAGGCAAAACTCCCCTTACAGTAGTGCCACCCTGTGCCAAACAGAGTAATCAATGGATGCCAGAAGGCTTGTGCATAAAATCCCTATCTAGTGCCTACTCATCCAATATCCCCAGACTAGTTTATGGCTTGTGGCCATCATCAGTGAGGAGCCTAGCTGTTTTTACTTTATAATTTCTCTTTCCTACAATCTAAAATTCAAATCCAAACTGAATAAAATTTAGTACTTTTTTACATTATAAGAAGGTTTAGTATTTGTTCACAGATAAGTCAGCTTAAATAGGAAACACTTGTAAATGAGTGTAGCCATCTTAAATTAGAAAAAACCAAGAACAAAAAGTAAAAAGATAAGTTTTGTGGTAACCAAACAAACCAATTATAAGTGACAAATATATCAATATAAATTGTACATTAATCTCTTTATTGTAAATAAACTTTATTTTGGAAATTTCAGATGCATGCAGATTTATTGCTTCCATCAAACTGTTACACTCTAAAAAATTTGCATTCTAACATTAATTAATAATAAATGATATTAAAACTATGCTAATTAGCATAAATATAAAATGGACAATAGTAGTTACAAGAAAAGGGCAGATAAGTTGAGAAATAAGTTTCTCACATGAAGAAAAAAGCAGGGCTAACTTAAAACCATATGCACAACTCTAAATGCATGGAGGTGTAGTCTGTCAGTATAAGTAAAAGACAGATTTAAAATGATGTAAAATGTTATCTACTAGTTATCTTTAAGTAAAATTATTACCAAGTTAGTGAAAAATCAAGTTTAAATGAACTATAATAATTATGAGTTAATGTAAACTCAAAAAAATAGATTATATTTATTGTTTGCTATGTGTAAGGATAAATTCCTATATACAAAATTATTATTAATAGTTATCCCAGAGTAAAGGAATAATTATTATTATTTTCATTATTCTTTATTTAAATGAGATATTTATTTTATATGGCACAATGTTTTTATAAATTGTAATAGTAATAATCAGCCATTAAGCTAATGCACATGCGCTTTGTGGATTTTTAACTATAAATGAATACTCTCACTTCCAAACACAAGATAAAAGTATTTGTGAAAAGATAGAATGAATCATCTATCCTTACTACCCAAATGCTCTCATTCCAAAATGCTTAAGATTTGCCCATACATAAATGTTTGGGTAGAAAGGATAGATGATTCATTCTGTTTTTTCACAAAGACTTTATCTTGTGTTTGAAAGTGAGAGTATTTATTTATAGTTTAAAATCCCACAAAGCACATGTGCATTATCTTAATGGCTGGTTATTACTATTATTCTTTATTATTTTCATTTGTCAGCACAGATAAATACATTTGTTGACTTTTAAAGTTTGTCTTGTGATATTTATTTTGATACCAAGCTTGCTCGGCTGGTGTTATTACAAATACTTCTGATCACACAGTAATCCCTTTACTTGATATCTTATGATAATGTTTTTAAACACCTTCTACTGCTAATTTTTCTTCACGAAAGACTTAATATCTTGTCTAATTGTACACTTTCAATGTAAACTGTTCTATCATATCTACACTATAAATCTTTTTAGAATGACTTTGGAATAATCTTATAAAAATACTTTTTAAAGAAATATATTACTCTTTGTTTGTTTCAGATACTCAAACCAATAACATGAACCCTTTTAATATTAATTTAATATTCTTACACCCAACAAGCTAAGCAACATACCTATTGGTCTTCCCTGCATAGTTTTATAGAATAGCAAAATGGCAGGCTCTGGAGCTTAATTCCAAGAATAGTGACGCCACCTGTCACTTCCGGTACTCAAACCCTTAAACAAATGGCTGCCTTATCTTTTTACTGGCCTCAAAAATTATCATATTTGCCCCTCTTACTATATATCGAAGTATAATCAGTAGCCATATATATATTTACATCAATTTTATTTTTAAATAGTTATTTGATTAGTAAATTAAAATGACAAAACAAAATACTAGAATAATATTTTCCTAACTGATAAAAATAAAAGATTAAGTGAGAATCAAAAGAAAAACAACCTAAATTATAGTTAAAATGTTGACCTTTGAGAGGGAAAAATTTGCAATAGTTCATTATATTTAAAATTCAATGAGAATCTACTTGATTAGATCTGACACATTTTTTAACAACAGCAAAAATGTGTTTTGTAGCAGTTAAAAATAGATAAGGTCTCATATACTTGCTAAGTACTAAAATATAAGTTTCTTTTAGTTGAAGAATTAAAATCTCAACTAATATTATAAACAAGTTTACAAAATAAGCATTACCTCCCTTTAGAAAAACTTCAAACAGATTCTCTTCAATATATATGAGACAGCATGATTTACAGATGTAAGTTCTACCCCCCAAGTTAATAATTTTATAGCTTAAATAATTAATTAATGATGAATTTCTTCCATCTGTTCTTTTAAAAAAAAACAATTTTCTAGCCGGTCAATTAGTGAATAAAAGAAATTGTGACAAACATAAAATTATTAAATTAAAAATGCATCTTTGTCAAGCGTTGGTGGCCGAGTGGTTAGCACAGGTGCTTTACAAGCAGTTATTATCCCGGGCTTGCTTCCCGGCCGACACTTTGAAATATGAAAAAAAAGCATCTTAACACCACTTTTTTGATGCAGATCTGTCGTTTCAAACAATATGGGTACCAAAAATAGAACAAAACGCAGTAATAAAATAAATTCTCAGTCAAAAACGTCTATACTGTTTTGTCAAAAACAATGCAAATCTTTATGAACAGGTCCAATGCATTCACCTTCTATTTCCAGTAATTATATGATTAATAAATAATTAAAAACTTTATGCTTTACCTGACTCCGGAATGTAAGGGCTTTAAAACGATTCCAATGCGGGCACTTTCGGCTCTTGTTCTTCTCGTGAGCAATCGAGCAATCCGCTTGTTTTATTTTTATCAGTGATTGGTGTTTTTCTTATTTATGACATTTCATGAAAACAAATTTCTAATAAATTGAAATATATTTATAATCATAAAAAATTATATTTTGTAAATTATAGATAATTACACAATCTGTTTCTTAACTTGTTTTCACTACAACTTCACCTTTCTATTTTGAATGACTCCTAGTGAGACTGTGGTTCATGTTCCCCCATAACTGGACATATTATTTGTACAATTAACCCTTTTTTCTATATCATATACTTATAATCTTAACATTATATATATATATATATTACAAATGTAAGCTTTTATAGATATTCTAAAAGTTAATATTTGACCTCTGCAAAATATGAAAATAAATATCTAAACAGAGTTCTTATCTATAATAATGGTACTAATTCACCATTGGACACAATGTATCTATTCAAAAAGTTATTAGAACAAAATATTAAATATTTGAATTCCATTTTTTAAAATCAAAAGAAATTTAAGGTTATTATTAAAGAAAAAAATAACTTAAAAGTAAACATTAAATTTATCGCTACTATAATTTTTTTTTAAAAAAAAAACAATTCTTAACCCATTTTGACAAATGCCCAGTTTATTTACCCGTAAAAATAGTGTCTTCTTGCAATAATTAACTTTTTAAGACTTAAATCTAATTGTAGCGACATAATTTTTTGATTTAAATTATTTTATAAAAATATTGCATAAATAACTTTAACATGTAAACAAATTAGTGAAAATTACAATTTTTCTTTAGGAAGATCATTTTTTTCTATTATTTGCCTACACATTAAAACACTCCACCACTCAAAAAAATAACATCAGAAATTGTGATTTCTATTGACATCTAAAGTGGCAGCTTTCATGGCATTCATATGCAAATTATGCTGTAATGGTAAGAATTGTCCCTCCACGCAACAAAATCTAGAACACAGGCAAAATACACTAAAGCTGATCGAATCCGGATACTGGGATCCAGAATCCGACCAACATTAAATCCTTTCACTTCTGCTCAATGATTTAATACCCTACGGATTTCATTTCTTAACATACACAGACATTCAATTTAACCTCGGTCCAGAAGTCACTCAGCGTAAAACAAAAGACTCATAAATTAACTAATTGAGCACTGATTTGGTCAGATATACACACATAAGACTGAGAGGTTAATTAAAATATCAATGATTGATTATGAAATTTAATAGAATAATCTACTTATAGATATAATGATGTATGTGCAATTAAATCTAGAGTTGGATAAAATGCACTCATGGACAATAAAAATATGAAAACGAGTTATAATTTTAAATATTATTAATTTAATAAAACAATAACAAATAATAAATCAAAACATACAAAATTATGTGTTGGGAATGTGATATTACGCTCGCAGGTGTCATCTAACTAACGAGATTAATGTTACATATCTCATTATAAGAGTTTAATAAAGTATAGTGCAGTATGGGAGTTTATGCCTATATTAATATGCCAAATTTCTAGCTCTCATGTAGTCTGCTAGATCATACGGAACTTTATAGCCAAAGTTATATAACTAACTATAATAGTGTTCCTATGGTGTCTATCTATACAAAGTTAAATCGAGCATTAATTAGGCTCAGAGATATGCAGGTTAGCGTGTTAACCTAGATTAGGATATACACTAATGCCAGATTTAATATAAAAGAAGAGAAAACTGGTTTATAATAGGTTTACCTATGTACTCTATGGCACAAATTAAAATATTAATTAAGCTCAAAGGTGTGAATGGGTCATTATTCACAAGCTTCAGCATCGAATGCTTGGTTTTCCCTAAAACCCCTCAACTTGCTATGAATAGGAACATTAGTAGTTCAAGGAGTCGGATAAGCATTATGAATAATCTAGGTCCTTGTGCCCTAGTTCTAAAAGTGTGTGCTTTACCCGAACTAAAGTGGATGAGTGTGGCCTCCACCAGCACTTCATCAAGAATCATGCAGCAAGCAGATAAGTGTACATCACGTACTTTGTAAGGACACATCCGCAACTTATACATATATATATATATAATGCAAATACGTAAAGTTATATTATCGTGCCTTAATCCTTTAACTGATTCTTTTAACTTTTTAATCTTTGTCTAATTTTCTATTGGCCCACTACTTAAATCTGAGAACAATATGATTTGTCTGTTTCATTTCCAGCCAGTTTCTATTGTTAAAATATTAATCTAAAACACACAGAATTTTTTAATTCAGCTTCTAAAAATTGAATAATTTTAGATTCAAATTGGTTAAATGTAATGAAAAATTAAAAATAATGTTAATAACTGTAGAAAAATATAAGAAAAATGTGTAAAAAATAGCTAGCAGTAAAACAAAAGAATTATATTCCAACCAATGATTGTGTTGTTATTCAGTTCTCCAGCTGTCAAAACAATTTTCTTTTTATTTCCAGCATGCTTATTTTTCTTGTACAATTTAAAATTTTCCAAATCAAGCTTTATATTTCCATAAAGTAACATCAAATCTTATTTATGAATGCAAAAAATTACAATAGATGTAATTATTTACTACAAAATCAATTACGAATGCGTAAAACCTTTAATTTTTATTTCTGTCATTATTATTTAGAGACTCCCACTGTGCAAATTACAATCGTTAGCGTGAACCACCTGACTTGAAGAAAGATGATTTTGTCCGTGCTTATTTTTCTTGTAATATTTAACATTTTTGGAATCAAACTTTATATTTGTATAAATTAATGAAAAATCGTGATAGATATAATTATTTACTTCAAAATATGAAAGCGTACTACATTTCATTTTCAATTCTGAATTTTTAGTTTAGAAATGCCTGATTATGGTCTGTAGCGATAATTGTTTTTTGTTATGGATTATTTCTCCAAATGTATTTTTCTTGTAATATTTAAAATTTTCCGAGTCAAACTTTATATTTTGATAGAGTACTATATTATCTTATTTGTGAACATAAAAAATTACAATAAATATAATTATTTACATCAAAATCAATTATGAACGTGTACATCTTCGTTTTCGTTTCTGAATCTGTCATTTAGAAACACACCTAAAAGACATTTCCAGATTTGGTAGGTATCCAATCAGAGAAAAAGACACACCTATGTACCAATAGGCAGTAAAGAAAATCGATTTTTTTTTTAAAAAATATAACGTTATATGCGGATGTTTTTAGAACTACAATTTTAAACATTGAATTTCCTATCAAATAAGCCTAAAATGAAGAAATTGTGACCAAAATTGACCAAGAGATGGCACATGCTACGTCCAAAAAATTTTTAGCTACGGGGTCTCTTTGTAAGAATCACATAACTGGTTAAAATTAGATAGCATCTATTTGCATATCTATACAATCCAGTTCTCAAATTTAGTATTTTAAATATACTATTTAGGGACTAAATTAATTAGTAACCTAGTTTAATATTATCACCTGTGTCTCAACATATATAAATCTAAGGAGGGCAAAACATATTTGCGGGATAATTACAAATAAAATATTAAAATATGCTTTGAGAATATCTCTGTGGCTAGTTCCTATGATGTACGAGTTAGTTAATGACTGATTATTAATACCCAAAAATTAATCAGTAAAATAATAATACGATCTCGAAACAGAAGTGAGAAAGAAAAATAATAATTCAATTATTTAATATTTATTATAGTGAAGATTTGAAATTATCTTCGCAGAGCGATAAGCTAAAATTATATTTATAAATACTTGTGGTTTCGAGTCATTTGGCATATTAAATACATATAATATTAAAATGATAAAATCATAGAGTAAATTGAATAGATTTAGAAATAGGCATAAAAAGACCGCAGAAAATTATACATTTATTTTAAAATAGATTAGAGTTTTACATTTTAACAGAGAATTCATTATTATGTTTTACATTCAGACAAGATTTAAACATTAACATTTTATAGCTTTTTTGTAGACTTTTAAAAAAGGTGTTTGGATGGTAGGTTTAATAAATAGCTAGCTTTTAAAAGAAAGAATCAAAAGTCACAGTTTATAAGCAGAGCTGTGAGAGAAAATTTACCATTCAGTTGTTTTCATTGCAGTTAGTTTTGGAGCACTTGGGAGGATATTAAGTTGACACTTTTGACGATGATTTAAAGCTAATAGAGATTTTCCAAGGGCTACTTTGCTGGTGTATGGCATTAGGTTTTATCGGACCAAAGTTCTTCTCCATCCCCGGTCAAGGAGAGGGGTGAGTTATTGCCATTCTACTCGACCATTTTAAAGATAAAACGGGCGTAGGTTCTGCTTACAACTCACTTATTATATATATGATTGAATACTTGGCAACAAAACTTTAAGTATTATACTTTTCAAACTCTGGCCACCTGTTAATTTTTGCGAGCTTGTAGTAGCTGGAAAGTCCATTTATTTATTTTAGCAAAACATATTTAATAGTTACTACTAGTAGAAAAACCCATTTATTTATTTTAGAAAAACATTTTTAATTATGACAACTAATTGACATTTTGTTTTCCTTATTTTGTTATTAACATTTTATATTTACCAAATCAAGTCCACACTATTTTAGGACCAATGCGTGAACTACTTTAAGATCTGTTTACAAGTAACAAAAGTTGTTTGATAATTAGTATAAGACTAATTTTATAACCATACATGCAGAATAACAGGAAATATACGTATGCGATTTCAATAATACAGCAATAAAATTGGCTAAATAATTTAACTAAAATATTTCTTAAACTAGAAATATTTTTAAAATGGATACATATCTGTAATCTATACATATACTATTAAACTACAGACATACTGCTCACATATATATATATATGATTCTGCATATATAGTAATTCAAGGTTGTTTAAATGGGTACTCTGAGAGGATTTAAACCTGGCATATGGATGGATATGTGGGTAAAATAAGTGAAATGGGCAGATGGGTGAAACTGACCATTTCAATATATTGTAATTGCAATGCGATGCAATGTGGCTTCTCTTTTTTTAAAGTCAGGAACTCTCAGCCAATATGCCCAGTGAAACCTGTTAGTCACCTTATCGTCCCTTTCCATTCCCCACACCCATTTCCACAACATAATCTTTGTCAACTGCATGGCCTTTATATCTAAATCCCCCTTATCTTTTCCCAATCCCAGCATAACAACCAAGAATCCACTTTCTGTATAATCACTTTGTTTATATTTATTCTTCCACAACTTCATTATTTATACCCTTTCTGTTTGCAAGCATTTGCATTCAATTAACAGATGCCTTTATACACCTTCCTTACATAACTTGCAGACTAAATCCATATATTTTCATTTATGTGTATATTCCCTTGTTGCTAAAGATCCTGTTTGAGTCTTAAACAGTAAACTACTTCCTTATTATTATCATAAATTAATTCACACCCAATATTCTGCTTACTTCTATATATATATATTTAAATTCATTTTACTCTCCATACTAGTTCTACATCTCTACAACTCCCAATTTTTTATTAGTGCATGTATTCTATTTCATTCTTTGTGACTATAACACTCAACAATTCTTCTAACACAATCATTCCACGTTACATAAAATCTTTATAATATATCTTCAGGGTTTTTTTCAACTAATAATTTTTAAATTGTAATGCAGTAAAATAAAACTGTGCACGATAGCGTTATAAATAGGCTTACAACAAAATATAATAATAATCACAACACCATTGTAACATCCAAACCAGTAAAGACAGTGTTACGTTGCCGCTATTCAGATTAAAATCACTAAATCTTAAAAAAAAATTTTTTACCTATTTATTATATTCTTTCAAAATATGATAATCCAGTTTAATAATATACAAAAAATAAAAATTATCTTAATTGCAAAGCATTAAACCCTTTACTAATGCAAAATAATTTTTTAAACAATTAAGTTTTAAATTATAACTCTTCACATTTATTTATCTTTAATAAACTTCTTTTTTTAATTAAATAATATTTATTTTAATTTTTCAGTTTATTTCCATAACTTACCTAAGATAGTCAAGCGTTGGTGGTCGAGAGGTCAGCACAGCTGCCTTACAAGCAGTTGTCCCGGGTTAGCGGGTTCGCTTCCCGGCCGAAGCTATGACACATGAAAAAAAAAAAACTTACCTAAGATAGACCAATGCTTGATCAAATTTTTCTGTTATTATTTTTGGAAGGTATTTGACAGTAGTTATTAAAGTATTTATTCCAATCATTATCAAGATTTTTTAACCAATTATATTTTTTTATTATCAACAATCATTTCGCACCTTATTGTCTATATTACTTTTAAAGCATATTAGTCAAGCGTTTGATGGCCTAGCGGTTAATATAACTGCCTTCCAAGCAGCTGACCCGGGTTCGCGTCCCGGTCAACGTTTTGACATATATAAAAAAAAATCTTTTCATATTACTTCTTATTTCTCTTTTTAAATTTACATATGGAGCATAAAACACTTTTGATCTTAAAAGTTTAAATTCTACATATTCTTCAGTACTTTAAAATATATTAGTTGACACATCTTTCAAACAGTACTACCTTATAACAACGATTCAAATAATGGGATATGTGATTTACACAATAGTCAATTTATTCTATTGAATGTTGACTGTGTAAGTTGGGAGCTGCCTAAAGTAACACCCCTGATATCAGACCAATAGCAAAAACATTTATCAATATGAAGAACAGATTATGAAAAAGAATTTCAAGAAATAAAATCCTAGTTGCTTTTAGTTAATATTATTAAAATGTTTATACAATAATGCTACTATATACATATTTATTTACTAGTCTTGCTACAAACAGTAAAATTTGTGGATGGTAGCAAATTATATAAATACTGCACAATTGTTAACACACATGCATCATAATAGTAGATTATATGAATTAGTAAGTAGAAAAAAAAATGTAGAATAGTAAAATTATATAATTGAGCAAAGAGAGAAAAAGCACGGGAACATTACAAGTTATTGCTACTCTATTATGATAGGTTATTAACAAATATAAGTATTTTTAAATATGTGTAAATATATATAAAATCATATTTAAATATCCCATAGGTATATTACTTTCAGCTACATTCCCCCTTTAAATAAAGAAAACCTGGAGTTTTAAACGGGCTGCAAAATAATAAATATTTAATAAAGACTTCAGCTAGCGCTATGTATTGCTTCTCTTTATAAAAAAAACCATTTATATAAGCTAATATAAAAAAGTATTTTAACAAATTCTGAATTATTTGAATAGGCTTCAGAATTTAAATTAAATTGGCCCAAACAAATAAGTGGAGTGAGAAGTAATTTATTAAAATTGATATTTGTGATATAAAGCAAACAAAGGAATTCGCATTGGACTTTTTAGTAGAGAAAAAATTGTTAGCAGCTAAATACAATTTTATTGTTATAAAGTTCATGGGTATTTCAAATACTACTTTTATATAATTAAATATTGAAATTGATGTATAGATTGAAAATTGGATATTATGAAATGAGTTTTGTTCGTTTGTAAATTAAATAATTAATAATTAAATTTTTATATAGCTGATTTTGAAATTTAAGACAATTTTATAAAATTCAATTTTTATAAATAAAAAATGTTATACAAAGTCAATAAAAAAATGTAATTATAATAAAATTATTTTCTTTTGTAATGAATTTATTAATTAAATAAGTCATTAAGCACAGGCTGACTGAAAAACAAATATGTAATCCAGTAAACAAGTCAACATATTTTTCAAACTAAGAGCGATGTTTTTTTATTTAAACTTAGCTAAGTTAGAAAATTATAAAAGGACTTGAACTCAGACTTTCAAGTTCCCTACAGCTATCCAATCTATCTTAAAGAACTGATATACATGACCACTTACAAGTGAAAAAAAAAAAAACAAATTATCTCCAATAGACGTATTTCGTAATGAATCAGTTATTAAGTATGAATAATATACTTGTATTTAAATATTACATATTCAGTCTGTATTCTGCCCATCGCTCTTCTGTATACTTAAATGGACATATTTAGATCCTATGTGTGAGGGACTTAAGGTCACATGGGTGTGACAATAATATTGGCAGCAACAACGGTTTTAACCATTCCATCCTCAGATTTTCATTGATAGGGATGGCTGAAAAGTTGGAGAATGGCAAAGATTGAATTTGGCCATTAAAGTTTGAAGATTTGCTTTTTTAATATAAAATGAGCACTGATTGTATATATATATGCAAGAGATGGGGATCTGGACCAACTGATGAGTTCTGGTTTAGCATGAAATACATATATGGGAGATCATTTATTTTTTTCACATGTACGTGGGCAGGTATATCAGTTGTATAAGAAGAATTGGATAGCTGTAGGGAGTTTGAAAGTCTGAGTTCAAATCCCTTATAATTTCATTATGAATAGTATACATGTATCTAAGTGATAAAAATAAGTTAGATTATGATTCAAAGTTACTCATAAATAACATTCGATAGGATTGTATTTTATTCTCTTATTAGAGGGTTATTATTATACAGGTTTACAAGAAAACTTGACATGATGTCTTCATTGAGTTATGAATACTTTCCATCTTTTCATATTCATATTGAAGGCCAACTAAACATCACACAAACTCAGCTTGCACAGTGGTGTTCAGCATCACATTTTTTTCGTATCAAATTTACGCCACCTATTTACTCTAAGTGGTGAAAATGTGGAAAGGAAAAAAGAATCCTAATTGAGAAACTGGTGCAATGCCTGCACAATGTTCCTGAAAATTTACCTAAACTTACCTATTCCAATGATTATGATCTAGTGATGGCTCTGGATATTTAGAATTGAATATTCTGATTGGTGTTTAGAATTTTTTTGCATTGAGGTTGATGAATATAGATACTACTTGAAGGTGGAGGGAAAGAACATCGTATGAAAGCTGTCAATTTTCTGTGATAATCAAATGAACCAATAATACATTATATGACCTATTACATGCCTTCAGCTTACATATTGCTGTTTTAGTAGTATACTTTTTTTTACCTTTGTCTTATAACTTAATGTAAGCTTAGAAAGCACTGATAGTTGTTACATAGCAGTGCTTGATAAAACCCCTATTCCATGCTTTCTTATCCAATACCACCATGGCTTTCATCAGTGCAGCTTTGGATCTTAAAAAATAGTGTGACTGGAACCTTAGGTTCTAATGTTCTTTCTTCTAGTTCTTATCATTTACTTCTATGTTATATTATCAAGCTATTAGCCTGAACTGAAAAACATCCAATATTCAAAACCTCTTACTGATGAAAGCTATAAGATTGAAACTAGTCTGGGGATTTTGGAAAAAAAAAAGTGCAGGGTAGCGATTTATTAAGCG
Source organism: Epiperipatus broadwayi (assembly GCA_028023455.1). Taxonomy (NCBI): domain Eukaryota; kingdom Metazoa; phylum Onychophora; class Udeonychophora; order Euonychophora; family Peripatidae; genus Epiperipatus; species Epiperipatus broadwayi. The sequence goes on along the minus strand of JAQFVV010000054.1, from coordinate 4,311,463 downwards.
TTGCCATCTGATATCTATCTCTGTTATCTAAACTTACATCAAATGGCAAAAAGAAGGTAGAAAAGTAGGTTACTGAATCAAATAATTTAATAACATCATTAAGGGTGGTAAAATTAAGCTAAAGCCACTAATGAAGAAATGGTTAAATCTTGTCCAATTTACTTTGCAATACAATTGTGGTTGATTTTTTTTCATATTTATCTGAAGTCCTACATGACATTTAGTTGGTTCTCAATAAGAATATGAAAAAATGGGGAGATTATTCCTAAATCAATGGAGACATTATGCTCAAGTTTTCTTGTAAACATAAGGAAATCATTTCATAACTTGTATAGCAATAACCTCTAATAAGAGATTGAAATACAATCCTATTCAATGTTATTTAAAGGTAACTATGAATTATAGTCTAACTTATTTTTCACATTTAGTTATGATTAAATCAAAATTAATTTCTAGAATAATCTCCGTGGAATGTTGACTTTCACTACTTGAGGTTGTGATGCTAATGCTTTGGGTACTGCTTCTTTAACACTTCCTTATTCTGCTAGCGAATATTATGCCCTTGTTTGGAGGATAAGATTCCACACTATACTTCTGAATATTCAATAAAATATCAACATGAGAACTATAACCGGTAAACGCTAGTCTATTTCTTTGCAACAGCTTCCATTTCTTTCCCTTATTTCTCCACCAGACATCAGCAGAAAAGTTGCTTTGCAGAGAATATGTAAAAAGCCATTAAGCAGATTGCCATGCTAATAACTCAAGATATAGTTTCACTATCAAAAACTTATCCAAATCAAGACCCCCTTTTGAATGTTCAGACAAAAATTATGATGCAAAACAATGGATTTTTTAAGATACGAATAAATTTCTTTTTCCAGATCCAATAATAAATCCAGCTGGATTTGAACTTTCTATATATATATATAACTGGAGCCTCATCAATAGATTCAGGATAACTCATAGTGATTGTCATCATCTGCTTCATAAATAGAATCTATTCATCAATAATCTATATATATGTGTGTGTGTGTGTGTGTGTGTGTGCAAACACAAATTACCAACCACATAGTTCTGGAATTGAAGGATTTAATAAAACCACGTGTGATTCTATTTTCTTGTTGAAATCTCTGCAGATTACTTTATGATACCTTATTATTTATTTAGTATTTTTTTTGACATATTCACAGGTTGATAAATACAGATTTTATTGTGCTGTGGTATTAATTAAAAGTTACTGATATCATTCCTATGAGAATGCCTTCTTGCAATTCATGAATTCAGTCACCATGTGATATTTCTTAACCAATCAGTTTAGTAGTACATTAGCAGATTCGAAGCTAATAGACCCATTTCAATTATCAAGTGAATAATGTAAATTATAAAAAAAAAAAAAAACTATTAAATGTTGATAGTGACTGTTGTGCGCAGTCTGTCAAATGTAATTTGACCTCCCTAGCAACAAACAATATCATTATTTATTAATCATTGTATTACTAGTGTTAGGGTTAAACTTTGATATAAATTTAAAATTTTATCAATCAATTTGTATTTAATTTCGAAATTTTAAAAAAGATTTTCTCGGAACAATCTAATTCAAAATAAATATCTTCAAAATGTATAGAGAAAAAAGCTTGATTTAACCCTGAAACTGCATTGTAGGCTTTGCATGCTTTCGACTAACTGGTAGTCTCATCACAGACATAGTTGTCTGAGGAGCTTTGCGACATTTATGAAAGAATAAACAAGATAGGGATTTGCATAAAATTTGAATATACGATGTAAATAGGTTCATTTAAATGAGGCACTTTTTTTATAGGAGGACACAAATTATTTTTTATTGTATGTTGTTGGCAATATGTCATGCCTCCTTAACTTTATGTTTAGCATCATTTCTTTCAGAGCAGATGAAGCTGGAGACACTTTCAAAGCCCATTTAAAGAACTTATTTAATCCTACATTCAAATTTTAGCACTGATTGTATATATGTGTGAGGATAGTAATCTGGACCAACTAATGATTGCTGGTTTAGCATGAAATACGTATATTGGTGATTATTTATCTTTTTAAAAATGTGTGTGATCGGGTGTGTCAGCAATATGAGATGGCACTGAGAGTAGTGGGTCGTATAAAAGTCTGAGTTCGAATCCCACATATATTACATATATAAATGCAGGTTTAAGCCTGTACAACGTATTAATTCAAATTTTATGCAAATCCTCATCTTGTTTATTCTTTGATAAACGTCACAGACTCCTCAGACAACTATTGCTATGAACCAGGTAGTCGAAAGCATGCTAAGCAAACAATACTGTTTTAGAATTAAATCAAGCTTTTCTCTATATACATTTTGTACGTATTTATTTTGAATCAATTTAATTTTTTTTTTAAAAAAAAAAAAAATTAAAAAAAAGAAGGTATGTATTTACTTTCATGACTTTATTTAGAAGTAATGTGTACGTAATGTAAATTACTTTTTTTAAATAACGTTATTTAAGATAAACTCGGTCAAGCCTTTTTCTTGTAAATATATATTTTAAGGCTTGATATTGAAACTACTATTTTACTTCGTAATTACTACTTGCTCTTCTATGTTATAATAATTAGGAAGTAAATATCTTTTTTATTCAATCTTTTTTATTCAATCATCAAAATATTTCAATGAGATTTTTGGTTCGGCTTTTTCCGTGTTCAATGTTTCAAGCTTAACAACAACAACAGCAAAAAATGGATTTGAAAAATTAAAATTATACGTAACAAAACGACAATAGAAAATCTAAAAATCCCTTACAATAAAATAAAACAATATTTCAACTAACAGAAAAAGAAAGAAAAGTTAACGTGTTTATATTACTATGCCCTCCGTGGTTTTGTGACATTCTCGGATTCCAGTGCTAGCCTAACATTTCCGGTGCTCAAACATCTATATTCTCAGACGATAAAGTTATTCGATTATCTACCTACAATTTATTATACAATGTAAGAAAAAATGCATTCACGGAGTATTTCTCTATCTGGCTGCATTCTTTTTCAAATCACCTCCCCAAATCTTATCCCAAAATAATCTACCTCAGATACTACACTTGCTGTGACACAAATTTCCCCAAAGCAATAAAAAAATTAGTGATAACTTCATAAAAATGCTTCATAAGCAATATACTTTCTTTACAGCAGATTATTTTCTAAGGTAAATTCACGGACGGTTTTGGATTGTTTTAGGTTACAAATAATCTTCAAACACTTGTATTTTTTTATCTCTTTCCATGCATGTAGTTATCATCATTCCCTAATATTTTTGTTGTAGTTGTTTTTATAATGCAAGAGGTTTTTATTACAAATGTTGCTCTAAATATCAATGAATATTGTGACTTATAAATGAATAACCTGTAGCAAATTAATACATCATAATCCAGTGTCAATCTATCCAATATCTCCAGGCCGGTTTCTAGTTTTATGGCTTTCATCAGTGAGTTGTCTTCTTTAGTTAACTATAAAGCTATTATCCAAACTGAAACCACAAAGATGTTTTCAATTCAAGATAATTTACTTATACAGTCCTACAGCTTTATAGTTAACCAAAAAGATAAAAGGTTGGTGCTGGAGGGGCATTAGATCCAAAGATCCAAGGGCATTCCTCCCAGAACCAAGATTCCTCATTAATGAAAGGCATAAACTGAGACTACTCTGGGATATTGGGTAGATAGGTGCTGGATATGGATTATGATGCACAACTTTCTGGGATCTACTGTTTCGTTTGCATTAGATGATGGTATTGTGTGGATAAGTTTGCTATTGTTTTAACAGCTTGTTTATGCATAAGAGGTGGTGATCATCTGATGCTTTAGTGATTTAATACTAATCCTAGCCAAAGGGTGTTGGTGACTATGGTTATTAAAAAATCAAAGTCACCAAAATATATACTGATCTGGGCTCAAGTTTGTATGATTATAGAAGTGAATTAGCTTAAATTGAAAACACTATGGTGTTTTCAGTTTGAGCTCAATAACTTTGTAGTTAACCAAAAAGGTAAAAGGTGAGTATTGGAGCATACATTAGATCCCAAGATCCAGTGTACTTCTCCCATATCCAAGACTCTTCAATAATGAAAGCCATAAGCTAAACATTAGTTTGGGAATATTGGATAAATAGACACCAAATAAGGATTCTGATACATTAACCCTCTAGCATCTATTCATTATTATAGCTTACACTAGATGGCGCTATTGTGTAGAAAAGTTTGCTACTGTTTTAACAGTTTGGGTACATAAAAAAAAGTGACATTGTATGATGTTTTAATAATATAAATGAGTAATTGGCTTTAATGCTTGGAAGTTCATAAAGAAGTTTGACGACTGGACATGATAGAGACAGACATGATACATGGATTTTTGGCTCCAGACTCGGTCAGTCTACTGTTGCATCAAATCTGCAATTTTTTGCAAAAATTGCAATTTATGCTGCAGTTCAAAACCAGAATAAATTGACTTACAAAATCACCAGCTATGGTAAAAGACTACCAAGGATGGTCAAAGAATATTGAATGCTTGAACGTTATCATTATTATAGCTATCTTTTTTAAAGATTGTTTACCATATGCAATAACTTGGCCACTGAGTATGGTCATTGCTTTAGAACAAAAAAAAAGTAAGAAAGAATAAGAATTAAAATTTAGCAATGAGTTTTTGAGGACTATATGAATTGATTCAATGATTTTTGACAAGTTCACAAATAATTTTCAACTTTTCAAATATGTAATGCAGATAATATGACCTGTTCCCAGAACAGTCATAGTAATGATTTCAGAATTGACTGTCCTGTGAATACATTGCAAATAAACATGTATAGCTAAATAATAGCCATCATCATCATCAACCATTATCAATCCACTGCAGGATGAAGGTCTCTCCAAGTTCAATCCATCTTTTCCTATCTTTAGCTTCTCTTCTCCACAACACCCCTGCACACTTTCTTATTTCATCCATCCATCTCACATGCGGTCTCTTTCTGGGTCCTTTACAATCTCTTGGAATCCAGTTTAAAATTTCAATTGTCCATCTATTATCATCTCTTCTAGCAATATGTCCAGCCCAACTTCACTTCAGTCTTTTAATTTTTTCAATGAAGTCAGTAACACCTGTTTGTTCTCTTACCCATACATTGCATTTTCGATCTCTTCTTGTTACTCCCAACATGCATCTCTCCATACTTCTTTGAGTGGTCTGAAGTCTCTGTATTACTCTTCTATTAAGTGTCCAAGTCTCAGATCCATAAGTAAGAACTGGCAAAACACATTTATTAAAAATTTTCCTTTTCAGACACATAGGCATATTTCCTTTTAGTATCAAGTTATTTCTACCAAAATTCTATGATTGATTTCATCCATTATATTTCCATCTGTATTAATAATCTGACCAAGGTATTTGTAACTGTTAACTTCTTCTAACTCTTCATAATCAATCTTTATTTTCATATTTTGAAAAAATCTATTAAACATTACTTTAGTCTTTTTAACATTTAGTCATAGATATATATTGAAACAGTAAGATTTGAATTCAAATCTTAGTTTCACCTTAGTTTTGTCATCGCTTCACCTCTCACCCATTATTATTAGTTTACATAGGTCCTGACCTTGAATATTGGACTTTGTGCATAATACTATAACATGTATGTACAATTGTTTAAAAACATCGTATATATGCACACACTCCAATATAGTCTAAGATTTGTAGTGCGTGATTTTGTGTAAGATTTAATAATCGTAATATTATTATTTGGATCAAATTTACGTAATATTTTAAATTATAAAATCTAAAATAGTTTTATTTTAAATGTAAACATATTTTGTTATTATTTAGGTCAGATTTATGTAACATTTAAATTATACAATCTAAAAGTTCTTTTAATTGTCTTGCGTTGTTAGCCGAGAGGTATCGCAGCTGCCATGCAAGCAAGTAGTTGGTTGCAGATGGGTGTGGGTTCGCGTCCCGGCAGATGCTATGACATATGAAAAAAAAAAAAAGTTCTTTTAATTTTAAATGTAAACATATTTTAAAAATAGATAGTCCCCTGCTAATGAGAGTGCAAGTCATAGCGGGAGGGGGAAAAGATGACAGAGCTGAAAAGTATTCTTAAACTCATAATTATAAAAGGTTTGTTAAAAGCATTTTTAATTATGTCATGTGTAAGGTAAATTAAAAAGGTGGTCGGATTGAAATTGAAATTTCAACATGTCCCACTAATGCATCCGTTACCTAAAGGGATATATAGCACAGACCGGAGAGACCGCTTGAATGGATGACGCAATTGTTTGATGAATCCAAAAGAAACAGGCTGGTTATTTTTGGGGACTATTATTGTTGGTAATTCATGTGGCTATCTAGTTTCAAAGTTATGCTGTTGCATTATTTCGTATCCAGATCCTAATTTTAATCTAACAATGTGCGAGGAGTAGGCGACTGCTGCGCTTCTCTGGACTGTGGCTATGGAAATACGGAGCTTCCCATAAAAATGTGAAATAAACCTGAACTTAAACTGCTGCCTGTGTGTTTCTCCTAAACGTAAATGCTGTTAAACAAGAAACCTTGGACCCTTCCATCAAGTATGCACACTTCAACTAGTCAAAGGTAAAACGATACCCCAAGAGTAAAAGACTCTCCTTTTGAACTCTGAATATAAATTCCTATTACCTGCTGTACCTTTAAAGTTCGACTCTTAACTTAAATGTAGTGTAAATTTTAAAACTAAACTCTAGTCTCCATCTTGTATTTATGTATAAAATATAATATTTTATAAATCTCATAACAAAACAACCTATTCTTATTCTTCTACTCGGGTATCTGAAATTTTTTGTTAATGATAGAGCCATAGCTTGAAACCGGTCTGGGGATGGGGACCATCATAGATAAAAGCTTCATGTATTTTCTCTTGTAGCATTTATCATAAAAAAATAAAATAATTAAGCTTGTTTAGAGCTAGTAGCAGGCTCTTTATATATTACATACTGGTAATACAAGCTATATAGGTCATGTGATATATGACTGATTTTTACTATTATAATTTTGCTATTAGAGTTTTGGCTATATTAAATTGCTAAGCCTACTAATATATGGGATCTCTGAATTTAGTTCAGGCTCATATAGTTTCTTTGGTTAAAGAGCTGAATTTGAAGACATGTAGGTGTCTGAAGATTTGGATCTTTTTCTTAATATTTAAGAATTAGATAAATGCTTGGCTTGAGTTAATATTTTGAATCTTATGTCCTAGTTCCTCACTGATGAGAGCCATAGCTCGAAACCGGTCTGGGGATGGGGACCATCATAGATAAAAGCTTCATGTATTTTCTCTTGTAGCATTTATCATAAAAAATAAAATAATTAAGCTTGTTTAGAGCTAGTAGCAGGCTCTTTATATATTACATACTGATAATACAAGCTATATAGGTCGTGATATATGACTGATTTTTACTGTTATTGATTAGATATTATATTTCATGCCTACATGATTTCAGAGCTGATATTTCCTACCCATTTAATTCGCAAAAGAGTTGCTACTCTTTTGCACGATTTTAGATTTGCCTAAAAAGCCCCTTTTTTTTAAATAAATGCTCAGCTCGGGAATTATAAATTATTTCTATATGTTTACTATGAAAGCGAGATCCTATAATCGTTGGTATAGTGTATTGGCCACTTAGCGATCATTTCATTTTAAATAGTATATTATATGTTATATTTCGTCAAGTCTTTTTTAATCTAGAGTAGTATTATTATAAGGGGGGGGGGGTAGTAGACAGTTAATAATTTGTTTAGTCAATGTGGGGATTGGAAATAAACTTTCTATTCTTAAAAGCATAGAGTAGATAAAATGTTTTTGCATTGAATGTGTGAACTGCGTTGGTTTATAGATGCCTTAATTTTAAACCGCAGAAACGAAATAGATGTTCTTCAAATATTCTAGTTCCCATAATAAACAAGGCATAAAGAAATGACCCCAATGGTAACTAACCTCGTCACGCGGTCGGGGATGGAAAGGCTAAGACCTCACACCGATGCCGCATTCATGACAACTCCTAAGGGCTCTGGCTCAACGTTTGGCTGTCCCTCCTGTATCTAACATTTCTCAGTGGTTATACTCGAAGAAAAGCCGAATCTCTTTAAAACTCGGCAGCATCTAAACCTATCACATGTCACTTTGTTTATGATTATGAATGTATATGTTCGATCTATTTCCACTCCTCCACATCTGCTGCTCTAGTAATAATTCGTTAGTGTAGATTGTATATTAATAATAAGAACGTATATAATGATTGCTGATGTGGCAAATGCACTCCTCATTATGACCTCGTGTCGTAATCTTGCAACATTCGCAACTTAAACGTGAAGCATGAGATATGATTGAATAATGATACCCCAGTAGCATTTTAATTACATGTAACCTAATTTCATCGTTATTAAATATTTATGTCTACCTATTTCTACGTTTGTGTGTCTGCTTGATTTAATAATATTTAGTATCTCATTTAATTATTGAAATCGCATTAAAGTATATAGCAGTAGCCCTTAATCTTAAAAATAATTTATAGTTTCTTGATCTACCTGACCACCGGGCCTAGAAAGACATTTACTATTGTTATGGTATATGCGTTGTTATGTGGGTTTTGTTGTGAAATAAAATGACTATGTTAGAACACGGTACCACAGGCCCTGAACCCACCTGTTGTGTTGCTCTTTGAACATGATGGTGGAATTTTGCAACATGTTAACAAGGCATACGAGTTCTTACCTTTACAATATATGTATGAGTTTTCTTAATGAAATCCAATGTGGTCCAATAAAAACATGCTAAATATAAACATTGTACATAAATAAAATTCAGATTTCACCAAAGTAGTTGGAAAGATAAAAAATAGTCATCCACATATAAATAAATATTAACAATGGAATTTCTAATGATTTTTGACAAGCTCACAAATAATTTTCAGCTTCTGAAATATGTAACACTGATAATACAATTCTATGCATGGAACATTCTTAGTAACGTTTTCAGTGTTGATTATTCCATGAATAAGTTACAAATAAATATATGTTTTATTAATGAAATCCTATGTGATGCTTTTAAAAAAATCATTATATGATTTCTAATAACATTGTATTCTGAGGCAGTCAGAGAAGTACTTATATGTTGGATTATTTCCATCATCTAATATGAGTATTGAATGTCTTTAGAAAAAATTAACTTTACTTAGATAATCCAAATACATTCAACTGTTAGTAATGGCACATCAAACAGGTTAGTATGCACAATGTTTCGAGAGGTATTTATTATCCTCCCTTCTTCAGGTGTTGCTGGCCTGATCAGTGACAGTAGTAGCATGGGAATCTAACCCGGACTCTTTAGATTCTTGAGTAGTTGGTTAGAGCATTACCTTAAAATTCAATATTCAAGAATGTAAGGATCCAGATTCAATTCCCATGCTAGTACCGTCACTGGTCAGGTCAGCAACACCTGAAGAAGGAAGTACAATAATACCTCTCAAAACATTATGCATATATTAACCTGCATGACATTACTAACAGTTGAATGTATTTGGAATATTTAAATAAAATTAATTTTTCTAAAGACATTAATACTCATATTAGATGATGGAAATCGTCCAACATATAAATACAACTAAAACGCCATCATCACAAATCTTCAGAAAAACAGAGTTGGAGATAGTAAAGTATTACAACATAGCAATAAACACTTGAATATCATTGGTACTAATTGACCAATGCTTGCCAACCTCATAAACTTTAATGAGCTCTTTAAATAAGTATTAATGTATACAAGTTTCATTATTTTAATTCTCATTATTGTAGGTAACTTTTATGGGAATCAGTGCTCAAAGCGGTTTGAGGCAGGATAGAATAGCAGATTCTGAAGTTCAAGATCTATGGATCATGATTATCTGATTTCCTGGGTTCAAACTTCTTATGGACTTCTAAATAAACTATTTGATTATTATTTATTAAAAAAATCAGATCTTACTTATGGATCTGAAACTTGGACATCTATCAGAAGAGCAATACAAAGACTTCAGACCACTCATAAAAATACGGAGAGATGCATATTAGGAGTAACAAGAAAAGATCAAAAATGAAATACATGGGTGAGAGAACAAACAGGCATTACTAACATCACTGAAAGAATTAAGAGACCAAAGAGGAGTTGGACTGGCCATATTGCTAGAAGAGATGGTAAGGAATAGACAGTTGAATTCTTGAACTGAATTCCAAGATATTTTAAAAGACCAAGAAAGAGACCATGTGTGAAATGGATGGATAAAATGGAGTATGCTGGGATGACGTGGAGAAGTAAGATCAGAGAAACTGGATTAAACTTGGAGAGATCTTGATCCTCCAATGGAATGATTGAATATAGTCCATTGCATATGTGGGTATGAGACATGGACATTGAAGAAGCAGAAAAGAATAAAATGCTTTTGAAATGAAAAATTATAGAATGCTTGACATACCTTGAACAGCTATGAAAACTAATGAATAGGTTACAGAGAAGGTTAACTACAGAAGATGGCAAAATGATTAATGCTAATATTTTGAACACATGACAAAGCAGATTAACATATCATTGTGTTTGGTATGGTATCAAGGGGAAGAGGGCAACCAAAAGTGACATGGATGAAAATCATTGTTGAATAAACAGGATTGCCTATATTGGAAGCAGATAGAAGAGAAAAGAATGGTCTGGAGACAGTTCATTCACACTGTTGACGATCATCGAATCAACGAAGTAGGCAGATGATGAACTAATAATAATAAAAAATTTAGTTTCTCGGGAGGTCATATCGAACTTTGAACATTCAAATGACAGCTTCAGTACAATAGTTCTATTCAATAGAACAAACAAATTATTTTTGTTTTACTTGACATATCTAAGATCCTTCGTAAGTCTTGGATCTAACATGCGATCATTACGCAAATTAATTTAAATGGTATAAATTTACCGACATTATTTTTCTTTTCATTATTACTATTTAATATATATGATATAATTTAAGGACATTATTTTTCTTTTTTCGTTATTATTATCTTATAAATATATAACTGCCAATTTAATAAAAAAAAAAAAAATTTGATCTTTTTTTTTATTAAAAAAAATTATAATGTTCAATAAAGAATAAAAAGTTATTTTTGTAAAATATTTAAAATTAAGTTAAAAGCTTATATTTTAATATAATACAGTATACGTTCTTTTTTTAACATCAATATTTATAAAATTGATAACATTTTTTAAAAAAAGGAAAATTAATATTTATATTAGAAATATTTTCACTTTAATCTTTCATCTCTTAAAAATATAGATATATACAAATAGTTTATTTCAAGATCTAATTACTTATTTTTAAAATTTTCAACTTAGCTGTTTAAAAAATTCAATGAGAAATATTTTTTGCTGTTACAGTATATTATACTTAAATCTGGAAAAACTCGAAACTTCGATCTTTTCGGCGATGCGATGCACTATGGCTTCTCCTTTATCGGAGTCGGGAATCTCTCAGGTCACTATGCCCAGAGAAACCCGTTAGCCACCTTATTTTTCAATTCCCCACCCTAAGTTTTTGCCATATTTTTCTATATCCTGCCCCATCCCATTTCCACAACATAATCTTTGTCCACTCTACGGCCTTTATATCTAGATCCCTAATCTTTTTCCAAACCCAGCATAAAAACCAAGAACCCATTTTCTAAATAATCACTTTGTTTACATTTATTCTCCCACAACTTCCTTATTTGCAACCTTTCTGCTTGTAAGCATTTACATTCGATTAACAAATGCCTAACATTTTACATGCCTTCCTTACATAACTTGCAGACTAAATCACCCATATTCCTCCACTTATGTGCATATTCCCTTGTTGAGAACAATTCTGTTCAAGCCTTAAGTAATAAACTACTTTCACTGCTTTTATCATAAATTAACTCAATCTCAATAATCTGTTTACTTCTTTATATATTTAAACTCTTTTTACTCTCCTCTATCTCTCCAATTCCCTATATTTTTCTATCCCATTCTTTACACTATAACACTCAATAATTCTAACACAATCATGCTATCTTTCTGTATAAGTATACTAAATTTTCTGCATACCATACTACGTTTCTCACCGATCTGTCACCTGTCATTTATTCATAACCCAATTAAATACTGTTTTGGCTATTCACTTACTATTCGTAAATTGAAATCTACTGAACATTTTCATTTGCTTTTTGCATCTATCATATAAAAACTTGACCATCCATTTCTCTTTGAACTGCCTCCTTTGCCATCCATACATCTGCATTTTATGCATATCTTCCTATTTCTCTTTGTACTTTTTCTAAGTAATATAACACTCCTTTACTAACACATAATGCATCATTATCATAAGTTAACTCTACTACTTCCACTCCCTTACATACAATTCTTGCTACATCTTATTTATTATATGAAAACACTGTTGATTTCTTTATCAGACTTTTTCTTTTCTTTGCTTCATTTATCCACGTTTTCTCCCATTCATCCAAGAAATTTTTCTGATTAATTAAGAAGATTCCCAAATAATTATATCTACTCACCACATTTAACTTTATATCCCCCAATAAAAATTCATTCTCTTTTCTCAACATTTATCATCATTACTTTTGATTTTTTTTCACCAAATTTGATACCCATCTCTTTACCTACCCTTGCACACATCTTCAGTATAACTACCACATCTACCCCTTCTTTCTGTGCATAAGATCATCAAAAAATAAAAGATCTGATAATATATACACTCCCTTGTCATCTATTAATGGTATCTCAACCTCTCTTCCTCATTTTTCTCTTCATTTCTCTCAAATATAACAAAAATAAAATAATGACATAGGGCATTCTTGCCTTAATCCCATCCCACTTTTAACTCTAACTGATTATATATTTCCTAATTGACAATCTCTTAATAAGATACACTAAAGCTCCATTCATTCCCAAATTTACTAAACATATCCATAATCTATTTCTATTTAATTTATCATATGCCTTCTCTATTTCTATAAAGACCATATATAACTGTTTACTTGTATTCCTACTCATATCCATAAGCTGTGCGACTACAAATAAACTGTCTCCTATATGTGTATCTGATCTAAAACCTCCTTGCTTTTCTCCTACTATATTATTTTCTTCTATCCATTTTTCCACCCTTCCAGCCATTATATATGCAAAAACTTTATATAACACTGACATTACTGCTATCAGTCTATAATTGTTTTAACTTTCTATGGTCTTTACACTTTCTTTTATATAATAGCCTTACTCTTGTATTATTCCACCTATCTTCCCTTCTGTGCCATCTTATAAAAATATGGTAATAGATTTAATTTTGTCCTACTTCCCAAATTCATCACCATCTCTGCTGTCTATCCATATAAACCTCTTATTCTTTCCCCTTTTCAATTTCTTCTCTGCTCATTCAATTCATTTTCAGTTAAACTAATATTTCCATTACTATGTGCTTTTATTTCTGTTATCACTCTATCCTTCACATCTAACATCTTTTCTATATTCAGTAAGATTGTCTATAATTCTTCACTAGAGTTATACTCTTTTTTGCCATCATTTAGTAATTTTATTTCTCTCTGCCCTACATTCCTTTTATATTTCCTAAATTTTTTACTCCCATCTCTTCCACTTTTATCCTCCAATAATTTGCTATTTAATTCCATTCTCTCTATATAATTATCTATTTTAGCCAACTTTTTTTAAAAATAGTTTTACCATTTAATATTAATATCTTTTTCACTTTCTTTATTTTTAATAGCACATTTATATTTTCCACGTGCATTTTTCTCTTTTTTTCCCCTCTACTAATTCTCACTTTTCTATTTTATTCTTCTGAATATTCTCAGCTAAAACCCTATTTCCCACTTTTTCTACTTCATCAATCCTTATATTCATCCCTAACAAATTCTTACATGTTTTCTTCTACTTTTGTTTTTTATTCTTTTAAGCTATTCTTATCATTCATTTTGCATTCACATCTTTCACTATCCTTTCTACTTTTATTACTATTTTTTCCATCACATTATTAACCACTCTCTCTTCATGATCAAACACTAATTTCCCATAATTTACTCATTCCCTCTTCTCTACTAATACATAATCTATTGTGTGAAATATATTATTTCTAGACTATGTGCATTTTCGCATCAATCTTTAAATTCCCAATGTTCAAATTCACTTTCTGACAAAAATTCATCAAAAACTGACCATTCTTATTATCTACATCATCAATTTCTTAAATATGCCCATTCATATCCCCTATAACCATTATTCTCTTCCCCTTTTCTTTAAAACTCTGTATATCCTTAACTCAGCATTCATACATGTTTCTGTTACACTCCATTATAGTTTGACTATCTCCAGTGGCCAAATACACTATAACCATGATCCATTCTTTAACCATGATCCATTCTTGTATTTCTAACCTTATCCCAAAACACAAATGTTCTTAACATTTAACAGTATTTAAATATTTTTTGACATAACTCTTATACCACCACCCCCTTTTTTTTCTTTTCTATTTATACCCTGTCCTATCAAATATTCCAGTGTCAGCATGAAGCAAAAACATCATACCATCTTTTATTACCCAGAATAATTATTATTATGATGTTGTGGTGTAAACTTCATCCAATACGCTAATCTTATATACATGTTTAAAAGAGATAACCACTAACACTTTACACTGTCATGAATATCTACATATTTATTAATAGTAAACTAAATTATGTAAAAAGCTCATTACAATGTTTGATGTAGTTGTAACTGTTGAAAGATGAGATAAAATTGCATTATGGGAATCACAAGCAATCAAGTGGTATCATGTGGTCATAATTATTGTCCAATTATCTCAATCTTTTTTAAATAAAAAACTTGAGGCATAAATACACTATTATAAATCCATAAAAAAATATATGTAATAAAGAAACATTTTAATTCCAAGCTCACCAGGTATTAAATTAATTGCATATACTAATCTTAGACTATAATTTATGAATTATATCGTGTTCAATTTGAAAAATTTCAAGAAAAAATTCAACTAAAAAGAAGTTCAATTTTACCAAAAATCTTTAAATCAAAATCATATAAGACATTAGAAAGAAAAAAAACTCAGTTGAACAAAGGTTTAAAAATAACAATTTATATGTATATGCGCATTTAGAAAGAATATTCTCAATATTTTTCTTTTCTATATTTATCCATAATCTGTTCCTCTATCAATTTTTCAACTAATGAACAAATACGACCATTCTGACTTTAGAAAGACAAAACAAAGAAAGAGTAAGAATAAGCAATTAAAAGTGAGTTTTACAATAACTATAAAAACTGATTCGTGAATCACAAATACACAGAGGCTAAACTCTCTATACAGTAGTGCCCACTCAGGGCAATCCAGAGTAATCAATGGATGCAAAAAGATTTATGTATAAAATATCTACATCCCCAGACTAGGTTTCCAGCTTGTGACTTTCATTTACTGATTACTCTGGCTTGCACTGAGTGGCACTACTGTATGGAGAAATTAGCCTCTATGTAAACAGCTTGTGTAAGGATGATGATCATGTGACATTTAGTGGTTTAAAACCATAAGTACTTCTAGCTATGTTATACTGCTAGTTATTTTAGTATATTTGGTTGATATCTTCCAACTTTACTATCAATATAAATGAATTTTGAGTGACTTCAACATCTTGCCTAATTGTAGTCACAATCTCACAATAAAATCAATCAATATTATACCTTTATAGTTTATATTACTGTGAGGAAATGTATTTCTCATTAAATGCCACAGCAATGCATTGCACTTACTATTACAACTCAACATTCATGTCTGCTCTTTGATTCAAAAAGTTACCAAGAATAATGTCAATAATTATTTATTATGTAATTATCCATGAAATTAAACAGGCAAAACTCTCCATACAGCAGTGCCACCCTGTGCCAACCAGAGTAATCAACGGATGCCAGAAGGCTTGTGCATAAAATCCCCATCTAGTGCCTACTCATCCAATATCCACAGACTAGTTTTTGGCTTGTAGCCTTCATCAGTGTGGAGCCTTTGGATCTGAGAGCACTGCACCTAGATCTTAGGATCTAATGCAACCCTCCAGCAGCCACCTTTTATCTCTACTTAACTACAAAACTAAGAGAATGAAAACAATATTTTCAACCTAAGCTCGATATATTATTGTGTTTTCAATTTCATTCTCATAGTTTTGTAGTTAAGTAGAGATAAAAGATGGCTGCTGGAGGATTGCATTAGACTCTAAGATGTAGGTGCAGTGCTCCCAGATCCAACGGCTCCTCACTGACGAAGGCCACAAGCCAGAGACTAGTCTGGGGATATTGGATGCATTAAATGGGGATTTTATGCATAAGCCTTCTGGCATCCATTAATTACTCTGGTGGACACAGGGTGGCACTTCTATATGGAGAGTTTTGTCTGTTTTATAACAATTATGTGATAGCATAAGTCTAAGAGATGGTGATCATAAGATGTTTAGTGGTTTATCCATGAAATTATTAAAATCATGATAATAAATTATTATTTTGAAAAAATAATAATAATAATCATAGCAGTTTTTCTGACCCATCAATAATTCCTCTAATAAAAAGTGTGCTGGGTATTTCATGCCAAAATTAAACCGATAGGTGAAAATTAATATCAATTTTATTACCAATGATAATGATAGTAATACAATATAAATTCACTTAATTTAGACTGTACTAAAATGTTCAGTATGGTACAAAGAAATCTGCAATTTATAAAAACTTAGGGGTACTTACTATGGCCACTTTATTTTTAATGCAAAAGATTTGGGATGCCAGCTACATTAAAGCTGTGATATCGAACCCTATCACAACACATTAATGCAATTATATATTATATAAAAAAAAACATAAACAAATAAACAAAAAAATGTAAATAAATTAAAAACTAAAGCATTAAAACTTGTGAATTGATAAATTTTACTCTGCAGTAGCGGCCATTTTTTCAATCTTGAAGTACCATACATGATCGTGTTTATTAATAATTATTATTTGGTTTGCATAAAAGCATATTTTATGATTCATTTTTTTTCATCCTTTCTGAATTTTGATGTGGTGCAATAATGATTCATTAATAAAATGTTTTCTAAACATAAAGCTAAAAATTTTAAGAAGTTTAAGAAAATTTGTAAAGTATTTTTCTCAAGCAATAAAATAAAAACTAGCAATTTAATAGTAGCATAAAAAAAAAAAAAATTGTAAAACATTCTTGAATTGTATCATAAAGTACATGATTTGAAGAATTTGAATGAAAATTTTAAAATGGTTAATGGCAAATAGAGTATACTGTATAGATTCCAAAATCAGTAAAAATTTAAAAACATTAATACAATTAGAAAAGGCATAGTCAGGTGCCAACACCATTTCTGTAGGGGACAGAGAATTACTGAAGAAAAACGATATCATACAAAATGTGTTTAATATAAGACATTTTCTTCCAAATTTTGGACTCATAAAAGAAGGGTATGTAAGAGAACAAACAGGTGTTACTGACCTCATTGAAAAAATTAAAAGACTGAAGTTGAGTTGGGCTGGACATATTGCTAGAAGAGATGATAATAGATGGACAATTAAAATCTTAAACTGGATTCCAAGAGATTATAAAAGACCCAGAAAGAGACCACATGTGAGATGGATGGATGAAATAAGAAAGTGCAGGGGTGATGTGAAGAGAAGCTAAAGATCGGAAAAGATGGATTGAAGCTGTGATATCGAAACCTATCACAACACATTATTGCAATTATACAAAAAAATTTAAACTGCACTGGTATCTGGTAGCCACTCAAATCTCAGATCGGCAGCAGGATTTGCAAAATGCAACAATCGCTATAGATACTCAAAAGTCAATCTTGAAGTGTTTACAAACTAATTGTTTAATTTTTTTAATCCTGTATATTTTCAAAAACCTGTATCTACAAATAAGAATATAAGTAGATCCATTTAAATGTCAATGCATTAAAAAATAAATAAATAGTTTTGAAATTTAATAAATGTCTTTAAAAATAAAAAAAAATCTCGTTTTGATTTTGCATGAGAATAATTATTGCTTCTAATCAATGAACCGACTAAAAATAGGCTGCATGTTAGTTAAGTGAAATTGGTATTCCGGTGTTATTCAAGGTTTTCCGAATCAAAAAAAAAAAAAAGCGAAAGATTTTATTCTCTTTTTTTAAATTGAAATTACTCTTCATTAATCATACAACGCGCATAAATCACATGCCGCATGTTTAGTCATGTGACTTTTTTTTTTTTTTTTAAGGAAAAAAAAATTAGAAATATTTTTATTGGGAAATAATAATTGTAAAAAACCAAATCAGCATTTTTTTTTTAAATTTCTCTTACAAAAATATATATACGATTAGTCAATTATTTGTGAAATTCCTAAAGTATGAATTTAATCTAGCAACCAAAAACACCAACATCGATTTGATAGTTCAAAGAAATAATTATGTTTATTATGAGCTGACTTTAAAGACATGCAGATGTCTAAAGGTTTAGATCTTCTTCTTGAGAATTACCTTTTAGATAGATGCTTAGCTTGAGTTGGTTTTTTGAATCTAATGTCCCAACTCCTCACTGAAGAGACCCATAGATCGAAATCGGTCTGGGGATGGGGACAATCTAAAATAGAGATGATTTGAATGCCTTCTCTTGTAGTAGCATTTATCATAATAAAAAAAAAAAAAGCTTGTTAGAGCGTTAGCATGCTCTTAAGTTTACATATTGGTAAATGCAAGCTATATATAAGTCATGTGGCATCTACCTTTTTATTATTACTATATAATATATGAAAAATATAGTAACGCCTTATAAAATTTGTTTACTAAGTTGTATTATGAAAATGTAACAAAAACACATTCCTGATGTTTTAATTATATTTTGTCTTTCTCAAGGGAAATAATTTTCTCTTGCTACTTACAACATTCGATACATTTGTTCAATATTAGAAAAACGTATCCCCAATGTTTTAACTATATTTTATTCTTTCTCAAGGGAAATAATTTTATAGGCTTTTCCAAGAAAAATATTTTCTTTTACTCTTTACAATGTTGTAATCAATACAAGGAATAAAAAAAAAAACATTTCCTTTGAGAAAAACTATAAAATAGAGTCAAAATATTGCTAATATACTTTTGCAATATTATAGGATATAACTTGTTAAAACAAGTTTTAGAAAAATTGATGCTAGTGATATTTTTGATATTTTATGTGAGTGTGTTATTATATGACAAATAATTAGAAGATTGTTTGAATGTTATTATATATAGCTGACAAGTTTTCTGCTCAATGACAGATTTTGAATTTAAAATAATCAGTTGCTATTTCTTATTGCTTGGAAACTCCTTAATACAATTCATTTTAGAATCTTTCATTTCAATTTTTTTAATTATAAATCATCATTAAAATATAGTAAAGGACAGTCCCTAACAAAGAAGTATTAAAAAAAAATCATTCACAACGCTTATTGATTTTTGGATAGTGATGGCTTGAGTAGGCTTCCATTCATGTTTTACTATTTATCTTTGCCACGTTAGCTATGCATTATCTAAAACAAATCCTAATTATCTAGTCCAAGTTCAAACCCAAATCATAAGAATGACAGGATATGTATTCACTATACAGTTATTGATCCATTACAGCCAGATTTGATATTGCCTAATACCCATGCATGCTTCTGTAAAATAATATCATTTTCAATTCAACATATTCAGTATTTTGATGAATTATGATTTTATTTATCAATAAATATAAACAAAGCACAAAAATCATTGAGAAAATCACTGAGAAAATAATAATAAATTAAAAAATCTTATTTGATCATTATATTCTTAAATCAAAAGATTTCATTAATCGAGCTATATTTTATACCAATATAAAAATAGAAGATGCTTGATAAGGATTAGTAAGGTTTAAATAGTAACAAAGCCCATATGCAATCAATGAAATTAAAGTCACAATACTTCAGAATTGGACTTCACAATCTCATTGGCTATCAGGTCTGTAAAAAATATTTTAGACTAAATCCTCTCACTGTATACATATAATTCATAGAAAAAATGTTCTCAATTAAGCTAGAGTTTAAACATTAAATCTTTCTATCAAAAATGATAGCCAGATTTTGTATATATTACATATACTCAATCATCAGGGTATCATTTCTGGTGAGAAAATTCAGATATTTAAATCCTGTGATAAATGAAGGCTATATAGCAGAAATTACTTAATATTAAAAGGAATTATATCTACATGGTTGAAAAGAAGGGTTTTTACTGAATGTGTTTTACCAGTTCTTAATAATAGATCTGAGACTTAGGAAAGAGCAATATAGAGATTCCACACCACTCAACAAAGTATGGAATGGTATTAGGAATAACAAGAAGGGATCAAGAATTAAATATATTAGTGAGAGAACGGTTGTTTTACAATAGCATGTTGAAACCGCTGGAGGGCAGGCTCGGTTTGTAAACAAAGATAAATATAATGTTGCCGGGGCCGGGTTTCTTTTCTTTTTTTTTTTTTTTTGTTAGCTTTGGTTTTTTTTTGTTTGTTTATCACATTTATAAAAGTAATATCAAATCAAATTTTTTTTTAAACACGACCAAAAAAAAAATAAACAAATGCATAAAAAAAATTACAAATAAATGAATTTACAAAAAAAGTACTTATTTTTTTTTGCTTTTGATTCTTTTCATTATTTATATTTTCAAAGGGGACGGGATTTGTTTGTTTTTTTCCCGTCTACGTATTTTTTTTTGTTGTTGTTGTTGTTTATCACATTTAAAATAAAAGTACGGCAGCTATCAAATCTATTTTGGCTACCCCAAACAAAAAAAAAAAACATCGATTAAAAATGATTTTTAAAAAGTAGTTAACCAATTTTTTATTTGTTTTTATTCTTCTCATTAAACCCTTTCTATTTTCAGTTCGGTATTGTACGACAAACAAAAAATCAGCTGATTCAACTACTTCTTTTTTTTTTTTTTCGGTTTGTTTTGTTTTATTTTGATAAATTATAAATAAATCTATTGTCCGTTTAACGGTAACATTTACAAGCCAAAGTCCAACTTTGGGAGAGGGGGAAAAGGGGGGAGGGTGTTTCCAATTGCTAACAGAACGGAATGCCAACAACTCGAAGATTGACCAAGTTTTGACAGTAATTCCCCCAAAAAAACATCAATATATATGTCAATTAAAAGCAACTTTTTGGGCTCTTCACGGAAAAAAAAAATTGCAGGCATGCAGCTTCAAGCTGTTTTGTTTGATAAGCCAGTTTCAGCAGTCAGAGAAGAATCCTTGTTCTTTCTTTGACATTCGGAAACAAGTTGTCCTATTTCAGCTATTCAATTAATCATCTCGCAGTTCTTGTCGCACGAAACGTGACTTAGAGCGTGATTTGATTGGAATCGTGCTTTTAACTACACTTGGCCCATTTTTTCAGCAGGAAATGGGGCCTAGGGAAGCATGAGACTCTGCTGATAATTGTTAGTAGACCTTCCTAAAACATGCGAGATAGAGGGGGGGTAGTCTTAATGAATATTAAAATAGTTTCGACAATCGTAATTCCAGCCACCCTCAGACAATACTGTAAACAAAAGTGAAATGTGATGGCACATCCGACATGCTTAGCCCGAATCCGAGTTGTAAGCTGACATGATAGCTTCTGCAGCAGATTGGCTAAATGTCATGTTTCTGTGCATTAGCATAGAAATAAACACAGCAGCCGGTACTCTCCCCCGTATCAACGGACTATTTCTAGGCTTACGCGTTAGAAATAGAACATAGCGGTGGAGGCCACCTAAATGGCATATTTCTGTGTGCTAGCATAGAAATAATGCCCTCCGGCGGTTTCAACACGCTATTGTAAAACAACCGAGAGAACAAACAGATGTTACTGATATCTTTGGAAAAAGTAAGAGACTGAAGTGAGGCTCGGCTGAAATATAGCTAGAAGAGTTGATAGTAGATTGATAGTTAAAATCTTATGCTGGATTCCAAGATATTGTAAAAGACCTAGAAAAGACCAGATGTGAGATGGAAGGATGAAATAAGAAAGTCCTAAGCTGATGTGAAGAAGTGAGGCTAGAGATCAGATAAGCCTTCATCCAGCAGAAAATGAAGATGATAGTCAGACTATATATATAATATGTAGCAAAAACTCAATAAATAAATAACGATCATATTTTTATTAATATTTATTGACCTAAAAGTATTATTTATTAATTGTTCATGGAAAGTGCTACCATAAAATTTATAAATATGCATAGTGAGATAACTTAGTCTGATATTTGTTTTTACTGGAACAATAGCTCATAAAATTACAGAGTGCAATCCAGAATTAGTGTCAATTAATTTTATTGGTTTCAAATTTGCTTCTGGCAGAGTGTTTTGTCATTTTATATATATACTGTTTAATGTGTAAGGTATAATATTCCATGGAGTGTTCTTATGCGACTAAAACTATCTCTACATAATGTGACATATTTATAATTCGCATTCAATGATTCAACATCATATACTGTATTTGCATATTTAATTATGAATATATTTGAGCTTTAATTTCTGGTAGAAAGATTCAGATACTTAAATTCATAGCTTACCTGATGAATGGAGGTTTTTCCATGAAATATATATATATAGTAATAATCATTAAAAACCAATCAACACTTAGACAATCCCACTGTCAGTAATAATCAACAAGTTCAAACTGTTGTCAAGGCAACCTTTTAACAATATAGTAATAAGAATGTGATATCTTTTTCAATGTGTCAGTAGGTTAAGATATTATGGAAAGCAACTTAGAAGTAACATGAATTACTTTGAATGGTTATGGTTTAAATGAGTCGTGTTTTCTCAGAAAATTAGAATAAGATGTTCTCTGGGTAGTTAGAATATTTCAATATTAAGCACGCCTATAATAGAAGTTAATCAGATAATTAATGAAGATTAATTTTTGTAAAAGTATATAGATATGAATTCATATTATGGCTGTAGAGATTTTTTTTCCTAGAACTCATCTGCTGCCATCAGTTGAAGCTATAAGAGTGAAATATTAGAATCACTAAAATGTAGCTCTGGATATCTGGCAGATCTAGTTAGATGATAAAAACTCTTGGATGATAAAAAAAAAAAACGGACCAGATGCTTACATATTTTAAACCAGCTGGAAAAAGAAATAAATTATAAATGGTGTAGATTTACAAACATTACTCATTAAACAGGAGAGAGCAAGAGTCCTGCAATAATGTGACCACATAAAACAACATTACAAGTTAAGGAAACTTTTTTAAAAGTGAACTGAGTTGTGACATAAAAAGAATAAAAGATTTGTAAAACATATAAATCACTGGAGTAATCATTGAATGAAAATAACAAATATTTGTATTACAAAAAATAAACATCTGTGAATAAATTTTTAGAAAGAGGTCACTATTGATTTTTTTCTTTTAATTTTTTTCCCTATATTTCTTTAGAAGACATGTGTTTGTTTGTCATGTATATACACGTTGTAATGGCCTAATATCATATATGACGTCTTGCAGTGAACATAAATTATGTACTTGTATATATAATATAATGAGCATGCTAATAGCTCTAAACAAGCTTTTCTGATAAATGCCAGAAGAGAAAGCATTTAAAATCTCCAAGTAGAATTATCCCTATCCTCCAAACTGGTTTCAAGCTGATGGCACTCCTCAGTAAGATGCTAGGATATTCAGATACTAGATCTAAAATGCCAACTCAAGGAGAGCATTTATCTAATACTGAACTATTAAATAGAAAATTTTCAGACATCTATGCATCTTCAAATCCAGCCATCTAACTCAAGTCATGTGATATATGACTTGGATTTTCTTACTAATATATATATGTCTATACTTGCAAATTAATATGAATGCATACTTCCTTGCATGAAACTAGGGTATCTTAACTTACTAATTAATACATCTAAAAACATTCACTTAGACAAGTAGTTGTTTCATGCTTCAACAGCTATCTGTAGTGATATTTCATAGATTTTTTTAAAAAAAACTGTGAACTAATGGTGCAATTCATTAATTCAAAAAAAAAATCTGAAGAGGCCAGTTTGTTCCAATAGTTGGTAAAGTCAACACATCCAATCTCTATGTGTTTGATGGAATTAATTCTTTGTAATCTGATTTCAAAAACATTTGTAAGATTTCTTTAAGAAGATTTTTAGAATCACTAAAAATTTAATTTTTTGCATAGCTTATTAAAGATTCATGATTATTTTTACACTAATTGTATATTAATTATTGAAAACAAAAAAATATATGTTTACACATTTATTTTATACATGTATGTTTTATTTTTAAAAATAAAATTTAATAAATTTTAGCATAATACTAATAACAAAACCCAGGGATGGTACAATGACCACACCTTCCGAAATTGATTGCTAATGCCTTTGTTTTACTCACTTTGTTATTTTTTCAATATTTACAAACTTCAAATATGATTTTTTTGGAATGTTTTTCCATTTATAAACTTATATTTCTAAGAAATCATGGCTAATTTACTGAATTATACCACAAAAAGTTTCTATCAGGGAGAATAATGGCATGTCACCCTGTTGAAAAGTTAATATTCTAAAAGCTCATTAAAGTTTATAATGAAAATCTAATGCAGAGATACTAGGATAAATTATGTTAAAAACATGTAATGCAACAACAAACCACCATTGACAAAGATCATTATTATTATTCATGTTTATTTTACTTGTCTTCAGACAGAAAAAATTGAATGTATATATTTTTAAAGGCTATATGAAAGACTATAAAGCATGAAATTTTTGAATTAGTAAGCAGCAAAGATAATGAAAATTGATATTCCGAAAAAAAAGTTCTGATGCATTCCATAGTTCTATATACTTCAATTTACATTTAATTCCCCACTATCTCTGGCTTGTAAGCCAAATCTGGCTCTCAAAAGTTCTTAATACAGCCCCCAGACCTTCTCACAAATATATAAAAAATGGATCTGTATAAAACATCTTGCAAATATTTATATAAAATAATTATTTTCTCAATTACATCTTTTCCCCTCCAAACTTTATAATAATTCTCCTTCACTGTATTAGATTTGCAATATTCTACCAAATTATTTATATTGTGGGTCTATCTAAAGAAATAATCTAAGAGTATTTTGTTTGTTTTTATAGTGATTTTGGTATAACATATAACTAATAAAAATAAAACTTGAATTTTATTTCATTTTATTTTGCATTTTTTTTTTGGGGGGGGGAGGGGGGCTATAGAAATAAGATAAGAAAAATTGAGATAGAAAATCATGCATTTGAAAAGAAATGAACCAATACATATATACTTTTATAGAAAGAAATAATAAATCTATGTGTATGATATTTCTGGAAATATTTCCATTAATAAAGAAGACATTTTTAAAAGACACTATTTATCAAACATGCTGACTATAACAAATTTATTTTTGGTGAAAGATTAAAATAGAAAACTTGAAAAGGAGATTCATCAAGTAGCTAACATGTTTTATAAAAAGCAAAAATAAGTCAGAAAATTTGGTGAGACTAAGTTATTTAAAAAAAAAAAAAAATTTGAAACCATTTCTGAATGAGAGTTTATAGAAGACTGTAACCTGGCTACTGTAGAATTAACCTGTCCAGAACAAAAAGAAATTTACGAATATAAGTTCAAAGCAAATCTAAAAAAATTGTAATTAAATGTGATGCAGTCACAAAAATAATGTTATTTCATTTTTAATTCACAAAATTATGGATCTCATTTAAAAGGGGAAAATTGAAACTGGTCTGCCAGATGAAAAGATTGCCGAGAATTAATGATTAGAGGTAAATTATATTACTTTTGATCAAATATGGTAGGTTTATTTGTAAATCTACAATTTTTGTGGGTCCAGGAATGAAAGTATAAACATCCACATGATCCTTGGCAGAAAACCTTTCTCACTCTTGATTTAATGTAAAATAATCAACATATAGTGTAATGGACTGAATAGTCTTATATGTATAACTAACCTAATTTTAAATTGATCGTGATATTGGTTAATATATGTACTAAATTGGTCTGACATATTTAACAGAATACATTACGCATTACCTCATATATATATATATATATATATTATGATCACCCTGTAAGACTTTACATTACACATTACCTCATATATATTATCATGATCACCCCACATGACTGTTTCATTGGATAGTGCTAAGTTCACACAGAACATAGAAAATCAATAAGACTGAGTTCAAACCCAGTTTTTTTCTAAACCATATCTTTATGTTTCTATGAGTATGGTGTGTGAAAGACAATTACCATATCAGCAGTAATGGTCAAGATTATAATAATAATCATAAATAGTTAACCTGTCCCATTTATTCCTTTCAATAACTTCATCTTCACTCTTTATCTATACTTGTTTCATCCCATGGATGAATCATATCTTGCAATTTATTTCCAACTTAGATCAACAAATCATTATCTCTATAATATAAACATCATTAATTGAAGCTGTTTGAAAGATAATCCAAGAAAAGTTCAATCTAATGTGAATATACTAATATTTATTGAAATACACAAAGTTTACAATTGTATTTCTGATTGATACTACAATACAATAAAAGAAAGAAAAAAAAAGAAAGAAAGAAAGAAAGAAAAAAAGAAAAGAAAGAAAGAAATGGAAGAAAGAAAAAAAGAAAGAAAAAAAGAAAGAAAGGGAAGAAAGAAAGAAAGAAAGAAAAAAAGAAAGAAAGAAAGAAAGAAAGAAAGAAAAGGAAGAAAGAAAGAAAGAAAGAAAGAAAAGGAAGAAAGAAAGAAAGAAAGGGAAAAAAGAAAGAAAGAGAAGAAAGAAAGGGAAGAAAGAAAGAAAGAAGTGCTGTAAGTTTATTAATTAAGTTAAATCCATCAATTTTATTTCTGTTGTTTCCTTTACACTGCCTTTGATCTATAACAATTTCATTTTAAGATCTGGTTGACCTGTATTCGATGATTTTCTATTATTTTATTTTAAGTATGCTTTCGTAAGATGTTAGATTTACGATACACGCACAGCTAATCATTTTATATATGACTATTCTGTTTAGTTTTGTGGAACATTAAGAGTATATTGTATGTCTCAGAAATTAATCCATATATGCATACATTAATCACATGGTTTTGAAGGAAATTTTTCTTACACTGCTTTCTGGATTTTCACTGTCCTAAAGTAACCTTATAATTGATTATTTTAAACCTCTTTAATAATATCCGTATGCTTTAAATCATACATTGACCACAAATATAACTGTAAATTCACAAAAGTCAGATCTAGGAAACAAATCAAACAGAGTTAATTTATTTCTTCAATTAATAAAAATACTGATGAATACCATGACCTCAAATGGCTTGTGATCAAGGATACATTAACTATACCTAACAAATAATTCTATAAAATGTATATCACAGACCACCGAAATATTCTTAATTTTCAGTATATCTTACATTTACTAAACTCATGATACAAGATGCATTAACTGTTCATGACTAAATATTTAAAAAAAATCATAGTGCACACTATTCTTCAATCATATAACTGATATAGTTGTCAATAAATATACAGTGATATGCAATGTTGGATAGTTAACTCTCTTGTACTGCACTAGCACAGTGGGAAAATTGTTTTCTCTGGTTGAAATCTTTCAACTTCAATTTTAATATTAAACTGTTATCATTTGTCAGAATATAATAAATTTGACTTCATTTAGCAAATAATTTTGTTTAGAAATGAATGAACATTTAAAAAAATCACATTTGACTTTTGTAAATATTTAAAAAATGACATTATAATCAAAACAATAAACGTTTTTCTTCATCTACTGTCAGGAGCAGCAGTTTTATTTCAGAAAATAAATGAAATCTTTATTATTTATTTGTATTTAAAATGTGAATGAATAAATATCAATATCTGATAAATCGGTACTTGGAGGACATTTCACATTCGTATCAATACACTGCTAACTTTTTAATGTTGTTATTTTGGCAAAATCAAATATTAGAAAAACATTAGAAAGTTAGCAATGCTTTGATACGAATGTGAAAAGTCATCCTATTTTTCCTTGGTTGCAGAAATAATACTCAATACAATTATACAAAGACAAAAAAAAATAAAAAATATTACATGAGATAAACACGTATTTATGAATTCTACACGGACGCAAGCTAACTTTTGACACTTACTTATTTTGATCAATTCCAACAAAAAAAATATGTGGTCCATGTTGTAGGAGAAAAAAAAAGCCAGCATAAATATATATTTTTATAAAACTAAATATATTCTATGAAATATATACTCACGCAGACGATTCTTGCATACAAAATGGTGATGGTCAGTAGCAACCTCCCCCCCCCAACGTACTTCCTCCTTCTCTGAAAAAGTTGTCAAACAATTGATTGACCAGTACATGCTCTAAATGGAATACTGCCAGGCGATCTAATTTTTCGAATAAACAAATAAGTCCTTCTATCTTTCCTTGATTGCAGAAATAATACTCAATACAGTTTTAGAAAAACAAAACAAAATATTATATGAGATATACACATACTTTTACAAATTGTACATGGGCACAAACTAACTTTTGATGCTTACTTAATTCGATCCATTTAAAAAAAAAAAATGTGGTCTGTAGAAAAAAAGCCAACATAAATATATTTTTATAAAAGTAAAAAAGAAAAAATATTCTATGAAATATACACTTATGCAGACAATTTTTACATACAAAATGGCGATTGTCAGTAGTATCCCCCCTTCCCACCGTCCTTCCTATTTCTCCGAAAGATTTGTGGAACAAATGATTGCCCAGTACATGCTCTAAATGGAATTCTGCCAGACAATCTAATTTTTGGAATAAACAAATAACAAAGTCAACATCTTCATTCAATTACAATTAAATAATACACTTTTAATTCAAAGATTCAACAATGCCGAAGTCAGTCAATAACCAAGTTGAAATTGGGAAAAAAAACACAGAAGTAAATAATGCATTTGAAATTAAAAATGTTAAACCAAATTCACAATAATAACAAATAGTAAGTTTAAAATGTACAAACAACAAAATTTGGAATCAGAAAAAAAATACCAAAATGTCCAAAAAAGCACCTATATAATAGTATCGGTTGACATGTTTCAAAGCACGTTTTGTGCCCGTTCAAAAACACATTTTTTGACGAGGAAAAAAACTCAAATCGCAAGGGTTTATTTAATGTTCGCAACATTATGCCTTTATCGCGTATGTAAAAAGTCGTCCTATCTTTTCTAGGTTGCAGGAATAATACCCAAGTACCGATAAATCTTTAAAATTATACTTTAAAAGATGTGATACGTTGGACTATTTCTATAATCTATGAGTGAATGTTGAATGTATAGAAAATGTTAAACTTTATTTAAACTTTCCAAATACAAACAACTTGTTAGTAATAACACACAAATAAACAACACAGGTTATTTATTACACAGCATTTTGAGTAGTATTATTCATCAAACCTTCAGGCATATACTTTAAAAGTATACATTTTTAAAATAAATTTTACAGTATTGCAATATATTCTGACAGGGAATCACTGATTTCGATTATACTAGCAAACGGCTTATAACTGTCTCCCTGCAATTTGACTTGTTCAAAAATATAAAATTTTATTTTTAAGAAAATTTAAGACTGCCAAAGGACAATGGAAAACCATCAACGTGGGGTTTAAAAGTGATTCAAGTTGCCAAATTTTCAGCTGTCTGATATTTATAGAATTTCTTTGGAATTCAAATATTAGAATAAAATATAAATAATTTTAATGATATTTTTTTAAAAAAAGTTCTAGGAATTTTTTTCAATAAATGATGAATTGACTCTCATACGAAATGTCTCATTGAAAAAATTAAGAACGTTAAAACTATCTAAGGGAAAAACTTCCAAGATTATAATGGTAATAAAAATTTTCAATATTCAAATGAGTTCCCTCCCCTCCTTTCTATTATCAAAATTCTAAAAAAAAAAGTTAATTAATAAGTTTTGAACATTCTTGAAACAAAGATTTTTTCTATAAACAAAGTCTCTATTTCTTCAGACTATAAATAGTATGACAATTCAAATAATTCTGCCCACTGCCGATATTCATCCAGTTCTCGGTTGTACTGCTGTCTGTGTTTTAATGTTGCTTGGGAGGTTAATTATGACCTCTTCACCCTATAAAATCACAATATCCAGGCTATTATTATTAATGAAATCATCTCCAATACAAAACAGTCCTGATGAATTTAGTCATCCAGCAAAAACAGTGAAAAGATAAAACATCTCTTAAATAGTCCATTGCAGGACCAAGAACGTTCTAATCATCACTCATAGATGAATGATGAAGTAAGAGTATTAGTCAACAGATCTTCTAAATATTAGACAATATGAGCTTTTTTACTTCATTCATGATCTTCTGGCTAAGAATATTCTTTTTTATTTCACCACATTTTTGAATATAAGCATTAGTAGTCAATAAATGCCAGATGGTAATAAATAAATCCAACATCCTCAGACCAGTTTCTAGTTTATGGCTTACATTAGTGATGATTCCTGATTTTGAAATTGGAATAATGTACCTGAATCATTTAGATATAATGCACATTTCCTTTACCACCAAACTTTTATTTACTATTAAGCTGCTAGCTCAAATTGAAAAACATGTTAATGCTTTCAATCTAACCCTATCTGCTTGCATAGTTATATAAATCTGAAACCAGTTCAGAGTAAAACAAATAAGTAAAAAATGACAGTTAGATGAAAGATGTATTAGATCCAAAAGATCCAGGAGCACTTCTCCCAGATCCAAAAACTTTCTCACTGACACTAGAAACAAGTCTGGAAATATTGAATGGAGCAAGGATTGAATACGGATTAATTAATCTCTGCCATTTGGCATCTATTGATTACTACAGTTTACAAAATTGTGATGAGATAAAATGGATTTGTTTTTAAACAATATGATATAAGCAGAAGTCATATGATGTACTGGTTTTTTGCTAAGAATAGTTGGATAAAAATTGACTGTTCCCTTTTGAATCATTAGCTAAATATCTACAGTGTCATTACCAAAAGCATCCTAATAATCCTGAATAGAATTGGAAAATTCAAGTTTAACTTTTGGCTACAAATTCATATATATATATTTCCTAATAACCTAAAAACAACTGGTAAGTGGATATCTAGATATTAACTAATTCTCAGACTACAACCCTTGGATTCGTTGTATTGGAAATGACATTTCTTAGAATAAATCAGCAAGAAAATGTATGCAATGAATGCATCCTAAAAACTGTAAGTACCACTTTAGTAAATGTTCTATGACATTTTTCACATTAGAGGGAGCTACTGAACCACCAATGACACAATCAAGAGATATATTTGACCTAAAGTACCTATAAAACTGTTCTAGATATTTTGTAGCCAGGATAAAGCATATTTTTCGATATGAATGAAAGCAATGAATTTCTGATGGGAATTAATGTGCACTTTAAAAAATAATAATAATTACTTCAAAACGGTATATTTATAAAATGTACATTCCTATAGATGATAATGTGACATCGCAATGATCACGTGTGTGATCAAGATGCTCTGTTACTTAGTAACCTAACCTGGCTTTGGTAGAAAACATATATACATTCTTTATTTCCGTTTAGGTATGTAAAATATAGTTATTACATACTGAATATTTTTTTAAAAAATGGTATCCTTTTCTTCATTTTTTTTTGTGAAAAAAAAATTCACTTTTTCATTTTAAAACTTTTTAAAATCAATAAATGTAGAAAAAAAAATCTTCTGTAATGGAATGATGATGGGGAAGGAAGGGTGAGTCATCCAAGAGAAAAATGAACACGGAGTTGAATAATAATTCATTTAACTTGCTCTTATTTTCTCAAGATATGTCACCTCCCCTTTCCCTCAGAAAAAAAAAATCAACAAAAAACATTTGCAAAATAAATATTTTCACTCAAATTACAGCTTTACAATATTGATTAAAATGTAGAAATGAATTAAATTCAGGGAAGAATTGAATGCCTTTAGAAAAAAATGGTGGCAGTAAATTTAAAATATGTTTTTACATCTCAACTACCAAAAAATCCCATTTTAATTTTTTAATTAAGTATATTATTAATGATATTCCCTAACTTTTACATATGATTTTTTTTTCTTTAGTAAATATTCATCCGCAAATGATTGTTAAGAATATTAACTGGTTTACAAATTTTTATTTACAATTTTTTTTAACTGTTTGTCCCATGTATCATCTTAAAGAACTGAAAAGCATACAACTGAAAGAAGCCCTTTATTTCTGACCAACATTCGAACACCTGCGATAGATCAGACTTTTTTTTATTTAAGAAAGCAAAAACATTTATAGAAATCCTCTTCTAAGATTTTAAGAATGTCTTGGATAATAACCTCAACAATTTCTTCTGCAGAAAAATCTGTATTGAAATTATTTCAATTATGCAATAAAAATACAAATAACCTCCGTATAATACGGCCAATAGGTTCTCAAAAATCGCTATGTTATGTAAATTCATGTTATTCGAGTCAAAGAACTAGTACAAAAAAAACAAGGTTACGTTCCAAAAGTTTACAAAAAGCTATACAATTTGTATTTCAAAGCTAAGAGAAATATTTGTATTTTTATATTGGACTATTTCCATCATCTAATATATGTGTTGAATGTCTTTAGAAAAATTAACTTTATTTAAATATTCCAAATACATTCAATTGTTAGTAATAGTACATTCAATACATACTTTAGATGATGGAAATAATCCAATATAAAAATACAACTAGAACACCATCATCACAAACCTTCAGGAAAACACTAAGAGAAATATGTTTATTAAAAAAATAATTGATCAACAATCATATATTAATATTAATGTTTTCTTCTTCATCATTACTAATCACCATTAAACGAGCACTTTCATAAACGCTCGAATAACAAATATCGACAGAGATGGTGTTTGCTCTTAAAAACTCTCATCACATCCCTTGTTATATGGGCATTTCCCTAATTGTCAAAACTCTGTGTATGAATGCTGTGTTACAGGGGGAGTTTCTTCAACTCTCAAACTGTGTTAGAGCAAAACAGTGCTGTGGGAATGCATGTTATAAAAGGGTTTCCCCCAATTCTTGAACTGTGTTAGAGTAAAACTTTGATGTAGGAATATTATGTTACAGGGAGGTTACCTATATATTTAAATCAAAAATGAAAATGCTCTATAAACTAATAAGACAGCATAACATTTAAGTGATTCATAAAATTTATCACATCTCTAATAATGTGCATCTTCTTAAAAATCCCTTGCTTTATGCTAGTTTTCATCTAGATGCATGCTTAAACATGGTTTATTTATCTTGGTTTCAAACCATCTAGCAAATAGTTGTAACAATATAGAAATTACCATATGAATAAATAATCTACATGTATGCAATGTTTATTTCCGTAATACAAACAGATCTTATTCTTCTCTTCAATATCTCCTCACATTTCTATTATCACAACATATTTCAATTCTTGTAGTAGCATTTGGGAATATGCAAGTGAGGAATAAAGAATTTCCATTTATGGGTGTTGTAGGTGAAGGTTAATAATCTTATTCATAGAAAGGGTAGTGATTTTACATATTAAAACTTATAGTAATAATTTTTGTATTCAAACTTGTTTTTTTTTCACAATGAGATGTTTACATGCATTATAATGTGTTAGTTTTAGTTCAATCTGATAATCATCACCAAAATATGGAGCAGTAGTTTTGTAAACTGGTCGAAGTGATATCTTTTTTAATTACTGATAAATAGTAATAGCATAATTTTTCTCACTTCTGAAGTCACATGACCAGCATAACTGCACATATGGAAATAAAGCAGAGAACTTTTGCTCCATTTTATGAAGTTTGAATTTCCAAAGCATACAATAAAGAGAATTTCACTCAACAAAAAAAGGCTTATAAACATTATCTCAGATGCAAAATTGGAGACCCCTCCCCCAAAAAAATGAGCACCACATAACTGTTGTGCAATCAATTATGTCAAATTAATAAAATAGTGTAAAAATAAGGCAAAACACTCTATACAGTAGCGCCACTCATAGGGAATGTTGATCATATAATGTTTAGTTGTTTAAAACTAAGGATAACGTAGATTATTTGCAAATGTAAACTGCTGTTCAATATTGTTATTTCTGAATGACTAATGTCCAGTGTTTTTCAAATAGAAAATCCAAGAAAAACAACATTTAGTCAAACATATACATTCTATAATGAGGACCAGTGGCGCACTCTGACAGCCCTCAGTATTTACAAGACTGACAAATGAGAAAATTAACAATGAAACTGAAGAGATATAATAAAAAATACAAAAGAAATTTTCATCACCTCCTTGCAAAAGAATTTGGAAGTCAATCATGTGACATGCAGAAGTAATAAGTTTCAGATTGTGGAAATGGAGTCTTCTCCACCCCAGTATAAATATTGCTTTTTATAGATACCATTTCATTTTTATTTTAGAAATAAAGATATGTTGACTTTCTGCAGTGATATTACTGGCTTAACGAAAGTTCTCATTTCCACTTGCAATGCAAAGAATTAAGACTTTCGATAGATATGTCCAAAACCCCTAAAGACAATTCTTCTATATAATTGAAAGGTAATGCCTTCTATCAATTATTCATTATGCCAATCTGATAAAAGAGAAACCTGGGATTCTGGAAACAGGACTCTAATTAGCCAAAATACAATGAACATCCATA
Source organism: Epiperipatus broadwayi (assembly GCA_028023455.1). Lineage (NCBI taxonomy): Eukaryota > Metazoa > Onychophora > Udeonychophora > Euonychophora > Peripatidae > Epiperipatus > Epiperipatus broadwayi. Next base: position 4,276,511 of record JAQFVV010000054.1, on the reverse strand, counting down.
CACAACATATGATCTCAAACTAACCACAATGATAATGCAATATGGTTATACTAAATATTTTTATTTCCATTGCAAATGAAATAGTCATGATAAAAATTTCCACTATGTAAAAAAAAATGGCCTGCAGAAAATGGAAGGAAAAAATATACAGCAGGGCATCTTATAATTATGTTCCTCATTTCACAAAGTCTTATTAAACAATTTTATAAGCTATAAATAAAATATGGAAAGGAGCTGTTCATCTTTCAAATTGTGGACTCTCAAATCAGAGATCGTAAACAAGACCAGAAATTTAATGCATTTGTATCGGTCTAACAACTTGTAAAAACGACATTTAAAATAAAATTTCAACATTAACACGTTTCTCCCGCCAAAAAAATGTGACTTTCACAAATATGTATGACTTTCAACATTAACAAGTCGACTTCCACAAATATGTATGACTTTCAACATTAATAAGTTTTTTTAAAAAAAAAATGTGACTTTCAACACTAACAACTTTTAACAATGACATTTAAAATAAAAAATAAAATGTGATTTGTGATATTACAATAATGACGCCATTAATCAAAAAAATAGTTAGTTTAAAATATATACCAAACAAACAGTAAATGATTTTGATTTTTAAGTCATTTGGATAAAAATACATTAACTATATTCCTACGACACTTACCATGTAATATATAACAGGAATTTGCACATTAAAAACAAAGTAATCCTGGGTCTCGTTTTATGTGGTAGATAGGTTCCACAGAAAACCCGCATTAAAAAAAATTGCATAAAAATAGACTTAACTCACCTTGAAAAATGGGGGATAGGTGCTGTAATTTTAAGAATTCACATAAAAGCAAAACAACAAGGAAAAGACTTTAAAATTCGCATTAAAAAAATAAGGAAATAAAGTATGACTAATAAAAAATATCAAATATTTGAAAAAAATTAATACAATACAAACTTTTTTTACTTTTTTTATTAAGTACAGTACTTAATTTTACATTTTTCATACATATTTTAATCATTACCGTTAGTATTCATTTGTAAACTGGTAAGAAATCAGATTTGATGTGATGTGATGTATTGTGGCTTCTCCTTAAATGAAGCAATTATGCCCAGAAAAACCTGTTATTCACTTTATTTTTATTCGTGATGTGATGTACAACTAGCGCCACTTTTAGTTTTGTGCTGTGTTAATGGTTTTCTGTTTCTATATTAAAAAAATGAGATTGCAATCAAAACAAAAAAATTATACATTATCATTAGAAAGATTATTTTCAGTTTATAAAATCGTTTTTTATTTTAAAAATCTAAAAGGTTATTTATTTCTGTTATATATAACAAAATACAGTTTAAAAGTTTAAATTTTTTGAATATTTATTGCGATATTTTTATATGTAAGTATAAATCTATTATTATTATTTACTCATTAGTATGAATAGGTTATTTACATAGAAGCTAAGATTCTAAATACAGCTTCAGGCCATATTCACGTTAGCTGCTAATATAAGGTTATATTTTTGGAAAAAAAAAGTACTTCAAGTCAAAATAAGTTATTAATAATTTAAATTTCTTGATATCTAATAAATATAGTGAAATATGAAAGATATTAAGAAGAGACATGAATCACATAACTTCGAAATCGCATTAAAATAATCCACATAAAACGAGACCCAAGTGCATTCACAAATATTATTACCACAGAAAATGGAGATCTACAGTAAAAATTTTGCCTCTGAAAATGTACCACATGATTGCAAAGTATGCTGGGATTTTCAGAGAAGTGCTACTAAACGTCATTTATTTTATAAAGAAATTAAACCAAAAGTACAAATATATATATATTAATTATTAGACTTTATTGTGATTTTATTTATCCTGGCTCTTGTCGAAAAGAAATCTAGACAATAACTGAAAATGTTAAAGTATTACAAAAAAAAAAAAGATTGCGTTGATAATAAAAAAAAACACATTTTCACGTATACTCGCAGGGATTATTTTCTTTCAATTTAACATCATCATGACATTACACATTTATTGTGGGTATGGAAAGGCCTCCTATCTCCCCTATGTTGCAGCTTTAATACTAAAGTACCAATTTATGTTAGTGAAACCAAGCTTGAATTGAATAGAATATTAATAGAAAAGAAAAAAAATAGATTCGTTAATTAAATGTTTTAGGGTATTTTTGATGGGTATATAAATGTAAAAAAATTTGATAAAGTTTTGAGATTGTTTGTAATTGAAAGAGTTTGAGGTAAAGAGTATTTTTTAATTTGTTTGGAATATGTGATATTTATTATATATTTGTATTTTTATTTTTCAATTTTCATTGAAAAAGACTATATTATAAAAAATTGTTGGTGTGTAGTTCTATTTTTATAATAATCATATAAAAATCAAGTTTTAAAAAGAAGTTTGGTATATTCATTTATATATATTAAAATCTACTGTACACTTTTAGCATGAATAATGCCATTTTATTTTATTTTCAGCAGACTTAATGTAGATAGATTCTGGTAAAACAGTCTTTAAATAGCATACCCCAAAAGCAAAAAACTTCAACATCTAAAAGATAAAACCTCACTCTAAAGTTAGCATGCCTAATTAGTAATGCCTTTTCTTTCTCTACTTATCTTAGTATGGTTTTTGGAAGTCATTGTCTTTCAACACTGTAGGCATAATCATTACAATACATACATTTTGATATTATAGTGAAGAGCCATATGATATAATAGGGATGTATCTGTCTGTCATTTCTATAAACTGGATTCAAATCTGGGCAATGTAAGATTTAGACATTTTTTCAGGTTTAAATAAGCTCACTTTTTTTCTCTATTTCAGGTAACCAGCCCCTAGCCAAACATGATGGCCATCCAAAATTGGTTGATAAATAAGTACTTAGCTAGGGAATGAAATAAGGATTAAAAATTGTTAAAACACTTTTACATGACAGCTGAGAGTCTATTGAGTAATATCTTCTCTATCACTGTTCCCCGTAGTATTATTTTAAATGTTATACCATTTACACCTTCCTTAAATACTTTATCAATAATTTTTATTTATATCAAAACTAACAGTTTCGACTGTCCTGCAGTCATCATAAGAGCTCTTTACAATCCTATGTTAATGTAGAAATCAATACTATGGCCATTCCAACTACAAAAGCAAAAGAAAGAATAGGGAAAGGAAAAAATATTGCAGAAACTAATTTTGTGATGACTAAACAAACCAATACATGTACCACAAATATGTCCACATATAGAACATGCTGGTCCATTTTTCAGTTTACTTGATATTTTTAATGTTGTCTTTAATTATCTTCACCAGAAAACTTTTCTTTCTGAAATACTGCAATATCCTGGCTAATTGTAACTATATATATTCTATTCTACATCTTCCCCATAGGAACAATTGATATTTCACATATGAAAAGCACACTTAAATTCTCCACAAAGCCCTCTTTTAAGTAGAATTGTACTATTTATGTTTTACACATCCAGAGAACTCTATAGTATCATATCTGACAAATTGAAAAACATATTGCTTTTATGATCTTACCATTATAACTTAAAAAATTGTAAGGAGCGCCCCCAATTGAAAGTTTTTCTAATGCTTCACATTGTGCCAAGTTTCATTTCCATTAAATAAATCTGATAAAATAACTGTTGTATATAAAACTGATTAAGTTGTATTAGTTATTATTATTCTACTGTGATGAAAAAATTATTTGGTGCTTAGATTTCACATAGTATTAATGTGGCGATAATTTTTTAATCTTTTTTTTTTCATGTGTCAAAGCATCGGCCACGAACCCAGGACAGCTGCTTGTAAGGCATCGGCCACGAACCAATTACAGCCTATAACTTTATTTACTGGAAATGATACAAACATCTACAAATATGCATTTACGTTTTTGTGAGAAAATTCCTAACTTCCACTATCTAAACTTATAAAGGTTTTTTTTTATTTTTGAAAAATGGCCAAAATAAAACAAACTCACATTTACATTTTTTGCAAGAAGTAATCTTCCAACAAGTAAACTTTTAACAATCTACATTTATTAGGAGTGGTAACCAACCAAAAAAATAATAATGTACATATATTTAACAGCACAATTCTATCCATTTTCAAAATGTTATTTCGTTGCATCACTGTGGCAGACTGAAGTTTCTTACTTCGAACCAAATTTCGACAATCCTGAATGAAACAGTACCATTGTTTGTTCATACTGTGGACATAAAGTATGATATCATGGTTGTTTTCACATACTTTTTTAAGGATAGTGTGCCATAGTTTTGAAAATAGTGAAATGCATCGTCCTCGGTAGCAGGCAGTTCCCAAACTTTAATCACTTGAATTTGGGAAGGGGAGGGGGAAATACTGCACACATTGACTTTGGAAAAATTAAAGATGGGTAGTAAATCATGTGTACATGTTCCTTTTGCCAGATCGTGGATTACTCATGACAGTATTCTTTCATAACACCACAGCATAGTTTAAATCATAAAATTTGCAGCAAGACTAATATATTGACTAATAACTTTCTCTTTCTCAGAATATTATCTAATTCAATTTCCTTTTTAGAATATTGAAAACGTGTTTAATTCAGTCTCTTATATATACATTTGTTTGTGTGGACCTTCATCACAACCAGACTAATACTTAAGGTACTGTGGTACTAGAACTGCGATATGAAGAATTATAATAGTTTAATCATTAAATTAATTAGGTTATTAAATCAAAAACATATTTTAAAATCTACATTAATTAAAAAAAAAAAAACAATTTAACAAAAAAAAAAATACGAAAAGCATTAATGTGAAGAATAGTTAAAATGCGTGTTTAAATGAAATTGAGTGTGTGTTTGCACGTGCATATTCTGCATAATCTATTTTAATACATTGTACAGGGTTACACCTGCATTTATACATGTAATATATGCGGGATTCGAACTCAGATTTTCACAGGAACTACAACTCTCAGCGCCATCTTATAATGCTGACTCATCTGATCACACACATGTTGAAAAGATAAATAATCACCAATATTAGTATTTCGTGCTAAACCAGCACTCATCAGTTGGTTCAGATTACCATCTCAACACTTATATACCATTAGTACTCAGCTTTATATTAAGATAACCAATCTTCATACTTTTAATGAGTGCTGGTTTAGCACGAAATACGTATATTGGTGTATTGGTGGTTATTTATCTTTTCAACATGTGTGTGGATCAGGTGAGTCAGCAATATAAGATGGTACTGAGAGTTGTAGGTCGTGTGAAAGTCTGAGTTCGAATCCCGCATATATTACATATATAAATGCAGGTATAAGCCTGTACAATGTATTAAAATAGATTATGCAGAATATGCACGTGCAAACACACTATCAATTTGATTTAAACACGCATTTTAACATTCTTCACATTAATGCTTTTGTTAAATTGTTGCTTTTTTAAATGTAGATTTTAAAATATGTTTTTGATTTAATAACCTAATTAATTTAATGATTAAACGATTATAATTCTTCATGTCGCAGTTCTAATACCACAGTACCATACTTAAGTTTCACAATAAACTCAATGAAAGCAGCCGTAGCATATTGCAATCAGTATTATATATCTCAACATCTAAACCCATTTTTCTACTTATAAAACTACCAAGATATTTTAAACTACTTTGCATTCTTAAGTTGAAAATCATCCAATTTAAAAGTTGATGAGGATATCAGTAGTTGATAAAGAATGAGGGGTTTGTTTTTTTTTAATATAAATTAGTTAATTAATCAAATCAATTTAATAATATACCGTCTAATAGTTTATCAAAATTAAGCTCATTGAATCAGATATAGTTATTAATTCAGAATCATGCTTATATAGTAATTGTTATTCTTTTTTATGCTCCAAGAAATATCCTTCAGCTGTTAATTTTCAACAACTAAAGAAAAATCAACAGCTAACATACTATTAAGAAACAATTTCTATAAAATAAACTTTAAAACAACCCTCCCTCCTCTATATCATGACGAGAAAAAACACACACGATTATTATATTGTCATCTAATTAGTACCACAATTTATTCAAAAAAGATTTCCCCTTTTATTTAAAAAGTAAAATGCCTTCCGGTCCTTTCTCATAATGAACTTGACTAATAAATGAATTGATGGAATAATGGAGTTAGCTACTTCCTTTAAGACTGGTTCTGAATTGTTCGCTGAGGAGTAGAGAGGAAGGAAACACCTGACCTAGGCTTGCAGTTAAGGGAAATCTAACTAATTATCCCATTAGAATTACTTGTCTCTAAGGCATTTATTTGTCCTGTAATGATAAAATATTAAAAACGTTATTTGTTAAAACAACTTGTAAAATTACAAATATATATATAATCTCAATTACAAATATTGCAAAATTATGCTGTTTAATTAATATTATTTTTTTTCATTTTTACTGGTGAGTACAATAACAATATCGACAAAAGGGGGCGCGATTAGCACTGGTGTTCGCAGAAAAAAATATGATGAGAAATTCAGGGCTGAGATTTTTAAGGGTTCACACATAAATTAATAAAAGAAATTATGTAACAAAATAAATAAAATGCTAAAGTTTAAAAAGTTTGGGCTTTGGAGATCAGATAGACTGATGCTTAGACTCAATATTATTTTCTCTAGATATTCTTGTGTATGTATATATGTAAATCAATATATAAACCAATGCTAGAATATTTTAACGATGCTACCTGTATTTGCAAACACAAAATCCGAACTAAACAACATAAATAAAAGATATTCCCTTCCCTATTAAGCTGCAAGCTGATAAGTATATAGATTTTCAAACTATTGCAACACAAATTATATATATATGTATATTAATATTTTTATTAGTCATTCATTAGACTAAAGATTATCCAATAAAATAATATTTGTATAGTGTAATATTCATTACACCACTCTCATGCAAGGCAGGGACTGCTTTCTATCCTCTTTTAAGACCTTGTGGAGGGGTGTAATCATAAACATACGACCAAAGACATAAAAAAGATCTATAATCCTCAAGGTGCACATTTTGTGCTTAACCAGCCCTCATCAGTAGGCCCAGACCATAATCTCTTACACATATAGCCACGTATGTGTGCTGAAAATCAGATATATTAATCTTTAACTTGGATTAAAGTTTATCTTAAAACATCACATGATCACTATCTTCCATGCTTGCTCATAACTGTTGTTAAAATAGGCAAAACTCTCTCCATACAATAGTTCCACTCTAAGCAAGACAGAGTAATCAATGGATGCCAGAAGGCTTGTGTATAAAATCCCTATCTAGTGCCTACTCATCCAATATCCCCAAACTAGTTTCTGGCTTATGGCCTTCGTCAATGAGAAGCTTTGTATCTGAGAGCACTGCACCTAGATCTTAGGATCTAATGCAACCCTCCAGCACCCACCTTTTATCTCTACATAACTACTAAAGTATGAGCTTAGATTGAAAATATCTGTGTGTTTTCAATTTTATTCTCATAATTTAGTAGTTATGTAGAGACAAAAGGTGGGTGCTGGAGGGTTGCACCAGATCCTAAGATCTAGGTGCAGTGCTCTCAGATCCAAGGCTTCTCACTGGCAAAGGCCATAAGCCAGAAACTAGTTTGGGGATATTGGATGAGTAGGCAATAGATAGGGATTTTATGCAATAAGCCTTCTGGCATCCATTGATTACTCTGTCTTGCTTAAGAGTGGCACTATTGTATAGAGAGAGTTTTGCCTATTAAAGTTTATATCTGTGCTAGAAAAAATCTCTAGTTTAATTAATGATTAGTAATAATCATTACATGTTTATCAAAAAGTTGAGTAAATTGATGCTTGAAAATAAAAATGAGACAATTTTCTCTACATAAATAATCTTCATGTAATAAAGATATATATGAGAGATGAAGACCTGACCCAACTGATGAGTGCTGGTTCAGCACGAAATGCATCTTGGGGGTTATTTGTATTTTATTGTATCTTTATTTATATGAAATTATTTATGAAATAAAAAAGAATGGAGAAATATGGATGTTGTCTATCTATAAAAAAAAAACATCTTTATCGATGTTCACTATATACAGAGATCATAAATTACTACAGTTTGATTGACATGTGTCAAACTTATTGTCCTCACAACTTTGACACAAACCACTTGATGGAAGTATAGTAATAATTGTTATTAGTCATTCATTAGACTAGAGATTATCCAATAATGAATAATATTTCTATAGTGTAATTTTCACTACACCACTCTCATGCAAGGTCGAGACTGGTTTCTCTATATTTATGTACTGTTTATTCTCTGCAGAGTTTAGCAAAGTAGTAGAATACCAGACTCTGGAGTATGAAGTTCTTGGAAAGATTCCAGTACTTGAACTTCTTATGAACTCCCACACAATCAAGCCATTCAAGGATTTCTTTTTTAAATTGTTAAGAAATTTAATATATAAGAAGGCAAAAAATGAACTGACTTAAGCGTGTATTTGAAGGCAGATGCGAGTGATATAAATTCAATAAAATTTCTAAAACTCAAATACTAAAATAAATTGTGGCAATCTTATCTCCAAACAAATGAAAGAACCAAAAATATCCATCAACCTAAGCATCTTTTCCTACCATGTTACAATCAAGGTTTGAATCTGGGTAGGTAAACTTGAACAATTTTTCATCGGATTATAAATTTTTCTTTCAGGTAATCTTTCCATAGACAATCCAATTATCTATCTACTTTTCAAACCTTTGCTACCAAGTAATGAGCAAGCCTGGTAAGTATGAAGGTTTGTTGAAAAAGCCTTTCTCTTGCAGAGAGCTATTTAATTGTCTACTAAACCTCCATTGATTTTAAAACCTTCTCAGTCATAACTAACTTTTTAAATATAGCTTAACATGAGAACTTAATATGTACGTACAATTGCTGTACAACAAAAAAAAAAAAAAACAATTATTACTTTATAATAAAATTAAAACAATTTAATATTTTGATGCTAAAACAGTCTAAAATTTAAGCCGAATTAGTACTAAAAATTTTGTAATAATCAGTTATTTCAAAATAATATTATGGAAAAGGGGAGACAATAGTTTGGTATATCTCTTTAACCAATCAGATTTGGTGATACAAAAATGTCAGGCTGTCTTATGCTATCTTTTAAACAGCACCAATAAAAAAAAACTATGGTAAATATTCATTTGATCAATAAACTAGTAATTCTACGGGGATTCATGCTTATCCAATTCTTCAGTTAAAATTAGTATAACTTCATACAGACACTAATAATAATTCTTGATCACTATGACAAAACCACTATTGCCTATTGTCACCCCCTATTTGCATCAGTTAATATTGATACTTTTAGCTGAATTCATTTATCGATCTTGAAATTGCTTCTCCAAAAATACTCCTTTTTCATGTTCTCTTAAGAGCTAATCATCTTTAATGCAGCACCTTTATAGCTCATTCATAGCATTTAATTCCCTAATTACTGTGCCTGAGTCTCACTCCAAATAAAGACTAACTAATGCATCAAATCTCTCTATAAGATGGATTAATATTTAGAAATAAAAAAGATTAGACTTCAATCATTACATTGAAATATCACTCTGAATAGAAAAGCAGTCACACAAAAGATGTGTTTAAACAATGTTATTTTGTAAAGAAACGTGCATATGTAATTCACAAATCTCCTAAAGTAATGACTTTCCCATTGCCGTACATGAATGGCTTCTGAAATACTATTTTTCTAATAAATCTGCTTATGCATTTAAACTTCTGCTCTGGTTTCATTGTTTATGCTTTTCCATCATGCAAGAGCATTATCAATGCTTCAGACTTCCGAAAGTAGAACACGGATCCACCCAGTGAAATTTTGGACTGTTACAATAAATGTTTCAAAGTAAATGTCTTTGACTCCAAAGCATTCCTCCATACTCTTGCACCAGATACTCATGTCTAATGCAATTTTATACTGTGCTCAATGGTTCCTGATTGTCTTCATCAACCATATGGCATTTCATTCGTAATTAAGATAAGAATTCACCTTCATTGTAACTTACAGATAACTTCCTCATCTAATTACTAAATGTAACATATTTGTTAAATATCTGCTAATCTCTAAATCTGCTAATGTATCAACATTCAATTTCAGTTCTATTGTCCATGATGAATGATATATTACTATCACAATCTCACAATCTTTGCTATCTTTTCTTGCACTCCACCACTTCATAATATGGACTCTCTTTCAGTGACTAGCTCCCCCTATCTTCAGCATAAATCAAATGACCAAATCCCTTCTATCTAATGTAAAAAAAATGTTCTTCCTGTACGAGTCAAAATAATTTGCAAATGTGTAAAAGAAAACCCATCAATGTCAATTAAATTCCTAATGCTGGCATTTTCATGTGGACTGTATAAGACATTATTAAATATGACAACATAAAAGAATAGTGTTTTTAAAATAAATAAAAAGTAACAAGGATTGGTTTGCTTTCTTCTTACATATATGCCAAAAGTAACTTCCTATTTCTGTACTTTGAAAAATGCAGGAGTTACTTGGGTTTATTGTAATAATGATTTGATTCAGAATAATAACCTCATCCAGTCTATATTATCAGCTTAATTGTAGTTTATCCTCTAAATAATGATAATACTTGAGTGGTTAGTGGTGCAGGAAGTCATAGGATATTTGAGCATCAGAAGATATGCTTGAGCTTTAATCAGGAAAAGTTCGACTTGACATGTAGATGCTAAACTACATAGGCCAGTCGGCCCTCTCTTCAACATTCTGCATTCAAATTTGCAACAATCTGCTAATGCTACTCCATAGTAAGTATTATTATAATGAAGTGACTTCACTTTATATATTTGATTTGGAATAAAATACTCTGCTCCTACTCCCATCCAACATTGTTTCATATTAATAAGTTTCTGGTTGGATGGAAGATCGCTATTTTCTGAATCACACCATTTACTAAATCATGCACCTTGTATTTGGAAATAAGAATAATTATAGATCTAATTTGTCTATCATGGCCCTTTCATCCTTGGACTATCTGTAAAGCCTTAAACTATCAAAGGTTATTTTATTGTATTATTTTCACTTACGTTTAAGTATTGGCTACATATCATCAGGGTCTGAGCTCAGTGGTTTTCAGCTTGTGAAGCATACAAAATGTCACAATCAAATTTCAAGGGGTATCACAAAATTTGTTAAAAAGTAACACTATACCCATTTACATTGAAATTGAAACATAAAGAAATTCAAATTCAAATATTCCAGACTGAAAGAAAATAAAAAAAAGTTCGAGCTCTAGAAGTGGCAGCACTGGAATCATTCCAAGGGTCTCACATTCACAAATACTGGCACTCTATCAGTGTCTTAAAATGTGTAAAGTATTTAGAAAGATGTTTGAGCACCAGACTGCTGCCATCCGAATCAATCTGAGAATTTCACATTCACAGTGACAACCCCCCTAACATCCATGCTACAGGGCATTTTAAAACTAATTCATATATACTGTAAAATATTAACAATTATATATATATAAAAAGAACACATTATATATTCTTCCCTTTCTAACACATCAGGCCCCTAAAGTTGGGTGCCACAATCTGCCCTTGTCATCGCGTGTAGCTCCACTACACATCAGGCCAATCACGTTGAGGGCCATAATCTAACCGCCCCGTTCCCGCATCTCCACTTCCCCCAAAATAAATATAATATAGTCAAAATCACCTAACTGGGTTCTAGCTCTAATAATTAATGAAATATTCAATTAAATGCTTTACTAGCTCAAGTTTCTTAAAATTAACTTAGGTTCTGTTTTAAACTAACTCAAATAAATATTCAGGAGTTCATGAGACTAGAAGTGGAAATACGGGTGACAAGATAGATTACATTGAGACAATATCCCACAGGATACCACCTCAATGGCATAAGAACACTATCCCCCCTTATACTACTATTACACATAATAACTACATAGTATTCTTATGACTTCCGCAACTTCTAATCACTAAGACTCATTTAACAATTAAAGTATTAATCTTTTATCTCTAATAATAATAATAGTAATCATCTAGCCCAAATGAAATAATCTCAGGTTCTTAAATTTATTCGTATGTTAATAACATATGGTAGCAAAATATGATAAGGGATTTTATGTCATAATCTACTACTCTGAAATTAGATTAATAATAAAACAATAATAATCACAATCTTTATTGCCTAATCCAATTAGTACAGCTTTTCTTTCATCGCAAATTTACAACCGTAATAAATTAGTTAATAATCTAATATCCCCTTTTTTTATCTTTAAGTAATAAAATAAATTAATAAGTGGCAGTGTTTAGATAATCTGATAAATAAAGCAAGTGGCAACTAATAGCATATAATTTAGCAAAATATTATGATAATGGATTGATGACCAGTAATGCAAGGCAATTTTATAATTATTTAATTACAAGAACACCAATAAATATTTAAGATTAAACATGCTTCTCTATTTATCTTTTGTGCAAACAATCATCTACTTAGTTTAATGGTTGTGAAAATACCCGGTGAATTCATGCAATGATGTAGAGAAAATAAACCTCAGACACAAGTTTTAATAAACAAATTTTAAAATTTTATTAACATCAATAAAAATAAATAAAACAAACAAATCCATCTACATCTATTTACAAGGGATATCCTCATTTTTCTTTACACTACAATAGCTGAATTATACACATTTATATTTCTTTTATCGTCAATTAAACTTATTATGCCTTTTAAAAGTTATTTATTTATTTCTCATTAGGTTTATCATATCACTTATTTTAACTATTTTATGGGTAACACCATTCTTTACCTTTTAATATTAAAGTTACTGTATTATAAATTATCTATGTGGATAAACATCATTTATAACATCATAATTTTACAATCAATATGGTTTTTAAAAGAAAATTACATTTTCTTGTAACTTTATATAAGTCACTCCGCATATTATTCAAATATTATTATTACTTTTAACGTTTGTTCTCCAATGCTCGTAAACTATAATACGTTTATTCCATAAGCCATACTCATGTATAATACTATAACACGTGTTTAATTATCACCTGTTACAGTTTCACATATACTATAATTATCGAATGTTATTGTATTTTTTAAATATGCAATACTTATATTTTTTAAAATATAATTAACAATAAGAAGACGTGAAATTATATTTAATATTTCTGTATATTTCTATTTGGATATACTTTTATAAAATTATAGTTCATTTCTTAAAAGGAATTAACATAATTCTCTAACTCCTTCCCTTCTTAGGATATTTGCATCTTTCTTTCAATAATCATAATCTACTCTTCATTAATACTTAACTATTCTTATTCCAAATAATAGCATGACATACATTCTAAAATATCTATTGTTTCCCTTTTAATAGACTTATCATATAACAATGTAGTTGCAAGAAATACAGATAAAGATAGCGAAAGATGTATAGGATATCGGGAAGATAGATAGATAACTTATCCGCAATATACTTCAAAAATGTATGGAACAGTGTGAATAGGTCCGACATTCATTGTCTAATAACCTTGGTGATAAGCATGACGTGGCAGCTATTTACTCAGCTTTACCAAACATCTAGTACGACTCACAAGAAATATATAAAATACCACTGTCCAAGACAACAGGTGTACCAGTCGTAGGGCTTTGTTAACTACGCTGATTAACATCCAAAACTATCTATTATTTCATTCCCTGTAGCATCCTAGTTTTTAATACATCCTCTTGGTTTCCGAATCACCACGTACTACCAAGTCACTACCCAAACTATCTCTCGAGATTTTTACTGTATCCAACATCGATAAAATACTAACTATTTTTTTTAAAAACAATAAACAAAATTCGCTAATATAAAAACATCTCCCTATTCCATAAGAACAATTTGTCTTGCTTTATTACACTGTAGGTTCAACATCTACGTTTTGTTAAAATAACATTTAAATATCCCAATCGGAAAATTAACAGAAAATATCACATAACCATTGGTTATATTGAACTATATTAATAACACATAAAATGATTATCGTATGCATATTTTTAAAAATCTAATCACATCTCAAAGTGTTTTAGAGTGTTGTTTTCAAAAATGCGTTTTACAACAATAATAACAATAAAACTTTTGCGCTACATTCATTCGATTCCCAGCTGATCTAAATAAATAAAACATACATTATATATCATTAATAATTATAAATGTTACCAAAAACAATCTTTATCTTCCTATCAGAGTTCGTAGTAGGTTTCTTTCTCTTCGAGCATCGCAAATATACAAATTTCCACATACATACAATTTTATTTTAAAATTCAAAATCAAAACATATTATTTCATATAATGTTATATCACGAATTAATGTATTTTGTTTTCCCTATCGCTATCTAAAACTTAATATTTAACTTAGATTAGTAAAGAAAATAATTCAAACCATAATCACATATTTTTCTGACGGTAAATCTTGGTTAGTCCCATAATATTTATTATTTCTTCTTTTGTCCGAATGTTCTCCTTTATGCTTATTAAAGTTTTAAATAAATTAGTTCATTTAATAAACTGTTTAGATGATCTTTAGTTTTAGTGTTTAATCCAAAATTATTAGAAAACATTTTATTTAGTTATCCCACGAAGCTTTTTAATGTTCTGGCGAATATTACCTCGGCGCGTTGATGCATCTTTATTTCTAGTTAAACTACAATTATTTAATAATTACGGTACCAATTGCATTTTCCATGGATCCAATATTTTATATTTCTCTTCTGTAAAATTTTTTTTTTTTCTTTAGGCAAGTGTTTTCCTTGGTAAACTTCACTTTCATTCATTATTATTTTATATACGCTACTTCCGATCTTTAACTATTTTCTAGAGTATTTTCTCAAGTCATCTTAAAGAAAGCAATTCAAACTATTTCAATATTAAAATTCCTTTTGTCCATTTATTCTTATATGAATAATACTTATTTTTATTTTCCATAATCTTCCTTAACTCTGCGCACAATGTCCTTTCATTGATTTTATACGCACGAAAGCAGCTTTCATAGTGATACGCTATATAAACTATATCAACGAATAATATTAACAGATTTGGAACATTATAAAATTTACAACTTGGTTTTAAGAATCTATCCATTTTCTATTGAAAACTCCGATTATATTTCGATAGAATCCACTGGCAGGTTACTGTAAAGTTAGTGAAACATTACTATGAAAAACTTTTTTTTTTAAATTTTATTCTAAGATTCTCTTCGGATGATTTTTAAATTGTCAGTTGGTTTCTTTCAAAGATATTATTAAAATTATAATAAAATTGACTAATAAATTGAAAAAAGAAAAAAAATTTAGAGAGCTTAAAATTTTACCTCTGCTCTGGAGTCAACACATTTTGTTCTCCCCCCGTTTATACAATTAGTTGGCGCGATTTTGGTTGTCTGCCAAGATCTATTTTTTATTGGTCAATCCCTACTTGGATTTATAAACAATTTCTAAAGTTTTAAAATCATGATGTAATAGACTTAAATGTTAACTCATTATTATTTTTAAATCAATTATTATCTATTACAATTTAACTACCTTTAAAACAATTTTGAAACAATAATTAATAAAGGTGTATACTACTTATTTTTATTATGATGTGTGACAATTCCATCCACTTCTATAATATACTATTTAAATATTTTAATTATTAGTATTAATTTAAACCGGTGCTTATACATAGAATATTTCAGACAGTCACGTAGTCATTTCCGGTGTTTAGTCTAATTTTATCTGTCTTAATAAATTTGCTACTTATATTATATAAAATAATTATATAAAATTTTGAAAAACAATTTAGAAAAATATAGAATTAGATACAATTCTCACCATCACAATACTTATTATTAAATATATCATATTAATCTTTTACTGCTTAATATAATCTATAATTTTAAATACTATATAATATTAATTTTAAAATTTTTTAGTAATTGACCATTTATAACCATCATTGACCTATAGAAAAGGGCACAATATATATACAAAATGTATAAAGAAATAAAATGCTCACACAAAAAAAAAATAGTAAACTGGTATTCTCATTATTGGTAAAAAAATTTGGAAATACTGATTTGGCCCTTTTATTGCAAATCTTTTTATTAACATATCAAATACTCTCTCCTCAAATAAACAAAAAACTAAATTATTATTTTACAATTTGCTAATGCAGTAACTAATCAAAAACTAAATGCTTTATAAAAACTGAAGGATTCTGATGGAAACTAACAACAATTTTTTCCCAAATTAAAATAAATAAATAAAAATTATTAAGTTGTCTTGAATCGTCTGTATTTAAACAGACAGAACTACAAATTGAACAGATTATGAATACACATAATGTGATTTGTATACTTTTATTGGATAATAATCCCGTTGTATACTGAAATAAATATCCAATATCAAATCACCACATGCTGAATTTCTTAACCATGAGTAATGATCTGATATTTTATTGAATATTTATTTATTTCTAGCGGACAAACAACTAAATTTAAACATTGTCATGAGACAGTCCTATTACAAATCAAAAAAAGCAATAAATATATCACTTCTTTGTTCCCGATAATGTATTGTAGTGATCCCCAAGCATGGTTCTGCAGTTTTCTGGGGATTTTAGGGGTACTATGAGATATAACAATAAAAAATAAATACATTATCCCAGTTCTCTATCTCTTACATGTATGAACAAGCATTGAAGGTCATAAATAAAATTGCCTTCTTTTTTATGAGAATGAACTTTGTGTTTGTCTGTCCAAAATTAGACCAAGAATAAAATAGTTGTTCAAAAATAAACAAGCTCAATAAACACATTAAAAATATTGTAATAAAATAAACTCTCAGATCCAAGTCCCCTCACTGATGGAAGCCACAAAGCTAGAAACAAGTCAGGGGATATTGGATGAATAGGCACTAGATAGTGATTTTATGCACAAACCTTCCTGCATCCATTGATTACTCTGGCTTCCACTAAGTGGCGCTACTGTATGGAGAGTTTTGCCTCTGTGTAAAATATCTCATTTCAATTTAAATTTTACATTTCTAAAACAATAAAAAAATATGTAATAATAACAAAATTGCTTCTTCATGTTATTTTGTAAAGAAACTACATTGTTTTGTTTTTTTATTTTATATCTGAACAAAGCACCGTTATAACTAAATGCTTTAAGTTTAATATTACACTATTTGCCTTAATTTAATTAGCTTAAATTACTGTTCATTTCCCACTATTAATTAATGAATAAGCAGAAACTTAACAATTATAAACTATTATGTTTCTGAAGTAACTTATAATTACAGAGTAAATCAATTAAAAAAAATAGGTGTTTTCTTCAATGGTACCATGAGATATAAAGAGTAAGGTCAAGGGTACCACAACGTCGAAAAGATTAAGAAACATTCGTCAAGCATTGGTGGCCGAGTGGTTAGCACAGCTGCCTTACAAACAGTTGTCCCGGGTTCGCTTACCGGCCGATGCTTTGACATATGAAAAAAAAAAAAAAACATTGCTGTAATGGATAATAATGATATTCCATGATAGCTACTGCAATCTTGTTTATTCCCCATGATTTTTAAAAATTGGAACAATGAAAGTACTTATTTATGAATGGCTGTTTATTATTATAAATATAAGTACAGATTCAGATGGAGGAAATGATAAAAACAGATAAAAACAAAAAAGTTATTTATTATTTAACAGTTAAAATGTATTAACTCAGTATTTTCTTTTTAAAAGTATAACTTTTCAAATTGCTTTCACCTTTCATCAAGTGCCAATTCTGAAGGTTTAAAAATTAAGCCTAAATTTCATTATTTTTTTTTCCAGCCAAACAATCATTTCTTTTTTAAAACTTATTACAAACATGAAGGGGGGAGGGAGAATTCCATTGGCGAACTTTTTAAAAAGAAATTAAATCAATTCCAGTCAGCTGAGGGAAAAAAATGGAAATCTACTTTCATCTGATAGGACAGCGCCAAACGTTTCTCAAGCTTTAATAAATTCCAATAAAGATCTTTTCTAGGTTTTTAGTTTCATCACTTTAAAACCGTCCATCATTTTCGATAATCCCAAGATTCACAAATCAAAATGAACTTCAGTTTTTATAATAAAAAAGCAGTTTTCCTAAATATAAAAAAATTCAGTGTTTACACTGTACAGCTGCTTTACAAGTAGTTGTCCCGGGTTAGCGGGTTCGCTTCCCGGCTGATGCTATGACACATGAAAAAAAAAAATTTAAATATTATGAATTAACCAACTTTAATAACAACATGTAAGCAAACAAATCAATTAAATAAGAGTCTCGTGAAGTTTAACACATTGGAAGAAGTGGACCAAAAGTTATGAATTCTGGATCAATTCCCAAGTAAGTGAGGTTCAGTCAAGTGGGTGAAACTATAATACCTAAGCTCTTTAGTGCCCAAGCATGACAGTAACTTAAAAGTAATTATGTACAGGTGAATAAAATGTTGTTAATACTTATATATATGTACAAGATTATAGTTTTTTGTCTCATGTGTCATAGCATCAGCCGGGAAGTGAACCCACTAACCCGGGACAACTACCTGAAAAGCAGCTGTCGCTGACCTCTACCATTATAGTTGTCACATGTTTTTTTCTAGTTGTGCATTTTCTGCTTCTATTTCTTCATTTTTTATAACCTGAATTACAACCTATTTATACATTGATTATTCTTAAGACATTATATATATTTACATAAAGACAGTAAAACATGCACAAGATATCAATATTCTTCATATGCATGAATTGGTAAAGTCACGACTATTCTTCAGTGTCCATGTACACATATTTTGTCACTTACTTTCAAGCCAATTAATGGAACAACCAGAGACAAATTCCCAGAGTATCATTTCAACAAAATTGCAAATAATGTCAATAATGTAAATAATGTTCTTCTGTGAATAAGTTTACATTATCAGCAGTATATATCTGATAAGCCATGGTTCATTTATGGACTTGTTCAATTTGTTAAAGTCCCAAGCCTTTATGCAGATACAAAAATTCATGGTTAGTAGTGAATGCTATATGATACAAAAATTTTAACATGAGGATATATAGAGAGAATGTGTATATTTTGAATGTGCATATGCAGTGTTTCCACATCTACATATACTAAAAAAATAAAAAATAAAACCAATAACTATCAAAAAACTATAATACTATTGTAGCAATATGTAGCCAGTTACAAACATCAAATACAAGTATTAAATGTAACAATAATAAAAAAAGGCATTCTCACTGATTTGAAAAGCTCAATAGATAAAGGGTTAAGTTTTGTTCTAGTAGTTGTGCATGTGAATGTCTTAGCATTTCATCCCAAACAAATATTTATGTTTATAAAATTTAAAAAAAGAGATATTAACTAATCATAAAATTAATTATTGGACAGAAAAGCAGTTTCAAAATAAAGTTAATGAAATTATTCATTTACATAAATGCTTGTTCTGAAATGAATTTGTATTACTAAAAAGGGTAATATTTTTTTATATTTTCTGTTTTCCTTCTTTGTTTCCAATTATGTATAGTCATCTGTTTTCTTCCTTGAGTTTTTGAAAAACAGACTGCTGATAATCTTTGTAAGGGAGGAGGGGTGACTAAGCTGATTTTTGATAAATACAACATTGAAATGGGATTGAGATAAAGTTTGGATAGAGGTGGTTAAGTTATTTTTTAAAGAACAATTGATATCATATAAAAGAGATGTGGTTATAAATTTAGATCAGAATACATGTTGCTGGAAGATGAAGGCTACCAATGGACAGCATATTCACACATGAATGAAGAATATTATAAAGAATGTGTTACTACTTAAATAGATGATGGTTTCAAATATACATATATATCTAATTTAAATGTTACCAGAATGGTTTGCTAAAGCACCATCCATCTGTTGGCTAGCACAGCTGCTCTATGAAAGAAGTAATACTGCTCGGCCTTTAAGTGACAAATGACCTAGTGCAAAGAAAGCATAACCACTCCAACCCAGCTCTATCTTGCATGTTTACCTACATGCACCTTACGCAAAAAAAGAAGGGAACTATTGATATTTGATAATGACTTAATCTAAACTACAAAAAATTCATAAATCATGAGACTTGACCAGTGAAAAAATACCACAAATTAATTGTATAAAATAGATCAAGGTGCTCTATTTTGTTCCTCTGTAAACTCAATAACTACTAAAAGAATTGTTCATTTGCAATCCCGTCAAGAAAGTGTATAGATATAATAAATGGACTAAAACTCATGTGACTTTGTTACCAAACAGGAAACTCAAAGATCATTACAGTTGGAATAATTTAAGTAGTAATTTATTTTTTATACTTTTGCCGGCGCAAGATAACAAAACCATAGTAAGAGATTATTTTCATTACTATATATATATAATTTCTCTTAGATGATTAAACATTGATCTGTATCAATTTTATATTATTTTAATCTACCCACTATAAATATATCTGTTGCCTAGAGCAAGATGTATATTTATATTGTTAATATTCTGTATTATGTAGTTCAAATCTTGACTGACCATCGAAGATAATAAAACAAATTTTTTGTGTATTTTATTTAAATTAATAATTAAAAAATGTAATCTATCATTATCTAATGATACCTTGCCTGGGCTGTACCATCCCTTGTTCGAGAAGATCTAGAAATATGTTACTGTTACTGGGAATAACTGTTACATATATTTATTTTTGCTTTATTCACTTTTCATTTATGCATTTCACCAAGTTAGCTGAGTAGTGCAATATTGAAAATAAGTTTCATGAACCCCGAAATTAGGATTCAATGCTAACAAATGTCTATTAAGGGGTATAAGTTTAAACTTGGATTGATATTGATGCTATTATGGGTCTTCAATAGTAAAACCAGCCCAAACTAACAAATATTCTAGGTGACTTTTAGTTGCTGATGTATATTTGCTGTGTTTGATACTATTGATAGAAAAGGACTTTTGTCACTGATGTGAGGATACAATGTGTTCATGATGCTCCATGAAGTAATATATCTCTGCACTGTATCTACCCTAGTAGAAGGTTCAAAGTCATCAGAACTATATCAAATATCTACTGTGATTATTAGTGTGGACAAAATTGTATTATGGGTCATGAGTCTCTAAGAGGCAAAACTCTCCATACAGTAGTTTCACTCAGTGCAAGCCAGAGCAATCAGTAAATGCAGGGTTTTGGCATAAAATCCATATCTAGTGCCTACTCATCCAATATCCCCAGACTATCTTGTAGCTTGTGGCTTATCAGTGCTCTCAGATACAAGGTTTGTGCATAAAATCCCTATCTAGTGCCTACTCATCCAATATCCCCAGACTAGTTCCTAGCTTGTGGTTTTTATCAATGAGAAGCCACAATCAGGGATATTGCATAAATAGGGACTAGATAGGGATTTTATGCAAAAACCTTCCTGCATCCATTGATTGTTCTGGTTTGCACTGAGTGGTGCTACTGTATGGAGAGTTTTGCGACTGTAGGCATTTTATGCAAAAACCTTGCTGAATCCATTGATTACTCTGGCTTGCACTCAGAGGTGCTAATGTATGGAGAGTTTTGTCTCTATACAGCTTGTGAAGGCATAAAGGATGGTAATCATGTGATGTTTGGTGGCATATGTAAGACTCACAATTTGTCAAATGAAAAAGGCTTTATGTAAAAAATTTGACTTTATTATATCTTTTGGATTGTAAGTTTCACATTGCAATTAAAGTGAGATAGACTTCCTGGTGTTCATATTTCATAGTATACTTGTGATCAGTGACAGAATTTTTTTTATCTCATCATGGTGTTGAAGTCAGTATTATTATCTTCTGATTGCTGAAGGTCATCGCAATCTCAAAGAAGAAACAACCATGAATGAAGAGATAAACTAATCATAATATCAAAATAGCCCCTAGCAGTATACTAACACTTGATCACAAGTCTTTGCCAAAGATAAAACAGTTGTGCATGAGGAAATTAATGTCTAAACAATATGAAGTGAAATTGGCTGACACTAAATGAGATATTCATCTTGTCGTTGAAATGAAATTCACGTGCATTAAAAATCATTTACAAGTTTATATGTTTATGAAGCCAGCATTTTTTTTATAAAAAAAAAAAACAAATTTTAGTTAAACAATCAAAGAGAAATTTAAAATTGCATCCATTATTTCTTTTTCTATTTTAACCTGTTCAGATTCCAATTCTACCCTTCTTATTTGAAAAGGTGATAGAAAGAAATTTCCTTTAAATTTGAACATTTTATTTTCATAATAAAAAAAATTTACTGTATCATATGTTGATAATCTTTACATTATTTATTATAAATGTAAACTTTCTAATGATAGGCTTTCTAAAAATTAATATTTGAACTATGTAAAATAGGAAAATAAATTATCAAACGAAGTTCTTAACTATAAACTATGATGCTTGGCATTATTGGAATTAATTTTGTCTATTGAAAAAATTAGTAGAGTGAAACTTTTCTTATTTGAACTCCACTTTTAAAATTAAAAAATAAATTTAGGTTTAGTTATCATTAAAGAAAAAAATATGTTAAAATTAAGCATTAAATTTATTGTTATTAAAAATCAATAAAAAAAATTCTCATGGTATTGATAAAAAGCATTCTTGTTAAACAATAAAAACTTCTTTGACTTTGCTATAATGACTTGCCCTTAGAAATAAATACTTTCAAATAAAATAAAATTGTAGGTTTATAGATTTTTAGTTTAAAATAAATATTTATAAAAATATTGTATAAATAAACTTTAATACATAAAGAAATTGCTGAAAATTACAATTTCTCTTTTTGAATGTAATTTTTCTACCAATCAGAAATTGTCATTTTTATTGAGATCAAAATGGTACAAAACTAGCTCTTTTTATATACAAATTATGTATTGTACTTTCAAATAGATGCCTGATGCTGACCTCTTCAGATTTTTTTCAAGCAATAATTTTAAAATGATTTCTACAACAAATATTATATAGCCACAAAATAATAAAGAAAAGATATAGGAACATAATGCCATTATAACACCCAAACAGAAAAGGTCTCATAATATTGCCCTAACTATCATGGAAGAACTTAATTAACTGTAAATGCTTTTTCATGAAGCGTATTTTTAAGAAATATGCCACAATCTATTGTACATTGTACTGATACAATATCAATGCCCTTTGAAATTCATTTCACTAACCAAGTTAGGTGAGACAATTCTAAAGTATTGCATTATCATTGATACTTAACATCTATTAAAAATTTAAACAAAATTTGTTCAGTAGAAGAATATAAAATATCAGTTACAAGATTTGACTCAAGTAAATAAACAAATGAAATTTCTAAGTTGACTAAAGTACTTAAAATATACTGATGCTTATGAACTGTGATGTCACTGAGGAGTTTTAAGAATTCAGTGAATTTCAAAGAGGACAAAAACAAGTGGGTGATTAGATCAGATCTAAACTTTTATTCTGAATGCAAATAATCAGATTAAAATTATATTTGGGGTTTTATTGCAAGATGCTTTACATCAATAAAAAAGTAAAATACTTAGAGATATTAAAATCTAAAGAATGATGACCAATGATATGATGAACTCCATGATTACTATAATGAATGCACCTTTGAGTAGCCCTAAAACCCAAATAAATAAATCACATAGAAGAAATGTTTACATGATCATCATTAGTATTGATGATGACGTGATGCCATAAATTAATAAATGGATATCTAGCTAGATTGATTGTGAGTCAGTTATTTGAAAATATCCTATTTTTCTGTGGGAGCTTTCAGTTGAGTTTGAACTCTGACACAACATGCTTGTGCATTTTTCTTTGTGGCATGGAACTTATAAAGGGCAAATTGAAATAATAAATGAGATCTGTTCTTAGCTAATAATTAGATACTTTCTTCAGATATATTTATGGCAGATACATCATATTCTGCAGTTTTTAATGATGTATTCCACTTTCTCTGAATCTATATTCAGAATGGACTTCTATTTGCTCATAGACTACTTGACATATTCATAAAGTATAATAATAGACATTAGATTACTGCTGGTAAAAATTTAATATTATCAATAACTCTCTTAACGTTGTTCTAGTATCATGATCCGTAATGCATGCAGAAATGCATATTTATGCAACAAGATTGAAATTCTAAGGTCACAAGAAAAATACACTCATAATTCATATAATTAAAATATAAGAGAGCTGAAATTTTCTTGACATCATGCTGCAAATGCATCTCAATCGTAGAAAGTGCATGTCAAAATAAATGTACTGTATAATAACAAATAAACATCACATAATCACCATTATTACGGTATGAAGAGTTTTGCCTCTGTATGTCTATTTTATATTTTCCAAGCAATTCTAATTTATTGAATTTATGTAATAATTTATTTTTTCATAACAAAGACAATACTTTCATCATAATATCCCAGTAAATATCATTAACTAAAAATTTAAATACAAAGTATTCAAATCACACAAACCCCATGTTACATTTTTTTTCAGCAACATCCTCTGTGAATAAATCTAAAGTCTGAGCTTTAAACGGATGACTCAACAGAATACCCAAATGTTATGTTTTTTTCAGCAATGATCTCTGCGAATAAATTTAAAGTTTCAACTTCAAAAACGGCTCAAAAGAATGCCTTTTGACTCGGCTACTTAAAGTTCAGACTTTATATTTATTCACAGAACGCACTGCTGAAAAAACACCATTTGGGATGGTGATTTAAATATTTTTTTTATTTTAACATATATTCATTTATTTATTTTTTAGTTCACTAAGGGGCATTCAAAAATTATTACAAATACAAATTAAGCTAATGATAAAGAATGAAAAAATGTATCTATTGATAAAGATCGATTTATAAGAATGTAACATCATAGTTAAGAAGAAAAAATACAGATATGACTGTTTTCAAACATTTGAATATACTGAATGGAAGAGAAAACCAATCCTAATCCCTTGCATATAGTTTATAATGAAATTAAAGAAACAATACAATAGTTTTTAAGAAATTATAACATCATTTTCCCATACTAACCTATTTTAAAAGATTCTTGCAAATGCAAACAGAAAGAAAATTTTAAAAAGAAAATTAAAATATATGAAAAAACTCAAATAGCATTATATGAAATAGTTGAATTAATTGCCAAAAATTTAAATATCGTATATAACTGCTGAAAAGTTCGCTGAACCTGTCTGCTAAATAATTATAAAAAGAATGATTGGAAAACAAGCAGCTAATGAAGTACATAAATTCCTTTATTGGATACTATGTTAGACAAAGAATTACAGACATTATCACAGAAATATTGCATGGAATGTCATAAATTTAATAATAACTAATTTGAAAATCTTACTTCTAAATGATATTTAAATCTCTTTTCTTTAATTAATGAAATTATTATAAACTTGTTATAATAGAGTATTAAAAAAAGTAATAGTTGAAATTCAAAACAAGCATGCTTTCAGCAGATCATTATCAGAATCCTAGCGGTTTTAATTTAGCAGCTAAAAATTATCCCTATATATGGATGTAATTTATAATGTACATGAGATTTATTATGTAAATGAGGCATTTAAATGTTCCATTTTTTCGACAATGATATGTATGAATCCTTTCTGTTGATTGCATTTGAATCCTTTGCAATTGCCCATGCTCCCTTGTATATATATTTTCATTTTCTATTACCTCTTCCAATACAAATCATTCTCATATTAGTGAGAATGAAAGTGTGGTCCTATAGTGAACTTGTGATTGAGGACAATTGAATTATATTTATTTTGTTTTATTCTGTCTTATAAGTGCTGTGTGATCCTTGTATATCTATTTGCCCATGACTAACTTTAATACACAGAATTACCCAATGGGGTATTGTGTGTAATTTTGCAGACAATTTGAGGAGTGTGTACCACTGATATTTTGTCTTTTGAATTATTTAACAAATTGTTTATTGATGGAGGCTAATAAAAACAATAGGCAAATTTTACACTAATTTAAATAAAAATCAAATTACAAACAATGTGCCTAAAGCACGGATAAACCTTCCATATGTCTGTAAAATAGCAAAAAAACTAAGGAATGAGTGTTCTGAAATTTATAAGGTCAGCTTTAGATCACTTCCATCATTAAATAACTTGTTAAATAATTCAAAAGACCAAATACTAGTGGAGTATGTCCCTCAAGTTGTCTATAAAATTACATGCAGTGCCCCATCTTGTAATTCTGTGTACTGCAATAAATCACGGTTAAATAGGTGTATGATGATCATGCAGCTTACATATATATAAAACAGAGCAAAACAAAATAATGAATATATTTCAATCTTCCTTAATCACAAGCTTGCTAAGGGCCATACATTCGGTCCCACTAATGTGATGATGATTTCCACTGAAAAAGACGATAGGAAATAAAAATACAAGGAGGCATGGGTTATTGCAAAGCATTCAAATATAATCAACAGAAAGAATTCACACATTCCATTATCAAAAAAAAATAGAACATTTAAATGCCTCATTTACATAATAAATTATATCCATATGTAGGCAAAATTTTCGATTGCTAAATTAAAACAGCACTACGATTCTGGCAGTGTTCTGTCAAAAGCATGCTTGTCTTGAATTTCAACTACGTATTACCTTTCTTAATACTCACTTCATTAAATCAATTTCTACTCTGTAAAAAATTTATAAGCAGAACAATTGGACAAGACATGGTCAGTAAATATAATTCTTTGAAAAATATAATATTTCATAAAAGTTACGCATTGGTATCTGTACATATGGTACAATTTATCCAAACCACTTTGAACACTTTTTAGCAAAACTCTTTATTTGTACATATATACATATACCTATGTTTCAACTGTCCTGCAGTCTTCTTCAGAGCCAGTTCAAGTGTATGTATATATGTACAAATAAAGAGTTTTACTAAAAAGTGTTTGAAGTGGTTTGAATAAATTGTATTTATAGAATATTACAACAAAATACAGAAAAGTGTGATTTTGGTAATACATATGGTACAATATCTATGATTGGAATAGAAAAATGGTTTTATTTTGTATGTTTTAAATTAAATCCAAATATTTATCCATTGCTTCCTACATCAAAAGGGACACATGGCTAAAACTCTTCCTGAAGAATTAAATCTTAATTCAAAACCATCAGTACAAATAGTCAATTATAATAAAATTGAGACTCTTAAAAATGCATGTATTTAAAGATGACATTCCATGGAATCTGAGTGAGTGCTTACTATTCCACACAGAAATTGTGTGGTTGTCAAGTGATAAAGATAAATAGACTATTAGAATTAAAGGAAGAGCGATAAATATGCATGGGAACTAAAATGTATGAAACATCATATTTACAGAATACATGATGGTGCACAAAACTATCACATTTGTCAGATATTTTTAGTCGTTTAAATTTTAATATTTCGTTATAAAGAAACGATGAAAATATACTTACTGCCACAAACAAGCTAATAATTTTTTTCCTGAAAAACAATACCATTACGAATTAAGAAAATTCATAAAAATAATTTGAACTTTTTTAAATCAACAAGTAGTTGTAATGAAATGGAAATTATTCTCATTGTGAAAAGATATTTAAAAACATTGCGAGAAACTTTACAAACTCATCCATCATTGGAAATTGAAAAATATGACTGAATAAGAAACCCATTTTTAGTAATAGATACGTCCTTATTTCAATTTTTGTTTCAAAAAGAGGCAACTACAGACACTATTATTGGATAGAATGCTTGAAATTAAAATATTCAGAACTTGTAAATAAATTTTGAATATTATCGAAAAATTAGTTTCAGAACAATTTGAAAAAGCATTCAATATTTTCTCCATATTTTCAGGAATGACAAATACTTTGAATATAACGCATACTTTTTCCTATATTTGGACCCGTAAAAGAGGGGTGCATCTTAAATTGGAAACAAAAAATTTTAACATCTTATTTCTGTGGATCTTTGCTTTACGCTATACATGTGCATAGTATTACCATCATTACCTGTGCTATAATGGTGTGTTAAATTTTTTTTTAATCAATATTTTTTGGATTAATTTTCTCAAATTTCTACTTTTAATACTATTTTTCCAATTTTACTGTTATTTTACTGAGAAAACTCAGCCGAATAACCTTTACAATTGTTTTATAACTAACAAATCAATATACCAATGAAATAAGAGTCTCTCTTCCAAGGCAGTGATTGGTTGTTTCTTGTTCTCTACACAAGAGAGTATGTCAAAATTTTGACAGTTCTGATATCTTCATTTTCAAAGCAAAAACATGTGTTTTAGAATCTTTTTTATACTTTAATAATTTTTTTCAGAAAATATTTGTAAAAATGTAAATTATTTTAGAAGAATGATTCAGATTTTTAATAGAAAAATGGACTTTTTTTTTTTTTTCCATGTGTCATAGCATCGGCCGGGACGCCCCCCCCTCTCGGCTAACAACGCAAGACTAGAAAAATGACTTTTACATGAAAGCAAATTAACAAAGAAATTATAATGTTCAGCTGCAATTAAATGACCTAAAGGTAATGTATCTTGAAAGAATAGTGAAGATGAGAATTCAAAAGTTTTGAAAGGGAAGATGTAGAAAGTAAAAATACCATATATTTGAAGATTTGAAATAAATTAGATGAGCTTATTGTATTTATATTACTTCCTATTTAAGTACATATATGCATTTTAAATTGGGGGGGGGGATTTTTCCAATTTTGGGGGCTTCAAATCCTACTGCCTTAAATTCAGGGGCAACTTATATTCAAAGTAATATGGTATAAAAAATAATCCAGAATAGAACATTTAAAAGATGTGAGAATACCCATTTCAGATATTCACTCTAAAATTAATATTACCAAAAATAGAGGTCAAACTTTTGCTCAAAAGGTTTATAAATTATACATTTATCCTGCTCCTGGTGCAGTTAGTTGATTAGTTGTGCACTATGATTCTAGCGAGAATTCGCTGAAAGTTAACTCATTGCTATTGAGAATATATCTATATAGTTATACCTTTTCATAATAGCTTGACTCAGTTCAAGTTTTTTCAGAGTATTATTGTTATTTGGAAAAAATGAAAGGAACAATTATTTCCATAATCTATTAAAGCTTTGATTTGTTTATATTAAAATATTGTAATTTTCAATGTGTAGTTATATTATTATATTGAAAAAATTAAAAGATTGAAGTGGAGTTGGGTTGGACATATTGTTAGAAGAGATGATAATAGATGGACAATTGAAATTTTAAACTGGATTCCAAGAGATTGAAAAAGACCCAGAAAGAGACCACATGTGAGATGGATGGATGAAAGAAGAAAGTGTGCAGGGGTGATGTGGAGAAGAGAAGCTAAAGATCGGAAAAGATGGATTAAACTTGGAGAGACTCCATCCTGCAGCGGATTGATAATGGTTGATGATGATGATTATTAATTAACCAGTAAAATATCACTTGATTCCATTATGATTCTAGTTCACATATTGTTATTATAGCAGCATAATTTTCATCATCTTTATACTGCTTACTGTAAGCTTTAATAAGAAATACTAAATGCCGGATGATAATCCTAATCAAATCCCTACCTTGCGCTGCCCTATTCAATATCACCAGACTAGTTTCAAGCTTCTGACTTTCATCGGTGAAGAGCTTTGGATCATGGATGAGTATGAATGTACCATTAGGATCTAAGGTACACTTCCAGCAGCTATTATATACTTTTCTGTTATATTATCAAGCTATGAACCCAAATTAAAAGCATATACATATTTTTAAACCTTAGCCAACTTGTTTGCAGAGTCATAGAGATCTAAAAGCCGTTCAGTTTCTATATATTATAGTGTCTCCAGTTGTTAATAATTATAGATACATTATTCTGTGGACAGGACTAGATGAAAGCCATAATCTTGAAGCTAATCTGGGGATATCGGATAGGGATTTAATAAGTGAAATCATCTGATGACTATTATTATGTATTAAATCTTACACTATATAGTGTAAAGATATATTTGTAATTGTTAACTAAAAAAAAAATTGGGGTTTGAAAAATTATCTTCAAAATGTGTATAATATTTATTGAGACTGTTTTCGAAAATCTGTATGGTTGAAAATTTATTTTCATGTTTTATTTTCTGCATGTATTATTTTTTTGAAATATGAAATATAAATTCATATATATATATGTATTGGGTGCCATAAGAATTTTAGGTCTATATGAACTGTGCTATGTATATCTCAAAATTAAATATATATTTATATATGCAGCTATGAATATGATCCCATATACTTATATAAAGCAAACTCTCCTTACAGCACCGCCACTCAGTTGAAGTCATAGTAATCAATGGATGCATGAAGATTTATGCATTTCTTATTTAGTGCCTACTCATCCAATATCCCAGACTAGTTTCTAGCTTGTGGCTTTCATCAGTGAGGAAACTTGGATCTGAAATCACTGCACTTAGATCTTAGGATCGAATGCAACCTTTCAGAAGCTTTTTAGTTAACTATAAAGCTACGAGTCAAAAATTAAAACAAGCACACTCACTCGTGTATGCATAAGAAATGGTGATCATATGATGTTTAGTGGTTTAATATTCTTAATATGTGAATAAAACTTCTACATAATTTTTAATCTTTTTTTTCTATGCTATTTTTTACAAATTAAAAATTAATTATCAGATATTAAGGCATTAACACTCGTTAACGTACTTTCCAGATTAATAATTTCACAACACAAATTAAAATAAAAATTAAAAAAATAAGAAAACTGTTACAAACTTCAATTTCAATTAATCTAGATGTAATTTAGCAATCATTTTCATCAAATTATTTAATTAAAGTTTAGATTTTGGCCTCTCCTCTTATTTAATGTTTACTCATATTAAGAATATAATTGGCTTTTAACTGATTCTGCTTAGAAAGAAAAGTAGAACATCTTATTTATAATTTTGTAACAACAAAAAATAAAATTCAAGGAAATAATTTTTAAAAAATTAATATTTCTCTTTACAAAAATAAAATTCAACATAGATGTATATATGTAAAAAGAGTTTGGACTTAGAATTTTTCAGACTATATTCGTCCGCCATTCCGTCTCAAACAACCGACACACGTGACCACATATATACGAAAAATATAGTTGCTCCTCAATATACATATTTTGTGCAGAACCAGAACTCATCAGTTGGAGCATATCATAATCTCCAACATATATATAATCAGTGCTCAGTTTAAAGTAGTTTCGAAAGACAGGATAATGTATCTGAGACCAAACGATATCACTAGGTAGTAAACAAAATAAAGCCATACATCATATGACTTTATTTGATAAGCTTGTAATTATAAACTAAAATAAAGAGAGTGCTAATAGCTCTAACAAGCTTTATCGATAAATGCCGCAGGGAAAGCATTTAAAATCTCTATCTAGAAATTATCCCCACTCCCAGACTGGTTTCTAGCTACTGACTTTCCTCAGTGAGGCACTAGAATATTTCAACATTATATACAAAATACCAACTCAAAGCCAGCACTTATCTAGTAGTTAACTTTTAAGTAGAAAATCTGAAATTTTCAGATCCTTATATGTCTTCATATCCAGCATTCTAACTTAAATAGCTATATGGGACTGAGGAATATTCAGTCATACCATATATTAAGAGCCTTAGTAGCTTTCTCTTATGGTATTTATTGATAAAGCTTGTTAGAGCTATTAGCATGCTCTTTATATTAGGATATCACTAGGGCATTGTTGGTAAAAAAATAATAATATTATTAATATCTATGTTATTCTAACATTTTAAAGTTAAATACATATTTAGTTTAAAATATTAATCAACCTTAAATGAAATTAATAATAAACAACTTAAAAATAAATAAAATTTACTTAAAATATCAAAACAGTTTTCATTCTTTATAGAAATGTCTCCTTTTAATAATGACAAGACAAAACATTCTGTAGCAATTCTATCCAATGGACATCATTCAAATTATAATACATTAGAAATACTAAAAGTAATATATATATAAAGACTATTAAAAGAAGGTATCTTAATAATGCTGCCATAAAAATGAAAACTAGTTTGATATGTTAATTATAAATTTATTTAAACGCACATAATATTCATTAAGGCTGTATCGCATTTTATACGCATGTGCTTGAGGCTACAGCCTTAATGAATATTATTATTTGATATGTTAAATAATTTTATTTATTTTTAATTTATTTGCTATTAGTTTTGTTCAAGGCTGACTAATATTTTAAATTTTATAATGAAGATAACATTGTGGATAATTTTTAGGCTGAAATTTAATCATGTAAAATGATACATATTTAGATGGCCAATTTTGAATAACATATACTATCTGGTACTGACTATGGTTATAAAACATAGGCATTTATAGTAACAGAAATTCAAATCTAAAAATTATCCCAAGAAACATAAAGTATTATTGTATACTAGGCAAGGGAATAAAATTTATACAGAAGAATACACAAATTCTTTTTTCTCTCCCCATATTTGCCACTTAGAGTAAGTTTTAGTAATCAACAGATGCCAAATTGTAGTTGTTGATGTGATGTTATGCATTAAGACTTCTGCTTACATGGAATCAGGAATCTTTCGGCCACTATACCCAGAGAAACCTGTTAGCCACTTGACCTTCCCTTTCCATTCCCCACCCTGTTTCCCCATATCATTCTCTATCCTACTCCATCCCATTTCTACAACATAATGTTTGTCAATTTCACAGCCTTTATATCTAAATCCCCCTTATCTTTTCCAAAACCCAGCATAAAAACCAATAACTCACTTTCTGTATAATCACTTAGTTTATATTTATTCTTCCACAACTTCATTATGTGCACCCTTTCTGCTTGCAGGCATTTACATTCAATTAACAGATGCCTAATATTTTCTATGCCTTCCTTACACAACATGCAGACTAAATGACCCAAATTTTTCTATCTATGTGTATATTCCCTTGTTGCTAAAGATCCTGTTTGAGCCTTAAGCACTATTCTGTTTACTTCTATATATATATATATATATATTTAAACTCTTAATAAATTCCTATCCAGTGCTGCCCTATCCAATATTCCCAGACTAGTTTCTAGATTTTTCCTTTCATCAATGAGGAACTTTTGGATTTTGAACAGTGCACTTGAATCTTTTAAATCCAATGCATTTTCCCTCTGGCAGCCATTTTTTACTTCTTTGTTTTACTTTCAAGCTGATCACCCAAATTTAAAAATGTATTAATGTTTTGAATATAAAACAATAAGCTAAAGTAAAAGTGCACTAGATTCAAAGATCTAGGTAAGCTATTCCAAGATCCAATGTTCCTCACTGATAAAAATCAAAAGCTAGAATCTAGTCTTGAGAATATTAGATAAAACAGCATTAAATAGGGATTTATTAAGCACTACAATCTGGACATCTATTGATTACAAAAACTTTGCTACTAATCAACACAGTATCATGTGATGTTTATTTGGCTTTCGAAGAATACACCTAAAATTGTCCGATACAATTATCAGAGTTAAAAAAAAATTTAAATGACAATGGATTGATCATGCAGAAATAAGATTTGATCCTAAATAATATTACTTTAAAAATACTAAGTTTCTTTAGCCACTGCCTTCCTTCTAATATCTGCATAGCTTTTCTTCCTATAGTTACTTGCATAGCTTTTCAAAAAATAATTAGAAAAATTTGCTTTTGAAAGAAATCTTTTTCTTGTAGTACATTTCCTTCAATCACTGCAATTGTATTTAAAACTTAATCTTTGTAACACTTTTTTTTTCTTTTAATAACTTACTCAAAAATTAGCACAACACTTTTTTTTTCTTTTAATAACTTATTCAAAAATTAGCACAAAATGAGCAAACATCTAAAAGTAACAATTTTCATTCAGGTTGCTAATGATATATAAGTAAGATAATAAATAATTAATCTCATAAATTAATTATGAATATTCTTTATTTCATTTCTATTAGTATCAAAACTGATGCCAATAAAATCTGTTGCAATGAAATATCTATGGTTTTTTGCAACATCCAACACAGTGTAGCAAAAATGTTTGTCAAGATTAGTACTTTCTGTTGCACATTCTTTTACTAAAAAAATAAATCTAAAAACGCAGGTCAGTTCGCCATATATTGTGTGAATAATAAAAAGTTATTATTAACATCAATGTCAATCGAAAATCGTAAAATATTCAAACACTTTCAAGTCGGCATGTGTGCCTAACCTTTGTTATATTTTCGGTCGGAAGCACAAAAATTCTTTGTAATCAAGTAAATGTAAATAATGAAAATAAATTTATATTTTCTTTAATTAATAAATTGTGTTTAATTTTATTCACTTAATACTATATAATAAAGTATGTAAAAATATCTGTCTCCAATAGAATATTAGTAATAAAACTAAATTCAATTAATAGTATTTTTTAAAGCAAAATGTATCAGAATACATTATATTTATATACAATTACTCTTTTTATCCTTTTAATTATATGAGTGAGTTTTTTAAAATCTGTAAAATGTTCTCAATTAGTAAAACCCATGAACCAAATATCACAGTCTGCATTCCATTTAAAATGTAAATATTAAAATAAGTTGGCACTTTAATGTCCTATATTTCACAAATATAATTAGAAGGGCTTGAACTCAGAATTTCAAGTAGTACTATTAAATACTAATATGAAACTGCGGCAATCCTATGAATGAATATCTTTACTATTTTAAAAGTGGACATTTTTAGATCAAACTTTTTTCATAAGGGCAATCAAGTCCAAGTTGAATCACGACAACAATACGAATACCATTACACCTATTTATGTATATATATATATATAATGAATATAGAATATGGGAGCAATTTATAATTGCTTTCTCCTGTGCAGTTTGAAATAAAGGAATATGACTTTATTGTTCAGGACTTCATAAGAAGGTCGAGTGCAATACCTGCAAGAATCGATCCTGGAACCTATCAAACAGCCGCTCTACCAACTGCGCTAAACCGCGCAAGGCCAGTTTAAAATGACGCTTTATGATCGATAAAAATGTGATCAAGTTTCACCATCCGTGTGCAATATCGCTGCTACCCAATATAAATATTAGAAATAAATCATTGAAAAAATAGTAATAATAAACAAAACGAATAAAAAGAAAGCAAAGCAAAATAGAAGACAATACAAAAACAAAATAATGTTAATGCTAAACACTCTCTTTAGGAAGAGCTGTTAAAGAAAAGCGGAATTGAGAACGGATTTCGTATTATAAGGAGACTCATACAATTCAATAACTGACTGTACGTCATCACATTTTGCCAAATCCATATTTACACGGAAAGAATATTACACATTTTTATATACAGGTTAACATATGTGAAAAATAGATACATTAAATACCACATTCCATTTGTTTGGTTAAGCAGCGGTTTTATTTTTAACTTTAAAAATTAAATAGGTGACTTATGAAGATTACGTATACATAAAACACAACAGTAAATGAAAAAATAATATATAATAATACTTAAAGATATATTTATGCTCTAAACTTAATTGCAACAAATTTTATAGCGTTTAAAAGTATTTTTAAATATTTATTTAAACGTTAAAAAAGAAAACAAGTGTGGAAGAGATCATATTAATCCGAAACATCCAATAAGGAGATAAGTTTGATTTTAAAAAACAAAAAAAAATTACAAGACCAAAGTTTGCAAAATAAGAGCAAATATTTATACAGTAAAGAGCCACTTAATCAGATTAATGTTATAAATATTTCTTTAAGGTGGAAAAAAAATGAAAAGAAAGACTGAAAGGAAAGCTTTAAAATTCCAATTTTAATTTCCTGTTTGCTATTTCAGGTTACTCCTTTCTGAAGATTACCCCTTCCTTTTCTTCTCCCGCAAATAATTTTATACTGTAATGAGGAAGCAACATGTGTTTATCATTAAGTTGGTGAAAGAGAATCATTTTATCTCCAATTTGAAAAAAGAAAAATACTATTAATATGATATGCTTCCGAGTAGAGGAGGGTGTGGGTGAAATAATTGTTATAACTGTTTTTTGATAATTTTAATTGTTATTCAAAATAATCGTTTACGTGTAACTTATTCTTAGAAACTGTTAGATGACGTAAATTATAATTAATAGTAAAAGAGTAAAAATGAAAGCGTTAATATTACTAACGCAACATTTATATATTTAAAAACTCATAATCCTAAAAATATGTTTGATTATAATGAAGTAACTCAATTTCTTTATTATTTTTAACTAAAAATTAAATGCAAATGTAAAAACAAATTTATGTAATAAAATACAAAATATATAAAAAGATATTCAAGCTTTTAATAATGGCCCAAGGCGAGCTAAGGTTTCTTCGACGACCCTCACCGAGAAACAATGGGTAAAAGACGTATCTCCTTCGGTGGCGAGTATCTTTACATTCTTGCTTACATTGTAGTTATGAATTAGTTATGTATCCAATTATTGGCTATATGTTAGATACTCGAAGAAAAAAATTTGAACCTGATAGAAACGTGAAAAACATTTCAAGTTTCATCCTAGATTCGATCTCAACCCAGATCATGTGAATAATTTTAGGATGTGGAATATTATCATTATCAACCATTTTCATTCAGGATGATAATCTCTCTAAGTTTAATTCAGCTTCCTCAAAACTCAAAATTTCTCTTTTCCATCTCATTCCAGAAAAATTTCTTAAACTCATCCTCGCTTTCTATATATATATATTTTTTTTACCCAGTTTCTTTTACCAACAAGTCCAACTCAATCCATTACGACTTCTTAATTGTTTCAATGATGTTAATAGTATGATATATAATACGTAATAAGTAATAATAATCAAAGAAATATAAAAAGAAAATGCTGCTGGTGGATGTGGAGACCCAAAAGTAATGTTTCTCACAATCAAAGATTAAATGCAGGAAATTAATGTGGAGATTTGGTGTAGCATTACTATTTAGTGTAGCATAGATTAGATAGAGTGAATTATTTACTAATGAAGAAGATAAAAATAAGTAGAAGAAGTCTATGTGATGATTGGCACATTTTAGGTCAACCAGGTTGGTGGTTGGTGGATGTTTTTATTAATAGTATAAAATATTAATTTCCACCAATTTTTAACAAAAATACAAAATGTATTTATTCTTATTTTAATGTGGAAATCTACAGAATCTATACCAATCTGTATCTGTCAAATACATATATTAAACCTAAGCAGATTGTATAATTATGTATTCTATCCCATGGTCAGGTCCAGAGAGTAAACACATCATCAAAGTTCCCACTCTGTTCTCTTCATTGTCCAGCTCTTCAATTCCACGTAATTCTTCCCATGTTTTATATCATCCCACATTGTCAATCTTTCCCATTCTTTCTTCTTGTTTCAACTCACCATTCCTCCCTAATATCTTTCAATAAAGTACACTTTCTTCTTAATATATGTCCAATCCAATTATTCTTTCTACTTCTAATTTCTTCAATCTTCTTTTTTCATTTACACTTTTCCAAGCTTCTTCATTTGTTATTTTATTCATCCAATTAATTTTTTCCATTCTTTTCTATAACCACATCTCAAAGGCTTCCATATGTTCCTAATTTTACTACTCATTCTTCATGTTTCGTAACCATGTTTCATAACCATACAATAGTATACTCCAAACCAGCACTGAATTAATCTTTTCTTTAATTCTCTCTTCAAAGGTCCACAAAATATTTTCTTTCTCTTAATAAAGTCCACATAAAGTTTGCAGATGATGTAGTTGTTTTTGCAAATAATGCTTTAGAGCTGTAGGAAATGCTGCAGAAGTTGAAAGTGGGAAAGTAGGACTAAAGATAAATATTAAAAAGACTAAAGTAATGTTTAATGAATTTTCTCAAAATATGAAAATAAAGATTGATTATGATGAGTTAGAAGAAGTTAATAGCTACAAATACCTTGGACAGATTAGTAATACAGATGGAAACATAATGGATGAAATTAATCATAGAATTAAACTTGGTTGGAGTGCTTTTGGTAGAAATAACTTGATACTAAAAGGAAATATGCCTATGTGTTTGAAACGGAAGGTTTTCAATAGATGTGTTTTTCTTACTTATGGATCTGAGACTTAGACACTTAATAGAAGAGCAATACAAAGACTTCAGACCACTCAAAGAAGTATGGAGGGATGCATGTTGGGAGTAACAATAAGAGATCAAAAATGCAATATATGGGTAAGAAAACAAACAGGTGTTACTGACCTCAATGAAAAAATTAAAAGACAAGTGCAGTTGGGCTGGACATATTGCTAGAAGAGATGATAGTAGATGGACAATTGAAATCTTAAACTGGATTCCAAGAGATTGTAAAAGACCCAGAAAAAGACCACATGTGAAATGGATGGATGAAATAAGAAAATGTGCAGAGATGGTGTGGAAAAGAGAAGCTAAAAATCGGAGAAGATGGATTAAATTTGGAGAGACCTTCATCCTGCAGTGAACTGATAATGGTTGTTGATGATGATGACATATAACGCATCTATTTATAATTTTAATATTGGTTGATTTTCTTTAACCAACAATTTACATATACTGGCACACTTTTCAAGTACATATAATGAAAATATGCAGATTGTATAGTTGCATGCGCGTTTATTATATATGATGCACCTATTCATATTTTTAATATTGGATAGTTTTCTTTACATATACAAAGTCTATTATATGCTGATAAAAAGACTGAGAATATATAATATGCATAAGTAGATTATAAAGTTACGCGTGTGTGTTTATATATGTATAATACATCTCCTTATAATTTTAAAATTGGATGATTTTTCTATATACATAGTCAATCTACCTATATACGAACACATTGGTCGAGTACATATAATACCCATAATATATAGTTACGAGTATGTACTTATATAATGCACCCATTTATATTTTTAATATTGAAAGATTTTCCTTATACGTAGGCAATCTACCTACGTACAGATAAATGGATAGAACCATTTAACCATCAGATTCTGCAAACATTCACAATTTTCAATCAATATCAATCATGACTATGTTGCCTTTGGACCATTTTTTAAACAAAAGAACATCAACTACCTCTTATGACCCTTAATCAACTTGCCATTTACAACTCAAGTGAAATAGCAGTAAATGGATTTTAGCCATTTTTGAAAACTGTTTTGCAAGGTTTTCTGCTTAATGGCGTCTCGAATATTGATGTGTGAATAGTTGGGTCAGTGGACTGAAGAAAAAAAAAACTTTTTAAACAACTTTAAATATTAATTTCAAATAGTTAATCAGATTTAATGTTTATTTGAGAATTTCTTTTAGTTTTATTATAATAAAAATTAGATTTTATCCTTTTTATTTAGTGTTTTATTTGTAAATAGAATATTTCTGCATGTACAATCTACATGTAATATTTATGATAAAAAGAGATTAATCTTTAGTTAAATACTCCCAAATTATTTGGATTTAAAAAAAAAAAAAATACTGCTTTCCATGATTAGTTGCTAAGGAAACAAAGTGATGATGTGATCACCAAAAAATGACAGAATGGGAAGTTCAACTACATACAATTTGATCACAACAGAACTTTTTCTCTCCCTCTCTTCACTCAGCAGGGAACCAATTCAAGAATTTGAAGCTCTTGGATTGTCCATTTCTATCACAGCACTATATTGTAAATAATAATTAAATATTAGGACGATTTTAAGCAAATGATAATCAACCCTCTACACGTGTAATGTACTATTGTATTAAGCTGATGTAGTTTTAGTTGAATGTTAGCTGCCTAGTTATTGAAAAGATAAGACTGGTCATCTTATCTTTTATATCTAAATTCTATTATATAGGTCGATCTTAAGTAACTTAGAATAAGAGCATGACGATTTTAAATTATTCAATTTACTTCCATTCACTGATTGTTAATATTAATAAATGTTAGAATTAATATAATTGATTGAGAAATTTACTCTATCTTGTGCCTTGGATAGACAGTTTCCTAACATTCAACAAAAAACAATGTTGATTTAATATAACAGTACAGTGAATGGATAAAGAGTTGATTATCCTCTGTTTAAAATTACAGTTTAAAACTCTGCTAGTAAATTTCTTGATCTCTTACATTAATTCTAACTTCTTACTAAAATTTTGTGAGGGTTAATAAGCATAATAAAGAAAATGAAGTAAAGTGAATAATTTAAAATCCTCATGTTCTTATTCAAAGATACTTAAAATTGGCTTAAATAATTGAGTTTAGGTACAAAAAGTAAGACTGCCACTCTTATCTTTTCAAAGGCTCTATCTTCTGCCTTGGATCAAGAGTTTCCTAACATT
This sequence comes from Epiperipatus broadwayi, assembly GCA_028023455.1. NCBI lineage: Eukaryota > Metazoa > Onychophora > Udeonychophora > Euonychophora > Peripatidae > Epiperipatus > Epiperipatus broadwayi. The sequence continues at coordinate 4,235,991 of JAQFVV010000054.1, read as the reverse complement.
CAACAAAAACATTTATTTAATATAACAATGCAGCACATATGTAATGGGTTGATTATCTACTGTTTAAAATTAGAGTTTGAAACTGCACTAGTAAATTTCTTGGTATATTAAATAAGAAGATACACAAGAAAAGGACTGCCTTTATGTATGTGGTGTGTGCTGACAGGAGAATAAAATCTCATTTTATAATTACAATAAAAAATATTTCTTGTAGTTATGATGAAAATTAAACAATGATAATTGATATGGTTTATCATTCAGCTCATTCATTTGAGTCCTTGAACCTGTTTTCAAAAATAAAAGCCTTTGTTATATAAGAATAATGTTTATTCTTCAAGAAGTTCTTATAGTGATGAAATAGTAGAAGATTTTTATATGGATATACAAAAGGCTTTTGATCAGACTAAACAATATGGGAGACTTTAATGTAAATAAATGAAAAGTGAAAGTGCTGTAGGTAATTTTGGTTATGGTAATAGAAATGAGAGAGGACATAGACTTGTGGAGTTTGCAAAAAAATAAAAGTTTATATTATGAATTCTTTTTTTTTTTTGAGAAAAATGTTAAAAAGAAAATGAACATGGAAGCATCCAAATATTTTGACTAACAGAAAATACATATTTCAAGACTGTAATGTCCTTAATACATTCAACACAGGAAATGATCATTGATTAATAAGATGTAAGATACATGTTAATGCAAAACTAGAGAGACAAAAATTATTTCAAAATAATATAATTTAGTATTATTTGGTGTAATTACAGTTGATATTCCTAATCTTCAGAAACATTCTAATTAATTTAAATTAGAACTTGCAAATCATTTTCATTAGTAGACTCCAGCTAGAAATGTCATCTTTGTAACAGTAATAGAGTTTTGTTGTAATATTTGCGGGCAATGGTCTGCACTCCTCATTTCTTCTGCAGGGGTTGATGATGGTGGTCATTGGGGGTCTGGTTTAAGGGTGCGGGTTGGTGACGATTATTGCCGCTACCCAGAAAACCTGCCGGGAGGGTACAGGGTCAAAGTTTTCATCACCTTTTCCGCTCTGATGGGCTGCTGCACCCCCTTGATGGATTGTTTTTGGGCAGTGCAGATCTGTGCTCGTCCATGTATAGATACACATTAAGCAAAATTATACAACCCTTTTATGGATATATTTGTTATCGAGCATATGTACCTTGAAAACCTGATCAATAATTGTTTTGCCTTGTAACATTGAACACTTTGTAATCCTCCACGGGTAAGTGTACCCGATAATTTTTTGTAATCTTTTGACTAATAAAGGTTACTTTTGAGAAAAAATAGCTGATACACTTTTAAAAACAACAAGAAAGATAGCTGATAGAAAAAAGCAGAAATTGACCAATAAAATTTCTACTGAGACTGGAGAATTTATGAAGAAAAGAAAGAATATGAAGATAAATAAAAATTATGCATTATGAAGGATTGAAAATCTCAAATTTTGTAAAATGGTGTGAAAAAGATTTGATAATGATATAAGAAAGTATAATGATATGAGAAAGTAGAATTGTGAAATAGCAAGGAAAGCTTCAGAAGAGAATAAAAGTCCCAAGAGTGTGAAACAACATTTTGGTATTGGTAGGAAACATATCTGCAATAAGAAAAAAAGATGGAACTATTACTAAAAAGAAAAATAACTATAGTAATAAAGAACAAGTATCTCCTACATCTACTATATATTCTGAATTGCCCAGAATTTTAAATGAAGAAATGAGACATGCAATTAAATTAATGAAAAAGGAAAAAGCTCCAGGTAATGATGGAATTATAATTGATATATTAAAAGAAGCAGGTGAAGAAATAGAAATTTTTTTAGGCAAAGTTATATACCAAATGTCTAAATGATAAAGATGTATCAAATGATTTGGAAGAATACAGTATTAGTATTGATATTTTAAGAAGGTGATAAAGAAGATATTAGAAGTTACAGATCTATCAATCTTTTATCATTTTTTATACAAAAAATTTTATCAAGATAATTACAACTCATCTAAAGAGAATATTGGATTTTAACCAACCAAAAGAACAAGCTGAATTTTCCATTATGCTTTGGATTTGTAGATTATGAAAAAGCATTTGATTCTATAAGCATTTCTTCAGTGATTAAAACATTGAATCACCAAGGTATAGACTCAGGACATTGTCATATTCTTAACAATATTTATAAAAATGCAACAGCAACAATTAGATTTACATAATAATACTAGGAAGGTTAGCATTGAGAAGGGTGAAAGACAAAGTCATTCCATATCACCAAAACTTTTTACAGTAGTGCTGCATGAAGTATTTTGTGGATTAAAATGGGAAGCTAAAGGGGTCAAAGTAAATGGAGATTATTTAAATCATTTAGATTTTGCAGATGATGTAGTTGTTTTTGGAATAATGCTTCTGAGATTAAGGAAATGTTGCAAGAGTTATCAGATGAAAGTAAAAAAATAGAACTAAAGGTAAATGTTAAAAAGACTAAAGTAATGTTCAATGGATTTTCTCACAAGATGAAAATAAAGATTGATTATGATGAGTTAAAAGAAGTTAACAACTATAAATACCCTGGTCAGATTAATACTACAAATGGAAACATAATAGATGAAATTTATCATACAATTAAACTTGGTTGGAGTGCTTTGGATAGAAATAATTTAATATTAAAAGAAAATATGTCTATCTGTTTGAAAAGGAAGGTCTTTAATAAATGTGTTTTATCAGTTCTTACTTATGCATCTGAGACCTGGACACTTTTAATGAAGAGCAATACAGAGATTTCAGACCATCAAAGAAGAATGGAGGGATGCATGCTAGAAGTAACATGAAGATATTGAAATTGCAATATATGAATAAGAGAACAAACAGGTGTTACTGACATTGTTGAAAGAATTAAAAGACTGAAATGGAGTTGGGCTGGACATATTGCTAGAAGAGATGATAATAGGTAGATAATCCAAGAGAGTGTAAAAGACCTAGAAAGAGACCATATGTGAGATGGATGAATGAAATAAGAAAGTGTGCCAGAGTAGCATTGAAAAGAGAGGCTAGAGATTGGAGAAGATGGATTGAATTTGGTGAGACCTTCATCCTGCAGTGGATTGATAATGGTTGATGATGATGATGAACCAGTAAAATATAAAACAGCTTTAAACAATCTATTTCTTGATAGAAATCTCCTCAGCAACGCCCTAAAAATAAATTGGGGAAAAAAATGTAGTGCTTGTGATGCGTATCAACTGACCAGTATAGGATTAGAGTAGTTTCCATCATAATTTTACCCTTTAGGTAAAAATGTCAACATATTCAACAGTTGCCCAATATAGAGTGAATACCGGAGTTGCTTATGGGCTGGTTATCTGATAAAAACAATCTAGTTTCAAAAATTCACAGATTATTCACCAAAGAACACCTAATGTAGCATGTCAATTAGATCCATTACTATTATATTACATGATTCTTATAATACATATCTTAATTTTTCAGCTGAAGTCAAATTAAACAAACAATACAGTGCTACAATCAAGCCCTTGATTATCATTCGTAGCAGTCTTGGCATCATTACTTGTTAATCTCATATCACAATTCATTCTATCCAATTATTATTTAAAGATTTTCATGTAAAATAGTGGCAACCCCATACTTTATTTGCTATTATGTGCATTGATGGTGCTATAATCATCATATTGTCTCTACATCATTTTAAACTTATCTACACCCGTACATTATCATATGCATTTTATTTTATCACAGATACAATTTTAAAATTATTAGCTGAAAAAAAATCTGAAGATGTTACAATAGCCAATTTGCATAACAAAATGCCATGTGACATGCATCTTTAGATATCAATAGACATAACAATTTCTGATTGGTGGAAAATTTTAACCTTACGTCAAATAAAAATTTACATTCATAAAAAAAAAATTGTAATTTTCAGTAATTTGTTTACTTATTAAAGATTATTTATGCATTTTTTGTACAATACTTATTTTAATATCAAAACATTGTTGCCACAACAATTATATTTTATTTGAAAACATTTATTTTTAGGAAGACAACATTTAAAAAATTTATTACGGCAAATGAAAGCTGCTTTTACTGGATAAAACAGAATGGCATTTTCTCATTTTCTTAAAAAAAATTTAATAACAATAAATTTAATCTTTACTTTCAATATATATTTGCTTTCTTTAATGATAACTAATCCTCGAATTCTTTTGATTTTAAAAAATTAAATTCAAATAACTAATATTTAATTCTACTAACTTTTTGAATAAATAAATTCTGTCCAATGATATCAAGCATCATGTAATAAATAAAAACTCTGTTTAGAAATTTATTTACACGTTTTGCAAAGTTCAAATAATAACTTTTAGAATGTCTAACCTTTGAAACCATATATTCGTAATGAATAATGTTAAGATTATCAATATAAGATATTTAAAAAAAGCTTTAATCATAAGAATAAAATGTTGATTTATGATGTTTTATGGGTGAAAGTTTCACTATGGTACACTCAAAATAGAAAGATGGCCTTTGCAACTAAATAGGTTAAGGCTACATCATAAACAAAACTTTTTATTAGCTTCAGGGAAAAAAATTCTTTAAAATTATTGGTACTGTAAAATTAAAATTTTAGAACTGGATGATCTTAAATTATTCACTGCGTAATAAGCATTCATTTAAATTTGGACAGAGATAATCAATATAATGAAGTTAAAACAGCTTTTTGTTACGTTGAAAATGGGAAGGCCAGAGGAAACTGATCTGTCACCCGGAAAAGTGTTAAACTACAGCGATGGGGTGTTAAATTGAAAACCATCGGAATTTTTTAAGACTACATAAACCCTTGAAGTTTCAGTTTATAAAAGTAATGCGAATAGGGAAAAAATGTCGCATTTATCATGGAATATCATTTTATTGAAAATAGTACTTTTAGTTAAACATGAGTGCTAAACAAGAAACTCCATGAATTAGAAACAGTGTAGAGATTGGTTTTGTTGCTAGATAAAGGCAATAAAATCATTGATGGCTAAGGGCAATCTATATATTGCTTTTATTGATTCAGTTATTCAAAAAGTTTAGGGTCGTGATTGAGTTTAGATTCCACATGTCGTAATGAAAGTAATAGCTGTCGCTTATCAAAAACTACTCCCCAGATTTCTATTTAAAAAATATTCAATACATATATGCAAATATATACATATATGCAAATATATACATATATGCAAATATGTATTACATTTCTGCAATTGAAAACAATGACGCATTATAAATGTAGTTGATTATGAGTTTGTATATTTTTGTTGATACTGTAACTCTTCAGGGTAGATGACAAAAAGTTGCTTTTAACAATGTAAAAATTAGAGTACCCAAATGTTTTTAGAGTTTTGGATATTTAAAACTGCTACCTACATGATTTACATTACAATTTGTAAAAATCCAACAATTATTCCACACATTTAACAATTCTGCTATTTTACAATAGCAAAATAATACTGTCGTTGATAAAGCATGGAATTGATACCCAACTAAATATTCTGCAAGATTTATTATCAACAAATTTGTAGTAAAGCAAATTGAAAGGTTGATCTATAGAATATGCCCATTGTCAGAAAAACCTATGAATAAAACAGTCACCTATTTATTCTCTTAAATGATGATTCTAATAAAGCTTGGCTTTCTGACAAACTGGAATAAGGGTAAATGTCAAACATTAGACAGATGTAAAGTCAGAATTATTCCAGCTTTATCATGATTTAATATAACTGTACAGCACATGGTCAAGAGGTGTTCTTGAGTTATAAAACCTAACCTGTTCTTCAACATATAACTCAACACATTATTTTTTTATTTATTCAGCGAAAAATTGATCTGGAGTTGTTGTTGTTTTTTTAAATACTGTATCTCTTCAAGGTAGATAGAGCAATCTCTTCAAGGTAGAGAGAGCAATTCCTTTCTTTAATAAGCTTACACTAGATGGCTCTAGAGTGTAATAAAAATTGCTTTTAATAGTATATTACTATGACCAAATGAGATAAGATAGGGAGAAAGGACTGCTATCCATTTCACATTATGTAACTTTTTTCTTTGAAAATCAAAAAAAAAAAGTTAGATCATGTGAAGTGATTAGTAAAACCACTTATAATAGCAAATTACTACTGTTGATGATTATGCATTATATTGACACTTAACTAAATATCCTTTATAATAAATATATAATATTCATCAAAATATAAAATCACAAACCAATTTTCTTTAAAAAACTTGTTTTTTTTATTATGACTATATGAAATTAATATCAAGAGCAACGTTTCGACTATTTACTTCCTTATAGTCTTTTTCAAGCCACTAAAATATAAAAAATAATAAAACAAATAAAATAAAACATAATACAATCATTAAACTCTACATATATTTCAAATCTTCTCAATACAAAAACATAAATTTAATATAAAACATTAGAACATTACCTTCCTCTATTTAAAACAACCTACAATTTAAACTTCTATTTAAAACACTCTGTTTAAATTATATTTAGATAAAATATCTCAAAAACCAGTCCCATCACCCACAACAATCAATTAGTTTTTTTCTTTTATTCCTATATTGTTTAAATTCCCTACTATAAAAATTTTTTTCTTTTTTTAAAAACTTACTTTATAATTAACTATTGTTTCTAAAAGTTCTATTTTTTTTTTTTGTAAATAATGTGACTAGTTTTTATTTTTTATAAAATCAATTAGTTTTTTATTCATATATGGTTTAAATTCCTTAATATAAAAAAAAATATATATATATACAGAGACAGAATCTCACTTTACATTCTTTTTAAATAATAAACAGAAGTCAAATGATTGTAAATATTTAATAAACACACGAAATGCATATGAAATTAGCTAAAAGTATGTCTTCTTTATTTCATTTATAAATATGTGTAGTGATGTGTTTATTAAATATATACACTCATGTGGCTTTTATTTATTACTTACAAAGGTTGTTATAAAATGTGATCCTATTCCTTACCTTTATTCAAACTAATAATGCTTTTACATCTGGCTTAGATTTGAAATTCACCCTTATTCCAGCTATTATTAGAAAAGCAAGTTTTATTAAAATCAGAAACTAAGAGAATAAGTGATTAACCATTTTATTTTCATAATTTTCTGACAATGTATGTGGTGTATACATTTATATGTTCACAGAAGTTCATTTACTTTCTTTCATTTATATATGCATTTAATGCTGGGTTTAATAAATACTTTATTAAATGATATTATAACCCTCCCTTTTCCACAGTTTAAATTTTGTTGTATTATATATTTAAATAAGAAAAGTTGATACAATGTTAATAATCTACTTAACAAGACATAAAACATCATAATGCCTTATCTACTTAAAAAGAAAAAAAGTACTTCAGTTATAATTTTTTCCTTTTATTATTGACCTATTTATTATTCACAAAATAAATTGTTTCATTATAAAAAAAAAAAAGTTAATTTCACCATCTTTTGATCTATCTTTTTCAATAGAGTAAAATAATATGGGAGATGACAATCTGGACCAGCAAATGAGTACTGTTTCAGCACGAAATACTTAATGTTGGAGATTATTTGTCTTTTCCACATATATGTGGTCATGTGTATCAGTTGCATAAGATAAAGTGAATAGTTGTAGGGAGTTTGAAAGTCTGAGTTCAAATTTTTTCCAATTACATGGAGAGAAAAAAAAATGTAAATGATAAGATTTATTTCTTGCGAAAGGAAAAAAATTATGAACATTTTTCCTTCTAGAAACTGTAATAGATACTTACGTATTAGTCCGACATTGAAATTTTAGTTTTCATTAAAATCATTATGATTATTTATGATTGCTAAATATTTGATAGTAAGTTTAAGTAAATTTAATTTTCAAACATAAGTTGTTAAAGATCTCTAAAGTATTTTTATATCTACTATGCATTCTTTATTAACTTCTAGCTACCACTGACTTACTTATGCTTTAAAGATAGCCATATTATGCTATGTAAAAAATTGACATAAATACAGAAAGTGGAGTCGTTTTTATAACTTTGTTGAAAATGATTCTTTAAATCTTTGAAAGTTACATTTACTTAATTAGTTAAATAAAAGGTACTATTAATTAACAATCATAAATAATCATAAGCAATGACGGCTAAAATGTCACTGCCGGACTATTACGTAAGTACTTTTTAAAATATAATATATATTCTATTACCTATAAGATATTCAAAGCTTATGGATAATAAATGAAAACCACTTTTAATTTTCTAAAACAGAATTACATACAGTAATATAAACCATCATATTTAAGTTTTTCGAGCAGTTAGGTAAATCTATAAATAATAAAATAAATTCAAAACATTGTTTTTAAAATAATATTCTATAAAAAGACTTAAATTGCCACCCTAGGCGGTCAACTTATCTATAGAATTAATAATAACAAAAAAAAAAAAGTACTTCATTAAATAAAATTTTAATCAAATACCCTTCAAAATCATTACATGATAGGAAACTGAAAGTAGGTCAACGGGAAAAAATTGATTATCATTCGCAATTAATATTTAATAAAGAAAATTTAACAATACAATTAGTAAAAACATCAGTCGAAAAAAATTATGGACTAATTAGGATTAAATATAAAATGTATAATGAGTAAAATAAATGGAGTCGAATCAAGTAAATCATAAGTGAACAGAAGCCCATATTCACAGTGAAATGGCTTAGACAATTAATAAAAATGTAATTAATGTATTAGTCATTCAAATACAACAGAAAAGTTTTATAAGCTTTTCAATACGTGTATATATATATATTAGGAATGAAATTCTATAAAAGTCTAAAATTATTATAAATATATTTTAAAAAAAAAAAAAATTAAAAGCTAATGCTTTCCTTTTTAATAAATCATTATTTAATATAGATTTTCAACAAAAGTGTATTTAAAAACATTCTTTTTGAAATAGTTTCTTATATGCTCAGAAAGTTTTTTTTTTTTTCATGTGTCATAGCATCGGCCGAGAAGCGAACCCGCTAACCCGGGACAACTGCTTGCAAGCGACCTCTCGACCACCAGTTTTTTTTGTTTCTAATATTATCACTGATATAATATATTTGAAAAAATTAAGACAACTGAAATAAAACTGGAGATGGACATATTGCAAAAAGAGATAAATATATGGGTAATTGAAGTTTTAATTTGGATTCCAAGAGATTGTAAAAAAATCTAGAAAGAGACCACATGTGAAATGAATGGATAAAATAAGCAGATTTCTGGTAGGTAGTGGAGAAAACAGGCTAGAAACTAGAGAAAGTTGATAACATTTGGAGAGACTTTCATTCTGCAGTAGATTAATACTGATTTTAAATGATGATGACATTATCTCAACATATATACCGATTTCAATATTTTGTCATATCCAGTCATTAATTTATTTGCTTAGTAGCTTAATATTATTGCTAACCTACTTTTATATCAAATTCCTTTTCTTTCTCTAATATGTTCTTTCTCTCTCTATATAATGAATTATAACAATGATAATTTATAGTGTACTCTACTATAAAGACACAAATATTGGAAATACAAGTGGAGTAGGATTCATTATAAATAAAAAGTGGAAGAACAACATTGTGGAGACTGATGGTGTATCGGGCAGAGTGGCAAGATTAGTTATACAACTTAATAGCAGATACCAAATGCAGATAATTCAGGTTTATGCCCCAACAAATTCTCATAGTGATGAAATAGTAGAAGATTTTTATATGGATGTACAAAAGGCTTTTGATAGAGTAAACAACATTTTAAAATTGTTATGGGAGACTTTAATGCTAGAATTGGTAAACAAATGAAAGATGAAAATACTGTAGGTAATTTTGGTTATGGTAATAAAAATAAGGAAGGACATAGACTTGTGGAGATTGCAGAAAAAGAAAAACTTTATATTATGAATTCTTTTTTTGAAAAAAATGTTAAAAGGAAATGGACATGGAAGCATCCAAATGAAGGTACAGCAGAATTCGATTATATTTTGACTATCAGAAAATACATATTTCAAGATTGTAATGTTCTTAATACATTCAACCTAGAAAGTGATCATGGATTAGTAAGATGTAAGATATGTGTTAATGCAAAACTAGAGAGACAAAAATTATCAAGAAAAACAATATTTACACTTGATATTCCTAATCTTCAGAAACATTCTAATGAATATAAATTAGAACTTACAGATTGGTTTCAAGTATTAGTAGATTTTGAACATGATTGGGATTTGAATGAAACTAATATGAAAAAACTGATACACTTTTAAAAACTGCAACAAAGATAGCTGGTAGAAAAAAGCAGCAATTGGCCAATAAAATTTCTACTGAGACTAGAGAATTTATGAAGAAAAGAAAAAATATGAAGATATACAAAAATGATGCATTAAAAAGGATTGAATATTTCGAATTTTGTAAAATGGTGTGAAAAAGAATTGAAAATGATATAAGAAAGTATAATTGTAAACTAGCAAGGAAAGCTGTAGAAGAGAATAAAAGTCTAAAGAGTACAAAACATTTTGGTATTGGTAGGAAATTTATATCTGCAATAAGAAAAAAAGATGGAATTATCACTAAAAAGAGAGATGACATCATAAAATGGGTAGAAGACTTCCAAGAATTATATAGTAATAAAGAACAAGTACCTCCTATGTACATTATATCTTCTGAATTGCCCAGAATTTTAAATGAAGAAGTGAGACATGCAATTAAATTTATGAAGAACGGAAATGCTCCAGGTAATGATGGAATTATAATTGATATATTAAAAGAAGCAGGTGAAAAAATAGAATTTTTTTTAGCAAAGTTATATACCAAATATCTAGATGATAAAGATATATCAAATGATTGGAAGAATGCAGTATTAATATTAATATTTTAAAAAGGAGCTAAAGAAGATATTAGAAATTACAGACCTATCAGCCTTTTATCAGTTTTATACAAAAATTTTACCAAGATAATTACAAAATGTCTACAGCAAACATTGGATTTCCATCAACCAAGAGAACAAGCTGGATTTAAAAGTGGTTTAACTACAGTAGATCATATCCAGGTATTGAGAGAAGTTATAGAAAGGACAAATGAATATGAATTGCCATTATGCTTTGGATTTGTAGATTATGAAAAGGCATTTGATTCTATAAACATTTCTTCAGTGATTAAAGCATTGGATCATCAAGATGTAGATCCAAGATATTGTCATATTTTAAAGAATATTTATAAAAACACAACAGCAACAATTAGATTATGTAATGAAACTAGGAAAGACAATATTGAAAAGGGTGCAAGACAGGGTGACTCCATATCTCCAAAAATTTTTACAGCAGTGCTGCAAAAAGTATTTTGTGAATTAAAATGGAAAGCTAAAAGTAAATGGAGATTATTTAAGTCATTTAGATTTTTGCAGATGATGTAGTTGTTTTTGCAAATAATGCTTTAGAGCTGCAGGAAATGTTGCAGGAGTTATCTGATGAAAGTAAGACTAAAGATAAATGTTAGAAAGACTAAAGTAATGTTTAATAGATTTTCTCAAAATATGAAAATAAAGATTATGATGAGTTAGAAAAAGTTAACAGCTACACATACCTTGGTCAGATTATTAATACAGATGAACACATAATGAATGAAATTAATCACAGAATTAAACTTGGTTAGAGTGCTTTTGGAAGAAATAACTTGATACTAAAAGGAAATGTGCCTATATGTTTGAAAGAGAAGGTTTTTAATAAATGTGCTTTACCAGTTCTTACTTATGGATCTGAGACTTGGATACTTAATAGAAGAGCAATACAGAGACTTCAGACCATTCAAATAAATATGGAGAGTTGTATGTTGGGAATAACAAGAAGAGATTGAAAATGCAATGCATGGGTAAGAGAACAAACAGGTGTTACTGACCTCTAAAAAAAAAAAAATTAAAAGACTGAAGTGAAGTTGGGTTGGACATACTGCTGGAAGAGATGATAATAAATGAACAATTGAAATCTTAAACCAAATTCTAAGAGATTATAAAAGACCCAGAAAGAGACCACATGTGAGATGGATGGATGAAATAAGAAAAGTGTGCAGGGGTGATGTAGAGAAGAGAAAGATCAAAGAAGATGGACTGAACTTGGAGAGACCTTCATCCTACACTGGGTTGATAATGGTTGATGATGATGATGAACAGTGATAATATATTTATAAACGCTATAACAAATCACAAAATACTTTCAGCTAATAATGTAACTTTCTTCAACTGAAAAACATTTAAATTCAAATATAGTGAAAGTAAATGTCATTGAGTTATAGCCCAAGATTCCTCAATTTTAACATTAGCAAATTGTCGAATAGAATATCTGTAATTAATTGACAATTTGCTAATGTTAAAATTCAGAGATCTTAGGATATGATTTAATGACATTCACTCCCTCTATATTTGGATTTAAATGTTTTTCAGTTGAAGAAGATTAAGAAATTAACTGAGAGTACATCTGTGGTTTGTTATAGTTTTTATAAATATATCATTACTGTTATAATTCTTTTATTTATTTTTTACAATATTTATTCCATAATGGACATTTTATTATATATATATGACATTAATTTGAACACTTTCCATAATTGAAGGCTGAGAGTAATGCAATGGGAAAAATATAAAAAGAAGAATAAGTAAGTCTAGACATGTTAAATATTGATGCAAAATCAGTCAATCTCAGAGTTTAGATTGAGGCAATTCACGGGATGCTTGACGTCATTATCAGAACAAAATAAAGCTGATTTTGAAAAATTTTCTAAAAAGTATTTTTCTTATAGCATTATGTATTACAGTTAACAGTTCCAACTCATTCATGTTTGTTATATAAAATAATATACACATTTAAAGCTGAAAAATAAGGGTTGCACATCTTCAGTAGATGCTATCTCTGTTGTGACTGCAATTAATACACCAACATTGTACTGATATATATATATATATATATATATGTGTGTGTGTGTGTTTCTAAGTATAGAATCACTTGCCTTTTTTTCCCCTTATGATGCCATATTCCATTTATATAAAAAAGGCAACAACACAATTGTAGGCCCTGAAAAGATGACTCCATGCTTCTTTTCATCTCATTATCAGGATGATCCATTATAAAAGATGCAAACACAATACTAGATGATAAACTAAAACACTGGCATTATTTCTCTACTATTATGTAAAGAAATAAATAGCACTTATATCTAGCATTTTGAATGACTGCAATTTTGTATAGTATTTACATTATTTTTTTAAACGTATTGGTATATTTAAAATTAGAGAATTCCAGTGTTTTGTTATCATTATATATCGTGGATCCATGATATCTATTATGCTTTATTCCAAAGAGCCCCTCTCCTCAGCATATATTGTGCATAACAGATAATTGATTATAAATCTTTGACTTCAATATGTATTGTTTACTGAGCTGCATATATACATACTTTTCAACATATATATATAATTTTATATTCAAATAATAAAACACAGTAATATAAATTCAGACTTTTAATCCATATGAGTGCTTTCAACTATCTAATATGGATTAAAAGTTTGAATTTATATTACTGAATTTGTTTTATTATTTGAATATAAAATTATGTACACCTGGGTCTCTTTTTACGCGGACTTATTTAACACGATTTTGAAGTTACGCAATTCGTGTTTCACCGGAAGTCGTACTCCGATATTGCGCTATTACTTTAAATAATAAATTTCACACACTCACGTTATATTGAAAGTAATATCACATTATTGAAATTTGATTTTCAACTTGTAATTTCAATATTTTCAGTGCTTTATAGTAGTAAGATTTTATGCAATAATGAAATTAAAATCATGATTTCCACATTTTATGTATACACACATTAAATTTTACAAGATTATAATGTAAATTTGTTCAAACATTGTGCGTGTTAATTTTGCATTTTAAATCACATTCTGTTTTTGCTTTTTAAAAAAGAACATTTAATCAATTATTAATCATTTAGTGTCCATAAGTTTATTTTTAAAAAATGAGTAATAGCAGTGGGCACAATTAAAATTGAAAATTAAAGACAAAAATAAGAATTTAATTTTTAGTTGTTAGATTAATTACTAATTACGTTGTCACCAGAAAACCATTAATTAACACAACATGAGAGTGACGTTGGCGCTAGTTGTATTTCATCTTGTGAAGAATCTGATTTTTTTATCAGTTTGCAAACGAACTTGTTTACCGGCAAATAGCGATAATAATTAAAATGTGTATAAAAAAATATAAATTACTGTAAATTATGCATAAAAATATATTGTTTTGAATAAAATTAAATATTATATTTAAAAAAAGTTTGTCTTGTATCAATTTTTTTCAAATTTGAAATTTTTTATTAGTCATATTTTATTTCCTTATTTTTTTTTTTGCACGAATTTTAAAGTAAATTTTACGTTGGTGCTTTGCTTTTACGCGAGTTTTGAAAAATCACAGTCCGTATCCCCCCTTTTTCAAGGTAAGTTACGTCTAATATTGCACGATTTCGTTTGCGCGTGTTTTCTGAGGAACCTATCTATCGCGTAAAACGAGACCCAGGTGTATATATAAAAGAAATACAGACATTGATTAATACTATATATGTAACAGATAAGTGTATAGTAAACATCTTAAAGTATAAACAAAGTTAACAAGAAATATTAATAATAAATTGAGAAAGCACCTTTAGGTAGATATTTACTGTATGCACCTGTTCATTCAGATAATAATTAAAACTTACTTATCAGATCTTTTTAAAAAATACAATAAAAGAAGGTTGGCATTAAGGTGTGGTTTGAGAGTTCCATCATCAGATTTTCAATTAAATGGATGGCAGAAGAGTTATGGGGTGGGTTTGAAGCCTGCCCATTACAGTATGAAGATTGGCTATCTTAATATAAGCTGAGCTTTGATAGTATATATTTGTGGAGATGATAATCTGGAGCAACTGACGAGTGCTGGTTTAGCATGAAATACGTATATCGATTTTATCTTTTTGATATGTGTGTGATCAAGTGTGTCAGCGGTATGAAATAGTATGGATGGTTGAGGGTCGTGTGAAAGTCTGAGTTCAAACCCCCTATATAATAAAATGAACAGTAAAATGTCCATTCTTCTAACAAGCATCTCTAGCTTTCTAATGCAGTATAATAACATCTACAGAGATATTTTACTGATTCATAAATTCAATACTTTATGGAAAAAAAAATTTTTCACATGATTATAATTTAAGCCATTTCAGAAATGCAAATAATCATGGTATCCCTTTTGAGTATGTTCGTTCTTTTTAAACATGTGGCTAACTTCCGAACGTTTTTTTTTTCTTTCACTACAAATCAATAACTTGCGCTTATTAAGAAAAATGCTTTAAGAATTATTTCTATATATGTATCAAAGGATTGACAGGAAAGCGAACCCGGGCCGGCTGCTTGGAAGGCAGCTATGCTAACCGCTAGGCCACCAACGCTTGACTTAAGAATTATTTTTAAAATATTTTATTATACAAAATACAGTAATAGAACAAACTTTTGAAACAAAAAAAAAGCAAAGAAAAAATGCTGGAATTTTCGACTTATTTACCATGAAAATTATGTAGGTAATAAATAAAATCCTATTGAATTAGTGGCACATTTCAAATTGGAAAAATGGATGCTATTGTCCTATTTGTGATTAGACTCATAATATGTATGAAATTTACAAATTTTAATTATTATTTTTTTGGATCATGCATAATTAATTAATGTACACTGCATATTGTGGCTTTATTATATATTTGAAATTAAGCATTGGAGCTATTTTCTATTATATATATATATATACACACACACAAAGATTAAAAAAACTCATCACAAAATTATGTAAAATAAAATATAAAAATAAAGACTTCTTATATAACTTTAGAATCTGGATCTATATAAGTACGATCCTTCATTCTCTAATAGGAAAAACTACAGTATATCTGGGTCTCATTTTATGCAGATTATTTTAATGCGATTTTGAAGTTATGAGATTCATGTTTCTTCTTAATATTTTTCATATTTCACTATATTTATTAGATATCAAGAAATTTAAATTATTAATAACTTATTTTGGCTTGAAATACTTTTTTTTTTTTCAAAAATATAACGTTATATTAGCAGCTAAAGTGAATATGGACTGAAGCTATATTTAGAATAAATAACCTACTTATACTAATGAGTAAATAATAATAATAGATTTACACTTACATATAAAAATATCGCAATAAATATTCAAATATGTTAAACTTTTAAAATGTATTTTGTTAGGTGTAACAGAAATAAATAATGTAGATTTTTAAAATAAATAACAAAGATTTTATTGATTTTATAAACTGAAAATAATATTTTTAATGATAATGTATAATCTTTTTGTTTTGATTGCGATCCTCATTTTTTTAATATAGAAACAAAATGTGAACATTTAAAATTTATTTCAGTAGTAAAAATCAGTTGTCAACAGAAAACCATTAAACAGCACAAGACTGAAACTGGCACTAGTTGTGTAAATAGGATGGAGTATAATATGGTAAAAATTAGAGTGGGGAATGGAAAATAAAGTGGCTAACAAGTTTCTCTGGGCATAATTGCTGAGAGATTCTTGACTTAGTTCGTGAAGAAGCTACATCACATCACATCGATGAATCTGATTTCTTACCAGTTTACAAACGAACCTGTAGTTAATAAAAAAAAGTAAAAAAAGTTTGTCTTGTACCAATTTTTTTTCAAATATTTGATATTTTTTATTTGTCATACTTTATTTCCTTATTTTTTTAATGCAAATTTTAAAGTCTTTTCCTTGTTGCTTTGCTTTTATGCAAATTCTGAAAATTACAGACCCTATCCCCCATTTTTCAAGGTAAGTTAAGTCTATTTTTGTGCGATTTTTTTTAATGCGGGTTTTCTGTGAAACCTATCAACCGCATAAAACGAGACCCAGGTGTATATTAAAATCATTTTATTTTATTTTTATAATCTATGAATTGGAATTTAATTGATATATCCAGATTAGATAGTGATAGCATATTTATTCCAGCTAAAAATACCTAGATATCCATATAATATATGAAATTAACCATTGAAGGTATTTTCTATTTTATCTATATATACACACAGACAGACAAAGAACTCATTACAAAATTATGTAAAATAAAACATAAAGACTTTGTAGATAACTTTAGACTCTGGATCTATATAAGTATGATCTTTCATTCACTAATGGAAAAAACTACCGGTATATTAAAATTACATTTTTTATTTTTATAATCTATGGGTTGATATTCAATTGATATATCCAAATTAGACAGCATATTTACTAAGTTAAAAATAGCTAGATATTCAATTACTCAGCATTATTTGAATAACTATTAAAAGAAAAAAAATTACAAATTATTTGTCATCTAAAAAAAACTCACACCAACTCAAATTCAAACCTCAGACCATAAGCACGGGAGGCAAATACACTAACCATTACACTATGAGACTATCTCTTAGATCACATTATTACTATATAACACACTTCCATTAATTTGCAAAGTATAAAAAAAGGATCCCTCCTCCCCATGTTTTCAACACAAGTTTTTTTTTTTAAAAAAAAGTAATACTAATTTTGATAATCTCAATAATCTAAATTCATAGTGCATTCATGGTTTTTGGTAGTTAATCCTATCTCAACATTTTTTAGAAAACATTGATTTCATTTTTCATAGGCCATGTAATTTTTTATATTTGATAATGATGATTGAATGGATTTATTGCTTGCGAGTTTGGCCGAGGTTTGAGAGTGGAACTGTCATCATCAGAATCGATTTAAAGATCTTATACTCTAGAATCTGACATTCCACCAATGCACTAAAGCATGCAGGGCAAAATGCTCAGGAGTTCATAAGAAGTTTGAGTGCTGGAAGTGCCAAAACCAGAATTGATCCGAGGACCTTACAATCCTGGGTTTGAAACCCATCCACTGCACTAAACTATACAGGGCATAAATCGAATGGCTTTAGTGCTTGGGAGTTCATATGAAGTTCAAACACTGGAAGTGCCAGTAGTGGAATCAATCTGAGGACCTTATGCTCTAGGGTCTAACACTCTTAACACTGAACTAAACTGCCCAGAACAAAATAATTGTATGGCTTTAATGCTAGGGACCTCACAAGAAGTTTGAGTGCTGGAAGTCCCACTACTGGAATCGATTCAAGGACCTTATGCTCCACAACTTAACACTCTACCAATAATCTAAACTCACCAGAACGTCACAGATAATCTAACTTTCTATCGCATTATGTCAAGATGAACTATTCTATACAACTTCAGATTTTGCCATACCTAAAAAGTCATTAATTAAAAATAAAACTAATGATAACTCTTTCAAATTCACTGTATAATATATATATATTCTAAAAAAAAAATAAAAAAAAGAATTCTAACACCTGATTTTAAAAAAAAAGCATTTTAACTACAAATGTAAGATAATCTGATACTTGAATAAGTAAATGACAGAGAACAGAAACTTTTCTTATCTATATATTTTTTTTTTAAAAAATCTATTTTTAGAGATCTTAACTTGAAATATCAAATTTTAATAATATTCTACTAAACACTTTTTAACTTGTATCTATTTACTGTAAATAAAGCAGTTATATGCTTGTATTACAAATGTTATATAATGAGCGTGCCAATAGCTCTTAAAAAGCTTTTCAGAACATCCCTATTCTCAGTATTACAATATATATATAGTAGTCTTGCCTTAGTTTGACCATTTGATTCCAAGCCTTTTTGTGAATGCTTAAAACTACAAATAATCCAGCTTTCTAGTCAAGCGTTGGTGGTGAGTGGTCAGCACAGCTGCCTCACAAGCAGTTGTCCCGGGTTTGCGGGTTCACTTCCCAGTCGATGCTACAACACATGAAAAAAAAAAATAATAATAATACAGCATTCTATATTAATATCCCACATTAATATAAAGAGGCAATATATCTGATTGCCATGCCTTACAACTTCAAATCTAGGCCAAGTGAAATTCCTTTCAAGAGAGACTTGATTTCTTTTTTCTCAGGTAGTAATCCTATAACTTTTAATCTTATCCAATCTTCAATCAAGTGATTAAAAGCTGTGCAACTGCTTGTCATATATGAGCTGGAGTTTGAATTGGGGCCAAATAAAATCTAAGTTTTTAAGAGGCTTAGGATTTTTTCAGATAGTTATCCCATAGCCAATATCTTTTTTAAGACTAACCATTCTTCAAACAAATGACCAAAGGTCTCGTGGTGCAGAGCTAATCCATCCTCTTGGAGTTCTGGGGCAGGCATAATAGTTTTCAAAGGCTAGAAATTTTTTCTCAGACAGCTTTTTCCCAAAGCCAATAAACATTTAGCACTAATCTTCAATCAAATATCTAAGAGCCCCATGGTATAGAAATTGTGCAAAGACTTGTCAAATACAAGGTGGATTTCAAATCTGGGCCAAATTAAATTATTTTTAAAAGACAGATTTTTTTCTTATATAGCTGTCTCATTTAACACCGATCATTCTTCAAACAAATGACCAAAAATCTGATGGGAGATAGTGCACCCATTTGACTCACATGACCTGGAGTTCGAATCTGGGCCTAGTTAAATTGTTTTTAAAAGGTTTATGACTTTTTTCTCATATAGCTATCCCTTAGCCAATACCCATTTAACACAGCATACTTTAAAGAAATATCCAAGGATTTTGTGGTACTGAGATGGTGTACCCACTGCTCATATGTGAGCTGGAATTTGAATCTGGGCTAAGTGATATTCTTTTCGAGAGACAATATTCTTTTTCTCAGTCCACCTAGCTGCCCATCCATCAACATGAATAAATGGATAGCTATACTTATCTATACAATAAAACAAAGATGCAAAAACATTCAAACCGTCTCTACATGGCAATCAGCAAGCCAATTAATGCTGTTATCTCTTTCATTTCAACAAAAAATTGTTGGAGAAGTGATTGGCCTACAATAAGACATTTATATAAAATGCTGTTGACTTCACGAGTAAACACACACTCCCATGATAAAATTTAATTTAAAATTCATAAATATTAAGACACCAGCAAAAATATTTACATAAAATAAAGCAATAATAAAATATACAATAATAAATCAAGAGCATAGCAATTATGTATCCAAATATGCCATTTTCTTCTGCTTCCTCCTTTTCTTATGTATTGATTTCTATATTTACATATCATACTTTCCAGCTCTCTTATACACTTCAACAATGCTATTTTTATACCAAAACTTTATTCTTACAGTTTCAACTGTCCTGCAGTCATCATCATTAATACATTTTACACACATATTTATACAACATTTATATACATAATCAACACATACATCTTAACCTTACCATTATAAATAATCATTTTCCATTTTATTATTCTACTCTTAACTAATTTTATTTTTTATTTACATTATTTTACTTTTAAATAAAGTTTTGGTATAAAGTAGTATTGTTGAAGTGTATAAGAAAGTTGGAAATGGTATAATACCCAAATATGCACAAGATGAAGTAAAATGGTTGATTGAAAGATGGTTTATGTAAGCAGGCATTCACAAAATTTATGAAATCAAATTTTAAAAATTTCTCGTTATTTTTATTCCCTACTTTTTTTTTTTTTTGAACTGCAGGTTTCTGAAAATGTGAAAAATGAGGATATCAAAATATCAGGACTATTTTAATGACAAAATAGATTTCCTTTAATCAATATCTAAAAGTACATAATTATACCATTAATATGTGGTGTCCACAAATGCAAATAATACAATACACTTTTTTAAATTTAACTATAAATATTTTCCCTTTATAAATTCCAGTTAAATGAAAGAAAACTAAAAAATTTTATTTTTCTTTCATTTCTTAGGAATTAAGTCTATTTTACATAGATTAAAATTTTAATTAATGTAATTAAGAATAGTTTTATTTTATGCAAAGTTTTATAATAAGCCTGTATTTCAGTTATTACATAGTAGAGATGTTTGCCCATCCCTTGTATATGTATTAAATGGATTATGTCCTGTACATGAGGGGTTGGACTGACCTTAGGTCAACATGGGTGTGATAAAAATCTCAGTCTCAGGGTGGCCTTTCAGCATTCCATCATCAGATTTTCAATTGGATGGACAGTTGAAGAGTTGGAGTGTGGAGTGGATTGAAGCCTGTCCATTAAAGTACGAAGATTGGCTATCTTAATATATATCTGAGCACTTATTGCACATATGTGTAGAGATGATAATCTGGACCAACTGATGATTGCTGGTTTAGCATGAAATACGTATATTGGTGATTATTTATCTTTTCGACATATATGTGTTCAAGTGTATAGGTGATATGAGATAGAGTGGAGAGTGGTGGGTCGTGTGAAAGTCTGTACTCATATACCCCATATATCACATGTATTGACACAGGTATATAATAAGCCTGGTATTTCAGTTATAAAAAAATTTATTTTGTAATCGCTTATCATAAAAAAAGAATAAACTAAAAATAAATTACTTTGATCAAAATTTTGGACAATATTTTAAATTGAAGAAGAAAAAAAATGTTTTCAATTAAATTTGAATCCTATAATTATTCTAGACTAACTAGAAATTTTTTTTTATGATTTTAGTTTAATTAATTAAAGACAAAAACTTTATTATATTTATTTGTATTAAATCAGCAAAAATATAGATTAATCCTAATAGATAAAAAAATCACCAATGAAAAGTGAAATTCTAGCTTGTGAAGAAAGTATTGTACCGGTCAGAATTGTATGTTCATCTAACAAGAATTAGGATCTAAGCAAAAGTACCTAGAGTTCAATCATATACGAGATACACAGGTCAGGGATACTCATGAACTCCGCCCTATTGCCCACCTCCCAAATCTATCACATTACAAACAACATTTCTGACGATAGCAACCTACTTTCCAATTATCTCCGGCCCAGAGGGTTCAGCAGGGACACAAGAGATTTAAGCTTAACTAAATGATAATGCAAAGTAATAAGAGATGTGTACGTATGAACCAATAAAATCTCCAAAAGATAGATTATTAAATGTAAATTTATTTAACATGAAATTAATATTAGAAATCGATTTATATGTGAACAGCTAGATATAGATATTTACAATGACTTAGAACCTTGATTATACAAAGAAAACCTGATCTAGGTTTCACTTATGGTCACCTATGCATTCCATACTAACCTTAATGGCATAACAGGGTTTGATGGATATGCATTACTAAACATACGTGGTAAGAAATTTATTATATGAACCGATGCGGCTTAATATGCTAATATTATTTAACGGTTTTCTATTATTCACGCTATGACATTCTTCAATCATTACATTTTAAACAATAAATGATCTAGCGAGCTTGGATTACATCTGGATTTTATTAAGAGTTACATTAACCATAAATCAGTTATTTTGGGACATTACAAGATGATTCATCATTTATTATTTACGAAGAGAATGAGGAAAAACATAATTATTTTAACATGGTCATATGACTTGGCATTTATGGTTTTATTAATAATCAATGATTAACGTGTTTAATAGCGGTTAACGAAGGGTGAATAGCGCTAATAAGCGATAACGTATATAAAAGGGCAAATTTAATCTATTTGACAACGAGAACTTTGGGAAGGCTTAGGAAAATCACATCATTATGGCTTACAGACATTTAAAATATATGAGGGAGTATGAACAATAATGTGCGGACCGAATGATAACGCTTGAGAGGACGAGAAGCTTCATCAACTTGACAATGAAGAATATAGGCTTATCCACACTTGTGACGGATAGCATCCGAAGTGGTTGGCAAGATACCATGGTTCCTATTTGTCGAATGTTAACCCATAGCAGCGCTTACCGATCCAACACAATCTGTGGGAGTCGGGACCTCCACACTCCGCCGAGAATTGTGCTATATGGATTCCAAGAATGAGAGAGAGTATGATAAAGCAACTTTTGATTTGTGAACATTATCATCGGGACACGTGGCAAAGGCTTTCATGTTTGTCTTAACCTTGATTTATATGGCCTTAAATGGTAATCTAGCCTAGCGTAATGAAATAATTATATCCAAGCGATCCCAAAAAGGGGGCATACAATTTACTCAAATAACTTATTTGATATATTAATAATAGAATATATAAAACAAAATTAAGAATCCCTTCGTTAAACGCACGTTAATCCGCCCGAGAAATAAGTTACATAAATCATCGTTAGATGGCGGGCTACTTATCAAATGAATCATCATTTAGAAATACATATCTGAATTAAATTTATTTATTCCTCAATTTCTATAATACTAATCAATAGCATGAAATAATAGTACATAATATATGTAAATCTTGTCGAATGGCATAATATTAATTAATAAAACACAATTTAGGAGTACTTCTCAATCGGGCGAATTTTATAGCATGGTAAGAAGACTTACGTTTACGGTTAAATATTCCTTAATTGTGGAATAGCAAAAATACAATAGGATTGATTCGCCACATTGAGTTCTTAGCATATTAAATTTGGTATGATTTGCACAATATTAAATAACGAAAAATTGCCACATTTAAAATAAAAATACAATAAGAGTGAAAACCTAGTATTCAAGTTTAGAGAGTAAAATACAATTTAAATATAAAAGCAATAAAAAATCAAAAAGAGGTCATTATTTAGGCATTTAATCGGTGTAGCATTACCGATGAGAAAAACAAGCAATTACATTTTTACATTACAAAGAGTACAAAACTAGAAATGTTTAATAAGACATGCATTAGGTGGTTGGAATTAATCTTATCGAAGGTTGAAATTTATGTTTTATAGTTAAAAGGATTATTATTAAGATGAAAGCATTAGAGTTCAGTTTTGCGGCAGGGAATTACCTTTCTTTCCGATGACTTTATAGCCATGTGCACGTGTTGGTTCCATGTTTGACGATATCTAGTTAATTTATTTAGCAGTATTTTGACGAAATTATCATTTCAGTCTGTTCTTTATGTAGCATACAATTCATTCTGGCAGTATTTTGGATACAATGGCTTACGAGTATTTTGGCATTGGATAGATCTTGAAAGGACCGGGAAGCAAATCTAAATACTACTCACTCATCATTTTGCGGTTCTGAGTGACGTAACTTCCCCCAGCAACAGAGTTAGAAATTAATATGTAGAGCTCTTTTAGTTAGGAAATGCGGTGGTATTTATACTCGTTTGTTACTGCCTTTGGGTAATCCCTGGATGTGTTAACGGTTACAATGATACAGCAAATTTTGAAATACAAACGAGATCAAGTTCGAGAGAGTTGGTCTTAATCTATTTTAGGATGAAAATAGACCTGCGGAATAAATGTTAAGTAACGTGAAATTTAAATAAATCTGTATCAGAACAGAAACAGATTCCTTCAGAATTTAAAATATGGTATGCCTTTTATTTAATACACTCGCATTACACTCTCAAACTTTCTCTCTATTGGAATATATATGAATAAAAATATACATAATATAACGCTTTTAATTATTAAGTTTTATCTGTTACACACACATACGCATGATTGTTTACCATAATAGAAATATATAATTTATATGCATATTAACTTTAGACGAGTAGAAGTTTACAGAGACATAAACAATCATGTGCATTGGTATACCTTCACTCCCTAGTGGTTTATAATTCAATGATTGGGTTTGAACCCATGTTTGCAGGTCTCAAACATCACCATAAAGTGAAGCCAAATGTGTGCAACAGATTTGACTGCTTCATATTCCCCCAGATACAAAAAAAAAACAATAAAAAAAAGAATTTTACTTAAAATTGACGTATCATTTCAGGTGACAAGAAAACTCACAACACGGTTTTTTTTTCTAACAGTTACATGGTTCGAACTCTATTTATTAAATTAGCCCTAATAAAACCAACCCTAATTGCCCCACTTAAACCTTACTGTCGACCTCCTTGACAACTAATTAGTAACTACACTTATATATATAACATAAAACAAATATATAGAAAAAAAATGTATATAACATTTAGCACTACCTTTAGGTCTACCTTTTAACTATCGTACTTTAACTACTATGGGGTCTCCTGGAGCATTCTATCTTTTTCTCTTTATGTCATATGTCGGTCTTACAAAGTCAGTCCGTCCGTTTCGTCGAGCCTAGATTATTGTCTCCCGGATCATAGTATGGATTAGGATTAGTAGGCGCTGCCACTCATTCTCTCCTACCCCTAATTTTATCTGTTCATTGTTCCTTACCCCTGCTACTTCCTTAAAGGTGATTTCCGAGCCGAGCTCCTCACTGCCCATGCTATCATTTCCGTTCCCCGATTCACTGCTTTCCCTCACGTTCATTAATTTTTCCATGACTCTTTTTTTTTTGTTTGCGATAACTAGATCACTCCCCCTTCCCTTTCTCAACCGTCACCTATGCCAAAACTCAACAACTTAGCTATTCAGTTTCTGCCATCTACTTCTATACTATCCCCTATCACTGCCAACATATTTATATTCTACTATTTTTGTCAAAGCTAATACATATCAATAACTGAAATAAGATAAATAAAAAAAAATGACTTTTACCATGATGTTCCCTTGTCATAAGGTCCACTGGCCTTCTTGCACCTGAAATGCACTGAAAAAAAATCTTTTAATTTCCCTTTTGTACAATACATACCAAAAAAAAAAAAAAAACATGTGACACAATGACCCTCTTTTGCTCATTCAGATACCTGATCATTATTTTCGTGAGTGTTTACCAGTTGACAAAATTTATAGTGTGTATAATACATGGGCGCCATGTCAACACAGTAGGCTTATCACTCGTAACTATCTTTGGTTTGTGTGCACATCTATAAGTTTAACTGGTCAATTAGGTTTTCCCTTTCCCCTTTTTTTTTGAAAAAAAAATGAAACAATAAGTTTAAAGCAAAACACTTAGCAAAATTCGGTAATAATATACATGATTGTTGATCCGGTTAATATTATAGATACCAAATGAATGTGCGTCCCTCAGATTCGAGATAAAAAAAAATCTTCTACATATTTCACCACTAGAGGATGTTACACAACCGACTTCCACAAGACTATATGACACTCTATGTTTCTTGGACTCTTTGGATTCTTTATTGACACGAGGGCATGTAGACCATTGAAGCATTTTGCCAACTACATTGGGTTGCTTGGCACTACATAAGATACAGTTTACAAGGGTCTTCACCTATTTGCGGTTACTCTAAATATATGATGTCATTAAAGCATTTTGCCAACTCCATCTGGCTGCTTGACAACATATAATTCAGTTTATAAGGATCTTCACCTATTTACGGTTACTTTTATGGGCATTAATGCATACATATACATTCTACTTCTTTATCAAATCATGAATCCAAGATATGAAATACAGTTGACCGGACTACTCTATAAACACAAATGCACAATAGATAAAATAGCTGAACACACCAGAGTTCACATAGCTACTTGGGAAGACAACTGTTTCTCCATTATAACGGATGCTTCATTTGTTTGGTAACACAAAAAAAAATTTCGCCATATGTCTACAATTCAAATACTCTCTAGAGTATTATGTGGTGTGTACATATTGTTAAGGCAGTACCATTTCTGGGTTCAAATCTGGAGAAAGAAGAAAAAAAATACTACATATACAGTATCAGATGCTCTGTGGGGTATTGCAGGGTATGGTAATTTCGAAAGGCCCCATAGTTGGGCATCCAACCCGGAGAAAAAAAAATCACTGTACCGGTCAGAATTGTATGTTCATCTAACAAGAATTAGGATCTAAGCAAACGTACCTAGAGTTCAATCATATACGAGATACACAGGTCAGGGATACTCATGAACTCTGCCCTATTGCCCACCTCCCAAATCTATCACATTACAAACAACATTTCTGACGATAGCAACCTACTTTCCAATTATCTCCGGCCCAGAGGGTTCAGCAGAGACACAAGAGATTTAACCTTAACTAAATGATAACGCAAAGTAATAAGAGATATGTACGCATGAACCAATAAAATCTCCAAAAGATAAATCGATTTATATGTAAACAGCTAGATATAGATATTTACAATGACTTAGAACCTTGATTATACAAGGAATACCTGATCTAGGTTTTACTTATGGTCACCTATGCATGCCATACTAACCCTAATGGCATAACAGGGTTTGATGCATATGCATTAGTAAACATACGTGGTAAGAAATTTATTATATGAACCGATGCGGCTTAATATGCTAATATTTTTTAACGGTTTTCTATTATTCACGCTATGTCTTCAATCATTACATTTTAAACAATAAATGATCTAGCGAGCTTGGATTAGATCTGGATTTTATTAAGAGTTGCATTAACCATAAATCAGTTATTTTGGGACATTACGAGATGATTCATCATTTATTATGTACAAAGAGAATGAGGAAAAACATAATTATTTTAACATGGTCATATGACTTGGCATTTATGGTTTTATTAATAATCAATGATTAATGTGTTTAATAGCGGTTAATGAAGGGTGGATAGTGCTAATAAGTGATAACGTATATAAAAGGGCAAATTTAATCTATTTGACAACGAGAACTTTGGGAAGGCTTAGGAGAATCACATCATTATGGCTCACAGACATTTAAAATATATGAGGGAGTATGAACGATAACGTGCGGACCGAATGATAACGCTTGAGAGGACGAGAAGCTTCATCAACTTGACAACGAAGAATATAGGCTTATCCATGCTTGTGACGGATAGCATCCGAAATGGTTGGCAAGATACCATGGTTCCGATTTGTCGAATGTTAACCCATAGCAGCGCTTAACGAACCAACACAATCTGTGGGAGTCGGGACCTCCACACTCCACCAAGAATTGTGCTATATGGATTCCAAGAATGAGAGAGAGTATGATAAAGCAACTTTTGATTTGTGAATGTTATCATCGGGACACGTGGCGAAGGCTTTCAGGTTTGTCTTAACCCTGATTTATATGGCCTTAAATGGTAATCAAGCCTAGCGTAATGAAATAATTATATCCAAGCGATCCCAAAAAGGGGGCATACAATTTACTTAAAGAACTTATTTGATATATTAATAATAGAATATATAAAACAAAATTAAAAATCCCTTCGTTAAACGCATGTTAATCCGCCCGAGAAATAAGTTGCTTAAATCATCGTTAGATGGCGGGCTACTTATCAAATGAATCATCATTTAGAAATACATATCTGAATTAAATTTATTTATTCCTCAATTTCTATAATACTAATCAATGGCGTGAAATAATAGTACATAATATATTTAAATCTTGTCGAATGGCATAATATTAATTAATAAAACACAATTTAGGAGTACTTCTCAATCGGGCGAATTTTATAGTATGGTAAGAAGACTTACGTTTACGGTTAAATATTCCTTAATTGCGGAATAGCAAAAATACAATAGGATTGATTTGCCAGATTGAGTTCTTAGCATATTAAATTTGGTATGATTTGCACAATATTAAATAACGAAAAATTGCCGCATTTAAAATAAAAATACAATAAGAGTGAAAACCTAGTATTCAAGTTTAGAGAGTAAAATACAATTTAAATACAAAAGCAATAAGAAATCAAAAAGAGGTCATTATTTAAGCCTTTAATCAGTGTAGCATTACCGATGGGAAAAAACAAGCAATTACATTTTTACATTACAAAGAGTACAAAACTAGAAATGTTTAATAAGACATACATTAGGTGGTTGGAATTAATCTTATCGAAGGTTGAAATTTACGTTTTATAGTTAAAAGGATTATTAAGACGAAAGCATTAGAGTTCAGTTTTGTGGCAGGGAATTGCCTTTCTTTCCGATGACTTTACAGCCGTGTGCACATGTGTTGGTTCCATGTTTGATGAAATCTAGTTAATTTAGCAGTATTTTGACGAAATTATCATTTCAGTCCATTCTTTATGGAGCATACAATTCATTCTGGCAGTATTTTGGATACGATGGCTTACAAGTATTTTGGCATTGGATAGATCTTGGAAGAACTGGGGAAGCAAATCAAAATACTACTCACTCATCATTTTGCGGTTCTGAGTGACGTAACTTCCCCCAGCAACAGAGTTAGAAATTAATATGTAGAGCTCTTTTAGTTAGGAAATGTGGTGGTATTTATACTTGTTTGTTACTGCCTTTGGGTAATCCCGGATGTGTTAACGGTTACAATGATACAGCAAATTTTGAAATACAAATGAGATCAAGTTCGAGAGAGTTGGTCTTAATCTATTTTAGGATGAAAATAGACCTGCGGAATAAATGTTAAGTAACGTGAAATTTAAATAAATCTATATCAGAATAGAAACAGATTCCTTCGGAATTTAAAATATGGTAAGCCTTTTATTTAATACACTCGCATTATACTCTCGAACTTTCTATTAGAATATATATGAATAAAAATATACATAGTATAACACTTTTAATTATTAAGTTTTATCTGTTACACACACATACGCATGATTGTTTACCGTAATAGAAATATATAATTTATATGCATATTAACTTTAGATGAGTAGAAGTTTACAGAGACATAAACAATCACGTGCATTGGTATACCTTCACTCCCTAGTGGTTTATAATTCAATGATTGGGTTTGAACCCATGTTTGCAGGTCTCAAACATCACCAGAAAGTGAAGCCAAATGTGTGCAAAAGATTTGAGTGCTTCAGTATATCAATTTATTGTCTTTCCAAATTATTAATATAAGAATTCATTCTAACGGCAACCTGTTCTATATGGAAGAGTAGAGATAAGTTTGATTTCTCCATATTCTCTGAGGAAGAACCACGGAGCAAATCCTATATGCCAGAAACCTATGAAATCAAGAGATAAAAATAGATGCTAGAAATATGACTTCCAGAAAATGACTGATTTAACATTCCTTTGATGACTACAGTAAAATATGAAACTGAATCTGATTTAATTCTAGGCAACCTGAAACTTCCCATTACTCAAAATAGATAAAAAAATATCTCATGGTGAAAATTTTGCTAGCAAAACAATTATGTAGTTATTATATATATGTAAATAATAAATAGTTCAGGTAACTGAGTAGGAAGAAACTAAAATTTTGGAGAGAGTTTATTTGGAAGCTTCCATTATTTCTTGTTCAGTTACATATATTATTTTCAGCCATTATTGATCCACAGCAGATAAAAGTCCAAGTTCAATCCATTATCTCTGATCACTAGCCTCTCTTTTACACATAACCCCAGAACAATTTCTTATTTCATCCACCCATCTCACGTGGTCATCTATTATCAACTCTTCTAATCATATATTCAGCCCAATTCCACTTCAGCAATATATATATAATATGTAATATACAAATAAGCAAGTAAATAACAATTACGGTGAGACAAAATAAGCATAAAAAAATTTATTAATCTGCTAAGCCTGGTTTTTGACACGGAGTGAGTTGTTCAATGCACAACTGAGGGGAAGGTAATTAAATAGGGTGTTGATTTTAATAGATTTGGATGTTTGCATTATAATAGCTGTAAAAGCAAATCAACAAAGCTCCACCTATGTTATCAAATTAAATGACCAATGTTTATTGAGAGGAATGTCATTGGCCCATGTTTATCGCATTGACAGAATTGATTATGTGCCAAACTTCCTTGACTCTCTATTTCCTGTGGATTGCTTTCAAGGCAAACAATGTTATATAATGAGTGTGAATAGATCTTAACTTTTATAGTATAAACTTATTAAATTAAGACATGATGTACGGTTTGATTTCCTTGCAGTTAAAGGCAAACAATCTTAGCAGTAGCAGGTTTAAAGGAATGGCCTGTAATCTTCTCATGATCATTGAATACTGAGCTACATTTAGCATTACTATGAAGATAGACATGTTGACATTTTCTAAATTGGCACACATTTCACTTTAATTTATACTGTTGTGATAGGCTGTCTAAAGCATATACCAGCTGCATTTTATCATCAATACTGATTTGTAAGAGTTGTTGATGAATCAGTTGAGGGATAGGGGTCATCTAAAACCTATGTTAATGTCTTCAGATAGAACATGTTAATTTTGAATATATGTTGGTGATATATGGCATGTTAGTTCAGGTTTGGGGTTAGAAAGCCTATCATATTTATGTCTATTGTTAAATTTCTTAATTTGTTTATCCAGCATAGTAATCGAATAGCTAACTTTGATTAAAATCAATGCTCAATTTAATTATCTCCATATGCAAGTGGAAATGCCAATACCTTTAGCTAATTCCCCATCAGTCATGCTTTGACAAAGACAGCCCATGTTGAAAGCCTGCCTTAGTAGACTAATAAATTTATTTTATGCTTATTTTGTCTCACCGTAATTATTATTAGCTTGCTTATTTGTATATTAATTTTTCTAATTTTACATATAGTAATTATAAATTTATTTAACGCACATTGATTACGTAAGTAATATTTACTAAGGCAATAATGTGTAAGCTTGTGGTTAAGACCTGTAGCGGTCCCTACCTTCGCATTTTCAACTGCACATGCTTTAAGTTTATTACCTTAGTAAATATAGTAATTATGTATTTATATATATTGTTAAAGGAAGTTGCCTTGACAACAGTTTGAGATTGTTGATTGTTATAAATATTGGGATTGTCTAAGTGTTGACTAGTTTTAATGATTACATATATATTACAATATTACAAGCTCTATCAATGCCAATGAATATGGTAATTTGAAGAACAAAAAATAAAGACCAAAAAATATGCACTAGATATGAGTTTTATGATGATTCTACAAATCAATCTGTGAACCACAAATATACACCTGGGTCTCGTTTTACATGATAGATAGGTTCCTCAGAAAACACGCGCAAATGAAATCGTGCAAAAATAGATGTAACTTACATTGAAAAAGAAGGGATGTGGTCTGTGATTTTTCAAAATTCGTGTAAAAGCAAAGCACCAACGTAAAATTACTTTAAAATTCGCACAAAAAAAATATAAGGAAATAAAATATGACTAATAAAAAATTTCAAATTTAAAAAAAATTGATACAAGACAAACTTTTTTTAACTATAATATTTAATTTTATTCAAAATAATATATTTTTATGCATAATTTACAGTACAGTAATTTACATTTTTTATACATGTTTCAATTATTATAGCTATTTGCCGAAAAACACGTTCATTTGCAAACAACTAGCGCCAACTTCACACTCATGTTGTAAAAGTGGTTTTCTGGTGACAACATAATTAGTAATTAATCGTTGAGACGATGATTTTATTAATTGTTTATGAAACTAACAACTAAAAATTAAATTCTTATTTTTGTCTTTAATTTTCAATTTGGTTTAAAAATCAAATTTCACATTAATTTCAAGTAGCAGTAATTAATTTTTAAATTGTTAATTACAATTAAAAATCAGATTTTAATTTTTAATTGTCAAATTTAATTATGCCCACTGCTATTACTGACCTTTTAAAAATAAACTTGTGGATACTAAATGATTAATAATTGATTACATTCTTTTTTAAAAAGCAAAAACAGAATGTGATTTAAAATGCAAAATTAACACGTACAATGTTTGAACAAATTTACATTATAATCTTATAAAAGTTAATGTGTGTATACATAAAATGTGGAAATTATGATTTTAATTTCATTATTGCATAAAATCTTACTATTATAAAGCACTGAAAATACTGAAATTACTAAGATGAAAGTCGAATTCCAATAATGTGCTATTACTTTCAATATAACGTAAGTGCGCAAAATTTATTATTTAAAGTAATAGCGCATTATCGGAGTTCATACACGTGGGTCTCTTTTTACATGGACTTATTTAACACACTTCCGGTGAAACATGAATCGTGTAACTTCAAAATCGTGTTAAATAAGTCCGCGTAAAAAGAGACCCAGGTGTATATATATAAGAAATTGTTGGTTCATTAGTCTCTTTATACTGTCTTTTAACATCTTATGTAGTGAACATTTCTTTTCCCAGAAGACTTTAAGACTTCAGTACCTTATCCAATTGCAGCTCTTCAATGTATTCTATCTTTAGCCATATCTTTCCAATGAAAACAATCAACTTTGTAAGTTTTTAGAATGCCTTTAATATAATGTGGTTTACTCTCCCATGAAAACTATGCTCAAGTTGCTGTAAAAAAAAAATTTAAAAATCTTGCAGCGTTCGTTCATTTCAGATGCCAATTTTGTGATTAAAAAAATTGAATTGCTTTCTTTCTTGGGAATCCATAAAAAATTCAAGGAATAGAAATGCCAGAACTAGGATTGATTTGAGAACCTTATACTCCATAGTCTGACACTCGACCATGGCACTACACCAAACAGGGTAATAGTGTGATTTACAATAGTAAACTCTATCACACTACATCCAGAAAATTGAAAATATATATTGATTACGTTTTATGACATGGTCATTGTTTTTTTTAACTTTATGAAACACCGTAGGTGAATTTTTTCAGTCCTTTATGTGGTATCACTAATGAATTAGGTAAAATATAAATAATTCAATCACAGTAGTTATTTCACTGTGATGAAATGTCATATTTTAACTTGTCAAATGTATCTGCAGCATGCATCACATCCTAAGATCTAGATGCAGTGCTCTCAGATCCAAAGCTCCTCACTGACGAAGGCCACAAGCCAGAAACTAGTCTGGAGATATTGGATGAGTAGGCATTAGATAGGGATTTTATGCACAAGCCTTCTGGCATCCATTGATTACTCTGTTTAGCACAGGTGGTACTACTATATGGAGTTTTGCTTTGCTTTGTATCTGCAGCATGTCGGAGTTTTGTGTCACCTCAACATCTCAACCTAACTTTCTGTTTACAAAATATTTCAATTGGTTTACATTCTCAATTCTGACAATCAAAATAAAAGTTGCATAAGATTTTTTTCCCATCAGTGACCAATGAAGGGCTTCAGCATTTTTTTTAACACTAATTACTAAACCAAAGTATTTACATGTTATATTGAAAACACTGGGTCAATTCTATAGACGAACTTTTGATTTGATAAAAATAGAATTGTAATCAGTATATTGTAAAACCAGAATCCTAGAGGATGAAGTTTTCTGTTTTTGCCGTTAATTGATTCAAATCAAAAAATCCACCATGAAGACATGTTTCGCATTTAGATCCTGATTTATTAATCCACCTATAAACAGTTCTAAATACCATAAAAGTCAATAACAGAGTAGCAGCATATATACAACCTTATCTAATACTAGTTTTAATTTCAAATACCTCAGATTATTCAATTATAATAATAACCCTTTCTTTTGTTCTTTCATGAAGAAGCTATTTTGTATGAATAAACTTTCATGCTCAACAAATTTCACACAAATGCATAGACATTTTCAATTATGTGAGTCATATGTCTTGAAAAAAATTAATAAAAGCAATATATAAATCATTTTTTGTTTCTAATTTTTTTTTTAAATTTGCTTGGCAACAATAGCCATATTTGTAGTCTTTCTTGATTTTGTAAAACCACATTGAACATCTGGTACCCATTTATCTATGACTGGCAGCAAAACCTATTCAACAAAATTCTTGGAAGATTCTTTTACTATAATGGATGATAATGATTTTCCATATTATTATTGCAATTTTGTCTATTTTCTTTATTTTAAAAATTGGAATAGTAGAAGCATCCTTAAGGTCAGGTGCCACAACTTCAAGAGTATATATCAATCAATCATCAATCATCATCAACCATTACCAATCCACTGCAGGATGAAGGTCTCTCCAAGTTCAATCCATCTTTTCCTATCTTTAGCTTCTCTTCTCCACATCACCCCTGCACACTTTCTTATTCCATCTATCCATTTCACATGTGGTCTCTTTCTGGGTCTTTTACAATCTTTTGGAATCCAGTTTAAAATTTCAATTGTCCATCTATTATCATCTCTTCTAGCAATATGTCCAGCCCAACTCCACTTCAGTCCTTTAATTTTTTCAATGAGGTCGGTAACACCTATGTTTCAAAAATTCCAATATTTTTTAAAGTAATATATGACCACCATATTTTAAAACTTCTACAGTCCTTTAAAGGAGAACATTTGGTGATTTTAGCTTTAGCAAATACCAATTGATTTATATAAAGCGCTTGCCAATAAGCTCTTAACAACCTTTGCAGAATATCCCTAACCCCAGACCGGTTTCTGTTACTGGCTTCCTCAATGAAATGTGAGTAGCAGAAACCGGTCTCAGGTTAGGAATATTCTGCAAAGCTTGTTAAGAGCTTATTTGGAAGCTCTTTATATAACATTTGTAATACAAGCTTGTTTAAATTAGGTCATGTGACATCTGACTTAATTTTTATGTAACCAATTGATTTAATCAACATAGTTATTTGCAATATTATTGAACATTATCTTATGACATATCCCATTGCAGGATAAAAAAATTTCAAACAGCTTTTTCTTGAGGAATAGTATTCACCCGGCTTGCCAGTACCCTGATGGTGAATGTTTGAAAGGTTTTCCACAATAGTGTTAGACTTTATCCAAGAATACTTAGACATTCATTTCCCAACCTATATTAAATAGTTAACTGGGGTGGTAATGAAAAATGCTAAGCTTTTTGAATAAATGTTCAAGTTTGCTTGTCTGGATTTGAACTCAGGTCATGAATATAATGTATATATAAGTGCTATTGCATGATTTAGCCCTTCATAAGATGTTCAGTTTGAGCTATAATTTGTAAACAATAATGATACAATTAAGGTCATTTGTATTATATCTTTTTTTGTGTGCTTAAGGAGGGATAAAAAGGCAAGCATTTTAAGGTTATAATTATGTTTAGTGGTTAGCTTGAAATAATGACTGCATTTAATAACTTTTAATGTATATTACATCGAATATTATCAATGACTTAGTATAATAAATAGAATTTGTAATGCATGAATTTCCTTCTTTAAATTACAACACTAATTTCACTTTATTGTAATTACTTAATTGTAGTTAATTTGCATTACTTTTTTTTGATAAAACTTTTAAAACTTTTTAATTAAAAATTATATAATTTTTTTAAAAAAGCATACACTTTATTTATAATAAAACTTTGTATAATAATTTCCATAAAATATTTGATGATTAACATACGCATATTTAAAAATGAACTACTATTTATAGCACCGCATATGCAATTGTGAATAATCATCACTTAACGTATCCTGTAACCTCTTTTGACAACAGTAGCAAACTCTCCATACAGTAGCGCCACCCAGTGGAAGCCAGAGTAATCAATGGATGCAAGAAGATTTGTGCCTAAAATCCCTATCTAATGCCTATTCATCCAATATCCCCAGACTAGTTTCTAACTTGTGACTTTCATCAGTGAGGAGCCTTGGATCTGAAAGCACTGCACCAAACTGCTGGCATTAGATCCAAAGATCTGGATGCAGTGCTCTCAGATTCAATGCTCCTCACCGATGAAAGTCACAAACTAGAAACTAGTCTGGAGATATTGGATGAATAATCACTAGATAGTGATTTTATCCACAAATCTTCTTGCATCCATTGATTACTATGGTATGTACTAGGTGGCAAAAGATTTTGATAAAGAATTTATATCAGTATATTTGTACAAAAGATGGGATGATTGTGTTAAGAGGATTGTTGAGTGTTGTAGTAGTAAGGAATGGGATATAAAAGAATAGATTTATTAATAAAGAATAGGGAGTTAGAGAGATGGAGAAATAGTATGGAGAGTAAAAAGAGTTTAAATATATATAGAAATAAACAGAATATTAGGTGTGAGTTAATATATGATAATAGTAAGGAAAGTAGTTTATTATTTAAGGCTTGAACGGGATCTTTAGCTACAAGGGAATATACATGTAAATGGAAAAATATGGGTGATTTATTTTGTAAATTATGTAAGGAAGGAATAGAAAATATTAGGCATTTGTTAATTGAATGTAAATGCTTGAAAACAGAAAGGGTACATATAATGAAGTTATGGAAGAATAAATATGAAAAAAGTGATTATACAGAAAGTGAATTATAGGTTTTTATGCTGGGTTTGGGAAAAGATAAAGGGGAATTAGATATTAAGGCTATAGAGTTGACAAAGATTATGTTGTGGAAATGGGATGGAGCAGAATATGGGAAAATTTAGAGTGGGGAATGGAAAATAAAGTGGCTAATGGGTTTATCTGGGCATAATTGCTAAGATATTCTTGACTTCGTTTAAGGAGAAGCCACAATATATCACATCACATCACTGTTTTAACAGCTTGTGTAAGCATAGGAAATAATGATCATGTGATGTTTAGTAGTTTGATACTAAAACTCCCATGAGCTATGTGTAAACTAATACTAACCCATCTATAAACAAATACCACTTATTCTTTTAGCTCTGATGGTATTTAAACATTCACTTATGTATTATAAAGAAGGTTGAGAAATTTGTATAAAAATCTTGATTTAAGTATGGAATAAATTATTTTGAAATTGCAGTTCAATATTCAGTTAGTGCAGGCGCTGCCTCATTTTTAACAACTCTTAAACAACAAATAATTCATCAGTTTAGTAAATGATAGTATAAATAATTATAGCTTAATGTATATGAAATTGAAACAGAAGTCACTATAACTTCCCTGAGCTCATGGAAGATTACAGTGTCTTTCATTTTTAATTTCATACATATATGAAATGAAAACAATCACAAAGTGAAAATATATAACATTAAATACATTGTTTAGATGGTAAATTCTGTAATAGCAAATCAGACCAAACCCCAACTAGTCATATGAAAATATAATCTTCTTAATATATAAAGAGAATTAAATTTAAAGTGATTACCACTTTCTTATTATCATATTGTCCGATGATTATTGAATGGGTGGGGGTCTCATTTACTATAACAGCATTTACTATTTAAATGATCTATTTAATATTATGCAAAACCATAAAACAATACAATACTAGATCAAATCCAAAATTTTACCAAAATCCTTACACAACTATGGTTTCATCTACTACAAATAGACTTTCTCAAGTAAAAATCAAACTAAAGGAAATAACATATATATACAAATAAACAAACCTTCCCATAATTCATTGCAAACTCCACCTTCCCTTAATATCAAAATAAGTCTTCATAAGATTTAATATTATATATATATGAACATTAAAAACCAGTCAACATTTAGACAATCGCAATATCAATCAACAATTTCAAACTGTTGTCAAGGCAACCTCCTTTTAAAAATAATATATATATATATGAATGTATATTTGAAATTCATATTCATGTACACATTTTTTATTATTAATATCAGCTTGATTCTAATGTTTTGACTGCATTCCAATCTTATTTAAGGAATAGAGATCATTCAAGAAACGTTAATATTGTCTATCAACAAGTAAATGCATTTATGGATGGACTCAAAATCCATATTCATATTTTTTATCCATAAAATTTTGCTTTGATATGTATAGGACATGAAATTGCATCTTCACTGTACTGGACGTGAAAATGGATAATGAGAACAGACTTTCTAAAAAAAAAAGTATTTTGTGATGAACTGCAAATGTATAGACTTTTCAACATGATATATATATATACAAATAAAATGTCCACTAATTAAAAGCTATTGTAATACAAGCATGTCAAAGGTAAAAATAATAGTGATTTAATGACTGCTTCAGTTTTCTTGGATCATGAAAGGACATGTAAATATAAGTTTATGTTTTATATTGAAAGTGTTAAGATTTTTCATGAAGAGTAAAAAAGAAAAATTAAGGAGGCAATTTCAATAAATAGAAATAAAATAAATATAATTAATAGACAATAAGCTAATCATGCACTTTACTATATAAATGAATACTCCCACTTTAACAACTTCATGCTCTCATTTTCAAACACTTAAGATTTGCCCATACATATACGTTTGGGTCGAAAAGATAGATGGATTCATTCTATCTTTTCCCAAAGACTTTATCTTGTGTTTGAAAAAGTGGGAGTATTCATTTATATAGTGACAACTAGAAAGCACATGTGCATTAGCTTATTGGATTATTGGTATTACAGTTTATAAAAACATCGTGCTATATAAAATAAATGTCTTTTTTTACATAATTAATAGACAGACTGCTAATGTTAAAATTCGGGATTCATGGGATTTGAATTGATGATGTTTGCTTCAGTTATATTTTTTGAATTTAATGATAGTTGAGGAGAGTTAAGGAATTAACCAAAAGTACTTCTGCAGATTGAAAGACTGTATATCATAGTTAATTACTGTTGTATTTATTATTTTATTGTTATATATATACACACACACAACAGATATCTTTTATGTATAAGATATGTTTATATAAATTAAGGTTATATAAACAAATTAAAAACTAATAATAATAATAATGTAATTACTAATAATAAATTAAGAGAGCATTTTACATATATATATATATATTGTAACCATATATTTGGTCTGGTGAGTTAAATATATGTTATAATGCTTTTTTTAAAAAAAAAAAATTTATATTATGATAAATTTCTAGGTACAGTGTTCTCAGATCCAAGCTCCTCACTGATGAAAGCCACAAGCTAGAAACTAGTCTAGGGATATTGAGCGAGTAGGTACTAGATAGGGATTTTATGCACAAACCTTCCTGTATCGACTGATAACTTTGGCTTGCATTGGGTGATGCTACTGTATGGAGAGTTTTGCCACTGTGCAAATTAAAAGTAGTTTTTATTACTAAGACTGAATGTTAGGAAAAGCTTAATATATTTGAATCTTTCAGCATTTTTAGTATTTTTGTCTTTTGAAAAAAAATAATTTGAAAGCACTGATAATATAATCTTTGTTATTGCATTCTTTCAGTTTTTCTTTTCGTTGTCAATAAATCTGCATTCAGAAATAGAACTTAAAAATATCCTAAGAAGTTATGCAAAATGATTCTATGTAACATATTGGAGTTATTTTAAATCCTACATATATGTATTTAATAGTATCATTTTTTTTCTAATTTTATCCAACTTTAACATAATAATACTGTTAAAAAATCAAAAACATTAAATATTTTCCATAAGTTCTCCTGAAAGGGTGGGGTCGAGTGTATTATGACGTCTGAGTTGATGCTTAAGAGGGATGGGATCATGTCCTCCTAATGATATTATATCAATGTATACAAATCAACGCATCAAGTAGCAGACATTATTTTTTGTGACAATCTGCGATTTCACAGTTCAACATTTGCAATGTGTATTAGAAAATTAAAAAAAAAAAAACAATTATATTTTAAAGTGATTTTTAATTTATTTATTTTAAAATATTTTTTTGTTTTCGAAATTTGGTTAAGCAAATCAATAGTATTTGGGACAATAGATTGGACAGGGGAGAGGAGGTGTGAATTTATTATTAATTACTCATTATATTTTTAAATATATTATTACAATTTAATTAATAATGTTATTACAGTAAATATTTGTTATTTTAATATAAACCGAGCACTGACTATATATATGTAGGAAATGATCATCTGGACCAATTGATGAGTACTGATTCAGCATGAAATGCAAATATTGGAGAGCATTTATCTTTTTCACATATGTGGCCATGTGTATCGACTGTATGAGATAAAGTGGATAGCGGAAGGAAACTTTAAAATCTGTGTTCAAATCCCTTATAATTACTTCTAAACTCCAAGTATATAAATTATACTTGTATTGACATATTACACATTCAGCATGTATCCTGTCCATCCCTCTTCTATGTATTCAAATGGATACGGTCCTATATATGAGGAGCCAGAGTCATTTAAAGTCAACATGAAGCATGACAATAATATTGGCATCAACAAGGGATTTAAGTTTTCCATCGTCAGATTTTCAATGGTATGGATGGCTAAAGATTTGAAGGGTGGAATAGATTGACGCCTGTCCATTAAAGTTTGAAGATTTGCTGTCTTAATATAAATCCAGCACTAATTGCATATATGGGTGGGAGATGATGATCTGGCCCAACTAATGAGTGCTGGTCCAACATAAAATACGTATATTGGAGATCATTTATCTTTTTCACGTGTGTAGTCATGTGTATCGGTTGGTATGAGATAGAGTGGATAGCGAACGGAACTTGAAAGTCTATGTTAAAATCCCTTATAATTACATCTAAACTCCAAATATATAAATTATACTTCACATATTATACAATATTTGAAAAAAAAAAAAATCGCAAAATTATATTTAATTAAATGTATTTGTTTGAAGGTTTTACTTTCGATTAATAATAGTTTTTTTCTCTCTCTTTTACCTGCTGAAGGTGTCATTAATTCCACACAAATCTCAATTTAAAACTAAATACATTTAATTGATTTAAATTTGTACTTAATTTGTTTTTATCTGATATCACAGAGTATTTATTGTAAGCCCTGTGTATTAGTTACTAGTGCAATTTCTTTGATAAGACGACAAATTCTGTAATTTAATATTTTTCCTGTTTGTACTTCTGAAAAAATAATTTGAAATGTAACTAAAAACTGTTCTTTATTAGAAAATTTAATATAACGAAAAAATATCTATATGAAAATATATGCTTATTTGTTTACATACGAAGACGCTCTAACAGCCCATTATTATTATTGACTAGTCAAAAAAAAAAAAAAATTGCACCTCAATCTGGGAACCATTTCCAAGTCTTTCAGTTATAGCTCCACAAATGAATAATATTTCTGTAGTATAATTTCCACTACACCCCTTTCACGCAAGGTAGGACTGGTTTCTATCTGCTTTCAACATCTTGTGGAGGGGTGTAATTATAAATATATGACCAAAGACATGCGCATATGTTTATAATTACCTCCTCCGCAAAGTATTAAAAGTGGATAGAAACCGTCTCTACATTGCATGAGAGAGGTGTACTGGAAATTATATTATAGATATATTCTTCATTAAGTGCATAATCTCTAGTTAAATGAATGAGTAATAAAAATTATTAATATCTCCACAACATTTGCAACTATTCTCTCACTTTAGACCAACAGTCAAATTTATTTCTTTTATCTCTTTTATTTTTATTCTTTATGAACGTTTCAACATATCCTTCATAATTTCTCTGCCTCTAAGAATATATTCATACCTATTTCTTTTTTCTCTGGGAAGAGAAATGGGCCGTCCCTGGAAGTACTGCAATACCAGGTCAACCCGTGGCGGAGGCGCAGCAAGCCCCTAACTCTCCACCTAATTCCAAAAATCAGTTTAATATTCTGGTCCCCATTAGGGAGCGTATCAGATATTAAGCTGATAAGAACAGATGCTACAATTTGATCTTAGCCAAGGCCGAGAAGCGACACCTACCTATTTCTTTTTTGCATCACAATTTTCTAAATCTGTAATATCTTTTTAAAATGTTTACATTTCAATTCTGCAAGTTCTGTATTTCCAGCTTATCTTTTCATTTATCAATTTAGAATCTATTAATTTTTTTTTATTAAAATTAAAATTTATTAGATACAATTGAACATGTTTATCTGTACATAGCTATATTCTTTTTACGCTGTTGCAAGGCAATCGCTCTGTAGAGCTTGCTGTGGTCCGAGACTGGGGGCCATTGCCCTCCTTCACTCCTCCGGGAGGGTGACCCTAGCCCAGATTTCATGAAAAAGCCAGTCTGGAGCCAGCAATCTATCTCTGTTCCTGAGCCGCTTGAGTAA
Source organism: Epiperipatus broadwayi (assembly GCA_028023455.1). NCBI lineage: Eukaryota > Metazoa > Onychophora > Udeonychophora > Euonychophora > Peripatidae > Epiperipatus > Epiperipatus broadwayi. The sequence continues at coordinate 4,193,175 of JAQFVV010000054.1, read as the reverse complement.
TTTGATATAGATGTTGCAGACACCGCGATAAGCATTTTCAAATATATAGCCAGATTGCAAAGGTTAGAAAAATGGTGATTCTGATTTTCGAGAGTATTTGCAAAAATTTGTACTTTTTTTTTTTTTTTTAATATTATCCCCTCAAATTATTTATAGTAAACTTGTGATAATTTGATCATTTTTCGATAAAATTGATAAAATGGTGTAATTTAATAACTTTCTTGTTTGTTCCTTTAGATTTGAGTTCCATTAAATAAACATCCAATAAAATGTTTGGCAAATCATTTTTGAAAATTCTAAATTTAAAGGGCACAAATCATATATGGCTATGTAATAAATACTTCATAGAACATCACATTCCCGAATGCATTGAATGATTGTTCTGTGAAAAATGTATATTCATAATTGTTGCATATTTGATCAGCAGTAAGAATCATTTACATGTGATTAAAATTAATATTACAGTATTGATAAATTATTGTGGAGGTGGGTTTTACAGTGAATTAAGTAGTGAATGTATAACTTCTCCAAAATAATCAATTAATATAAAAGACATTATGTTTGAAAAGAATAAATTCATGATCACTAACGATTGTATAGCCTTTTTCTTGGTTTTGTTAGTATTTAATAACTGGGATTGGATAGTCAGTTTAAAATTTAAAAAAGCCTAATTAATATTTTTTGATTATTGTAATGAGGTAAAAAGTTAAAACACTTTGACGTGCATACAAGTGGCATTCTTTTTGCATTTAATGCAAAAATGTGGTTAAAAAATCCTTCCCCTGTTCCACAAGATTTGACAATTGCAATAACAAGCTTATTGGAGAAAACTTCTGGTCAAGCCGTAAATTGAGAAATTGTGAAAAGATGGATGTTATCTTATTTTTGAATGCCGATTTGATAGAAGCCATTTTGAATTTTGAAAATTATCAATTAGATGCGGATTGTGTATATGCACTGCAGAACTGCAGCACCCCTTATAATATTCAATATAAATCTTTTTATCTTTAATACTTTCTTTATACTTGTATATTATATAATCCTTAAGGATAATAATTTCAACAGCCATACCATAGGTCATGAAAAAATTACATAAAATCCTTGTATGGAACTGTGCACTTCACAGTTCCAGTGACATGATGTTTGACTGATATGAGCATATGCTGATGTCCAGAATAACAAGCTGCATGCTTGTTAGAAAGAAACCACAGTCATTCATACAGTGCTAACCCTGTTGTGCAATTGTAAGGTAGTGTTTCTTTTTGACTTAATATTAAAACAATGGATAAAAATTTTCTGAAGCAGCACCCCTACAAATTTTAGTTATGAGGCACCACTGAAATCAAGCATCTCCTCTTCCACAATCCATTTCAGGAATAGAGATTACAACTGTACTATTTTTTCTACATATGAAATATGGCAATTGGAACTTCTTTTGGAATGGATTGAAAGAGATGAGGCTGCTTCTTTCTTTAGTCAATTAATTTCTTGCATTGAGTCATCCAAATTTTTTATAGTCAAATCTTTTTGATCTGAATTGATGATGTATCGAGAACTGCTACTCTTTGAACATAATCATCATTTTTAAAAGTTTGAATGTTTTCTATCACATTTCTAGATCTTTTTCAGACAGTATAAACTTCTAGATACCACCTTAGAATGACATATTCTTCATTGATTGCTTGATCTTTAAACCTTAACTCCAGTTTGAAGTATTTTTTGGTAGCAGGCTTGATCCACTCCCTCACCATTGTCTTGGCTCTGACAGTGAGATAGTACTTACTATGAATGATTTTAAAATTGGGCCACCTTTTTTTAAACAATTTATAATATTGTTAATGAATTCTTTACTACTGTTACTACACTAATACAAATGGTGCACTGTAAATAATAAATACTCTGAATGATTTAACTATTATGAATTTGGTCAAATAGCCTTGACTATTTATAATAAATCTTTTTAGTTATCATTTGACTGTGATTAGAAGTCAATTAAGTCCAATTGGCATCTAGAATTGAGTTCTTTAAATACTATCTGCTTGACAACTATGTTTTAATTTTTTGTCATTGTTGTTTCTTGTGGTAGAGTGTGCAAAGATTTAAAAATGTGAAATACCTATATAAATTACATTTAGCATCATTTAGCAAATATTTCATTATTCGATCTTCTCCACCATGGACAGCTGTAGAATAGATATTATTCAAGACCTGAAAAAGTTCTTTATCATTGGTTAAATATTTAATAGAACAAGATTATTCAAGAGTAGAAATTAATTATTGTTTCTATGAACTCCCAGCATATATTAGTGTTTCAAAAACTAGTACTCTGACCCTTTACTTTTAATCTTTTCTATGATATCTTTCACTTTATTAATTAACTGTATTACTGATTTTCCCTTTGTTTGTATTTGTGATTCATATTTTCAAAAGTTGTGCATCTGCAAATTGAAGTAATTTCTGACAGAAAGTGCACTTAGATTATAAAAAAGAAACTATTTGGATACATAGATGAACAAACATTTGCAAATTTTAATTAACTGTATATATTTGATTTTGTCTATTGACAGAATTTTACTATGAATAATGTTCATGGTTTATTTTTGAGTTTCATAAATTGGTAGACTAACCTGAATCTTTTTTTAAAAAAAAAATAAATCACAAGACATCAAAGGTTTAGAATACTTGAATGTCTATACACAAATGAATTTAAGAACAAACCTGAATACAGCAAGAAAACTTTAACTGTGCATTGCTGTTCTAATACCAGAAAGTTCATTAACCTTCCTGTATTCTGACAGAATTATTTGCTCTTATTTACTTTAAGATTTCAGCTTTCAACTTTCAGTTTAATATTAAACCATTATTATTTATCAGAATATAATAATTTTGACCTATGATAGATATTTTTGTTTAGAAATTAAATAAATTTTAAAAATCACATTTGATTTTTGGAATTATCTTAAAAATTAGACTTTAATCAAAACAAAGTGCTGTCATCATATTTCAGGTGGAGCTGATTCAATTTGCAAAATGAATAAAATTGTTGTTTGATGTTTGTTTTAAAAATCAGAACAAATTATTTTCAATAATTAATAAATCGATTAAATTATGTTTTAAATGTTTACAATTTATTAGTAATTTTTACAATATTGCTAAATGTTATTACAGATTGTTTAGTGATGATGTTTTCTAGATCATTGAATTTCCCAAAGTTGTAATACCCTTAGTGATATTACTCAGAAAAATATACACTTTTATATTTAAAAATAAAATATTTCTGTAAAAAATAAATATATAATAATATATATTTTTGATTTTCAATAATTATCACACAATTTCTATACAAAAATAATCATAAACTTTTCACAAAATCAAGTTTTTAGATCATTGTAATATTTTCTCAAAGAAATCTTGCAAAGTTTGAGATTATCAAGGCACCCATCATTGTAGAGTTTAAGATATTTTGAAGACCTGATTATTTGATTATCCTGACATCTTTTAAATTTTTTTGAAATTTAAAATATTAGAAAAAAATATGCATGAATTTTAAAGCTGCAAAAAAAAAGGTATGCAAAATTTCTCAGTAGAGAGTGACAAATGCAAATTCAATTTCATGACTTACATCTGGTAAAACATCATAATAAAAAACTGCATGATTAATATGAACAAGAAGTACATTTTGACTAAAGAAAATAAATAATCAAATGATTTATTGCCTGAGAAGAAATTAAAGGACTGGAAATAACAACTGGGGCCATGACCGTGAACTTTGAGATCCAGAAACAGCCGCTTTACCATTGACATAAACCACACAAGGTAATTGATGAATATGAACAAATTTAACAATGTAGTAACCGATTTATAAATATTATCTACATGAGAATACTTTTATGGAAGTTTTAATGATTATTGATTATATAGCTTATAGTTAAATAAATAATCCATAATATGCTTTACTAAGTATCATATCATATTTTGGTTTTTCTATTAACAGTCTAATAATAACTTTCTTGCAATCTCATTACATTTATGCCACTAGTATGAGCTTTAGTAATCAATAGATGTGATCATCTAAAAACCAGGTTGGGAATATTTGAGTAGGCTAATAAGGATTTATTGAGCCCTACCATCTAGCATCTATTGACTACTAAAGTTTACACTGAATGGCACAACTGTAATGAGATTGGAAGAAAATTACTACTACATTGTCAATAAGTAAATAGTACTAGTTATAAAAAATTAAACAAATCCACCTTCCTTGTTACTTATACAATGTTCATTTTATTAAAAATTACTCAACCTTACAATTTTGATTGACCTGTAATCTTCTTCGGAACTATAAGATATATAATAGTACTCAAGGATAGAGAGATCAATAAATGTAAATTCATTGAGAGCAGTCAACACTTAAACCAGACCAATATCAATAACAATCTCAATCTGTTGTCAAGGCAACCTTCAGAAGGGATTCCACATTTATTGTTAGAAGAAGGTTGCATTAGCAATAGATTGAGACTGTTGATTGTTATTGATATTAGACTGGTTTACATGTAGACTGCTTTTAATAAATTCACATATATATAAATACATGAATACATACAGAGTTTATCATAAAAACAAACAAGTTTAACATTATATTGGAAGAGTCAACTTTTGAGGAGATATAATGTTTAGTCATTGTTTATATGATAGACTATTTATGTATTTATATATATATGAAAAACAAAAACAAGTTTTATATGCGTAAACTTGCTATCGCTTGTACTTATGATCAATAAATGGAGCTTTACCAAGACCTCCAAACAAGCGTATTTTTGTTTACATAAACGTCAGAGTCAGAATTCACTGTCTCTTTTGTTGGCTCCTCCTTTATGTAAACAAAAATACGCTTGTTTGGAGGTCTTAGTAAAGCTACATCTATTGATTATATATATATATCTTATAGATCTGAAAAAAATTGCTGGTCAATCAAAATTGTAAGGTTGATTAATTTTAATAAAATAAGCATTGTAAAAATAATAAGAATGGTGGATTTGTTTAATTTTTTATAATTTTATCATTACATACAGGAAGATTACATGTCGACTACCAATTATATAATTTCATAAATTCTGGTTTCACTGTTTATTTACACCTTTCTTTTTTTAAAATAATAGAAATACAATAAAAGATTAAATATTTAGTAACAAAAAAATGAAATATATTTTTATTTCTTCTCTTACAATATTGAATGAATATAATTTTGAATATGTTTACCTTTTTATTACTTTTAAAATTAGTGTCTACCAAATAAAACGTATATCGAAGCTATTTCATAATGTTGTTAAACTAATAAATTTTAACCAATTTAAATGTGATTTGTTTCTATACTAATAACAGCAGCTATTCTAAATCTCTACTATTATTTCTGCCTATTCAATGTGTCTTGGAAATAAAATACTGTTTCAATATATGATTTAAAAAAATATTAATATGTTATAATAATATACTTTGCTTAAACTGGATTCCAAGAGATTGTAAAAGACCCAGAAAGAGACCACATGTGAGATGGATGGATGAAATAAGAAAGTGTGCAGGGGTGATGTAGAGAAGAGAAGCTAAAGATCGGAGAAGATGGATTAAACTTGGAGAGACCTTCATCCTGCAGTGGATTGATAATGGTTGACGATGATGATGATGAATATACTTTCGATTATTAAAATTTTCATTTTAAAGATTATAATTATTTATTTGTATTTTTTTACCAATTTTTAATAAAACTTTTATTTTTGTAACTATAATATTTAGTAATCCTAAGTAAAATAAGTTTTATTTTAAAAAAGGGCATATGGCATTATTGCACATGAGTTCATAAGAAGTCCGAGCACCAGAATTGATTCCAGAACTACCCAATCCCAAGTCGGATGGTCTACCAACTGCACCAATCTGTGCAGGGTAAAAAAGACATATGGCTTTATTGCTCAGAAGACCTACAAGCAACAGAATCATCTTGGGACTTTCTGATCCCAAGTCTAAGTCTCTACTAACTATGGCAAACTACGCAGAGCTTTATGTTTAAGAAGTGTATATCATCATCTACCATTATCAATCCACTGCAGGATGAAGGGCTCTCCAAGTTCAATCCATCTTCTCCGATCTTTAGCTTCTCTTCTCCACATCATCCCTGCACACTTTCTTATTTCATCCATTCATCACACATGTGGTCTCTTTCTGGGTCTTTTACAATCTCTTGGAATCCAGTTTAAGATTTCAATTATCCATATTGCTAGAAGAGATGAAAATGTGTATATACTATATATTATATAAACAAAGAGTAAATCACACTTGTCCAGACTATAACTTAAAAGCATTCTAAATGTTGAACAAAGGATCAGTGAAATTAATATATTAACCAGATGGAATATGTTATTTAATATTTCTTAAACTAATACTCAATTATACAAGGCAGGAGAGAGAATCTCTGTTTTAATATCTTGATTACAATAATTAAATAAGAATTAACATGTAAACACTACATTAAGTAGCTCAATGTTTATATAAACATTACATTAAGTAGCTCAATATATATATAAAAACAAAGTGAGTACACCATCCTCCCTCAAACTATGAATTAAAGCACTCTAAATATTGAACAAAGGATCAAGAATATAATAAATCCACCTATTCTTGGAGGTCCAATATACTATATATCTATTTACCTGTATACTATATACCTATTCACAAAATAAATAGATCCAAATATATTACTAAAATAATTCACAAGCTAGATGCCCAAAGAATCATTTAAATGAACTTGTAAATAATGTCCAGCTTTTGTAGTATCAATGACAATCTATTTTATCTCATTAATATAACAAAAGGTAGCAATTATTTACAAGTTCATTTATGTGATTCTTTGGAAATTTGATTATCTTAGTAATGTATTTAAACTTGTTTGTTCCAAGAATAGGTTTATATTTGTAGCATTACATATTCTATAAGCAGCACAATTATATACATGCTCACTAAGATTACTAGAAGTATATACTATATAAAATAATTTTGATAAATATTTCTATTCTTTTTTTGTAGTAATTATGAAATAAATTGTGAGTAATAAAACAAAAATCATAAAGTAGAATGAGAAGAAAATAACCTCAATGATGGTAGTGTAAAGATAATCCTTTAACAATTATGGTCAGATCCTTTAAGGACAGCTTCCTTAGTATTGGCTTTTTAAAAATGTTTTTATATTAACTTTCCCTGTATGTGTAGTATGTCCAGATTTTTTAATTTTTAACAATAAAAAAAAATCCATTCCCATTAAGTGCTCATATCCTTACACTTCTCAAGAAAACACCTTCACAATTAAGCCAATGGAAATATTACATTTGTAAAATAAAATTTTGTTAATATTTTACCCATACTTACTTCATTAAATTAATTAAAATAAAAAAACATATATGTGATGGAAACATTGAGTTTGTAGAATAAATTTTTTTTAATATTGATTTAACTCATAATTAATTAAGTGAATTAAAATGAATATATATGCGTAATATTTATAGAATAACATTTATAGAAAAATGGCTGCAATGACATCATATTGATAATATCGCATATGAAGAAAGACGATTAAAAAAGACTGATGAAGAAAATTATTCTATTTAAATTGAAATTATTTTTATTTTTAACTAAAAACTAAAAAAAAATAATATTAAAAAAAAAAATTTTTTAAATAATGCTTTTATGTAAACAGCCAACTAAAAAATAGAAAAATAACCAAGTAATCTGACTAAAAAAACATATGCCATTTCATGAAAGCATTTGAGGGTATAAAAATCAAAATAGCCTCAAATGCTTTTATGAAACAATGTCTTTTTTATTCAAATTACTCTTTCTACTTTTTACATGGCTATTAACATAAACGCAATTTTTTTTTTTTTAGAAATTAATATTATTTTTTTATTATGAATATTGTGCTCCTATTTAGAGGAATAGTGCCCATATTTTATTTCTAAATAGTCAATGAAATATTACCATGAGATATATTATTGCTGACATACTCAAATCTACACCTTAGTCATTTTGTTCTTTCATATATTCCTCCACCAGATATCAGAAAAGGAGACTAATCTTGAATCAAGATTCTTCCTTCTGGATGTTTAATGAAAATTTTTTTCAAACAATAAAAAAAAATTTGGTGTTAAAAATCATATTCTTATGAAATTCCAAACAAATTTCTTTCTGCAGATTCAGCAATTAAGTCACATGATTTGATCTTCCTAGGTGTAACTGGAGTCTCATCAACGGATTCAGCACAACCTATAAATGGAATTTGGTAACTACTGACCTCTGTGGACATGATTAAAAACAAACCATGAACCATTTATAGTAATTGGTGGCTGTAAAATATATTCTCAGTAGCAAAATCCATTTCTTGGATTGAATCTCTACAATTTCCTTTATGATGTTTTGTTAATAGTTAAATTGTCTTAAAAAATCCATTTATTAAAGTAAATTTAATAGGGTAGTTTATTTTTCAGGGTTTCATGCTGTAGCATAGTTACACCTAAAGGTTCTAAGACCTGAATGAATCTTAATTTTTTCAAATCGCTACCCATAGCCAATCTAATTAATCTTTGAAAATTAATCAGTAAATAGGTACCTATTTTTGGATAACAAAAAAAATTTTTAAAAATGTCTTATCGGTTAACAGTGAACCAGCTTAGGACAAGGAATTAAATTCAATATTTTGCAACATTTATGGAAAAGTGCTAGAAAGATCATCCTGTATTTTGTATTACTTAAGCCTATTAAATTATGAATATGGAGTATTTAATCTTAAATTTAAAAACAAAATACACCTGGGTCTCTTTTTACGCAGATTTATTTAACGCGATTTTGAAGTTACGCGATTCACGTTTCTCTGGAAGTCGAACTCCGATAATGTGCTATTACTTTAAATAATAAATTTCGCGTATATTGAAAGTAATAGCACATTATGGGAATTTGACTTTCATCTTAGTAATTTCAATATTTTCAGTGTTTTATAATAGTAAGATTTTATGCAATAATGAAATTAAAATCATGATTTCCACATTTTATGTATACACACATTAAATTTTACAAGATTATAATGTAAATTTGTTCAAACATTGTGTGTGTTAATTTTGCATTTTAAATCACATTCTGTTTTTGCTTTTTAAAAAAGAACGTAATCAATTATTAATCATTTAGTGTCCGCAAGTTTATTTTTAAAAGGTCAGTAATAGCAGTAGGCACAATTAAAATTGAAAATTAAAAAATTAAAGACAAAAATAAAAATTTAATTTTTAGTTGTTAGATTAATTACTAATTACGCTGTCACCAGAAAACCATTAACACAATGTGAGAGTGATGTTGGCACTAGTTGTATTTCCTCTTGTGAAGAATCTGATTTTTTACCAGTTTGCAAACGAACCTGTTTATCGGCAAATAGTGATAATAATTAAAATGTGTATAAAAAATGTAAATTACTGTAAATTATGCATAAAAATATATTGTTTTGAATAAAATTAAATATTATAGTTAAAAAAAGTTTGTCTTGTATCAATTTTTTTCAAATTTGAAATTTTTTATTAGTCATATTTTGTTTCCTTATTTTTTTTTTTTGCGCGAATTTTAAAGTAATTTTACATTGGTGCTTTGCTTTTATGCGATTTTTGAAAAATCACAGTCCGTATCCTCCCCTTTTCAAGGTAAGTTACGTCTATTTTTGTGCAATTTCATTTGCGCATGTTTTCTGAGGAACCTATCTATCGCGTAAAACAAGACCCAGATGTATAATGGTAACCTATGTATGATATTTCCTCTACCAGTTGAAAAGTTCACATTATATACTTTTTCTTGTTTTTATAGTCACAAATATTGCTACTCATCATTTAATTTGGGACACTTCCTTTCTAGCTAATAATATCTAAATATTTATTCTTTAACTAGCTAGCTAGTAATATCTAAAGATTTATTCTTTAATGACACTTCAAAGGCTAGATAGATAGATTGACTTTTAGTTGAATATCTAAAAAAAATTAAAGCTGGTTGTTGTCACCTAAAAAAAATGACCTAAATTATGAATATGAACAATTAAAATATTAAAAATCTCTTAATGATATTTACTTAAATTTAAATGACCTTAAGACCATGCGCCTGAAAAATGACAAATCTTAACACAAGATTTATTTAAAAGACAAGAGTAGATGATTTAAGAAATAGCATTTCATTAAGAACAATTAAAAATTTACTATTTAAGGATTCTTCACAGAAGAGCATTACAAAGATTTCTAACCATTCAATGAAGTATGGAGAGATGAATATTAGGAATGAAAAAAAAAGGATTGAAAATGAAATAAATGAATGAAAGAACAAACAGGAATTGCAGACACCATTGAAAAAATGAAGCCCGAAGTGGAGCTAGGCTGGATATATTGCTAGAAGAGATGATAATAGGTGGGCCAACAGATTGTAAAATACCCAAAAAGAGATCACATGTAAGATGGATGGATAGAATGAGGAATGCTGGTGTGTTGTGAAGAGATGCTAGAGATCAGAAAAACTGAATTAACCTTGGAGAGACAGCCCCCCCCCCCTTCAAGCAGTGTATTGATAATAGATGATAATGATGATTACTGATATACAAAATAGTTGTGCTCAACATATCACTTAGGGGTGCTACAGCTTCCGTGATCTCCTGAGTAACTAATATTAGGATTATCTATTTATTTTTAACAAAAAAGAAAAAAATCTACATTATAATTAATTAAAATACAACATTCAAATATATAGTGAGTCTTTAAATAATGCATACTATTATTATTAAAGAATGCTAAAGAACAAATATAAACACTTGCATAATGAATAAAGGAATGTAGTTCTACAAAATATGATAGATCACTGTTAAGTAAAAATTTAAATGGAAAAAAAAAACATTTCTTCCCAAATAATTTTTCTTTAAAAAAAATCAGTTATGCAATATTAAATATATTTATTTCTTGATAAAAATAGACATTTAAAAATAAAATTTAATAAATGTGACAGTGGACAAATCCAAGATAAATCAAATCTGACAACATGTCTAAATGGAATATTAAAATTTCAATTCTAACTTCCAAGAACATCATAAAGAAAGAAACTTTCAAAATTCGCTTCCCCTTCTTCTCTCTGGATGTTTTATTTCCTTAATTGAAGGTTTCTTTTCACGTAATAATAAATATTAATTACTTCTATATATGTACATATATGTGGTGACCAGCTTTCAACTGCGATTGCAATATTTTTATTATAATAATAATGTATTTTTAAAGTCATATATATCAATCAATTCTAAAATAATTACACCTTTTGTTAAAATACATTTAATCTCTATTTACCCACCCCCACCCCATTTCAAAACAGTTATTTGATTTTGAATTTATAACACTCTTAAAAAAAAGTGCTTACGCTATGATTTTTAATGTTTGTTTTTTTTTTTAAATACAGTATATGATATTTCTCTTTATAGATGGAGCTAGTATCTGCACCGTTGTGACTGTTAATTTAATTTTTCAAAGATCTTTAAGCAAACTCAGAAATTACTGAAGGATAATAAAAATAAAAAAATACAGCAATTACTACCATAATAATAAGAAATTTGTACAAATTTATTTAGCAATTACTTAAAACTCTTGATAAATGAACCATAAAAAAAAAAGTCGGTCTCATCAACATTGTTAAGCCAAGGGTATAAACTAAAAAAAAAACATTAATAATTAACTGATTAATAAATTTGAAGATAATTTTTTGATTAAAACAAAGCAACGTTAAACAAAAAAAGATTAAAAAATTTGTAGTAAAAATTTTCACATTTAAAATTTAATTTCTTTCTACCTTTTTTCCAGTGGCTCATTTAAGTTTTTGCTTTTGATGATATCTAGCGCTTAATGATATAAGGGGCTTTATTATTTTATGAAGTAGCTTCGAATTTGATAGGCTAAAAAAAAATTATATTAAAGGATGACACAAACTGTGGCGTAGCTAAAATTTGGGGGCCATACAAAAATCAAATTCCAAAACTGTTCCTTTTTTTAATATTTACAATATATACCATAACACTTTTTTGAACATGTATATATAAGACCTAGGGGGGTGATATGCATTGTTTTGATCGGCTTCGTAAAAGCTACATTACAGAGGAAAACTGTCAATACCAATGATCAAGGGCTAACATTTTTTATTAGTATCCAAAACTAGGAAACCAAACAATGTTCAGGCGAAGGACATATATATATGCATATATAAAATTCCCTCCTACTATTGCGAAGGACATATATATGCATATATAAAATTCCCTCTTACTATATCAATATTCAAATGAACTTATATTTACTAGGTATAGATCAGGAAAATTTAGTTGCCTTAGCAATGTCTAATCTTTCACCTACTGATTAGGTCTCTTACTATAGATTTAATGTAAGCGACCATCCACTTATTCTACTTTTTTTTTTTGGTCCTTTGTATATCTTTGTTCTACACTTCATATTGCTTTCATCTCTATTTTGTTTATATTTTGTAATGTTTTATGAGTAATATTTATATGGAACAACATTAATATAGGATGATTGATTCAAATGATGTGTAAGGACTCTATAATCTAGCTATAAAATTGAAATTTCTAGAATAAATTATGTTAAAAAGATGACAAGCAAAGACAAACTTCCACAATAATGATTCAGTGATATCAATTATGGATTATACTATTTAGTTATTCTATCTATCAAAAAAATAAAATGCACAATATTGCTCGTGAATTTGTATGACATTCAAACACCAGAAGTGCTAGTATATCCAAGGACTTTACGCTCAAGGGTTTAATACTCTACCACTGAACTAAATCACACGGGGGGGGGGGAGAATAATCCAATAGCTTTATTATTTAAGAGATTCAACCACTACTGGAATCGATCCAAGGATGTTATACACCAAAGTCTAACACTGACCACTGAGGAAACACATGCAAAGTGTTTTAGCCATTTAAAATTGTGACGGCAGTTGATAGTAGTCATATTAATAACAATGTAGAAGCAAGTAATCATAAACTAGCCTCGTATACTATGCTGAAAATTTTAAAATATGATTTTATATAATTGTCGGCAGTCACAATTAACTTGACAGCATCTAATTTATCGTAAAAGGTTTAGTTATCTAAACTACCACGTTAGCTAATAAAACTATGAGTTCAGGATCAGTAAAACTTGGCATTTAAAGTACTACTGTTTGATCATCAATCATCTGTGGTAGATCTGCGCATCAAGCCTGAATTCTTTCTCAAAATTGTTTGTCTCATTTGCTATATTCTTCAAAAACCTGTAGACACCACGGTCTTTCACTTATTTATTTCTATTTTCATCTCATCTTCCTCAGACATTTCCAACATGTCTTTCACAAGTTCCTTTAAGTATTTATCAAATCTAAGCATCTATGGCAAAAAATATTTTACCACTTGTCAACTTGCTCTTTTCCAACACTTCTATGCTAATACTCTTATCTACTTTCCTCCAAATATGTATTTCTAATATCAAACTCATTGATCATCATTTTCTAATTATCATAAAGTCACTGATCTGCATAAAGGAGTACTCCTATCCAAACACTTTACAAATCTCTTATTTTAGTTCTAACTTAATGTGCATTACTTGGGAGGTCATATGATGTTTGAACAAAGAAAAAGAGAGGGAGTAATTTTGATTTACAGATCTTTATATCTTGAGTCACCATATTACTGTTGCACAAATTCGTGCAGAAAGTTCTTCATAATATTCATAAATTTACAACATTCACTGTGTCATGACTTGCTTTAATTAACATGTACATTCTTCAATCAAATCTCAATACTTCACAAGTATCACTTCCAAAAACTTTTAAATATATATTTTCAACAACAGGAGTGCTTATTAGCTTACAGCTTGCCTTTCTGAAGTGGTCAAAGTGACTCTATTAATCCCTTTTTTGCTCATAAATAAAAATGGTTTGTTTTAAGAAAATTCTATTACCAACCCCTGCTGAACAACTGGAATATAAGCTGGAGTACTTTGGACATACAACAGCAGAATTAAAAACATTGACTGTGTATGTGTGCTTATTTAATCCCTGATTGTTTTTTTATTTATTTTTCTTCCTGGAATAAATTGCCATTTAAATATTCACAACTATATCAGAAATAAAAAACAACATTATAATAACATTTCCTGCATGCAAAATCATCACCTAAAATACCATAAGGAAAAATAATAAGCAAATTAAAATATCAATACATGTGAGAATATATATATAAATAGTCCTGTGTGCTTAAATGCAGTGGTTACATGAAGGATTCTAATGTGAAGTTCTCAGATTGAATCTAGAGTGCAGTAGGTAAGTCTCTGATTCTAGAGTGTGAAGTCCTAAGATTGATTCTGGAGTTTGGTAGTTAAGTTTCTGATTCTGGAGTGAGAGGTCCTAGGATCAATTCCAAGTGGTAGCACCCGGGCACTCTAACTTCTTATAAACTACTGAACAATAAAGCCATCTGATTATTTTTCTTTTTATATAACTTATACAAATCTTACACATTAAGCCAGCATCCTGCCCATCCCTCTTCTATGTATTTAAATGGATAAGATCCTATACATGAGGGGTCAGAGTGACTTGAGGTCAACATGGACATGGCAATAATATTGGCATCAGCATGGGATTTGGATTTTCCATTATCAGATTGTCAATGACATGAATGGCTGAAGAGTTGAGGGTTGGAGTAGATTAAAGCCTGTCCATTAAAGTATGAAGATTTGCTATCTTAATATAAACTGAGCACTAATTATATATGTGTGTGTGAGAGATGATGATCTGGACCAACTGATGAGTGCTAGTTCAGCACAAAATACTTATATTGGTGATTATTTATCTTTTCTACATGTGTGTAGTCATGTGTATCAGTGGTAAGAGATAGTGTGGATAGTTGAAGGGTGCGTGAAAGTCTGTGTTCAAATCCCCCATATTTATAACTTATATAAGTAACTTTAATGATGATCTAAAATTGGTTTAATTATTTATAACGGTAATTTTAATCCTACTAGTAATTTATATTAGCAAAAGGTATTATTTATCATGAGTAATTCAATATAATATAATTATTTGTAAACAGTTAACAAAATTATTAATTAATCAGTATTTTTTTTAAAAAAAATCTATAATGTTTTGTTAAAATTTGATCTCGAAACAATATCTTAAAATTATGATTACCAGCAATTAATTCAAAAGTAATACAAAAAAAAAAAAAGATTTAAAAAAAATAAAAACAGCTTTCAATTTTTAAAATACCCATCAAAGTGATTATTAAAAATGCATTTAATCCTTATATATATATAACAGAAGACCTCCTTCAGATTGCTGTCAATTAAGCACAGTTTTACGATCATTGTACAAGTACAGAAAGGGGGACGCTTTTGCAATACAAGTTGACCGGTATTAATCCAAAAATCTTAGCTTCCAAGTCTTTCTGAGCCAAGATTTTTCTGGGTTAACGGTAGTCGGTCATTAATATTTGAACAAAAATACAATGCTAATTAATCCAAAATAAATTTAACGTTTACATTTTTCAGCCATCCATGATCCATGGCAGGATGGAAGCCTCTCTGAGTTTAATACAATTTCTCTGATATTCTAGTCTCGCCTCCACATCAGGCAAATTGTCATATTTCATTCATCCATCTCATGTGTAAGTCACTTTCTAGATATTTTACAATCTCCTTGGAATACGGTTTAAGATTTTAATTGTTTATCTATTAACATCTCTTCTAGCAATATATCCAGCTCAATTTCATTCAATCTTCTAATTGTTTCATTAAAGCCAATGATATTTCTCCATATTTCACTGAATGGTATGAACTTTCTGAATTGCTGTTGTGTTAAATGTCCACGTTTTAGATCCATAAATAAGAACTGGTAAAAACACATTTATTAAAAAAATCTTCCTTTTTAAAAATATAGGCATATTTCATTTTAATATTATTTCTACCAAAAACATTTCATCCAAGTTTAATTCTATAACTAATTTCATCAGTTATTCTTATCAGTGCAGTGGTTAAATCTCAGATTCTGGAGCACAGGGTCTTTAAATTGATTCAAAATCTGGCATTTCCGGCATTAAAATGTCTTATGGACTCTAAGCAATAAAGACATTCGATTTTTATATATATATAACCTGGTTTAATTATTTATAATGGTAATTTTAATCCCATTAGTTGTTTATATTAATAAAAAATATTATTTAGCAGGAGTAACTCAATATAAAATAATTATTTGTAAAAAGTTAACAAAATTATTAATTAATCAGTATTTTTTAAAAAAAAATCTATAAATGTTTTGTTAAAATACGATCTTGAAACAATATCTTAAAATTATGATTACCATTAATTTATTCAAAAGTAATACAAGAAGCAAAAAAAAAAATTTTTTTTTTTTTAAAGAGCTTTAAATTTTTAAAATACTCATCAAAAGCGATTATTAAAAATGCATTTAATCCTTATGTATATAAAGCAAGATCTTCACATTGCTATTAATTAAGTACAGTTTTGGTATTATGATATAAATACAGGAGGGGAAGGGATGCTTTGCAATACAAGTTGACTACTATTAACTCAAAAAGTTTGATTTCCAAGATCTTAAGCCAATAAACATCACATGACCACCATCCTTTATGCTTGTGTATAACTGTTGTTAAAACAGGCAAAACTCACTATACGTATTACCACACACATCAAGCTAGAGTAATCAATGGATGCCAGAAGGCTTGTGCATAAAATCCCCATCTAGTGCCTACTCATCCAGGGTTGCATTAGATCCTAAGATCTAAGTGCAGTGCTCTCGGATCCAAGGCTCCTCACTGATGAAAGCCACAAGCCAGAAACTAGTCTGGGGATATTGGATGAATAGGCACTAGATGGGGATTTTATGCACAAGCCTTCTGGCATCCATTGATTACTCTAGCTTGCTGTGTGTGGCATACGTATAGTGAGTTTTGCCTGTTTTTTTCCAAGATCTTCTGAGTTAATGATTTTCTTGGATTAATGGTAGTCATTCAATAATAACTGAACAAAAAATAAAATGCTAATTGAATGCTTTCGTTTTTCAACATCTATCCACTGTAGTCCGAGTTCAAATTTAATCCAATTTCGCAGATCCCTGGCCTCTTTTCTCATAAACACAGCAAGAAATTTCCTTATTTCATCCATCCATTTCAAGTATTCTCTCTTTCTAGGACCTTTACTATCCATTTATGATCATCTCTTTTAGCAACATATCAAGCCCAACACCACTTCCATCTCATAATCAAAACCTCTCGATGTTAATCCAATTTCTCAGATCCCTAGCCTCTTTTCTCTATGGCACAGCAACAAATTTCCTTATTTCATCAATCCATCTCACATATTAATCTCTTTCTAGATTCTTTGCAATCTCTTTGTATCCAGTTTAAGACCTGAACTGTCCATTTAGGATTATCTCTTTTAGCAATATGTCAAGTCCAACAACATTTCAATCTCAATTCTTTCAATAATATCAGTGACACTTGCTTGCTTTCTCACCTAAATATTTCATTTTCTATCTCTTATTACTTCAAACATACATCTCTCCATATTTCATCGAGTAATGTAAAGTCTCTGAATTGTTCTTTTGTTAAATGTCCTAGTCTTAAATTCATAAGTAAGAACTGGTAAAACATATTTATTAAAAAAAAAACTTCCTTCTCAAACTCGTAGGCATATTTCCTTTTAATATGAAGTTATTGCTACCCAAAATACTCCAAGTTTAATTCTATGATTAATTGCATCCATTATGTTTCCATCTGTATTAATAATCAAGCCAAAGGTATTTGTAATTATTCACTTCTAATTCATCATTCTTCTTTTGAAAAAACCCATTGAACATTGCTTTAGTCTTTTTAGCATTTATCATTAGCCCTATTATCTTATTCTTATAGGATAACTCTCACAACATTTCCTGCAGCTCTGAAGTCCTATTTTCAAAAACAATCATATCATTTGCTAAATCAAAATGACACATTGTGTTCTAAAGAATGCACCCAAAATGACACATTGTGTTCTAAAGAATGCACCTTCTTGGTCTTCATTTAAACAACTCATCAAAAAGCTGTTTTATGGATTATTGTGTCAAGAACAAAAATAATTATAAGATTATTAAGTATGAAATGTCTTTATTTCTTTAAGTATTAAATTTGACAGTTGCCATCTTGGACATTTCATTTTGATACTTTGTTTAATGTGCATCCTCATTTCTTCAAACTGGGTAATAATGACCTCAAAGTTGTAGTGAAAGTGAATCCACCTTAAATTACATGTAAATTAGCAGCAAGAATTGCTATTACTGTTTTAACAATATTGGACCATTTGGATCAAACTGGCAAGATAAAGAATCTGGATAATTGAGTTCAGCATAAATTAACTGAGCATCAGAAGAGAAAACATCTTGAAGTTTGTCTTTTTTTGGTAGTATGATATAAAGATGAACTATTTCTACATTGTACTGTTATCTACGATTAAAAGAAATGCATTCTTTTTTGACAGCCACAAAGCATTCTGCACAACAGTTGGATAAAAGATCTCAATGGTAGACCAGCATTGGTATTACACATACAGCTTCATGAAACCTCATAAATCAATTATAGTGAAAATCTATTGCAATCAAATGGGTGAAATCATGATTCTTGCAATTAACAGGCCAATTCTCTTGCAAGACAACACTCGACCACAACCCAAAAACAATGGTTCAGAATTGGAATTGGAATTTGCCATCTACTGTATTCACCAGAACTTGTACAATCATTCTAAGTTTTGAATCACTACTTGCACAGACAAATATTCAATTCTCAACAAGCTGTTGAAAACACCTTTTGCAAGTACATTTCCACCACCCAGAATTCTTTGATGCTGGCATAAAGAAACTACCATTAATATGGCGCAATGGTGTCAATGGTTTAGGCACATACCTTGATTAATTGCACTGCTTCTTGTTTGAGATATAATTAGATTCAAAATCAGACATTTCATATTTATTGGCCTTATATTTCCTTGTTGAATCACAAAGCCAAATTTAAGCAAAGGTTTAATAAGAGAAATATACAGGTTGTAAATATTTAATTAATGAAATATATTTGCAAGGTTTGGGTTGAATCAATGCATCTTTCATCTTAACTCATTCCTGTCACAAACATCGATCGGCCCAAAAGTCAGACCAACTCCTCACACTATAAATATATATACTTTTTCCAAAAAAGCCATATAGCACATTATAATTTTAACTTCATATATACATTTTTTTTATTATTAAGGAATAATAAAATTGAAATGTTTATCTGAAAAGTTTCATAAATACTCATATAAAAAATATACCTTGCTATAAAAAATTTGTTAATTTTTATTACATCAAAAAAAAATGAACATTTTAATAATTTTTTGATTTAATTTTCTCTTCATATCATTCATATATGACTCTATTGTCGATTCTTCCATTTACATTACAATTTGCAACGAATATTAAATGCATACTAAACAATGAGACTAGGATACATAATGTTAGCATTGAAATGCTATATGGCATTTTTATTACAAGATACTTACTAGATAAATAAAATTCTTTTACAGTTCTTTTGCCCATAATAGTGTCTGTAAAAAAAGTGATAAGAATATCGCATGACTCCTGGCCAAAGGATAGAGATGTCTATAATTATTACAAAACTAAGATCATCATAATATATAGATACTGGACTAATTTCAGATCTATACAATTATATAAACAAGTTACCTTGGAATGTAAACATGTTTTTCAATTTGGATGAGTAGCTTGATAGTTAATGACCATTATGGAAAAGGTGTATTAGAGCCAAAAGATCCAGATGCATTGCTCCAGATCCAAAATTCCTCACTGATAAAAGTCACAAGCTAGAAACAAATCTGAGGATATTGGATAGGACAACACTGGACAGAGTTTTATTAAGTATTACTACTTAGAACCTACTAATTACTATAAAACTTATGGTAGGTGGCATAACCATGGTGAAAGACAAAAAATCCCTACTGTTGTAGATTATAGAAGCTTACAAATTAACAATAGTTAACCTGATTAATCACTTCAGTCATAGCAGTAATAAACATCATTCTAGAGAATCATGCTGGTAATTAAAGTTACGTTTGATAGTATAAAACATATAAACCTTTGTGTCATTTATCTTTCTTCATCATCTCATCTTATGGATTTTGGTTTCAGCACCGATTTTCTTCCAAACTTTATGGTTTGAAGATACCTTCTTATGGCTCCCAGATCTGTTACCTTATTTCAAAGTTATCTCCAGCTTTTATTGGTTATTCTATTCTTCTCTTCCTATTTCCTACATATTCTGAATGTCTTTTGTTTTCATATTCATACTTAGTAAATTGTTTCTCTCATTTCACCTATAATATTTCACACAATAGTGGTCTCTTAAACTCCTCATTTCTCATTTTATTTTTTTGATAAACAATCTACTCTCAGTTATCAAATTCATAAATGCCCTTTTGTAGTTTACTGACAAACTTCAGAACTCAAAGTTCCTGCAGTCATCATTACAGGTTCTTAAATGTCATACCGCAAATTTCCTAAGTGATCATTTAATTACTTTTTATCATTACTAGATTTTTTTTCTTTCCTGATTGGTTAAAAACTCAGCTTATATAAATCAGGACTATCCAACCTTAAGAAGTCTAAGGGTTGCTTTAAAAAAAAATTATCTGAGGGTCACATCCAAAATAATAAATGAGTCCATAAATTAAATTATTGGCAAGTCCTACCATTAATTAAATTTAGCAACCATTTCAAAAATATTACATAAAAAAAGAAAAGTTAAGCTGTTGATTAGTTTTTATTGAAACAGTAGAAAAAGTACAATAATTGTTTATATATAAGGGATTCGAACTCAGACTTTCACACGACCCTCAACTCTCCATGCCATCTCATATTGCTGAACCATCTGATCGCAAACATGTTGAAAAGATAAATAATCACCAATATACATATTTCATGCTAAACCAGCACTCATCAGTTGGGTCAGATTATCATCTCCACACATGTATACAATCAGTACTCAGCTTTATATTAAGATAGCCAATCTTCATACTTTAATGGTCAGGCTTCAAACTGCTCCAACCCACAATTCTTCAGCCATCCATTTCATTGAAAATCTGATAATGGAATGTTCAAAGCCTACCTTAGTGCCAAGGTTATCATCCTACCCATGTTGACGTTAGTCATGCTGACCCCTCGTGTACTGGAAAATAATCCATTTACATACATATGTGAGGGATGGGCAAACCTTTAACATACTGTTTCAATATGTAATTTAATACACTGTACAGTCTTACACACATTTGCACATATATAATGTAATATATATAAGGGATTCGAACTCAGACTTTCACATGACCCTCAACTCTCTATGCCATCTCACATTGTTGACCCACCTGATCACCCATATGTTGAAAAGATAAATAATCACCAATATACGTATTTCATGCTAAACCAGCAATAATCGGTACAGATTACTATCTCCACACATATATCATTTTAGCGAGTTTTGTAATAGAATTAAAACATCTATTAAACATTTTATTCAAATTATTTTATTTTTTCACTTGTAAAAATCCAATATCTCTAGGCCTCCCAATATCGTGAGCTACATAATGTGTTTTGGATAATTCTGATGTAAAGCACCGAGACCATGCAAATTTGTGTTTCAATAATCCCATCACTCTTTTATGCTATCTGCCATAAGCAAAATGTTATTAAAAAAATTCATAGAAGTAAGATGGAAGCTTATAAATAAAACCCTTTCATAATGTGTACACTTGCATAGTAATAAGGAAAAAATATATTTAAAAATACAATGTCTATTTTCACTAAATTCCATCTTTCTTTTTTTTATACATTTATTTCCACATGCACATAATATATTTTATTCTTTTATTACTTGGGCCAAAGCAAATTTACTGTAAGTAAATATGTTTCTTTTTCCCTTTTTTTTTTTTGGATTAACTTAACAGAAAAATGAAAAATCAATACAATATTTACACTTTATTTATGTCGATAGCATCAATAATATCGTGACCATAAACCCATATTTTTCGAGAGGGCAGGATCCCGTTTCTTTAGAAATAGTTCACTGCATCACATACGATAACAGAAAGGTCTCAAATTTTTAGCATTATGACAATTTACCACAAAAACAAAAACTGCTGGCAAAAATAAACGCTGAATTGAACAGATGTATGACAATGTTAAGAGTGTCTTGTCACTTCCCATATTATAAAAATAATTAAAAAAATTGAAATAAAATTTCTTAATGAAATTTATCAGAATTTATTCCTGTTTATTTTCATTTAACAACTACTTTATTAATTTTGTTTTAATTTAACAACTAATACATCTTCGGTAGATTATAGGCCCTCGAAACTGTACATTTCTTAAAAATATGAGGTGCCATCTTTGTTTACTTGAAAACTCGCAAGTACCCTTTTTTATATTTAATTGTGCCAGATCAAGTTTGATATTAAATAAATAATTATTAATATTTTTTCAGAATATTGTGTATTTTTTACTACAGATGTCCTTTTCTGTTAGATTGTTAACAACAGTTTGTTCTTTTTTTTATAAGGGTGGTCATTTTAGTTTCTTTTTAACAATTTCCATCGGAATTTTTAATAAACTACTCATTTAGTACTACTTCTATTTCACTTATCATTGTAAAAAAAAAAAAATGACATGACTTTTATTGCTCGGGAGTTCATAAGAAATTAGATCACCAGACCAGAAAGCATCAGAATCGATCCTGGGACTTCCCAATCCCCCAAGTTTGATGTTCTTCCAACTTTGCCAGACCACACAAGGTACTTATCATTTTATATACATAAAATAGATTTCTATTACAAATATCATGCTGCAACTTTTTGTAATTAAAATGTTAGTTTATGTCATCACACTTCTAAATTTAACAGACAATGCTATATTTTAAGCTTAAATGTAGGTTATCAAAAGTTTATAGAATTTATTAGCTAGAGGGTTAAATAAGAAAGAAAAACCATAAGCTCTTACCATCTGCTATTATACAAGACATTTAATGAGTATTTCTCTGCAGAAGAATACTGGAGAGTTCTTTGTCTTAAAGTAGGATATTTAACGACAGTTTTACTTATTACTGAATCTTAAAAATATTTAGATAAAGAAAAAAAGTTTTTTGATAAAACTATATTATTAGAGGTTTTTAAATATGATTTTAAATAGAAAGGCATTATTGTTTCTATACATTATTTTCAAATATTCATTAGAAAAAATGTGTCATAGGAATAAATAAAAGATGAAATGAAGATTAAATAAAAATGGATATAATTCCTCCCAATGTAAATATAGAAGTTTTATCCAATAATTGCATTCGTGGTGTTATATTGAAAAAAATTACAGTAATTTGTCCATTTTATAATATATATGACTAAATCCAAATCCAAGCTAGATAGAACTTTAAAATTTTTACAGATTCCAATTTGCTTAGGATTTTTCTTTCAGGGAGCCGGTCCATAACAAATCCAGCTGACCATTCTATTAATAATGATCTGTAAGGCAGAATTTGCTAGACAGCAAAATCAAGATGAAAAAATGGCTCAAACTATCTCCATCTAATATTAATAAATCTGATTAAGCCTTGGGTTGTGTATGAATATTTAAATGCATACTGTTCTGAGCCATTTATAATAGATAAATATTAATAAATCTGATTAAGCCTTGGGTAGATGATGAATATTTAAATGCATAGATAGATGAATGGATATATCGAAGTACAGATAGAAAGCTAAATGGATGTGCTGATAGATGGATGGATGGGTGGAGACAGACAGACAAAGACAGACAGACAGACAGACAGACAGACAGACAGACAGACAGACAGACAGACAGACAGACAGACAGACAGACAGACAGACAGACAGACAGACAGACAGACAGACAGACAGACAGATAGATAGACAGACAGATAGATAGATAGATAGATAGATAGATAGATAGATAGATAGATAGATAGATAGATAGATAGATAGATAGATAGATAGATAGATAGATAGATAGATAGATAGATAAAAGTAGGACAATAAAAACAAACTCAATGTAAACACAATATAAAAAAATATTCTGGAAATTTGGACGCTAGTCCCCCACCCCAATTAGAATCAATAATGGCATAATATAATGTATAGCAATATTATAGTGATCTAATTTTTTAATGTGATTGACGTATGCCACTCGAAAATAGATATATTAAAAAATAGTCAAATGGAAGTTGCATTGGTAGTCACATAACATTCAACAATTGAAATAACACGTTGAGCTTCTATCGTGAATCCATCACTTGGTCATTACTTTAAATTGAAAAATGCAAGAAATATTTTAATCTGACACTGCATAACTGTAACAAATTGTGAAGAGCAAGAAATGAATAGCTTATGAGTCTGTCACTCTTTATACATAAACAACTCCCAAGAAAGAGAAAATAAAATCTACTCTAGAAATGAATTTTAACAGTGACTACGCAAATCAATCTATGAACAATAAATGTTTCCACATACAATTCTGGTCCATTTTTCTGTTTGATATTTTGTGATCCTCTACCACATCTTCCCAATGGAAACATTTGCTAATCTTTTGTATATCTTTCAAATAATCCTTATAATGCAGATAGGGTATATCTCTCCCATAAAATCATACTCAAATTCTATAAAACATCAATTTTAATTTAAATTTAATCAGCCATTTAAGCTATTGTGCGCTTTTTCACGAGTGTTAAATAATAATAAATGAGTACTTCCGCTTACAACACAAGATATAGTATTTAGGAAAGAATAAAATGAATCCATTTTCCCCCCCCAACTATAATTAAAATATTAATTATATTAAAAAAAGTGGAGAAAAACTTTCTCTTTAAAAACCTATTACTAATATAATATAATAAAATATATTTAATTTATTTACTCACTCACAAATAAACTTTAAAAATATGTAAATAAAAATTTATTTTTGGTGTGTTTCTAATTGTAATAAATTTAATCAGCCATTTAAGCTATTTGCCTTTTTCATGAGTGTTAAATAATAATAAATGAGTACTTCCGCTTACAACACAAGATATAGTATTTAGGAAAGAATAAAATGAATCCATTTATTAGTCTATCTCACACTTTCACTTACAGTACTTAAGATTTGCCCATATATAAGCATTTGGGTTGGATTGAATAAGTGGATTCATTTTATTCTTTCCTAAATACTATATCTTGTGTTGTAAGCGGAAGTACTCATTTATTATTATTTAACACTCCTGAAAAAGCGCACAATAGCTTAAATGGCTGATTAAATTTATTACAATTAGAAACAGCGCTAAAAATAAATGTATTCATTTAGTTTACATAACCAATTCATCAAAGGTATTATTTTACAATAGTGGACTCAATACTATCACATCCAAGAAGATTAATACCATATAGATTGGTTTTACACTCTTCTCATTATATTTTGAAAATGCTATGGAGCATCTTTAAATGAAACTTTTCTAATGGTTTTATAATGTACTGATAGATTGTCCATGTTTCACATCCATACAATAAATTAGATAAAATAACAATCTATATACATCTTAGTTGCAGTAGTTATTTCCTTGTAGTGAAATACTTTTAATTTCATAAAAGCAGCACCATCACATTGGCATTTGTGTTGTACCTCAATATCTAAGTCCACTTTTTTACTTCCTATCAAAGTATTTAAATTAACATTTTTTTAAGTTCATAACATTAAATACATTTTGTAAATTGTCATTTGAACTGACAATAAATAGTTGAATCAACAGTATATTATATATGCAAAAAGTTGAAGGTCTTGTTTTGCTTATAATATATTCAAATTTTAAGATTCCACCAATCAAACCTGTACCATATCTTGGTCCTTGTTTCATTATATTGCTTCTAAACTCTTACAAAGACATCTGTCATGAAAATTGAAAACAATGTTGGAGCAAGTACAGATCCCTTTTTAGTGCCAATCTTCATTTTAATTGCCTTAAATTTTCCACCTGTAGTAATAATACTTTCTGAGTCTATCATTTAACAACTGTATAATATTAAAAAGAAAGGATTTCCACTTATATCTGTGCTGTACTGATTTTATAATAGCCCAGCAATGCCAATTTTGGTAGACAGTCAACTAATTTCAAACAAGACCATAAGCTTGTACAGTTAACTGAATCAAATGCCTTAAACATATCAATAAAAAACAATATATAAATTTATACTTTTGTTTCTGATTCTTTTCTTGCATTTGCCTGACAACAAAATTCTGCCTACATTGCCCTAAAACCACACCAAATCATTAATAACCATTGGAATATACCTACTTAACAAAATCCTTGAAAGCACCTTTGCTGTAGTAGATAATATTCTATAATTAATATAAATTTTCTTCTCTTCATTTTTAAAGATTTCGTTTTTTTTTCTCTCTCATGTGTCATAGCAACAGTTGGAAAGTGAACCCGCTATCCCGGGACAACTGCTTGTAAAGCAGCTGTCCCTGACTTCTCGACCACCAATGCTTGACAAAGATTGGAAGTATTTTAAAGCTCAGACATCACAATTTTGTAGGTCCATATATTCCTAAAAGAATTGCAGTATTTTTGGCATTAACATATCACTACCATATTTTAAAAGTTCCCCGGTAATTCATCAAAACTGTAGCTTTTCCATTTTTTTATGATTACAAGGAGCTATCCACTGGATATCACATCACTAAATTGTGAAATGCAATAAATATTTAAGATGGTCGCACTATTATAACACCAAAGTGCAAAAACTAAGAAATAATTAATTCTCAAATCTATCACTATACCATTCAATCCATCACTATACCACAGCTCCAAATTTCAAAGTGCAAGGTATATTAACTTCTGATTGTCACTCAATTACCGTGCTAAATTGCAAAAGGTAAAAATATTTAACTCTCAATTGTATGGGAAGTCATGTGGTGCTGGGCTTCCATCCAGAAACCATTACCACTTGAATCTATATGCAAAGTGGAAGAAACATCTAGCTCTTAAATCTGTTACTATCACTCCTGTAAATTGCAAAAGGGGAGGATATCTATGGCTTACGATACTTTCATTAAGTCATAAATTTTAATCACAGTATTATTTATCTTAAGATTGGGTAGAATCTCCAAACTTACACTTCAAACAAAAATAAGCACCATTACTGATGTTATGATTAATGTTTTGTTGTTGTTGTTTTTTTTCATATGTCAAAGCATAGGCCGGGAGGCGAATCCACAACCGTCTGCAATCAACTACTTGTTTGCAAGGCGGCTGCGATGACCTCTCGGCTAACAACGCTTGACTGTTTTGTTGTTGTTGTTGTTTTTAAAAGTAGATATAAAATAAATTAAAACGCAGAAATTAAAAGAATTATTTAAACAAATGTTAGCGTCGGATAATAACTTCGGAAATATTGTTCAAACGCGAACAAATAGTTTTCGTCACTTTTAAATATATAACTTCAGAGGTTTCTTAGAATTAATTGTGTGAGTGACAAAGAATATGAAACCTCAGCAAATGAAAGACACACTCATTCCTACCGCAGTAAAATGAGATAGACATCTGAATGAAAGCAAGTCTCTCTTGACCTTCACCTTACCAGGAAACAAAGAGAAATAAAAGACATGTTTAAAATAGGGATCAATACCGATTTAAATCGTCAACTCAAACATGACAACCATAACTGCTCAATTTAAACTAAAAAAAAAAAACAATATTACTTTACTGAATGTATGTGGGAGAGAAAATGTGAACTTTTACAACAAAATAATAGGCAACCTTATTATAGTAATGTAAATCTATCCAATGTGATAAAACATTAAATTTTTTTCCAAAACTGTATATACTAAATATGTACAGACGTTCATATGAATTAATTAAACACTCTACTTTTATAACATAGAGTCTGTTTTTTTCTTCATACAAATATACATGGCGGCTTAATTAATTTTTATTTTGATCATGATAAATTATCTGCCAAAAGACAAATTCCCATTACTGTAAACTTCATATCTTCCTTAGAAATACAAAAATGTATGTTACTATTTTATTTTTCTTTCCTTATTATTATTGTAAGGTATCCTTAATACTTTTTTATATCTAAGGAAGTGACAAATGTCTCTTATCCTGTTTTTAATTATTAGCCTAATTTACCTCTTTCTCCATTTTCAAATTTTACTTTTTTTCTTTCCTATAATATAGCAGATGTTTCTTCTATTCTGTCAATTATAACATGCATTTTTATTTCAGTCACTGTATTTACGATTTCTGCTTCTATCTCATTTCCTAATTCATTCATATTTACTTCATTTTCTTTACCAAATACAGATTAGTCACACTAAACATAAAAACTAATTATATATTTTTTCTATATTTTAGTAGCATCTTCATTAAAATTTTCATCCTGCATTTCAAATTCTTCATTCATTCACAAGCTAAATAAAAACGATGAAGACAAAAAGACGAAACCAGAACAGAAATGCATATTTAATTTAATATTATTGTTCTGCTTTATCTTTTCTTCTCTTCAATTCATTCTAAAGTTATTTGTAAATCCTTGTTTACTAATGAAGATAAATTTATTTTCTTCCTTCTATAATAATAATATAGCTAGCAGCTTAACGTTTTTCTCCTATTATCTCTCATAATTCACTATTGCCTATATACACAATTTTATTTTGTAATAGCTGTGATAGTAAGCCTGGCAAGGTATGTTTTCTTTTTATCAGTTTTCTGTTTGGCTAGATGTACTTCCACTATAATCACAGTCATTATACTTTATTATTCTTAATATATAAATGGTATAATATACACATTCCTATGATTTGATAATTAAATGCTATTACCAATTTTGTTTATAACATTGTCATTCATACCAACACTATATTTATTTTTTGTTTGTCATCAGTTTGACCAATATTATTTCATTTTTAAAATAGACTGTTTCCACTTCCATTTCATGTACTAGATTAATCTTCTCTGGCTAAGAAATTTTATAACCAACACATCTCTTGGCTTAATCTTCTCTGGCTAAGAAATTCTATAACCAACACAACCCTTGACTCTCAAAACTTTCTGCATTAATAAGAGCACCTTCCCCTCTCTATCTAGTTCTATAATTGAGGTTGAAATGAAGCAGGAACAGAATGTGGAATAAAGACAAATGTTGAGAAGACCAAGTGTTTATGAATAGAGAGGAATACGGTTTTAGAAATGTAAGTAATTGATTGAGTAAAGATGGAAGAAGTGAAGATGGAATTAAAAGAAGAATAGCATTGGCAAATGAAGCATTTATTAAGAGAAAAAAATATTTTGTGGATCTTTGAAGAGAAAATTGAGCAAACAATTAATTAAGTGCTATGTGTAGAGTGTATTATTGTATGGTTGTGAAACACAGACAATAACAGTAATTAAAAACAGATTTGAGTTCTCTGAAATGTAGTCATGAATAAGAAGGAAGAAAATTAGTTGGATGAACAAAATGACAAATGAAGATATTTTGGACAGATAAATAAAAAAGATTGATTAAGAAAATTAGAGATAGAAAGAAAAACCGAATTTGACATATACTAAAAGAAAGAATAGTTTGATAAGGATTGTTTTGGACAAAATGGTGAATGGTAATAAAAAGAAAAGATGCTGAAAATTGATGTTGCTGGATGATATAAGATATGGGGAGATATATATGGAATTGAAGATCTGGGCAATGAACAAAGCAGAATGGAGAAATGGATAAATTGATTATGTGATTCCTCTCTAAGACCGGTCCATGAAACAGAGCACTTAATGCCATCTATTATACGCTTAAGTAATTAAGGTTTATCAAAATGACAGTGAAATGTAATCTTTTTATCCCAAACCATCTTTATCAATGAGAATTTGGGAGTGAAAGCTGAAACCAATGTCATTATGCATCTGACAGCCACTTTTAACTTCTTTTTATTAGATAGCTGTTAGTTTGAAATTCAAACCCATCCCCCCTATGGTTAAAATACAAACCAACTGTTTGTATAGCTATACAATACCAGATCAGTTACTATGATCAAGCCATCTTTGATAAAAGCAAAAACCATAAGCTAGTGAGAATACAGGTATTAAACTGCATTATTATCTGATAACTCCTAATCACTCAATCTTACAATAGGTGGGATTCAAGTAAGGGAAAACTGCTCTTATTAGTTTAAATTTATATCAATAATTTTACAAGCTTCTTTGCCTTATTTTTAGAATTCCAAATCTGACTTTGTTATTTAGACATGCATTGACTTGTGATAGGCTTTTATGAAAGATATTGGTCACATTAAAAACAATCTTCCCAAGTCACGTTTCCCCATGTTTATACATAACATGGGTGGGAACTACTCACATACCACCTATGATGATTCTTACACATTTTATTTCCCATTATCTCTGTTTGTAGAAGCAATAATGCATTAATTTACTCTAAATATATTGTAAGACCGAGTTGGTATATTTAATCAGCTCTTTGAGGAAATGTCAACTTTCCCTATTTGAAATTGTCTTTCATAATCATGTGACCTTGGGTATTTTGGCATAATTGGTAGGGCATCTGATTTGAGTTAGGTAGGTCCCAGTATTGATTCTGGCACTCACAGTTCTAATGTCTGAACTTCTTATGAACTCTCAAACAATAAAGTTATATAGATTTATATACATTAAATATACTTTATTTTTTAATGATTAAGATCAGTGCTAAAATAATTTCCATTTTAGAGAAGAGCTATCATTCAGCTAATTACTAACAATTTCCTCTAATATCAGTTAATAAATATCCCTCGTCTCAGTATATATCAGGGGTGTACCAAAAATGCACACCCCTTTTAAGAGATGATATCTATGTATTACTTTCCAAACATATTAAACTATAGTAGCAATGGTTAATATGACATCCACTCAAAAGATGGCACTAATGAAATGAATGTTGGCATTACCACGTGAGACAAGAAAGACAGCCAAACAGAATGACCTAAGTATGCTTGTCATTCGAAGACCCAAAACCATTTTGCAGTTGTATTTGAAATTCAAGGATATTATGGAATCAGAACAACAGCAAAGTGTGAGTACACAGCAGAACCTTCAACATATCTAACAATTGCATGCATTCATGATGAGATACACAGTAAAGTGTGTGATAAGCACAGAGGATTTGGAGGCCTCATGTGATAATGTTACTATAAATGTCTATCAGACAATGTGGCCATGAGACAAAAGTTAGCAGAACAAAGCATATGACAAGTTCTTAAAATAGAAAAATGGGAAAAAAATAAAAACAATGATAAAAGTGAACACTTTGGTCAATAATGCTCAAGCAGTAGTAACCATAATCAGAAATCTCTGGACACTGATGGTAACCACTTTAACCACTTATTGTAATTGCAGAAGTCAAACATATCTTGCAATATAAACAGAGCAAAACTCTCCATACAGTATTGCTACCTGTGCTAAACAGAGTAATCAATGGATGCCAGAAGGCTTGTGCATAAAATCCCTATCTAATGCCTACTCATCCAATATCCCCAGACTAGTTTCTGGCTTGTGGCCTTCGTCAGTGAGAAGCTTTGGATCTGAGAGCACTGCATCTAGATCTTAGGATCTAATGCTAAACAGAGTAATCAATGGATGCCAGAAGGCTTGTGCATAAAATATGAAATGTGATCATGTAATCTTGCAATATAGTTAAGTACCTCAATACGGTTAAGTACCTCTTCTAATTGCAGTAGTTATCATGATTTCCATTCATATTTTGTGATTGGTATATATTGAATGTTATAATTTTAAAAGTTTCCTTTCTTAAAATATTATTATACTGTGCTTCCAAGGCACACAAGTGAAACTATTATTTTAATTCTGTTAATTCTGGCTTAGCGATTTTGGGAAATATTTGCTCCCATATTCATAACCTGTGTCACTCTTCATTCTGTATTATCGTTAGTGTATCCTCTGTACTTTCCAAAAAATGTAACTTGAAGCAAACCAAAGGAATAGCAAAAGCAAAAATTACTACTCTATTAATTTGATCTTTCAAATTATCAATAACTTAATTCTATAAGTAACGTTAATACGCAAACACAAGAAAAGATTACATTCTATTAGATGCTTTATTATCAAGTCTATTCATCTTTTTAAACTGATATAAGGATATAAATTAAGACATTACATGATGCATTTCAGTGATGTAAAGAGATCCTTAATTTTCTCACTTTCATATTCATTGAATGTTTCTCTCAGAAAAAGCTTGCTAATTCTGTTGCCTTTACTTTGGTTTGATTTCTGTGCATACATTAACTCCAGAATGGAAGCATATTTTAGTATAATCAAAAGGAATTGCAGTCCCCAAGTTGCTAAATCACTTTTATTTTTCTCTAACAATGTTTCACATCTTAATGATATTTGGTCTCATGAAAGTTTATATTGTAGCCCTAAAACTGAACTGTCACCATAAATTATGTTAAAAGATTGATAAACAGTAGTGGATTGCTTATTAGGTCTTTTACTGTCTTCTCAGATGTGATGTGATGTACTGTGGCTTCTCCTTAAACGAAGTCAAAAATATCTGAGCAATTATGCCCAGATAAACTTGTTAGCAGCTCCACCTTTAGGCCAAAACATTACTAATATTAATCAAAAACAATTTAACTCAGGGATTTAAGCATACAGCCCAGTGGATTATTTACAAAAATGAAAATAAAAAAACATGAAAGGGGAACATTTTAATGTATTTCCTGGAGAGAAATGACTCCACAATTGCCTAAACATCCATTGCACAGATATTAATATAACCTTCAGATTTTTTCCATACAAGCTAATCATTTCATAAACCAGTCAAACATCCTCTTCTTATTTAGAATTGATACCATAGCATAATGATTACCACGTCAGCCTTCCATGCTATGAGCTAAAATTCATATCCAGCTGGAAAAGCCTTAAATTTCTTTAAGGTACAAGCAGACTTCAAATGTTTCTTTCAAAGTAAAAAGTCCAGAACTAATAGTAAATTATGATTTGGTAAATAAATATTTAATCACTTTAAAGGTCCCAGACTAATCTGGGTTAGACAGGCCAGTGCCGAAGTGTTGATTATCGATTGTAAAAATAAAAAGGCTCTGAATTAAATGCAATCATCCCCTGTAGGGGAAAGGTCATACATGTGTGCTGAATCCAGGGTAATCTTTATCATTTCTCTTTTTCCATCTAAGACATTTTAAAAAGCTTCTTTTAATAGTTTTCATAAAACATCTTCAAAAGAGATAGATTAAAAAATATAAAATTTTCAAATCACTCTCCCAAACACTGTTTTTTTCAGCAACACCCTCTGTGAATAAATATAAAATCTAAACTTCAAACAGCACAGGAATATTTCGGGTACTATTGTAACCTGAAATTGATCAGTACCTTATGGCTGATCAAAAGCCAACACATTGGGTAAGCCAAAATCCATGAATGTAACCATCCAAAGAATGGCCAAATAACCATAAAATAAAATATAGGCCTGGATTAGTATAAGACCTCTAACACATCAAATAAACATATAATCTAAGGTGCTCTATTATATGCTTAAGTGAACAAGAAGTAAATAAATTATTTCATGGACTAAGTACACATTAACTAATACCTTATTTATAAGTGCGTTTAGATCAATGGCTGATTGATGTCTTAGTTACATTCCATAAAGGATAATAATAAATATTAATAATAATGATCTCAGGGTTCTTAAATATTAAATTGTTATAAAGAGTATTAGCTTTGCAATGATAATCTAAAATAATAAAATAACTGATTCTTTTAACTAATTAACAGGGGTCATAATAATGAGATTCTTATTTCTTTAACATCTTATCAACACTTTCTTCTTTTATAACAAAGTACACATTTATCTAGAGATGGGTTTAAACATAATATTGGCTGGCAAAGATTAACTGTTATTTTGGTTCTTATATCATTAACTAAACAAAATCAAGTTTTATTAACATTTAAAATCATTACCTAGCAACAGCAAAGCTAACATGATGCAGTAAGTAAAAGAGCATTTTGTTATTCCAAACACATCACTAAGTAATAACTGAAACCCACAGGCTTATTATATACCTGTGTTTATATATGTAATATATAGGGTATATGAGCACAGACTTTCACACGACCCACCACTCTCCACACTATCTCATAACACTGATACACTCGAACACATATATATATCGAAAAGATAAACAATCACCAATATACGCATTTCATGCCAAATCAGCAATCATCAGCTGGTCCAGATTACCATATCCACACATATATGCCACAAGTGCTCAGATATATATTAAATAGCCAAACCTTATACTCCAATGGACAGGCTTCAATCCACTCAACAACAACAGCATCAATAAAGTAATCTTATATAAATCTAATTGCATATATAATAGATTGCAGAAACTGTATCAATGTGGCAATTTCAGAATAATATATACTTTTATATACATTTTAAACACTTTCATTATTTAAATGGATTTTCTGGTAAATGGATGTGACATATGGCAACGGACACAAAAATATAATTAAAGAATAAAATCAATATTTATTATATACAAACTAAATATATTTCTTTTAGTTTACAATTTAACAAAACAAAAACAAAAAATCTAACTTATATACTATTATTTACAGAAAAAGAAAGCAACCTTTACATCAATTATTACTTTAATGAGATATAATACATGTATAATATATCATGTCTGTGGTATATTTAGATTACAAAAATAAATAAAGAAAAGAAAAGCCTCCTACAGTTTGAACCAAATATAATCAGTACTTCTGGATTAACCAATAATATAACGGTGGCTAGTAATATAATAAAGTATATCTGCATTGAAATCAGCTTATAATTTTTCAATATATAATTAATAATTTAAACGATATATAATTTAAACAAGTATGTTTGCATAAGACTCGTGGAATTGAGGACTACAAACTCAAAACTTTACTCAACATGCAATCATTTGGAAATGAATAATAAGAAGTAGGGGATATAATAAAACACAAACTGGAATGGGCAATGGTGGTGAGAAAAACAAGCCTACACTAAAGCAAGCAGAGCAATAATGAGTCCATGCTACATATATATATAAGTACCCTGTTAGTATCTACCGCTAACATAAGGAAAGGCCTAACAAATAATATCTATGCAAAGTGAGAAACCATCAATATAACTGCCACAATAAATACATGGTTATAAGTACAAATAACTGTATGAAAAGAAAGGCATTGGGTTAACAATTAAATGACAAACCTCAAACCACATCTACTCATACTGATAACATATATAGCAAAATGAATAGTCTAAAGAACAACACAAACATATGTATAAGATAAATATAAACAGCTAACTTTAAAATTATAATAAAAATTATACACCGATTCAACCCAAATAGCGACTTTACCCAGATAGATGTTTAAAAAATATATAAATTCCTCACTGCAATCTTTCAAAATGATAAATAGTAGTAAAACCATTTATCTAGTCTTCAAATACGTGATTATGTACTAAATGTACCTGCATAAAGAACAAAGTAAAATGAGATTAACAAAATGCTGAGATTTCAGATATTATTATTATTATTATTATTATTATTATTATTATAATAATAATAATAATAATAATAATAATAATAATAATAATAATAATAATAATAATAATAATAATAATAATAATAATAATAATAATAATAAATTATAAAATCTTTAAAACAGCTCCTTCTTCTGAGTGAAACGATTTTCAACAATTGCAAATTTGATCACTCTAACGACTGTATATCTTCTTTCTTTTTTAAAAATGCATTTCAAGAATGATTCCAATTGATTATATATATATATATATCTTCATCAGGAGATAGGAGAAATTTCCACAATGAATTTATGTTATATAAATATTAAAGAAGAGTAGAAATTCCTTTTGAGAGATTCTAAAAATCATAATGACTTTATAATGGTAGGAGCTTTTATTAGCAAGCTATAACTTCACAAAGATTAAAGTAATATATAGGATATATGAGCCCAGACTTTCACATGGCCCACCACTCTCCACACTATCTCATAACACTGATACACCTGAACACATATATGTTGAAAAGATAAATAATCACCAATATACATATTTCATGCTAAACCAGCCATCATCAGCTGGTCCAGATTACCATCTCTACACATATATGCTATAAGTGCTCAGATATATATTAAGATAGCCAAACCTCATACTTTAATGGACAGGCTTCAATCTACTTCACACTCCAACTCTTCAACCATCCATCCAATTGAAAATCTGATGATGGAATGCTCAAAGGCCACCCTGAGGCAGGGATTCTTGTCACACCCATGTTGACCTAAAGTCAATCTGACCCCTCATGTACAGGATATAATCCATTTAATACATATACAAGGGATGGAAAGACATCTCTACTTATGTAATAACTGAAACACACAGGCTTATTATATACCTGTGTCTATATATGTAATATATAGGTATATGAGCAGACTTTCACATGACCCACCATTTTCCACACTGTCTCATACATATGTTGGTGATTATTTATCTTTTCAACATATATGTGTTCAGGTGTATCAGTGTTATAAGATAGTGTGGAGAGTGGTGGATCGTGTGAAAGTCTATGCTCTTATACCCTATATATTACATAAGCCTGTGTGTTTCAGTTATTACAAAGATTAAAGTAATCATTTAAATTAAAGCAACAACAAAATATGCTCCACAATAAAAACATATATATTAAAGTTACATCCAAATAAAAGGAATTATATATTTTATATAGGCAGACTATAATAAATACAGTATAAATGAAATATATTAGGTAGGTTATAAACATGTATATCAGAGCTGGTGTGTAAATAAAACAAGCACATCATAACCTCATATGTATATCCAAGAATAATTATATTCCATAATAAAATATCATAGTAAAGCATATATTCAAATGCAGACACCAAAATAAGATATAATAAATATAAATCCATAATTATATTTTATGATGCTCTATAAATACTTTAGCCATAGACTGATCAAGAAAGATCAATATATTTCTTGGCAAAAAGATATAATAAATCTCTAATTTTAAATAAAATATTGTAGTAAGATTTAGCAAAATGAACAAAGTTTTTAAGTTTATAAGACATAGAATACCTCAAATTGTGCAGTGAAATCTCGGTTCCTGTCTCCACAGAGAATGTTTTTTCTCCCCCATTTGTAGACATTCAGAAAAATTAAAGTAAAATAATATAACTTTAAAGATAGATTGCTTGGATATAGTTTTCTTTCTAACAACACACATTGCCTTGTTCTTCAAAATAATTAAACATCTTGGCTGTAGAATTCAGTAACAAAATAATATTAGTGTGATCAACTTGTAATGATGATGAAGTAGTGAGTGGCCACTATATTTTCAAAAACTGCACCTTTTATACTCATTTTAGAATAACCCGTGATTCCAATCAAAGCCATTACCAGAAGAGGGCTCATTAGAATTGACAGGAATCTAACAACATTTGCACTGGAAAAGATTTACATGTTATTTAAATAAATACGGAGAAAAGTGACTTCATGTATCTCTTTATAATAATAAAAATTATATATACATTTTTTAAAACATTTGAAATTATATTTATTTAATTTGAATAGTATCAAAAGGAAAGAAAAAATTAACTTTTTCAACAGATATGAAAGTTCAGCTTAACTTCTGAAAGTCAGTAATTGGGTATATAGCAACTTTGGTTTTGACATATACTTAAATGAATAAAAAATACAATTACACAGTATTATATATGTAAAATAGAGCATCAAGTTACTCAATCAAGTTAATAATAATAATGCCAGTTAATCTTTTAAAATTAAAAAAAAAATTTTTAAGATACTAGATTGTACTTAATATTTATTTTCAGTGCAAAATAAATGGTTACAATATATATATATATGAGTTAATCCCACTTAATTGCTTAAAATTAACCAATAGAATATCAACAAACTGTTATCAAAAGTGAATTTCCATTTAATATGAGTGTTGCTTTGATAACAAATTGTGATATTCCACTGATTAATTTTAAGTTTTGATTGGAGATGGTTGATTTACATGAGATAACCAATTAGCTATGTGCGCTTGCGCTTTAATATATATATATATTTACCATATTAATTTATTTTTTATCGATTACTTCAACACACCTATTTGTTTTACGAGCTTTGGCTTTACTATTATGAACAATTTATTTATATTAATATTCAGTAAAAATGTAAAACAAGTGAATGTGAAATTAAGTTAAAATATAGAAAAAATAGCAAAAACAAATTCATAATTTGATTGATTTATTTATTAAAAACGCCCACAATTTTTTTACCTTTATTTAAAATAAAAAGACAAATTTCAAAATAAAAAACAAGATGAAAGTACGTTTTCATAATAATTATATATATATATATATTTTAAATCAACTAAGTATCTTTAACATGTGCATCAGAATTGCTTTCAAAGCATATATAATTTTTGATTATTTAACAAACACTATTATTGCCATTACCCTTGTAATCTCACACCTATTTAGATACAGTTCTAGTTATAATGCTTTTCACCTGTTAACACTATAAGTTTCAGGTTTATCTGGGCATAGTTGCTGAGATATTCTTGACTTCGTTTAAGGAGAAGCCAAATACATCATATCACAGCTTCAAAGCTTTAACAAACTTCAAAAAGAGAGACTGTGTGCTTTTATCTTTCTTACCTTGTTTCTACCTTTTATTTTATTTTCTACTGATGGTAAAAACTTTTTTTTTAAAAAAAAAAAAAATGCACATGCTAAAATATATCGGTATATTTATATAAAAGATTTCAGTATATACACTACTGTACACAAAACATGTTCTTATAATGTCAAAATGTCTATAGAAATTTAAACCCATATATCTTACTACATCTAACAATTTATTAACTTTGTACAGATATCTAAGTATTAGAGTATATGCATTTTTTTATATTTCACTATGTCTTCTGCAACAATGTTTTTTTATATATATATAAAAGGTTTATTTGCCATTAAAACATAAAAGTAGAAGCAGTCAAAAATAATATATATAAATATGGCTCAACATTTAATAAAATATTATATTAGGTCTTTGTCCGAAGGTCTGTGATGGTGGTATTTTAGTTGTGCTTATATGTTGGATTATTTCCACCATCTAACATTAAATCTAGGCAAAACTCTCCATACAGTACTGCCACCTTATGCCAACCAGAGTAATCAATGGATGACAGAAGGCTTGTGCATAAAATCCTTATCTAGTATAAGAGATGGTGATCATGTGATGTTTAGTGGTTTAATATTAAATCACGCATAACTTTCACTTTATTTATACTTTTCAATTTCATTCAATTGTTAATAATAGCACTCTCCATACAGTACTGCCACCTTGTGCCAACCAGAGTAATCAATGGATGACAGAAGGCTTGTGCATAAAATCCTTATCTAGTTAGATGGTGATCATGTGATGTTTAGTGGTTTAACATTAAATCACGCATAACTTTCACTTTATTTATACTTTTCAATTTCATTCAATTGTTAATAATAGCACACCCGTTAGAATCTACACGTTTATAGTGCTATTATTCTCTCCTTCTTCAGGTGATGCTAGCCTGACCAGTGTCAGTATTAGCATAGGAATTGAACCTGGACCTTTAGATTTTTGAATACTGAATTTTAAGGAAACACTCTATCCAACTGTGTTTCCTTAAAGTTAAATATTCAAGAATCTAAATATCTAGGTTCGATTGCCATGTGAGTATGTCACTAAATCAGCAACCCGAAAAGGTAGGAAAATAAATACTACTAAAAACATTGTGTAGATACTAACCTGTGTGCCTTTACTAACAGTCAAATATAATTCTAAAATTTAAATAAAGTTTAACATTTTTTCCTAAAGGCATCCATGGATTAATGTTAGATTATGGAAATAGTCCAACACATAAGTGCAACTACATTAGGTATTTGTATATGTTTACTACTGACCAAAAAGAAACTTTCTGATTCCTCTTCAAGAGATTTTAAAGACACCAAGAAGAGAAAATTCTTAATGTTTACTACATACATTCATGATTCCTCTTCAAGAAATCTGAAAGAAACCAAGAAGAGAAAATTCCTTAATGTCTACTCCATAAATTCATGCCATTGCAGATGTTATTACTAAGTGATTATTACCATGGTAAAAGAACATGGGCAACCACATCAAACAATATCAGATTACCTATGCACATACCATAGCCTTCACATTCAAATGTCTGACAGTATTTAATGAGATATCAGGGGAGTTTTTTTTAAGTCAGAATGAATGAGTGGCATGTGTGTAAATGCATAATCTCCTTTCTATGTACACTTTATAAGAGAAATCCCAAAAGCTGTAAAGTTTTCAGAAAGGCCCCGCTTAAGTACTTCCCATTTAGTATATTCATTGTAATTGTTAAACAATAATTAGAAAACAATAAATATCTTAAGATAGAAGGCAGTACTTAAAAAATGATGGCAAGAAATGCTAAAAAAAAAAAATGTGGGTTAAAAATCCATTCATCAATGAATCAATAAGGGTTAAAAAATGATAATGACGAAACTATAGAAAAATATTTTTTGTAATTATAATATCTATACATTTTAAACTTTAAAAAAGAAGAAATACTGTGCTTACAACTTAAATATAAAACTAGAAACTATCAAGAATTTGTAAATTATAGTTATCACTTGTCGTTTGAAAACACAATACTATTTACATGAAATTGCCAAAAGACGTTGGTCAACTGAACAAAGGGTAAATTAAAAATTCAAGTAAAACACTTAATGTGAATATAAATTTAATGAAAGGTTATTAATATGAAATAAATTTCTGTTTGCTGAGGAGATTATATTCCATAACAAATTTTTAATATTAACTTTTCCATATATGCAGCTGAAGTGCTATCCATAGTTTGTATCCATGAAAACATCACTTTTTTCCTTCCTAATATTTAGTCTGAATCTCAAAGTATTAGAGATTTATTCTTTAATTTTCAGTCATTTTCTATAGGTAGCAGATGAATTCTGAGAGAAATCTTGATTTTCATGCTTTTTCTAATTACCATGTAGGAAAGTGAAAAAAATCCTGTATTTTCCTCACAGTATCAAAAGAATCAAGTTAGCCTCTCTTTCAGATTTTTTTTTTTTTTTTTTGGTAAAACTTTTACTTTCAATATTATTTTGTTATTGTATAATATAACAAATAATCAAAATTACCCCAAATTCACAACTCAACTAGACTAGCCAAAAATATAAATAAAAACTAAAATACTACCAATGGTTTCACTGCTGCAAGCAGATTTCTCAAGTGCAAAGAACTACAAAATAACATATTTAAACTAAACATTACCCACAATTCTACTTACCTCCCATACACCCTTAATATTAAAAGAATTTTTAAATAAAATTTTAATTGCTTCAGAATCATAAATTTTTAATAATAAAGATTCTTAAAGTCTTTTTATTTCATTTCTCTCAAAGAAGACAACCTTAGCTTCATCAAAATTAATAGTGTGGTCTGTATCTTTTTCATAGACATATAAAGCAGAACAAAGATATTTATTTTTAACCCTACTTTTATGTATCTTTATTCTTTCATTTAAGCTCAAACTACTCTGACCTATATATCACTTCTTACACAACAATGGATAATATATATATATATTACTCCATGAATAGTTCTTTCTATCAAAAATTTCCTTTGTATTTTTTAATAAATTATTGCTCTTTTGTCTGATTTTATTAATATTTAACATAATAAAAACAAATTATAAAGATTTTACAATTTCAATTGATAATTTTTGTCAAATATTTTGCTGATCTCTACTTTTTTGCCTCCATGTTTTGAAATATTAGAATATCTAATAGTTTAGATATTATATTTTTATACCATATGTATCAATTTTTTATTTCACAAATAGAAATATTGTAAAGTATTAAAATTTCAACTACATATCTATCTATAATTTAGTAAATCAAATATTTTACTGATCTTTTTTTATATATATTTTGAAATATTACAATATTTTTTATTCTATATAAAAAAAATGTGATAAGTACAAATATAACATAAGAATTTTATTTATATGACAAATCTCATTTGAGGGGACAAAACTGCTTTAAAAAACATGCCCAGTTAAAGGGTTAGACACAAAACAAAAATATCCTACCGACCTTTTAAGAATGTGGATATAAAACAACTCTATGAAGTGAGTATCAATATCACTTCTAAATGGTACAGCACCACATAGTGGGCTAGATTGCTGGTAGTTTCTGGTAGCAGACGATGTAAGCTAAATGGGTTTACCTATGGCTATCAGCACCACCAAGCAGGCAGAGGTACTGGCAGCTACTTGGAATAAGGTTCCTGTGCATATGCATGGTGAACAGTGCCACCTAGTGGCTGGAAATTGCATCGCTCCTTTTGGCCCCATCTCTGAATATTTCTGTGGTTGACACAGAAACAGTGCCTCTTGCGGTCACATGGGGTGTAAGTTACAACTACCAAAACATTTATAATAAAATAGTTAGCAGTTGTTTTTAATAATTAAAAAAAATCATTAACAATTTTGCCAAATCATTTAAAAATGGAAAGAAATTTAATCCATTATATTAATTTTCCATATATTTAAATAAATCACACTGAAAAATGAAGTTGAATAATTCCATGTGTATGTTTAATTAAAAAATCAGATATGTTCATTAATTGAGGTTTAACATATATATCTGGGCTACAGATAATCTGTAATTTAATAAATGATTAGTAATAATCATTATTTATTTATCTAGAATGGATAATGTCAAAATTGTGGGTGAAGTAAGATTTTATTCTTATTCTAAATAGTTTTATTAAGACAATAACAATGTATCTGAATTACAAAATTTTCTCTGTTTGTATTTCGTGTGCTACATTCTAAAAATAATTGTATTACATTTAGTAATTACTTTTTACTGTTTACTGTGGAATTTGAAAAAGTTTCCATGTTTCATCAAACTTGAATTTTGTTGACACGGTTTTGTCCCTTTCCTTGATTTTTTTTAATCATTTGAATAAAGAACTGATCTTCATTTGGGTCGGGAACTGTAAATAGTTTCTTGCACCTTACCAGTCAGATGTAATATGTAAGAAATATCGTGTCTTATGGTTGGGATATTTGGATAGTCTTTTAGTGATATGATTTGGTAGAAGTCCACTTTAGAGTTTTTATATATTATTCCCTTGGAGTTTCCTAATCCCATACATGTATGTATTATGTGATCATAAGTTTCCTTGTGCCTCTCACAGTTGGGACATGTTGAATCAACTCTGTTCATCTGTCTTTTGTAGTGGAGGAACCAATTAGTAGGCATTGCTTCCAAATTTATCTTCACCAAAAAGTCTAGGTATTTTGGCTCAAGAGCCCAGTATTTGAACAGCAAAGTAATTCTATAGTTTGAAATTCCCAGTTTCAGGCTTTGCAGTCTTGTAAATCAAAATGTAACAATTCACTATTGATAATTAGCTATACGTATGATAAAAATATATAAAAGAGATGATGACATCAGCAATTGATGAGTGCTGGTTCAGCATGAAATGCATTTTGGGAATCATTTGTCTTTTATTGTGTCTTTATTCATATGTTTTCAAAAGAATGTATGCT
Organism: Epiperipatus broadwayi; assembly: GCA_028023455.1. Taxonomy (NCBI): domain Eukaryota; kingdom Metazoa; phylum Onychophora; class Udeonychophora; order Euonychophora; family Peripatidae; genus Epiperipatus; species Epiperipatus broadwayi. The sequence continues at coordinate 4,149,252 of JAQFVV010000054.1, read as the reverse complement.
GGTGTGGAGGCTATTTAATTCATTTATAAATTTCATGAGGTATAAATCCAAAAATAGTTATTGTTTGTAATCTTGAAAATATTTACATTTTTACAATAAAACGATATACATTCTATAATATACCTATAAAAGTAATATTATTTTCTAATCATTTAATAAGATAATATAAAGTTTATTTTACATCAGTCTCGATTTAAACACAATAAACTAAATTTTATTTCAAATGGACAATAAAAAAAAAAGTTTGTTTACTAAGTATAATCTGTAGTTTTAAAATAAAATCTGGCAAACCGCCTTGAACATAAAAAACTGACTTCATTATTTTTTTTTATAATGAAAGGATAAGTTATTTGCCAGATTTTGTTAATTTCTAAAGAGTTATTTTGTTACTATTTTTTCATGCATATAATCTTGATTGAAAAAATACTACTTTGATTAGTCATGTGAAAAAAAAACATGCATTTTCAAAAAAAAAAAAATTTTGAGCGGGAAAATAGTTAACAGCTAAATTTTCATATTTACCTTTGGTTCAAATTAAATTAAAATTTTATTCTTAGCATGAAGTCAGACTTAAATGTCTGAATATTTTACAAAAAAATGGTGTGGTTTGATTTTTATTATACTCAGAAAAAAATTCCCATTCTTCTAAATCAGGAACTTCCAACCTTTTTGGATTCTATACCACCTTAGTTTTTAATAATGGTACCTCCTATCGGTAATTAAATTTTCATAAAAGTAGTAAAACCTGATTTTTCCCACCATCATAATGGAAGAACCACCAATACAAATCGATTATACTAATTCCCATAAAAGACCATTTCAATCAAAAAAATCATTTGCCAAATTCGCCCAATGTCCCACTGTCTTTCTTGTTTCTTTCAAAGGTTTACAAAAAAGAAATTCCTCTTTTATTACATTCTAATGTATATATCTGTAAAAACAAGAAGCTGTAGACAGAAACATCAGATGATTTGTCCAATTGTAAACTAATTCTTGCAAGAAAAGATTTTCTCCACTACCTGGAAATTTCACTAGCCATCATGAATCTTAACTGGGTATTTTTGAGTTATTGGACCCTGCAGTAAGAAAAGTCCACACAACCTCACTGCGCCTGTGTCTGATAAGAGACCTGAAATGTTATCAGTGTGGCTGACACACAGTACCAACATGGAATAACCTGGAAATGTTCCGTTATGTAACTATCTTTGGAATATATTAATAGCATAATATACTTATTTACCTACAATTCACTGTATCCCTTCGACAAGGTTCTGTTACCTCCTGCGGGTATCGGCACCTCAGATTCGTAACCCCTGTTCTAAGTTATAATTTAAATATGTAATACATACTTCTAAATTCAGCTATGATGTGGGAAACAAGTGGCAAATATGTGAGCCTTGAAAGGAGGCTCATCTGTGGCAAAGAGTGAGCTAAATAGATAATTTTGAACATCAAGTTATTTGGGGGGGGGGAATAGATAATGGCTTAGACTTCTTTCATATACATTCATCAATATTCCTACGTATTTTCACTACCACAGAATACATAACTTTCTACTGTTGCTTTATAGACAAAAAGAATATCTAAAAACCAAACAAAAAAAAATCCCAAGAAAAAAAAATACTGCTGAGACTAGATTCAAAATGGCTGCTTATTTCACTGTGTTTAGCTGATGGAACTAATAAGCTGTATTATATGAAGTTAATTATGAGATGTAAGGAAAAATAATTACAAAAATTCCATAGATTATAATATGCAATACTTCACTACTCAAATAAATGTGATAAATGGTAATATGATATGACTACAACTAGATATCTTTTTTTTTTAATCACATTATTATTTCAGTTTTGTCCAATAATCATTCTGTTTGTTTGTTTTTCTTCCTAGAAAGCTACAAATGAAACCATTTGCTATAATGGCACAGCTTTTAAGTTAAATATGCATACATGACTTTTTTTTTTCAACGCATCAAACTTTTTATGAATTTATATATATTACCAGCAGTTTCCCATATCTTATAAAATCGTATTATTGTAACATTTTTGTTGTAACTAGTTTAAATGACATACAAATCATTACTAGCATTACCCTAACCCTTCCTGTAGCTTTGGACATCATATTTTATTCATATAAGTTTAACACACCGCTGACATACATTGAGGTGTTTTTTTCATTTGTTGATTGCTCTTACTCCCGGTCTTTGCAATGGGTTTACAGATTGTGCTCTGCCGCTTGATAGAGCAAAGCAGATTATGGCTTCTCTGTGGCATGGCTTCAAATTACATGGACAAATATAATTATGAAGTTCTGGCTGAGAATAGCAGAATAATTACAGCAGATGGCAAAATAAAAGAGCAACAGCTGTAACAGAATAATGGAAGAATAATAATCCCAAATACCAGAATCACAGAATAACAGCTGAGTAACAGAAGAATAATCTTGAATCTAATTATAAGCACTATTTATAGTGTCTAGAGTTAGATTATCAATAAACTTTGGATCCATAGCTTGTCTTTTGGATCCTTTAATCGATGGGCCATAGATAATTCCAGAACCTCCGCTGAGATCTGCAGCTTATTTGCCCAGTACCTTATTTGCAGATGTTTTTATTTTTGGCCTAGGCTTATGAAATAACAATATGTTTTTAACTACATTACATCAGATATTTATCTCTTTAAGAAATTAATTGATCTCTTTATCTTTACAAGCAATTTAATTAATTTTTACAAATGTCATTTCCACTTCTAATTGTTAACAACAAAAATACCTTTTGTTTTTAACATACTTTTATACTAAATTTATACTTTTACAATTTTTAGAAAACTATTTTATTTTAAATTAATGTAAAATATAACTTTATAATTACTCCTACCGTATACGTTTTATCTGTGTGTAATATATATATATATAACTTTTTAATCCAATAAACATCACACGATCACCATATCTTATGCTTGCTTAGAACTGTTATTAAAACATGCAAAACTCTGCATACAGCATTGCCACTCAGTGCAAGCCAGAGCAATAAATGGATGCCAAAAGGCTTGTGCATAAAATCCCCATCTAGTGCCTATTCAGACACCAAAATATAGTTTCTGAACTGAGTTCAGACCTATATGACTTTATAAGCTGATGAGCTTGGATTGAAAATATTGTTTTCAATTTAAGACTCATAGTTTCGTAGTTAAGTAGAGATAAAAGGTGGATGCTGGAGGGTTGCATTAGATCCTAAGATCTAGGTGCAGTGCTCTCAAATCCAAGGCTCCTCACTGACGAAGGCCACAATCCAGAAACTAGCCTGGGGATATTGGATGAGTAGGCACTAGATTGTGATTTTATGCACAAGCCTTCTGGAATCCATTGATTACTCTGGCAAGCACTGAGTGGCAATACTGTATGAAGAGTTTTGACTGTTTTTATATTATTTTTTATTTATTAAAATTATTTAAATAAAATCTTTACTTTTTACAATGTCTTTCATGTCTTTAAAGTCCACCAAAAAAAAATAATAATTTTTAAAAAAGATTTTACTTAGTAAGCATATAATATGTGCATATTAGTGTACAAAAGATTTACATAACTTATATATTACAACTCTTTTATTTAGCAGGAAATATTCCATCTATTTACCCTTTCTCCTTTTTGTTGTAATTCTCTCCACTCTTTCTGATCACTGTCTTTAGTTTATCCTTGTTTGGCTATTTGAATTGGTATTTCACTCATACCTCTTCTTTACATGTGGCCAATTCTCCCCATTATAGTATTACATGATTGCTGTATGCAGTTTCAATTGATCAATCCTTTTTGGTTTGTCTGAAGATTCCTTCTGCATATTGCCAAAGTCTACGGCAGTCAGCAACACTGCAATTTCTTTAATATTTCTATAGCTTTGACCCATGCATGATTTGTTGCAGGCATGTTATGTTGGATGGTTCTTATAATCTTCCCTTCGATAATGGAAAGGCAGTCAAGAACCTCAACTTAGCTACCTACTGGTAGAAGAACTGAGTATGGTTTCTCCTGGCACACCTGGATATTATTCTTGTGATACTTTATGTAGGAGCCCATCTTGGTGTTCTTCATTCTAAAAGCTAAGAATTACTGCATATCTATACTCTCCCAAATCTATGGCTTAGTTCACAATGTATACCACCAATCTTTAGACACTTCATGGAGGTGATTACAGGTTACAGCAATATTTTTGTCTTCCTGGAAATTATTGAGTTGAAACATTTCTTTCAAGCTCTCTAAATTTAGCACTGAGCTCTCTCTCCTATCTCTGGTCTAAAAGCTTTTATGTAAATATTTTTCATAATGTGCCTCATGTGCCTATTATCTATTCTATCCTTATCTATCCTTTCACCTTATATATACCTTATGCTTTTTTTCTAGCAATCTTTTAATTTATTCTCTTTCACCCTGGTAACTTACACTATCAATTGTCTCTAATCTCTGCTCCAGGCATATTTTTTTACTTCTTCACGTGTTTACGCTATCTCTATTCTTAAAATGTTTTTTATTTCTATGTCCTGCTGATGCACCCTATAAATTGTTTCCTCCCTATTATCCATTCTATCTTTGAGTTCATCACAGTCTTTCTTCTCTGAGCACTACAGCTGCTTCTTGTACCCATAACTGCTTCTGTTTGGTTTCTTTTACCTGCACTATTTCTTCTTCCACTCTGTCTACTTTTATAATTTTTAATTTTGATTTCTTCTCTAATTTCATTAATATTTTCTTTCACTACCTTCACCTCTCGCCCTTCTTCTTCAATATTTTTACTTAGCTTTTTCTCCACTGTTCTATTGCATTTTGCATCTGATCTGACCTGAATAATTCATAAAACTCTAGTCTGTTATTTTATTTTTTAAATTTAATTATTTTAACATTTTGTCTATAAATTATATTGTATGAAGTCGTCCAATAGTTAATTTGGATGTTTACTTCAGAGATGGGCATAATTGTTCTGCTACTTAAAATCACTCTGCTATGGCTACCCATGATGATATTTCCATAGGATTTTTTAAAAAAAAAACACCAAACTATGAACTAATGAATATTGATTTATTAATCCAGAAAAAAATCTAAAGAAATCAGTATTTTCCAAACAGTTCATAAAGATTAAAGTGTATTTGGCTAAATCTTTGCATGATTAGTTTCTGCTTCTGTATATTTGATGGTTTAGGTTCTTTGTAATCTGGTTTTCACAGCATTTTCAAGATTACTTCTAGAAAAACTTTTTTAAAAATATTTTTAGTGAGATGGTAAACCACTAGAGTCACCATCCTCACTTCATTCAAGACTGTTGAAAAGAGATCTTTGCTTGTAATGGAATATTTAAACAGTTTTACTTTTAGATGAATCATGATTCACAGAAACATATTAAACCCTACATTCTTTGCCTCTTCCTCTCAAATTTATCCGAATATGTGCTGTTTTGTTTGCTATGGCAATAAAAATAAACAAATTGGAGTAACCAAATATATATAATACAAGATTAAAGAGCCTTTAACAATATATAGTTGCAGTCACCCCATATAGTTGTTGTTATAAGGGCATTAAGATCACTATATCTTTTTTTTATTATTTTGCTACTATCTATAATTTTTGATTACTACACACAGTTTTATTTTACCATCGAATCATTTTAAAATTATTAGTTGAAAAAAATCTGATGATGTCAGCATCAGTCAGACTCTTAGAAATTTACTATATATATCTTGCATATCAAAGAAGACAGACCCGCCCCATTTTGATCTCAATAGAACTGATAATTTCTGATTGATGCAGTGTTTTACTTCATGTGAATTTCTGAATTTTTCATTTTTTTTTTTGAAAGAAAAAATTGTAATTTTCAGTAATTTGTTTACGTATTAGAAGTTATTATGCAATATTTTTGTAAAATTCTTATTTTAAAACAAAAACCTACGTGACTACAATTACATTTTACTTGAAAACATTTATTTTTAAAAAGATAAACCATAAACAGTTTGTTACAGTAAAGCAAAAGCAGTTTTTACTGGGTAACAAGAATGCCTTTTATCAACAATGGTAAATAAAAAAATTTTCAAAAAATTTAATAACAATAAATTTAACAGTTAACTTTAAAATACAATTTCTTTCTTTCACAATAACTAACCCTTAATTTATTTTGAAATTCAAAAATATTCAAATGAGAAACATTTTGTTCTATAAACTTTTTAAATAGACAAAATTATACCCAATAACATCAAATGCCAATGTGTAGTTATGAATTCCATTTAGTAATTTATTTTCTTATTTTACAAAGTTCAAATATCAACTTTTAGAATGTCTATCATTTGAAAGTTTACATTTGTAAATAAATAATGTAAAGATAATCAATATGATATAGAAAAAAATGTAATTGTAAAAACCAAAATACTATTGTGTCCTTGATTTATCCTTTAAGATTAGCTAGATATACATTTTCTGACCAACATATGGATGACTATAATGGCTATATAAAGGACACATCCTAATCTGTATTTCCAAATTTTATCTGATTAGGATTGTAATTAGAGGTCACTATCAAGGTAGGCCCTGCATGCTAATTACCATGCCATGAAGCCTTTTTTAATGAACTATATTACAGTTTATATTTAAATGTAGTGAGTTAATCACCCTCCTCTAGGCTATGACTTATAAGCACTAAATATTGAACAAAAGATTAAAAATAGATGGAATCATTCTATTCTTGATCCTTTGTTCAACATTTATATCGCTTTCAAGTCATAGCCTAGGAGATGATTTACTCCTTTTGTTCCCATATACATTGAGTTATGTTTAATTTAAAAGTTTATATTTAAGTATAAAGAACATTGACTGGATTATTGCATTGATTATCCCAGCAGCTTAATAAAAACTGATAACTAGAAAGCAAAGGTGAAAATCTACAACAACACTGCCATCTGTTATTCATGTCACTACAATATATACTGTTTCTACTGAAGTTTGAGATAAGCTTCAGTATGTGATAAAATGTCAATCATAATTTTTTTCTTGCTTGTTTGGTTTTGATGGTAGATATTTTAACCTAAAAAGCATTGAACTGTGTTGCTATGACAATAATATTGATATAAAAAAATTGTTTATTATTAATTGTATTGTATAAGATTGTGAATTGACTTTATTCATTTTAAAATGGACAAGTAAATAATAAGGCATATAGTATGGATAAAATTATTGTTCTTTTGTTATTATATATATTTTGTTACTGCATTCACAATAATAAATTAAAAACAATACAACTAAATGCCTAATATCTCAAAGATATTTATTTTATTTGTATGGTATTTTATTCGAAAATATGTATGAAAATATATTTCCAGTGAAGTATAGTGAGAATGTATTATAAATTGTTTAATTTGTGTTAAAATTAAAGAATGGTATTTGTATTATAAAACATTCATGGTTGTCATATGTAATAATTCTAAAATATTTTATTTGTTGTCATTTTTGTATAACATTTTTATGTGAGAGATACTGGTTGAAATTAGCTAAAGAGTTAAAAAAAAGATTTTACTATAGTTATTCTGATGTCAATGGGAAAAGCTAATAGAACTAAATAGAAAAAGACTCTCTTGTACTAGCTTCAATAGAAAAATGTCTAAACCTCCTCACATGATTTTCTTTTTATTTATTTTAAGAAGTATCTAGTTAACTGGACAAAATGATGGGGCAAAAAGCAACAATACCTGCCCAGAAACTGTATAGTGCATCAAAAATTTGTGAAGTGTAACAATTTCTTATAAAAACAAAAAGTAATTGCAAATGATTCATTGTGTTATAAACCATCAGAATGTTTCTTTGCCTTAAAAATGGATATTGCCTACTTTTCAATGGTGAGATCTAAATGTTAACACCAGAAAAACATACACAAAGATTGTGGACAACTATGCAATTTTATAAGGTTGATGAATAATTTATACATCACATAAAATGGGTTCAATTTCCATAACATCATTACAGATGAAATTGGCATCTGTTCACTTGTAATGTTTTATGAATTGATTAGTTGCTAAATGAATGAAAATCTACATTGCATTGTTATGGATGTAAATTAGGGTTTGCACACTTATGACCTTATAAAGATCAAATATCTGCTAAATGAAGATAATTTGGATATTTGGGAAAATGTTAAAATTAACAAAATGTGCTTTGAACCTTATAGTTTTTTGTGATATTTCTGCTTTCTCTGGAATAACAAAACATCATCAGATCACAATTTTAAAAAATAAACTCTAAAACTATGTGACTACTTTACAGAGTCCATATTTAAAGATTATAACTCAGGTCAGGTGCATATATTTATCATTATTATTACTATATACATATATATTCTTTTCATTTAATATATGTACCATTTACTGATGTAGTGGTGTAATTTTAGGCTAAGTAGTGATCTATTTATATCCCTAAATATATGAGAGCTGTTTTCCTAAGTATGAATTTATATTTTACAGAATATCAATAATTATGCACTTTAAACACTCATTAAAGAAGTTATATATATTTTAATAATTTATTTAAAGCTTAGCGCTTTCAAAGCTCCATGGCTTCATACTCATAGCTGTGTGCCATTGATAGTGGTGAGGGGGAGAAGTCAAATTTATGTTAATTAGATGTTTCAGTATTTTATTTAAAACATTGTTTGAATTAGTTTGTCCATCTTTTACAGAACAGTAACTACTGTTTTAATTTACAATATTATTTTTATTTATATTAACAAATAAGTGGATTCATTTATATATTTTTTTTTTTATATTTTGATTTGACTATATTTTTATATAAATATAAAAAAAAGATATATCTTAAACTTTCATATTTTGGAAAGTATATACATTCTACAACATTTCTTGTTACTTAAACATGTTTGTATTTAGTATCCAATAAGTGGAGATTAGCATTCAATCACCTATTTAAATATAAAGTTAATGTCAATTAAAAAATCTATTGCTTAAAGCATAATCAAATTATATGCATACATTTTAAACATTTATTTGCCATATATATATATATGATTTTAATTTATATCACTTTGTTAATAAATTTTGAATTAATTTAAAACAATATACCTGTTTGGTTATCATTCAATTTTACAATGCAAATTAATTGGTTAATTGTATTTGGATGAGGTGATATTCACCAATTGATTACAAATAATTCCGAAATCAAAAACACGGGATGAGTAAGAAAGTGTAATTACATAACATTTTCTTTATATTGAATTTAATGCTTGTTATCTATCAGGTATAGATTTTATACAGCAATAAATTATCTGGTTTGACATTCTTACATATCCAATAAGTAATTAGAAGTTTATTGTAATTATTTTTAGTAACAAATAATAGATATTTTAAGATGAAAATTAGATATAAATTGATTTGGTGATTGGGACAGATATGATTATTATTGAAGATGAATAAAGGTAATTGCAATTAGACGTTCACATATTTTAAATCATTGTTGATTAAAGTAAATATATTGAATCAGTATATAGCCATAAAGATCATAATCTTGTTCTGTTATAGAGCTAGTAATAGTAATATATTTGATTCTGTTACAAATTAGTCATTTGCTTTAATTATATTTAAACTTCATTAATGTGCATTGTAAATTTAGTTTAAATATTAAATTTTAATATTTGATTATAATAAATCTAACAATCTTTCAGACGCTTTAACAGTTATAGTCTAGAGTTTTAACAATTTAGCTTTAATAAACTGAAGTGTAATTGTCAATTGTTGGAATAAGCATCAAATAGAAATCCATCACTTATTTTATATTATGAATGAATATTGAAAATCTTATGGTTATTTAATAGTATGATTTGATTTTATAATATATTAAGTTGGTGAATATGAAAATTAGGTTAATTGATTTTGTATTACTATTAAGCATTTAATCTTATAAATGACTTAGTTAATATGAGTATGTTGATATTAGTGGAATAATATAGCTGAATTCGCAGTGTCTTTTATTTTATTTAAGTGTAATTAGAAATCAATTATTGAGTTATATATTTATTAGATATCATTGATATTGTAACCTTGTAAGGCATATTAAGATTATTGTTTCATCCATCCATGAATCATTTTGTTTAAATGTAAGTAGAAATAATGTTTGAATTTTGGTGCAAGTTTGTATTATTTTAAAGTATATTGATTCATGAGGAATATTAAAGTGTATCTGTGTAATTCTTTGTTATTATTTTCATTCTATTGTAAGGGATCTATATAACGGGCATATACTGTTTTTTATAAGACATTGATATTTAGTTTTGTTGTTTTATCTTTAACTTATTGCTAATAATGCTTATATTTTAGGGTAATTTGAAATAATGATGTTGCTTGTTTTCTATTTGTTCTAAATGTTATTTGAATCTATAAGGTTACAACAAAGATTATTATCATTGTTTTATTGACTTAAGTGTTAGATTGTTAAAACAGGCAAAACTCTCTATACATATTGCCACTCAGGGAAAGCCATAGTAATCAATGAAGGCGTGTGCATAAAATCCCCATCTAGTGTCCATCCTCAGACTAGTTTCTGGCTTGTGGCCTTCATCAGTGAGGAGCCTTGGATCTGAGAGCACTGCACCTAGATCTTAGGATCTAATACAACTCTCCAGCAGCCACCTTTTATCTCTACCTAACTACAATACTATGAGTCTTAAATTGAAAACAGTATAATAGAGTATTCCTGTTTTAATAACAGTTATAACCAAGCATAAGAAATGGTGATCATGTGATGTTAAATTGTTATTCATTGATTGATATTCACTTTAGCTTAATTTATTATTTTCATTCTGTTACAAGTGATGCTACAATTCATGGATATTAGTAAATTAGGATTGTTCTTCCTTGGTTCATATTTTTATTGTGTTTCAAATGGTGATCAATAATTAGGCTATGACTCGGGATACAGTATGATCCATAATTTTACTCTGTTATAAATAGCGTTCAACTTCAGATTATATATTTTATTCAGTTGCAAATGACCAACGACTGGGCTATATTTTCATCCAGATTATATTAAAGTTTTCATTTTCCATGGCCATTATAGTTATTCAGTTACAAATGATTCCCAAATCTCTGAGATATTAAAAGAAGAGCATACCTTCATATTTATTCTGTTACAATATATATATAGTTTTGGGATTAATATATTAGCAGCATGTCAATTATTAATATTATTTTCTGCTATTAATCAATTATATATTTTTTCGACAATAACTTTCTTATCAATTTTACAATTAATTCTTAATTGTAATGCAAACGAGAAGCTTAATCATGCAGTCTATTAAGTAATAAAATAGATATCAGCAAAACAATTAATAATTAATTGTTAACTTGCAGTTCTTAGAGTTGCAACGAATTGTTTTCTGACAAACAATAATCATCTCTAATAATTTATAATTCTATCATTTGAAGCTTTAATTTACAAAAGATTATTCCGTCAAATTTAGAAAACAATTTTCGCTATCGGAACTATTTGTCTACAGCATTATAAATCGCTAGCACACGACAGAACATAATAAAAGCAATCACAAACACACACAAATTTCAAAACTAAATAGGTATGATGATTCACATACTTCACCTTACATTTCTAGTATAATGATAACATTATAGAAAACGTTGTTAGGTTGATAATATGTAGAAATTAAATTTCTTTAGCATGATATCGTTTGAAACAGACAAAACTCTCCATACATATTGCCACTCAGTGCAAGCCAGAGTAATCAATGGATGCCAGGCTTGTGCATAAAATCCCCATCTCGTGCCTACTCATTCAATATCCCCAGACCAGTTTCTGGCGTGTGGCCTTCGTCAGTGAGGAGTCTTGAATCTGAGAGCACTGCGCCTAGATCTTAAGATCTAATGTGACCCTCCAGCAGCCACCTTTTATCTCTACTTAACTACAAAACTATGAGTCTTAAATTGAAAACACTATAATATTTTCAGTCCAAGCTCATTAGCTTGTATAGTCATATTTATTAATGATATCATTTGCTTGGGCTTTCAGTCTTGTAGACATAAACATATATGGTATATTCAATGATCTTATAAATGAGCCCATCTAATTCTTAGTCATCCTCTTTGTCTTTGCTCAACGTTTCTAATCACCAAAGTCCTATCCACCCATTTTGATGATGGGATTGTCTCAATATTGCTCCCAAATAAGATATCTTCAAAAAATGTTGGATTTGAAAAAAAAAATTTAATCATTTTAAATTATATCCTACAAACTTCTATCAGTCTTTAATACAGTAAAAATTTTATTTCATTTTCTATTTTTAAGATGCCATAATAATTCTGTGCATTAAACTAAATACAAAACAAAAATAATTTTCTATCATGGGATTAAAAATCATCACCAATAATAAATTCCCCCAACAAAGATAAGCCCTGAACATCAACTACACAACTTTTTCCAAAGCATTCACCTAAAATTATAACTTTCAGATGCTTATAACCATTTCCACCTTTTAGATCATCAAGTATCTTCTGCCTTCTCACCTCAATCAATTAACTGTCTTGTTTTCTACATATCTACTCTTACCCTCCAAAGATTTTTCCAAGACATGCTTCTGTCTCAAAGCGTTATTCCCATTTTGTATTTTTCTCGCTAAATAAACTCTTTTTTAAAAAAAGTCCTATCCTTCAAATTTATTTTTAAATATAACTTTTTGATAGGTCAAATACAGATTAAATCAATGCATATGTACTGAAACCCCCCAGAAAGCTATATGTAAACTAACAGTCAGCAAATGTAAATGAAGAATGAGCCCACCTATACTTGTATATAATCAAAACTAAAATATAGGTGGGTTCATTCTACATTTACATTTGCTGACAATTAGTTTATATATAACTCGCTGGGATTTTTCAGCACATCCGTACTAATTACAATTTATATTTTAACAAAATAATGCAATAAAATTAAATGACAAAAGTAAAAATGACTTAAAATACAGTACCAATTAAGTCAATATAAAATTTCCAGTTTTCTGTTAAAGAGTTTGAGCATTGTTTTTTACTTGCGTGATTTCATTCTGAGCTCATTTTATGTGCAAACGTAAAAAGAGAGATGATTAGTATCTGCTTATTTGTTTGTTTTCAAAACATGTAAAAGATAAAATATCAAAATAAATGACCCAAGAGTAAAACCTTTTCCAATATCTATGTTAAAAGAACAATGGGGGAGGACATTATTGTTGGGCTTATCAACTACTGGATTGTGAAAGTTTTACAGCTTTCCATTCTTATTTTACCCAGTATCTAAAAATGGCTTCATAACTTTATTTAGTGTTCATAGTTGAGATGATTTTTGCCTAAAAACCTGGGAAAAAATTATAAACATAAATGGATCCCAAAAAATGTTCAAGTTATACTTGATCTGATCTTAAATATTATGTCAGGGATATTGCAAAGAAAAGTGTTAACCCCAATGCACAAAATCCTTCAAAAAAAAATGAAATGTACTACATCCAAAATAAAATATAATAAAAGATATAAACAAAAAATAATAATTCATAAATGTATTTTTTCATCTTGGGAGTGATGTGTGCAATCACATTTATTAATATTTCTTCAGATTAAGTTGAAAGCACATAAATGTTATTTATCCCTTTGATATACTACAGAATTTATGTAATAAAGTGTAAGTTTCATAAGCTTAGCTATTACATTGATCTGATTTTTGACATTTTAGATATGACTATCTTTTCTAAGTTGTTTTAAGCCTATTTGCAATGGCTTTTGGTCACTCTTTTCCCCATAGCTACAATCTTAATGTATTAATTTTAAAAAACCTGAACATGTCAGCATTATAAACAAAACCCTATTGTTATGGCTAATTTCTGATTGGTTGAATGTTTTAGCCTGAAACAAAATTATCAAACCTTAGAGATTTATAAAGAAAAAATGTAATTAGTTTAGAAATTAATGAATATTATGCAGTTTTTTTGTAAAAGATTTATTTTTAAATCAAAAACTATGTCACTAATAAGAGATTGTTTTTGAAACCCCTTTATTTTTAAAAAGTCAATTTTCAGAAAGTATGTTATGGCAACTGGAAGCAGCCTCAACTGGATTTTTTTTTTAAAAAACCCTTTTATTAAAATGGTAAATTCTTTAAAATTTTATTAACAATAAATAATTTATTATCTTTTAATTTTTTTATCTTCCTTTAATGATAATTAATCTTAAATATATCATTATTTTAATAACATATAATTCTACTATCTAATATTTCATTCTTTCTTTTGATTAAACGCATATAATATTTCATTCTTTAACTTTTTAATAAGTAAATTATATCCAATGGTTGCATGCTCCATTGTTATAGGTAAGAACAGCATTTAGATATTTATTTTCATATTTTTAAATCTCAAATGCTAATTTTTTTAATGGCAATCACTTGAAAACTTAAATATACAAAAAAATATTATTTTTTTAATAAAAGACATAAAAAAATGGTTAAATTGTCAAGCACTGGTGGCCTAGTAGTTAGCATAGCTGCCTTCCAAGCAGCTGGCCTGGGTCCATTTCCCGGTCAATGCATTTGACACATAAATTGTAAAAATAAAATATTGCAATATGGAGAAATGTTTATCAGAGTACTCGCTATCTTCTATTCAAAGCGTGATAGGCAGGGAGTTCCATGGGACTAGTCAAATGATAAAATAGAATAAAAATTGTAAAACATTCATACTATTGCTACTTGTGGCTAATGGCAAATAGAAGTGACTATAAATTCTAGTCAATAAAGACTTAAAATCAAATCAACTAGAAAGATGATTGGCTGTTAATGAGACTGCTATTAACATTTACTTAGGGAAAGTATATAGAATGTGTTTATTTGGAACTTTGATACTTTCCTAAACACAGTAAGGTTTCAATTACTTTTATTTTTTTAATTGTGAATGAGCGGACACACACACATAGTAAATATATGTAAATGTGCTTCTTCAATCTATTATTAATAATTACATTATTATTATTACTTTTTAATTTTGTTTATATTGTAATTTTAATTTATATATGCATACTATACATGTAAAAAGCAGCTGTGTTAAATATATGTGTGTTGAAAATACTGTTGTGTAAACAATACTTATCCTATCTGGATACAAGTATAATGTATATACTTGTATTCAAATATAACAGATTCAATCCTAATTCTGCCTATCCCTCTTCTGTATATTTAAATAGATATATTAAGGTCCTATATATAAGTAGTCAGAGTGACAAAGGGCAACAATATTGGCATCGGCAAGGGCTTTGAACATTCCATTATCAGATTTTCATATGGATGGCTGAAGAGTGGGAGAGTGGAAAAGATTGAAGCCTGTCCATTAAAGTTTGAAGTTTTGCTATCTTAATATAAACTGAGTACTGATTATATGTGTGTGTGGAAGATGATATGGATCAACTGATGAATGCTGCTTCAGCACAAAATATATATACTGGAGATCATTTATCTTTTTCACATGTATGTGGTCATATGTAATAGAACTTGAAAGTCTGTGTTCAAATCCCTTCTAATTAGTTATTCTATTGTAACTAAAGCTTATCAATAAAATGTGATGTACGATATATGCATGGGGGGGGGGAGAAAATTAAGTAAATATTGCAGCCCCACTGTTTATTAAAAATAAATAGTAGTGTGAATAGTTTACTCAGATGATAGAGTGATGTTTGAGCACTAAAATGGCAGATGGAGCACAAAAGTTTTGATAAATTGATCAAATTGAGATTTCCCTCAGTTGGGAATCAATTCAAGAATCTTTAGCTCTTGAGTCCGCCTCTCTAGCACAACTACTATTGTAACAAATCATAGCATAAAGACTTTTCTAAATTATATTTAAATAATTCTTTTGTTTTACCTATTCTTACACCATCTAGTGTAAGCTTTAGTAATCAATAGATGCCAGATAGTAATGTTTAATAAATCCTTATCCAATGCTATCTTATCCAAATAGTCTCAGATTAGTTTTTAGCTTAAGGCATTAATCAATGAGAAGCTTTTGAGGTCTTTTTTTAGATGGATAGTAGCAGAAAGACATATTAGATCTAAAATATCCAAGTGTATGATTCAAAAGAATCCCAAAACATCCTCACTGATGAAAGCCTAAGTTAAAAACTACTCTCGGGAATATTTAGATAGGATGCTAGGTAAGGATAGCACTATCACCTGGGATCTATTGATTACTAAAACTTACGCTAGATGGCATAAGATTAGGGAAAATAAGAGTTTGTGAATAAATAGCATCAAGCGATGCATTGTTGGTCATGTGATAATATTATTGGTTTTATATTTAAATAATTTATTTATTTATATATTTTGCAAAAATATATATTTTCAAAAAAGTTGATTTCAAATAAGACTGGATACACGTATCATGAGAAACTGTTAGTAATAAAATGGATAGTTTCTTTGAAGGTCATATGGCATTCAAGCACAGGAAGTGATAGAATGATTGATTTAAGAGCTTTTAGTTCTGAACCTATCATGCACCATTGCATTATACGGCACAGATCAATTAAGAACATGAATAAAAAGAAAAGAATTCCAATCATAAATGAATCTGATAATAAA
This sequence comes from Epiperipatus broadwayi, assembly GCA_028023455.1. NCBI lineage: Eukaryota > Metazoa > Onychophora > Udeonychophora > Euonychophora > Peripatidae > Epiperipatus > Epiperipatus broadwayi. The sequence goes on along the minus strand of JAQFVV010000054.1, from coordinate 4,132,623 downwards.
ATTTTTGACATATTCTGATTGGAGTTTGAGAAGCAATTCAACTTCCATCTAATCCAAATATTGAAATATTTTAAATAATAATTTAGACTATCTACAATAGGCATATAGTCTAACATGTTATATTGCTATTTAATATTTTATAATTGAACCTATTTAGCAGAGAATATGTGATTTAGTTTATTATAGCACATAGTTAATTTTTACTGTGTGATATATGTCATCCTTAAAATTTTTTGTGTTAAATAAATAACAGAATATATGGAAAATAGAGATTACAAAAAGAATAAAACTATACAGTCTTGTAAATAATATACTAAAGCAATAACAAATTTCTCATAATAAAGAAAGGTAGTTGTAAAGGTACCAAGTGAGTATCAATATCGCTTATAAATGGCACAGTTTTTCCGTGCGTAGCATGGAGAAACAGTGCAACATAGTGGGCTAGATTGCTGGTAGTTTCTGGTAGCAGATGATGTAAGCTAGATGTGTTTACCTATGGCTATCAGCGCCACCAAGTGGGCAGTAGTTCTGATAGCTACTTGGTATAAGGTTCCTGTGCATATGCATGATGAACAGTGCCACCTAGCGGCTGGAACTTGCATCACTGCTTTTGGCCCCCTACTCTGAATATTTCTGTGGTAACATGGAAACAGTGCCTCTTGTGGCCACACGAGCATAAGTTACAAGTACCTAAATAAATATATCTTTATATTAATTTTTGTATGCTTTATTTATTTAATTACAGTACTTTATCTTGATAAAAAATGAAGTTTGCTATTTAGTGCACATGTTATATTTGTTAAACAATATAAAACCACTAAAACATCACATGTTTACCATATTCTACACTTACACAAGCTGTTAAACTGTAGCAAATTTTTCATATAGCAATGCCACACAGTGCAAGTCTTTGTAATCCAATGGATGCAAAAGGTTTGTGCATAAAATCCCTATCTTGGGTCTAGTAGTCATACACTATCCCAAGATTAGTTTCTAGCTTGTGGCTGCTGAAGAGTTGCATTAAATCCTAAGATCTGGATGCAGTGCTCTCAAATCCAAGGCTCCTTGCTGATGAAACTGTCTGGGGATATTGGATGAGGTAACAGATAGGGATTTTATGCACAAACCTTCTTCCATCTATTGATTACTAAGGCTTGTACTGGGTGATATTACTTTATAGAGACTTTGCTAATGTTTATTAAAAAATGCATAATTTTTTTAAGATTCATTCTCAAAAGTATCATTTAATAGCATATAATTTATGAAGCAACAAGCTCAATAGTAAATTTAGATACTTTTTCATGCAAAAAAAAAGTATATAAATTAGATCTGTAAAAGCATGACTTTTTAAATATTTACGAACTGTGCCAGTATATTTCCATAAAATCAATTATATTTATCTTTTGGGAACATAGTTTTTAAATTATTAGTAGATGGTACTGGAATACATTTAAAATGACACACTTTAGGACATTATTATGGATTCATCACATGTTAGTATGTATGATTTAAAGTATAACAAAGTATTTTAAATATGTTAGTAATTGCAAATATTTTGTATATCAGTAATAATAATAATAATTTATAAAAGTGATCGTTTTTAGTTCTTTCAAATTTTAAACATTAAAGGAGCATACCTCAATATATATATGTGTGTGTATGTAATGAAGTAAACTACTTTCCCCTTCGGACTATGAATAAATAACCCTCTATTAATAAAGGATCAAGATGTTAAAAAGTCCGTGCACCTCATATCCCCACCCCGGCCAGAAAGAGATCTACCTCATAATAAACTCTTATTATTACAAGGAGTGATTTATTTTATTTACGGATGAAATAGTTTTTAATTAAGTTAATTTTTAAAAAAAACATTTCCCAGACACAAATTCATGCAACTCATTTTTGAAGAATCATGCATGAACATCAACATGATTAAAGATTTCATTACCCCACAGATGCAGATAAGATTTTCACAAAATAAAATATTTTCATACTGTGCAAAGTAAAAATAAATAAATAATAGATTTAAAAATTAAATGGCCATTTCCAATTTTATACTATATACTTGAATACAATTATAATAGTGCATTTTCTATAATTAAATTATGATATCAACACCTAAAATAAGGTGTGTATTTACATTTAAAATTATAGGGGATTTGAACTCTGATTTTCAAGCACCCTTCAACTATACACACCATCTTACACAACCAATACACATGACCACACACATGTAGAAAAGATAAATAATCACCAATATGCGTATTTCATGCTAAACCAGCACTCATCAATTGGTCCAGATTATAATCTCCCATATATATATAATCAGTGCTCAGTATATATTAAGATAGCAAATCTTCATACTTTAATGGACAGGCTTCAATCCATTCCCACCTCCAACTTTTCAGCCATCCATATCATTGAAAATCTGATGATGAAAACTCAAATCCCATGCTATCTTAATATATACTGAGCACTAATTATATATGTGTGTGGAAGATGATAATCTGGACCAACTGATATTTAGCATGAAAAAGGGTATATTGGTGATTATTTATTTTTTCTACATATGTGTGGTCATGTGTATCGGTTGTGTGAGATGGTGTGGATAGTTGAAGGGTGCTTGAAAATCTGAGTTCAAATCCCCTATATTTACAATTAAGCTCCCAGATTTGTGAAGAGTGCCTGGTTTTCAAATATTTACATTTGAAATGTAAAATTAGAATTATCTAAGATGAAAACATATCGTACTATTTGAGAATCCCGGTAAATCATTGATGATCAGTCACAAATAAAGGTCAATTTTAAAATTGTAGAGTTTGTGGAAAAAAAATAGAGCAAATAAAAATTTAACCAGGTGAATCAAATTTCTTACTATTGAAGGTGATTGCATTCCTAAATTAAATGTTTAAATATCAATAACAGAACTTAAGTAAACATCCACTTTTAAATCATTAAGCAATTACGATACAATAACAAAAAAATAATAATAATTAGATTGAAAAAGACAAAAATTTAAAATTATAGCCAAATTATTGTCTGTTATTTAAAAATCTATTAACCCTGCCTCATTTCAATGTGTTTCCACCTACCCCAAGTAGCGATTTCTGTTCATAGTTCAACACTGTAATTTTAGATACTCCTGTATTAGGTGGTGAAATTTCAGTCCTCATTAAAATCATTATGATTATCAACGATTGCTGAATATTTGTAGTATTTAATTAAGTAAGTGAATTGTCAAGCATTGGTGGCCGAGTGGTCAGCACAGCTGCCTTACAAGCAGTTGTCCCGGATTCGCAGGTTCGCTTCCCGGCAGATGCTTTGACACATGAAAAAAAAGATTTAAAGAATTATCTTTAACAAATTTAACAACTCGATTTTCTATATTAATGTCAATTTATTTACGAGGCAAAAGATGGCTATCTTTGATTGTCAACAACTTGCCTTTGAAAGTTAAATTTACTTAAAAGCCTAAACTCTCCATACAGTAGCACCACTCAGTGCAAGCCAGAGTAATCAATGGATGCAGGAAGGTTTTAAATCCCTATATAGTGCCTATTCATCCAATATCCCCAGACTAGTTTCTAGCTTGTGGCTTTCATCATGGTAATCATGTAATGTTTAGGGGTTTAAATTTACTTACCTAATTAAATAATATCAAATATTTAACAGTCAAAGATATTCATAATGATTTTAATGAAGTCTAAAATTTCATCTCCGGACTAATACATAAGTACTTAATTTTAGTGTTAAACCCTTTATTCAAATAAATTGTGCTTGTTTGATAAAACCATAAGTTTACAAATAGAAAAAAATTCTAAAAAAAAATCATATTTGAACTTTCCAAGTATATAAATAAAGTGAAATAACTAAATAATGATTATCTTTATCGGCTCTTTGTGTAAAGCTATTGTAAAAAGTAAATTAACTAAATCTTATTGAATGATTCCAATTTTTAAACATGAACAAATAAATATGAAACTATGTTGTAAAATTTAAAATTACATTTATATTTATTAAATTACCATAAAAATTAAGTACTTTGCTACCTGACAGCTGTTTGAGAAAACATAATGGTCATAATTATTGCTATTTCCTTTTTAATGTTACTTCAAATTTCTTAACTTGTATTCTTAAAAATGAAATATATTCCAGAAAAAAATTATGCGTCAATATGAATATATTTCTTTTTTAATAATTATTATGAAAATATTTTGTAAAAATAATTACAGATATTTAAATAAATTGTGAAATTTGGTGTTTCTTTTGTGTTTTTTTGAAGACAATGAAAAGGTGAGTTCTAAATTTATTTATAAGTCCAAATTCAAAAAATCTACCAAACAGAAGCATTTTAAGTTCTTGTCAGCATATGTGATATTTTTCTCTGTGGATTATTGGCATTTTAAACTAATAAAAGAATGTTCAGTTGGTTAGAGCATTATCTTAAAATTCAATATTCAAAAATTTAAGAGTCCAGATTTGATTCCCATGCCAGTACTGTCACTGGTCAGGCCAGAAACACCTTAAGAAGAGAGAAGAATACTTCTTGAAATGTTGTATATTCAAGATTTAAAGGTCCAGATTCAATTTCCATGCTAATACTGTCACTGATCAGGCCAGCAACACCTTAAGAAGAGAGAAGAAGAATACTTCTTGAAATGTTGTATATTCAAGAATTTAAAGGTCCAGATTCAATTCCCATGCTAGTACCGTCACTGGTCAGGCCAGCAACACCTTAAGAAGAGAAAATAATAATATTTTCTTGAAATGTACATTCAAGAATCTAAAGGTCCAGATTCAATTCCCATGTTACTACAGTCATTGTCAGGCCAGAAAAACCTTAAGAGAGAATACTTCTTGAAATGTACATTCAAGAATCTAATGGTCCAGATTCAATTCCCATGCTAGTACTGTCACTGGTCAGGCCAGCAATACCTTAAGAATAGAAAAGAATAATATTTCTTGAAATGTTGTATATCCAAGAATCTAAGGGTCCAGATTCAATTCCCATACTAGTACTGTCACTGGTCAGGCCAGCAAAACTTGAAGAGGAGAAAATAATATGTCTCAAAAGATTGTGCATATACTAACCTATGTGTTATTACTAACATTTGAATGTATTTGGAATATTTAAATAAAGTTACCTTTTTCTCAAGACATTCAATACTTATATTAATCATTAGACAGCAGTCAATACTTAGCCAATCTTAATATAAATAACAATTAAGTATTTCAAACTGTTGTCAAGGCAACTTCCTTTTAGCAATATTAGAAGATGGAAATAGTCCAACCACAATATAACAAAACAATAATGATGTTATTTTCAATTCTAACCATAAAAGTGATAAAAGAGCATTAAAGCTGTCACCTAACCACAACATCCCTGTACTCTATAATATCATGCAGCTCATATAGGAAAAGTTAAAAATCAGATTCATTTATGTCAAGTAAATGATCCAATTTCTAAACTTACTTTCAAATTGGAAGAAAAAAAAATTAATGCAAAATTATGTGAAAAATCAAATCAATATTTATTTACAAATGAATGTGAAGAGAAAAAGGTCAGTATTAATTTTCTATTTATTTAATTCAAAATTTGACTTTATTATTTATTTGCAAGTTTTATCAGTGAATCTCTCATCTTTAGCTCATTCCTATCACAATCACCTATCAGCCCAGAAATCAGATCAACTTTTCGCACTATAGATACATTTAAAACACAATTCTTCAAGTAAGCCATATAGCATATATTGTAATTTAACTCCATATATACATTATTTTTTTAGAGATACTTCATATAATATCTATTTAAATATATTTCAAACTTCTATTCCATCACACATTACTGATACATATGATCAAAATTAGCACTCATCAGTTAGCCCATATCACAATCTTATACATATCCACATCATTTCTTCATTATACATATATATATATATATAGATAGATAGATAGCCAATAAATCTAATGTAATTTCACAGGTTTCAAATTTTCTGCTTTGCAACTTTAATGCAAATCATTTTATTGAAATATATTAATAATTTTTACTAATCATTTATTAAGCCAGATATTATCCTTATCGCAAATATTCCTTTATGTCTCACTTACTGAATAATATATCTGCAGTGTTATATAGTATTAACATCTGATTTCCTTGCCCATGTTGACAGTTTTGATAACTTTCCACTCTCACAAGGTAGAAATTGTTTTACATCCACTTTTAACTCTATATTTTATTCATATTTTTAAATTATGTATACTATAATAAAATATTAATATTCAGGCATTACTTAAATGCATGATTGATAATTCATATAAAACGGCATGCTGGTGTTGTGTAATGGTACAAAATTATTAGCATTATTCCTATGAGAATAAGATGTCTCCCTAAAGACACATTGTGATAACTAGACAAAAAGTACTATAAATCACGTAATAACACATAAACATCCTTGGTGATAATCTGTCCTTATTTGCCCATCTTTTAACATTTTCATACTGTGTTAGATTTAATTGTTCTCCCTGGTGAGACTTTTTATAAGCTTTCAACTTTTGATTTTAGTATTGACTTGTTATTCTATATCAAAATTCAATAAATTGAACTTGATTTTGGTAATAATATGCATTTGCAAATGAAAAAAAAAATCTATAAATTCATATTTGAACTTCGCAATTATTGGAAAATGAGTTTGTAATGACAGCAAAAGATGATTTAATTTTTAAACAAGCAGCTTAACAGAATGACTTCAGAAAAGAAACAAAATCTTTTTTAATTGAAATTTGTACTTAAAATGTGAATGAATAAATATTCATCTCTGATAAACCTATCAAATTCTGCTTTAATATATTACAATTGCTTTCTAATTTTTAGAATATCCCAAACTGTCCTGATATAATCTCTGTGATGTCATATTAGCTATCATTTCCATAAGGTGAGAGTTTGAGAATGCTGTGGTTTTTCTTGTTAAAGTTACACTGTAAGTTATGACCTTCTATTATTAAAAATAAAACATATGTGTATAAAATAACAGTGTAATAATGTACACTTTTGACTTTAATCATTATAATTATTGTGTAAAAAATAATCATAAATATTAATGTACTTTGCAAAGAAAAAACACAGTTTTTAGTTATTCCCAAATTTATCTAGAAGTAATCTTGCAAATGGTCTTGAAATTGATTACAAAAGTCTGCATCCATCAAAGAGGTGGAGGATGGAGTTAAAGCATTTTGACTTTGCTGCAATTTGACTATATGGGTCTCTAGTTTTTTTTTTTTTTTAGGTAAAAAATCAAAATGTAAAATACATGGCGAAATTTGAATTTAATGTGATTAGAACAATTGTTGTAGTTTTCTCTGTGTAAAGATTACTATGCAAAAATTTTGAAGAGTTAATATAGTTTATTCTAGAACAATTGACTTTAGAAGAATTAAAATTTCTTTATCTTTTATTTAAAATTGCAGGAAAACCAAATGGACTACATATGTACCAATACCATCATTCTCTGTGGCTTGAGTTCCTTTTTAAAATAGCATATGGCATGTTAAAATAGGACAAAATTTCAATTTTTAATTAATATTTGTATTAATAAGTTCATTTATTTTTTTTCTGCTCAGTTTAAATTGCATGAAAAAGACAAAGGCATACATTTCTCATTGGCCAGGGTGCTTAATAAAATGGATTCAACATGATTTGATGATTTTGTAATTTTGAAGCCTTCATCCTGAAAATAAACATAATACATAAGTATTCAATTTTAGATTTTATTATATGAATATTACTTTAATTTTTTTTATTTGATAAATCTATAATTAATTAATGTGTTTGTGTTTATACTAGTGTGTATGTGTAGTATATAAATTATACTTGTATTCAAATTCGAATATAATGAAAGTAGTGATTTATGTACAATGTAGTTTTGAGGCTCTGATCCAAGTTTGAGGCAATTTTACTTTATAGACATAATGATTCTCAAAAAGTTTAATAATTTATTAGTGTATTTATATTTAAGTTAGTGTGTTTGTGTTTTTACTTGCATGTCAGTCTTTGTATAACAAGTAGTGATTTTTATATATAGAATTAGGCTATTATAGAGCAGTGCAATGTAAATTTTAAGACTGATTATCAGATGTACAGAAGTTTGCAGTTGATAAAGGAATCACAAAATTTATTGGGCATCGTACTATGTGAAAATATAAATTTTTAAAACCGATAAAAAGAAGTTTCAAGTAGTGTGTGTGGTGATAGCCACAACATAAAATCTAGGTGCAGTGCTCTCAGATCCAAGACTCCTCACTGACGAAGGCCACAAGTCAAAAACTAGTTTGAGGATATTGGCTGAGTAGGCACTAGATAGGGATTTTATGCACAAGCCTTCTGGCATCCATTGATTACTCTGTCTTGCTTTGAGTGGCACTACTGTATGAAGAGTTTGGCCTATTTTAACAACAATACTACATGGAATTGTATGCAGACAAATTAATCAAATCATGATTCTTGCCTATGCCTTGGTACTCATGCTGTAGAGTCAGTAGTTTTGCCACCTTGCATCACATTATTTTCAAGTCTATAGCTGGAAAATGAGCTATATGCAAATAAATTATATCTTTGTGAGACAATAAATATAACAAGATAGCATCATCGGTGTGTACAAAAAAATATGAACATCACTAATGTGCACAAAAAATATAAAATAAAGAGACAAGACTTATTTTATCATTGATACAGACAATAGCCTTCGATCTCTCGTTTTGTATAGACAAAAAGCCAATTGCTATAATTACAAATGCATATCCACCTTCTGGAAATGATTTATTTTGTATCTTTTATTAGGATGAATATTTTTCTTATAGACATCTTGAGATTTTTAAACTTTTGGGGTACAAGATAAAAATGAGTTTTGCCTGTTTTAACAACAGTTATACACAAGCATAAGAGATGGTGGTCATGTGATGTTTATTGGTTTAAGAATTCTTATACTACTACTTTCATAACTTCTGAAACAATGGATTATCTCAGGTAAGCAGTATAATACATGATTTGAATCAGAATTGTGATAAATACAAAAAAATTGTCAATGAAGATGTAATTTTAAACTTAGTTAATAATAAATTAAAAATTATGAACTAACAATAAAGTAATATTTTTTTTTGGATATTAAAATTTCTTTTTTTCCTTACTTTTTTAATGGTAATCACTATTTATCTTAGCCTTATTGTTTTCCTTAGTTTTTATATTTTTTGTCAATATATAGTATTTTGCTCTAACATTATTAAAACTGAAGTTATCGTGAAAATCGTGTCTCAAATCAGTTTTTTTTTAAATTCAGTATGGTGCCAAATACCCTGTTATAGCTAAAATTATAGAATAAAACTAAAACTATGGAGTGCACACTTAGAAATAGTCTAGAAATACTTCTGAACATGAGTGCCCCATGCTTTTATTTTTGGTCGCATATGAAAAATACTTGAAAGCTAAAAAAAATAAATTATTTTTTATCTTTTAGTGCATTTACGTAAATAAAAAATTTTTATAGTTTTTTTCTAGGAATATAATTATTACAATTAAAACAGGCTTATTTACATTTAGAAATTTAATATTTTAATTAATTCATTAATCAAAGTTATTTATAAAAACAAATATATAAAAGAGATTTATATAGGAAAACATTACTTATTCCATAATGCTTTTATATTTATACTTTACCAGTCAACACTTAAACGAACCCAATATCAATATCAATCAACAATTTCACACTGTTGTTAAGGCAACCTCCCACCTTTATTAATGGCCTAATATACTTATATAGACACTAAAGATAGCAACTTGATCACAGAGTTTGAAATTATTGATACAAAGAAGTTTACATAAACCTCTTTAAACAGATAAATATAATCTATTCTGAATGCAGACTAATAAATAGTCAATTATAAAATTACAAACTGCAATTATAAATTTCAAATTGTGCCCAAAGTATTACTAAAATAAAAAGTGTAATAATGCTCAAGACTAAATGAGTTTACTAGTAATCATTAAAAACCAGTCAATGCTTAGACAATCCAAGTATCAATAACAATTTCACACTGTTGTCAAGGCAACCACCTTTAACAATAAAAGTGGAATCCCCTTTTATTAATAGCCTAATTAAACTGAGAGACTACAAACCTCTCAAGCGCTTATAACTATCAACAGCCAATCAGATCATAAACACTGAGACAGAGAATTTAACAAGAGGTTTGCAGTCTCTCAGTTTAATTTCAATACCGTTTGCGCTTTATAAAATAAATATTATTTACATATATTGCTGCAAGTTATAACATCGAAAAACTACTGCATAGTAAATCGAAAGATTTCATGCTGTATGTTTGTAATTTGGACTCAGTAAGTTGAGTGTGAAGATATTTAAGAGTCACACTTTCAGATCTAAGTACTTTAGACTGGCTTGGATATATAGAAAGACAAGTAAAGAAGAGGGTGAAACCGCCCTTTCCTTGTTAAATTCTGTCTCAGTGTTTACGATCTGATTGGCTGTTGCTTGAGAGGTTTGCAGTCTCTCAGTTTAATTTTAATTTCAATACTGTTTGCGCCCTATAAAATAAATATTATTTATATATGTTGCTGCAAGTTATAACATCGAAAAACTACTGCGTAGTAAATCGAAAGATTTCACGCTGCATGTTTGTAATTTGGACTCAGTAAGTTGAGTGTGAAGATATTTAAGATTCACGCTTTCAGATCCAAAGTACTTTAGACTGGCTTGGATATATAGAAAGACAAGTAAAGAAGAGGTGGAACCACCCTTTTCTTGTTAAATTCTCTGTCTCAGTGTTTACAATCTGATTGGCTGTTGATAGTTATAAGCACTTGAGAGGTTTGCAGTCTCTCAGTTTAATTTCAATACTGTTTGCGCTTTATAAAATAAATATTATTTAATAGCCTAATATAATTACATAGACACTAAAGATTGCAACTTGACCACAGAGATTGAAATTATTGATATAAAGAAGTTTAAATAAACCCCTCTAAACATGTAAATATAACCTATTCTGAATGCAGATTCTGTACTTACCCATATAAATGTGCATACATTAAAGCAACCACATTGCCATCATTTTCATCTTCCATAGCTATAATGTAGGACACTTTTTGTCTTAGCAATTTTTCTGATTCATAGCTTCTTTTAGCAAATTTTCTCAACACTTCCACCTCAATATGGTTTTACTTCTTCTATGTCTTTTTATAGAATCCAATTTGAGGTGTAAGTTGTTCATAGCTGCATGCTGATTCCAGATACATTTCAGGTTTTCATTCTTTCAATCATGGTAGAATTAAATCTGGCTGGAGCCACATTGGATTATTGCCAGAAAAGGTGATAATAAATGATCAAATTAAATTCTAAAATTAGATACCATAAAAGTGTAAAAAGCCTAAAAGTATCTTGCATAAGATGGGTAGATGGATGAGAAAAAGAAGTTTGCAATGATATTGTAAAAAAGAGAAGCTAAGGATCTAAAAATTGCCTTAAAACCGGAAATACCTTTATCTTACTGTGGATTGATAATGACTGACATTGACAATGATGGGGGATACAATATGGATATATACGGTGGTGGAATTCAGTAGGTTTCCGAACCGATACCTAATTTTTAGTTGACTTTGATGATTGTTAAATACAATGCCTATTGGTCTAACTGCCCTACCTCTAAAGGAATAGGATCCTATTCCTACAGAGAAAAGATGGTTAAGGATAAATCTTTCAAATGCTCAGATAAAAGCAAAAAAATTGCAAGTGAGGAGACTAATCAAAAAGCAATATGGAAATATCTTAAATAACAGTTTTGTTTTTTGTCAGGTATTATTTAATATTTTTTCATTATTTTAAAACTCTTTCTTATAACATAATCTTGTTTTGTGGGTTTTTATTGTTCTTATTTAAGTATTAATTGCATGAAATAAACTACCTTTCATAAATGATCATTAGGGCAACGAACTTATTGTTAAATTATTTGAATCCCTCTACTAGATATGTAGATATACAAAGCTAATCAATGTAGTTAAACATATGTGTAAGTCAAAACATACAAGTATTGTGGCATAATGTTTATAATTGCATATTTATTATAACTTAGAAGTAAAATAATATTTAAACAATCTTTTTTTTTCTTTTTAATAGCTTTTAAATTAATATGACAATAAGAAAATGAATAATTCAATTTAGTCATCAAATAAAAATAATAATAAAAACTCTTAAATTAATTTTCTAAGAAGCTTTCTTGAAACAATTTTAAAATCACTCAATGATAAAAAAAAAATGTATATGTTAAAAGATTTGTTATTTTAGTATAATTAAAAAAATGTTTTCATTTAATGGAAGTTAACAGTTTCTAATCCTGAGTGTTTTAAATTAATAACGTTTTTGTTTTTTTTTTTAAAATAAAGATATTAATGCGTCTAATTGCGATCTAATTAATTTTTTCCATTTTGAATATCGGAAAGTATGTTGTGTGTAGAAATATGCTAGTAGAAAGGTAAACAGTTTTAAATAGCTCATTTAGAGGGCAAAAGGACTTTTCATACATCTCTACAAAAGAATAATGAAGGAGAGCTAGTCGACTGCAGGATGACAATAGTTTGGCAGTTCCTTTTCCTGATTTTTTGAGCCTAGATAAAATGGCTAGATACTCATTTTCTAACCAATAATTGAACGATTTACTAAATTGGCTAGTCATTTAACTGGGGGGGGGGGTGGCAGCTATCTAAAAAAATTCCATATTTCATCTGAATTCAAACCCCCAAACAGTGGGCTAAACTATTTGTAAAAGATTTATAATGAAAAAGGGGGGAATTATAGGCTGTCATCATAACCATGAACATATTATTGAAAAGTCTGAGAATATAAACAGACATCTGCAGAAAATTCCAAGGTATAGAAAAACATATTAAAATGGACCTTATGAGAATAGTGGTTAAAACGTATGCATGGCAAACCCATGCCTAGATCTTTGAATGTTATTTCAAAACACAAACAAGCTTGAAAATTATTTTTCAAGCAGTTGTTTCATCGGTATCCCAACTACCTATCTATTATTGGTCAGAAAATGGGTATGTATATATTATTAGCTAAAGAACAGAAATCCCATGTTAACGTTGGTTAATCACATGACAGTCAACATATTTCCTGCAAAAAAAAATGTGATTTTCATGACTAGTGTAAAAAATATATTTTTATGCTACACTATGCTCTTTGTTTACCTTTATTTTTAATATTAAACTAAAGGCATTTTCATTCACGTAAAAAACCACCTGATTTTATTTATTTACTCCAAACATACATAAATCTTTATAAATATATTAAATAACCTCAATATTACCACTTATTCTTTTAAATTCATAAAAACAAGGATACCATAAAAGACAAATGCCCCCAAGATACATTTCATGCTGAACCAGCACTCATCAGTTGGACCAGATCACTATGTCTCTTATACATATTTATTATAAGAAAAATATCCATATTAAATAATCACATTTTGAACTGCAAGTGTCAAATTAACTCAATCCACATCTTTGACACCATCTACTTTAGATAAATATAATAATGACTATTACTAATCATTTACTCAACTAGAGATTGTTTCTAGCACAGATATAAACTTTAAAACTCAATTAAAGATTAATATATCTACTTTTTTAAAACTGAACACACAAACACATGGAGTTATTCACATTTCTTCTTCCCACATGTAATATCTTTATAAATATATTAAATAACTTCAATATTACCACATATTCTTTTAAATTCATATAAGTAAAGATACAATAAAAGACAAATGAGCCCCAAGTTGTATTTCATGCTGAACCAGCACTTATCAGTTTGTTTGTGTGTTTAATTTTTAAAAAATCAGATATATTAATCTTTAATTGAGTTTTAAAGTTTATATCTGTGCTAGAGACAATCTCTAATTTAATAAATGATTAATAATAGTTATTATTATATTTATCTAAAGCGGCAGGTGTCAGAGATCTGAGTTAAATTAATTTGACACTTGTAATTCAAAATGTAATTAATAAATTCATAAATCTTATAATTATTTGTGTGTCATGTGTGTATGCATGAAATATATTTCCTTACTAACGTTGGCTAGTTACAACTAATCTTAAATCAGACGTGCATTTAAAGAATACAGCTTGTCATTCCTACTTGAAAATACTATAATGTGAATGTATGGAAATGAGATTTGAACACTATTAATGCAACATAAAGATATAAGAGAAGTTTATTAAGTTAGAAAAATGAAAGGCCAAAATCATAAAACCAAACTAATTAATGCATTCAACTGATAGCTGGGCATGGAACTATAGAAGCTACTATTGCAAAATCACACTTTCTTTGGATTGGGCATGTAAAAAATGATCAATGCAAGTCTTCCTAAAAGGGTTTTATGTTAAACCTGAAAATAGTTGTTGTGAGAAAGATAGACCCATTTACATTATAGGAACTACCTTCAATGACATTCTAAACAAGTGCAGTATTGATTGCTTCCATTGGGAAGATATACAAATTAATAGAATATCCCGAAGAGCTACAGTTAGACATGTGTTGAAGTATTTTGAAAAGTTTTCCAGTGAAAAGAAATTGAAAGATAACCTCTCAAAATATCGAACAGAAAAGTAGACCAGCAGGTTCTATATGTGGAAGTATTTGTGGTTCACAGATTGGTCTATATATTCACTGCCAGACACACTTGTAGAGCAAGTTCTTTTTACCTTAGAGTTGGAATGGTTATATACATTTATGAATGGCTACTATATATATATAAGCATTGGCTACTTGTGAATTTCTTGTAAACCAAGATGGCTGCCTGTATTTTTGATAAATATACAGGTTCTGAGGCCCACAAAAAATGTTTACAAAAAAATGACTGCTAAGAAAAGTTTTATTTAATCTTTACATTTTATTTGTTATTATTACTGTTATTTAAAAAAAAAAAAAATCATTATGGAAAAAAATTAATTACAATATTTATGTTTTATTTAATTTTTTTTTGTATTAATTTATTAATAGAAAAATGTATAAAAAGATATATATACAATAATTACACTTTATTCATATTGGCAGTGTGGTTGCACAAATCCAGTTATCTTTTCCTCATTCAATTGACATTACATCTCTAAATATGAATGCAGTCAGACATGGATTTTTAGAATTCTCCAAGCACATTCCTTTATCAAACAAGATTTTGTGTTGCATCACCATTGTCAGGTGCCTGAATGTGCAGTGTCATATTGGTTAATTCAATGTGGAGTAAATGATGTTCCGTGCTTAATTCCAAATCTATAATGTCCACAGTAACATCAATAAAGTTCTTACAGTGATGTTAATAAGACATTTTTAAAATGTGTTTCAATTCTTACTGCTAATCTCGTTCAACGTTTTTTTGAAGAGTTTCAAATGAAATAGGAATGATCAAAAGTAAATTTTTTTGACCTTATTGCGACCTGTAATCATGCAATAGATGTTTCTTTTTCAATGTCATTAATTTCACTATCTTAATATATTTTGATATCATTTTAATCATAACTTTTACATCTTTTAATCTTTACAATGCATGCATTTCATAAATAAATAAAGTAGTATTGATATTTTCTACAATCAATTTCATCGTATTTATTTTTAGTAAATAATACATTAAATTAAAAATAAGAAGATTAATGTATTAATAAATTAATACTAACTGCATAATGAATAAAAACATCAAAATATCAATTACTTCAATTTTTTTTTTTCAATTTCCTGTTAATTACGCGAACAACAGAAAACGATGACATCTTGCAAGTTTTAACAAAAGAGATTCATATTTTGTAAAAGAATGCAAACGGAAATCACATGACAAATTTCCAAGTGGATTATTAATATTTAAACGAACCAAGGATCAAGAAGTTGACTCTGTTATTATATGGAAAATTGAATTTACAATTATGAAAGGCAATATTTACAATTATAAAAAGGAAGGACATAATTGAGTTTTCTATGTTTGTGCAAGAGAAAAATGAAATAATTTAAAACATTCAATTCTAAGACTAATAATACCAACAACAAAAAGTCAGTAATTTTTGAATGTAACATTTAAAGAAAATTAGTAGTTCATTAATCTCTCTCTTTTTTTTTTTTTTTTAAAAAAACTACTTTTAAATACTGATGTCATTTTTTATTAAGTAATAACATTATCACCCCACTATTCTACAATTAGTCATGAAGTTTGCATTAATACCATTAACATACCACTATACGTGTGTGTTTTGTAAACACTACAATAAATAATCAAATGACATCACATGATCACCATCTCTTATGACTATATAAGTTATTGAGCTTAGATTGAAAATATTCAATTTCATTCTCATGGTTTTATAGTTATGTAGAGATAAAAGGTGGTTGCTGGAGGGTTGCATTAGATCCTAAGATCTAGGTGTAGTGCTCTCAGATCCGAGGTTCCTCACTGACGAAGGCTACAAGCCAGAAACTAGTCTGGGGATATTGGATGAGTAGGCATTAGATAGGGATTTTATGCACAAGCCTTCTGGCATCCATTGATTACTCTGTTTAGCGCAGGTGGCACTACTGTATGGAGAGTTTTGCCTTGTTTATAAATAATCGAATGACTTTATTTCTTGGGAGTTCATAAGAAGTTTGAAACTCAAAAATGTCAAAACTAAATTCAATCTGAAAACCATATGTTCCACCATCTGACATTCCACCAATGCACTAAACCACACAGGGCAAATCTAATGGCCTTACTGCTTAGAAATTTGTAAAAAGTTTTAGGTCTGGAAGTATTGGGCAATATGCTCCAGAGTGGGATGTTATCACTGAACTAGGTCACTTTGGGCAAATCTAATGACTTTGTTGCTTGAGTGTTTGTATAAAGTTCGAGGGCCAGAAATACCAGAGCTAGACTCAATCTGAGGACAATATAGTCCAGGAACTGATACTTAACCTGTGTGCTAAACCACACAGGCCTGCATTACTCCATTAAAAAGAAAAGACTACTGCCAGGTAATTAAATCTCTCCTTACTCTTTTTTTTTTTTAAAAGACCAATCAAATTTTGTTTATCTTTTTTTAAAGGTAATCTTTCATGTAAAACTTACAATTTTAGTTGCTAAATTTTTTCTTCTTACAACTACTGATACTTGAAATCGAGCATTTGAGCAACAGAAATAACCCCATGAAGCTGCAATCCAAGATTGTATTATAGTTCTTGAATCCATTATTATATAACTTTTCTAAAGTATGTTAGCTGATGATTATGATAACAATTATGCAAATATATCTGTAAAAATTATCATACTCAAAAGTTGGATAATGAGGGGGGAAGCAGCTATCCACTTTTATGATCATTATCTCCATAGTTATCACTAGAACAAAATAACTAAATATTTTGGGTTATATTCTTCAACTCGCTGGAAAATTATAAAATCGAGTCCACTGTTGTAAAACCACACCTTCATTGGATTGGACATGTAAAATGAATGAACAATGCAAAACTTCCTAAAAGAGTTGCAAGGAAATTAAGTCATACATCATGTGACTTAACGTAATAAGCTTGTACTACAAATGTTATACAATAAGCATGAATAGCTCTTAACAACTTTTTCTGAATATCCCTATTCCCAGACTGGTTTCTAGCTGCTGGCTGTCATCAGTGAGGCACTAGGATATTTCAGACATTCAGTGAGGTGCTAGGATATTCAGATAGACCAAATTCTAGATGATGGCTGTCATGCTTCACTGGTGACGGCCAACAGCTAGAAACCAGTCTGGGGATAGGCATTTTCAGAAAAGCTTGTTAAGAGCTATTCGCACTCATTATATAACATGCCTAAAAGAGTGTTGTTGTTTTTTTATGAACATGAGCATGGTTTTCATAGAAGAGATACAACCTGTCTACATTATAAGGATCACCTCTAAGACATTATACAGAAAGGCAATATTGATTGCTTCTGTTGGGAAGATATGGCAGAAAACAAAATACATTGGAGAGTTACAATTTGACATGGTGTTGAAATATTGCAAAATAAAATGGTTTTTGTAGAAGAAATTAAAAGCACCACAAAAATATCAAATAAACAGATAAATGGACCAGCATACTCTAATCGTGAATTTATTTGTATTTCACGGATTGTTTTTTGTAGTCATCACAAAAAACATTTCTAAAACAGTACTTTTTTTCTCTTTTTCTTTTTGGAATTGGAATTGTCATACTCATATATGAGTGATTGCTACTTGAATGTATGTATATTAAAACAGGTAAAACTCTCCATACAGTAGTGCCACTCAGTGACAACCAGAGTAATCAATGGATGCCAGAAGACTGTGCATAAAATCCCTATCTAGTGCTTACTTACTCATCCAATATTCCCAGACCAGTTTCTGGCTTGTGGCCTTCATCAGTGAGAAGCTTTGGATCTGAGAGCACTGCACCTAGATTTTAGGAAGGCCACAAGCCAGAAACTAGTCTGGGGATATTGGATGAGTAAGTACTAGATAGGGATTTTATGCTCAAGCCTTCTGGCATCCATTGATTACTCTGATTGGCATTGAGTGACACTACTGCCTGTTTTAATAACAGCAATGTGATAGCATAAGAAATAGTGATCATGTGATGTTTAGTGGTTTAATGTGTGTATATATCTTTAAAATGTATTTTTAAAAAGTTGTGTCTTACTTTAAAACAATATTTGAAAATGAAAATGTAATAAAACTGTTGAATTTAAATCAAAAAAGAACAGTAACTGTTCCATCCTATAACCTCAGTAGGGTGTTCAATTTTGGGTAGTTTAATAGTATAGCTTTTTAAAAAATCAACTACCTTCATGACAGGCACAAGATCTTTAACTATTCTACTATATAGTATAAAAAAAATTCCACACAGATTTTAACTCTTAGATTAAGCTAATCTAACCAATCAGCTGAATATTATTTTTTATATGTATCTCTTATAGTGGTATAAAGAAAATGTGCTTAGCATCAGCATAAAGTCCAGGCAAATATCTTTGCATACCTCAAGCCTCACTAAAACTTTCATTCAATAACCTTCAGGGTATTGGTTATTTTTACTAAACAACCCATCTTTAAATTTAAATTTAATTTTGGTCCTATATGTATCTTTGTAATAAATGCCTAAAGATTATGTTCCACTAATATTCCACACATGAGTGGACTATGAGTAATTAAAGCCATCAATTTTTCATAAGCGGACTATCAACTTCAAAATGCCTCCATACCGTTGTATTAAAAAATTCTATCTGCTCCATATTTCTAATGCTCTCAGAACAAATAAAACAATGTGAAATGCATTCAACACACATTAAAAAAGAAATATATCGACATAAGATCGAATACTTTAGAATACAAATAAGGTGGCTGATTTTATATTAACTTAGTTCTGGATAGTGGAATGGTGATCTTGAAAAATAATAATTCTGGACTGATTTTCGTAGAATAAAGTAAAAAAAAAATAATAATAATAATAATAATAATAATAATAATAATAATAATAATAATAATAATAATAATAATAATAATAATAATAATAATAATAATAATAATAATAATAGAAGTGCGCATGCGCCAGCTGGTTTGATGATCGTAGATATCGGTAGGATATATTATATATTTCTAGTAATAATAAAACTAAAAAAATTTTTATTTAAAATAAACCGTATTGTCTCTAAGCAACCCAATATTCAGTATATATAGTTTTTTAAACTTAAGAAAACTCCTCCGACGAGGAATTTGTGTGCAAGCAATTTTTTTTTTACTTCATTATGGCGATCTCTTTGAACGCAGCAAGCATTTCTTATGCTGACGCAATCAAAGCATCCACTATAAAAGGAGATTTTCCTCAGAACGTGGGAAAAAATCAAGCTCCAGTTTCAAGATTTCGTCGTTCAACAATAAATGATCTAATGAAACTAGATGTGATTTCAGAATCTGACCCATTACCAGTTAACGTAATAGAAGAAGAGATCTGGACTAATGAGAGTCTATTAAAAATTTCTGAACGCTTTAATACGACCATCCCACGTGACCTGTTTATGTCTTTTAAACGTTTCTTTACTGACCGGTCTGTTATCCTTGCAATTACAGATATAAATTGTTCGCTGTATAGATTTCCTAAGGATTTGCTATACGAAGAATTAAGCACAAATAATTTATGGGATTCTATATTGCGCATAGCAGATCACCCAAATTCTCGCTATCTTGCTATTGAATTCTATAGCGAAGAACAAAAAAACAAATTTGATAAAACAATTAAAACGTTAGGGAAATATGCTTTAGTAAAAGTTAACCAATATAGAGAAAATTTTATTACCGGCACAATCAAAAATACGTACTTTAACTATACAATAAATGGAAGAGCACATAACTTAATGCAACCGTTCGGAGTTGTTGTTGCCTTTCAACCTATATATTTAAAAGGAACTCCGATACCGATCTATGGAAACAGTTATCATTTTAAAGTTAAATTAAATCAAAACGTAAATCCAAATGATATTCCCACTCTTATAACCGATCACGAAGCGACGCTACTCTTAATAATTCATGGACTTAAACCGCAATGTTTTCACTGCAAACAACGAGGGCATATTATAAATGCATGCCCAAAACTTAAATGTAAACACTGTGATATGAGAGCAACCTCAAGTCATCAATGTGGAAATGCGCCAGTAAATAACACAGATTTCACTCCTCAACCGATAAGTGAATCAACTACAATTTGCTATCAAAATAATCCAATTAATGACGATGTAACAGACGATCTATACATCACCAGAGAGCAATCAGTAAATGACGAAAGTGAATCAATTTTACCCGAAAATCAATCACGGAATGACGAGGATAAACCAGTGTTACAAGAAAATAGCCCATCTCAACAAGAATTATTAAAAAGTGATTGCCAAAATCACAAACAATCAAAAACACCCCTTAACAAAACTTCGCAAGATATTATAGACTATCTAGTGCCTTGCTTGCCACCTACAGACCCGAAAATAAATGACACTGCCAACCGAAAACCAGGCAGACCGCGAAGCAAACGTAGAAAAAATGCAGCAGTGCCTATTGATCTTAGTGAAGATGATATGCCCCAGACATTAGATCATAAAAAAAAAATAAGAAAAGCAAATATGAGTTCAACGGATACCGAGTTTGAATACACTTCAGATGAAGACCTTAGCACCAATAAAAAAGCAAATGTGCAAAAATTATCACAGGAGGGAGGAAGTAGAACCTCCAGACATAAAAATTCTTTGTCATAATTTGTGCAAGATATCTAAACTATATAAAATTATAATCTAATTACTACATCAGGTGTGTTCTGTTTTTATTGAGTGAAACTATAATGAATATAAAAATAGCGTCATTAAACATCCGTGGATTAAACTCACCGGGAAAAAACTATCAATTAATAAAATGGCTTGAAATTATACAACCTCATTTGCTAGGGTTACTCGAAACAAAAATTTATAATAAATCTCAGATTAATCCATCTAACTATCTTAATAATCAAGGATACTCAGCATTCTCCCAAGCATCATTTTCACCCTCAGCAGGAACAGGAGTAGTGGTAATGAAAACCTGCCCCTTCTATTCATTCAAAATAATATATATAGATGCACACATATTAATTATAACACTATATGATAAAACAGTTACATTGAATGTAGCATTTGTTTATTTACCTCCAAATCACACAGTAATTAATAAAGTCATTCAAATTATAAATTCCAAAATAGCATCCTCATCACATCCATTAATTTTACTTGGTGATTTCAACATGTCATACAATGAGTTTGTCACAAAATGGTTGCACTTACTAGCCATACCACTCATGAGTGGAGAAGGCTATCTCCCACAGAATTCAGTAACATTTAATAATGGCAGGTTTTCATCATTAATTGACCTGGTCTTCTACTCACCAGTGTTACATCACATGATCAGCCTAACAATAAAAAACTCATCATTATCAGACCATTCTGCAATTATTGTTTCACTAAAGAATGATTTTATATACAGATCAATAACATCTATTGGAAACACAATTAGAGTGCTTCTTCCATGTCGAACCCCAGAATATTTATTCTCAGAAATATATATATATCTCTTCAAACTTCGAGACATTGAAATGGATCCAGTGCAAACATGGATTGCCTTTGTTAACATTATTTCATATACAATTGATGTCATAACAAGGGCTACCCCAGCCCCTTCAAGGCTTCTAGCTCTTGTAGATGAAACACACAAAAGAATCACAAACAGTACTACAAATAAACAAGGCTGTTCAAATGTGATTGCCCTGAAGAAACTTTATAAATCAGTCTCTGAAGAACTCAAAGAATACCTGGCAATTAAAAAAAGAAAACTCTTTTTGACACAGACACACACATGGTCCAGACACTATATTCGCTGGGCACTGGGACAAAAGCCATCAACTCGCATACCGACAGCAATTAAAATACAAGAAGATATAATTTCTGGTTACAACATGTTGCTACCCCTCTACACACATTTCAAATCCAAACTTCAAGAGAAGAAAAAATTCAGCCCTGCGCCATTTTTTCTCGGTGAGCCAGAAGAAAATATAGTATTTACTCCCAAAGACTTTATACAAAAATTAGCATCAACCCCAAACTCCAGTCACCCAGGAATGCATGGTATACCTTGCTTTGTATTCAAGCATTTAGAAAATTTTACTGCTCAGTATCTGTGTAATCTAGCAAACTTTCTAACAAAAAAGATCCATCATATACATGGATTATACCCTATTTTACTAGTACCATTTATCAAAACACATGAAAAAATAACCACACTAAACAATCTAAGGCCCATATCAATGAGCCCTCTGGGTATCAAACTGCTGGAGTCAATCATTAAAGACAAAATAGAACCCTATATCATACCGAGACTATCTAAAATGCAGTGTGCTAAGAAAGGCTCGTCTACAATGCAAGCAGCCTTTCTATTCAAAACAGTTATTGATTCTGTCAGAAATAATAAAAAATATAGTCCAGTTGTAATCCAACTGGATATAAAATCAGCATTTGATATGATTCCAATTGAACTCCTTGTTGAAGCATTAGCAGACACAACAATACCAAGATCCTTAATATATTTAGTAACCAATCTTCTATTAAGTCGAGAAATACATATTACACTTAATGGTAAGAATTCCCCCTCTTTTGTACCTTACTGTTCAATTCCACAAGGTTCACCACTAAGTGCTCTTTTTTTTACTTTCTATATCAATCCCTTACTGAATATGATAGAAAAAGAATTATCAGGCATATACATACCTGGTCTAAAAGCAAACATCTCCTGTATTGCCTACATGGATGATGTCTCGATTTTTTTAACTTCTAAAAAACAGATCCCAACTCTATTGAAAATTCTTAATTCATACACTAATAAATACAAGCTGGAGTTTAACATGGATAAATCTTCTGCATGGTCAATATATATGGGACAATTTCACACACAACATTTTAAAGGAAAACCCAGCTCTTTTGTGGGATTCCCCTTCTATTTGAGCAATCTAGAAATGCGTCGACAAATACAAGAGAAAATTAAGAATAAAATAGAAAATATAATTGATTCACTATCAAAATCTTACCTTTCACTGTATTCAAAAGTGTCCCTGTTTAATCTATTAATTATGACTCGAATCACATACTATTCTCCAATAATACTATACACTAAATCTTTTACTAGTAAAATAAACTCGTTATGTAGAAAGTTGCTGTGGGGAAAAAAGATTGTTTCGGTTTCACTAAAACGTATTCAAGCTCCTCTAATACAAAATGGTTTAGGACTACATTCAATACATATTTTTAACATTCAAAAGACATTAAATCTCATTTCTGCATGTACTTATTTATTTCCATACATGAAAGTGTTCTTCAAGATTACCCCAACAGATAAACCACCACCAACCAATGGATATTGGAAAACCTTGCTTACACCAATTCTTAACATTCCAAACATTATTTTTAACCACCGCAAGATAAATTTAAATATTGGGATGTATACCAGATAATTTGCTCTCCCCTAAATGATAAAAAACCAATTTTAAACATTAATAATAGACAACTAACCCGAAAATTTAAATTCTGGTCATTAGAACCCAAATATTATGATTTTCTACTCAAATTAAATCTTGAAGCATTGCCAACATTACACTTTTGTAGATATAGAAGGCATTACGTAAATACAGAAGACATATGCTGGTTGTGTCATAGAGAAACTGAGACACAAGAACATTTTCTTTTTACCTGCCCAGTATTTGATAATATTCGTTCATCCATACCATCATTGTACAAACAAAGAAATTGTGACATTCAAATTCTTTTACAATCATTTATTAAGGGTAGCTACCCACATATTCGAGCAAGTACTTTTATATTGTTTTCACTATGGTGTACAAGATGCTCCTTCATGTACAACAATAATCCAAGAAGACATCCAAACACATTCTGGAACAAAATGGAACAGCTCCGCTTAAGGGATGAAAAAATTGTATCCCAAAAGATGTACACAGCCACTTGGTCAATATTACAACAGCGCTCAAAATTATAGAGAGAAAAAAAAAGACTAATAAAAAACAGAACTAAGAACTTTACAAGTGCACAAAACTAATTGGATGTATATATTTTAAAGAAAATAATGTAAACTCAAATTTGTAAACCACATGCATATCCTTTGTCTTTGTTAACCCCCCCCCCCAATTACAATTTTCAACTTATTTATACTGACTTCAATTCATCTGCATGTGGTAAAATAGTTATAAATGTAACCCTTTCTTGTTATATTCAATAAAGTCCTTTTGAAAGATAATAATAATAATAATAATAATAATAATAATAATAATAATAATAATAATAATAATAATAATAATAATAATAATAATAATAATAATAATAATAATAATAATAATAATAATAATAATAATAATAATAATAATAATAATAATAATAATAATAATAATAATAATAATAATAATAATAATAATAATAATAATAATAATAATAATAATAATAATAATAATAATAATAATAATAATAATAATAATAATAATAATAATAATAATAATAATAATAATAATAATAATAATAATAATAATAATAATAATAATAATAATAATAATAATAATAATAATAATAATAATAATAATAATAATAATAATAATAATAATAATAATAATAATAATAATAATAATAATAATAATAATAATAATAATAATAATAATAATAATAATAATAATAATAATAATAATAATAATAATAATAATAATAATAATAATAATAATAATAATAATAATAATAATAATAATAATAATAATAGGCTGGTCAGATGAATAAATTTGGTTATGTTCAATCTATCATTTGGGTGCTCGAATAAAGTAATAATAATAACAGTTAGATCAGATGAATAAATTTGTCAAGTTCAAACATCATATAACCCCCCCCTCTCTCTCTTCAATCAACTAATTACAAGATTTACTACTTTTCAACCTGCCTTTGGGCAGAAAACTAATTTATATGTGAATGATCAGCCAATACGGAAGAATACATCAATATTTAAAACTTCCAGCTTTTATCAAAAATAAAACATTTTTTTTAAGTGTCATAGCATCGGCCGGGATGCGAACCCGCAACCCGGGCAACTGCCTGTAAGTGCAAGGCAGTCGCGCTGACCTCTCGACCACCAACGCAAGACAAATCAAAAATTAAACAAAATTTTTGAGTATAAAAAAATTATTTTACATGTTTAGTAAATATTCCTTTGCTTGATGGCTAGCCAATTGTACGATTTTTCAGAAAAAAAGGAAAAATTATACTGTTTCATATGACAATACGAATACAGTTTTTTCTTTAAAACTTGACCTTGTGGTGACCTTTAATTCAACAGTCACGTGATACCTTATGATGCCTTTCAATTCAAAGTCATATGATATCTTGTTTTAAAAAAGGTCGAATAACAATGTTTTTCTAAAGAATATTTTAAAATCATATTATATTATTTTTACATGAAACCTTACTTTCTGAAGAACATTACAAACTGTATTCTAATTCAATTTTTAAATAGTTTCTTTCCCCCTTTCTTATTCAATTCTTTAATTCTAAGAAATTAATATTTTATTAGAATAAACATTGAAACTTAAGAGGCAATGAATTAGTCAAAATATTTAAACCTAAAATTTAATAGTCAATTTTAAACTTATTATATTCATTACCCATTGCTGCATTTAATTTACTCTCTCCTCTCTTTTTTTTTTAGTAGGGGGGGGGGGGCTCTTCAGCTAAGATTCATTTAAAATAACTGGAATTTATCAAAAAGG
This sequence comes from Epiperipatus broadwayi, assembly GCA_028023455.1. Classification (NCBI taxonomy): domain Eukaryota; kingdom Metazoa; phylum Onychophora; class Udeonychophora; order Euonychophora; family Peripatidae; genus Epiperipatus; species Epiperipatus broadwayi. The sequence goes on along the minus strand of JAQFVV010000054.1, from coordinate 4,106,221 downwards.
ACAGTATATTAGCAAAGTACAATTCACCAGAGTAACAAAAAAATATCAAGCCTAAAAAAATCTGGCAAGAGAGTATAAAAAAAAAGGAATGAAAGGGTTTGGAAAGAAAAGCTGTTTTTGGAAAAAAGGAACCAAAAAGCAAGACTGTGCTGGTTTTATTGCTGATAAGAGACAAAAACAGATGGACATTTAATACTTTTTGAACTGTGTTCCAAAAAGTTATAAAAGACATAGAAAAAGACTGCATATAATAAAATGAATGAATGAAATAACGAAGTTTTCTGGAATGATGTGGAGGTGAGAGGTTATGGATCAGAGAAATTGAATTAAACTTGGAAAATCTTTGGGCTGCAGAGAATCTATAGTGTTTGAAAATGAATCCATGAATTTCGGTATTTGTAACGGATTTGAAAACAAATGTTACGGATACAGGAAGAAAACTATATTTAAATTATTTCCGGTGAATTGATTTACCTGATACAACTTTTTTATTATTTTTAAAGAATCGCAATATTTTTTTTTCTAAGCAATCTTTTTTTAATTATAAAATATATACATAAGAAAATGTCTTGATAAAGAGAAGACTAAAACAATAGATAATACTTTATATTAATTGTTATTGCTTGCGTTTTTATTCCACATTTATCGGGAAATCTTTTTTCTTAAAAAAAAAAAAAAGAGCTATCGGTTTATATTTTAAGAAACTTACAAAAATAAATTTATCAATTTTTCAAAATGAGTTGAAATGATTAAGAAATCAGGCTGGAAAATTAACAGAAAAAAATATACAAGTCATTTGTTTAGTTTTAAATGTTACAATTTAAAAATGCAAAAAAAAAAAAAAAACAACGTTAATTCACATAATTAAATGTTTAATTAAGATATGTGTTCATAAGTAATTGTTGATAAGCATATGACCTATTGAAATTAAAGTGTCCTCACATGACCTTGTTTCACGTGATGCTACGCGATGCGCATCAATTCTTTCTCTCACGCGCTACCTAGTGCAAGCTTTATTATTCAACAGATGACTAATAAATCCTATCTATTGATAAAAACCATAAGCTAGAAACTTGTCTATGGATATTGGATAGGATAGAACTGGATAACAATTTATTATGTACTAGTGTATGGATCATTTGTTTAATAAGGTTTGCATTAGATGTCATAATTGTGGTGAGGAAAAAATTGCTGCTGAACAAATGTATCACAGATTATATGCCAATCCTTTACATATTAAATATATTTAATCACATATATTAAGATTTTTCTTTCATATAAACTATTTACAGTTAATTTGCTCAGTAGATCAATATCTAACTATTCTTAGAAAGGACTCTACATCAACCGGAAATTGACATTTTGTTGGACAATGCCACCATCACTTATTCCTCTATGGTGACTTGTCTTGCATTGGGCTATTTTAAAACTGTTTTACCTGCATACCATATACATGCATGAATTGGACAAAATAACTGAAATGCTTATTATATATATACAAGTTAGTACATTTTTGACTTTAGATAACACAGAAATAGGAAGATTTGATAGAAAATCATTGTCAATATTAATGCTTGTTAAAATAAATATTATATCTGTCTGAGATTAAAAGAGATTAAATTGTTGATGGATGAATAATAACATTCTCTAAGGACGGGGAATTAAAACCAAATAAAATCAACTGTTTGATCAAAGAGATGCTACAAAGGGAGACTAATCAAAAATTCACATTTAAATAAGTCAGTACAGAGTTGAATACTAGGTGCAGTGCTCTCAGATCCAAGGCTCCTCACTGATGAAGGCCACAAGCCAGAAACTAGCCTGGGGATATTGGATGAGTATGCACTAGATAGGGATTTTATGCACAAGCCTTCTGGCATCCATTGATTACTCGGGTTGGCACAGAGTGGCACTACTGTATGGAGAGTTTTGCCTGTTTAATTGAATACTTATTTCAAAATTTCTCTGTCTACCAAAATGTTCAAATACAAAAATAATTTGTGGACACATTACACCTTCAAAAACACTGTTTTGTGGTATGAAGGCTATGATATGGCAGTGGTATATCACAAGCATAGGGGTTAGGCAATTGACAGGTGGAAGATTGAGATCTGTTTAGGTAAACTACTTTCTCTAACTGCTGAATAAATTTACACCTGGATATTAACAAAAGAATCTTATCAAGTAGATTTCTTTCTTTCAGTGACAAAGGGTGACAGTTAAAATGTGATGATTTGGAAAAACATAATACTACAGTGTTCTTCTGGTTCAACCATTATTCCACATGGAGGAATCATATATGAAAACAATTTGCATATTTTATTTACAGTACAATACAAAGGCATATTTTCAAACAACAGTCACATGTCAGTATAATAACACTGAAATTCATATAACTCTGAATATCAAATACTGTCCTGATAAACATGAGTATAATATTACCTCTCTCTTATGGTTTTCTCAATGCATTGATGTAATTACTATATTCCTGAATGAGTAAAAACCTATTCCCACTCATTGACATTGTCCAGAATTTTTATATTTATCATTGTGAAGAGTGGCTAAATATTTTTCTAGGCATTTTATATAATTCTATTAACAAAGAATGCAAACAGTTTTTAATGCAAATTGTAGCCTCATATCATATTAATAAATGTATCATGGATGTTTAATCCTTTTATCCATTTCTGGAATATACATATATTATTTGCAAAAACTGTTTTTTGGCATGGTGATAAGGCAATGGATTCAAGAATTAAGGGTCCTGGATCAATTCTTCACTGAAAAAAACTCAATCTGCTACTTGGATATTCAAATATCACATGACTTTCCAAGTAATAAGCTCTACAACTATTGCAATAACTTAACATTGAATGACTTAATATATTAAATGATATGTATATTTGCTTGGAATTCATTGTAATATAAGTTCTTTATAGCAGAGGTTTAAAATATCCTTAACACTATATTTAAATTCTCAAGAATTTGTACTCAAAATCTTTACTATCCAAACAAAGATTTACAAAAACACTATACAATGAATAATTCTGTCTCCATCTTTAAATATATATCCCATATTCAATAACTTTTCTCCAGGATTTTCATTGTAGCTTTGTCCAATATTTATCCACAACAAATATCTGGACTACTTGATGCACTGATGATGAATGAAACAAGGAGACAAAACCAATCAACCATTTTTACATTCTTAATTAATAAACTAAAGATCAGCCTTTCAAGATAACGTACATGCACTTTTTACAAATGTTAATACTAATAAATGAATACTTTCATTTCCAACACAAGATAAAGTCTTTTCGAAAGAATAAATGAATTCACTTATTCATTCAACCCAAATGCTTATATATGGGAAAATCTTAAGTACTGGAAATGAAAGCATGAGGATAAATCAATTACTTTAAATTACTGTTTACTATGTCTGAATGAATAACGGCCACGAAATTATCTAGAATTTACGAAATGTCACTCTTAAATGAAACTAAACATATGTAAATGAGGCACTTGGATGTCATTCATTCAGACATAGTAAACAGTAATTTAAAGTGATTGATTTATCCTCATGCTTTCATTTCCAGTACTTAAGATTTGCCCATATATAAGCATTTGGGTTGAATGAATAAGTGGATTCATTTATTCTTTCGAAAAGACTTTATCTTGTGTTGGAAATGAAAATATTCATTTATTAGTATTAACATTTGTAAAAAGCGTATATACGTTAGCTTGAAAGGCTGATCTTTAGTTTATTACAATTTATAAACATAGCGCTATATAAATAAGTGCCTCATTTACATATTCTTAATTAATAAAACATTTATTCAAAATAAACAATACATACAAAATGTATACTAAGAAAAACTTGTTTAATACTTTGAATAAATATGCTAAATAATTTTAAACTATGCTAAACATGCTTTCAACTAACTGGTAGTCATAATCATAGCTATTATGGTCCAAGAGGATCGTTTGTCAATCCAAACTTTTCCCAACAATTACCGACTTCAACTAAAGGACTTTTGTTGAAATAATTTTTTTTTTATTTACTATTAATGCTTTGAAATTGTACATTAAAATTATTTCCATCTCTAATATTAATTATCAAATGACTTTAGAAAAATTCAAACTTTTTTAAGGTTTTTCAAATACTTTCAATTGTTAGTAAAAGCAAGTAGATAAGTAAATAACACAATGTTTCAGGTGATATTATTCATTCTTCTTCAGGTATTGCTTGTTAACCATTGACATGCAAATCGAATATGGAAACTAGATTTGTAAGAACCAAATTTAAGGTAATGCCCTAACCAACCAAACTATTCTTATAAGGACTACAGTCAGTAGAAATTTTATAAGGATCTTCCCAATTTTCCATTTTTCCTTAGAAGATCAATGAACATTTTCCAAACATTATAAAATATCACATTAGGATGTTATTTGCCTTTATTATGTGAGAATCTTTAAATTTTCATCTTTTTTTACTTTTATCAGAATATTACATTGAATTCAGTATTCATAAATATAAAGATGGCAAATATGATTCCTATGCTAATGCTATCACTGATCAAAGTCTAGCACTTAATTGGAATTAAAATGCCATCATCATAAACTTTCAGATAAGCACTCATATTGTGTTCCAGGATTAGGATTTCTATTAAATTTCATCCATAAGACAAAACTTCAATTTTGGAATAATCATTAAATATGAGTGTGTGACTAAAGTAATATTCAAATGATTTTTTTTTTACATAAGGAGGAAGTAAAAATTAATAATAAATTAGAAATTAACAACTTAAAATATCTTTGCCGATTTTTAATAAAAGGTAAAAAAAAGCAATGAAATTTATCATAGAATTAAACCTGGATGAAGAGCATAGAAATAATATTAGAAGAAAATATGCCTATATGTTTAAATATAAGATGGTTTTAAACAGATATGTTTTATTAGTTCTTATATATGGATCCGAGAATTGAATACATCACAGGAAGGCAAAAGAAATTTAAGATTACACAATCAATGAACACACATGTTAGGAGTAATGAGTGGGGGGGGGGGGCAAAAATACATGACAGAAAAAATATATGGTATCATTAATATCATAACTATTATAGTTTCTACTGAATGCATTCATGGTAACATTGCAAGTGCTACTAATGTCAGCACAGTTACCATATTTATATAGTTATTTTTACCTCCTTTGCCAATGATCAGTTTTCATGCAGAAAATAATTGAATCTAATGTACAACATTCTATATTGTAGTATTAGCTACTACTTCTAGATGGCAGTGTTAATCAGAAGTAAAAAATAAAATCTGTGATGCATACTTATTAGGAAGTAAGTTTTGGAATTTTATATATATATCAGTAGTAATAATAGTTTTTATTTTATTTTAAGGTCTTTTTTACTTTAAATTATTATTGTTTATTACTTAAAGCATGGCTATCTGTATATAGATTTTATATATATTAAGTTTATTAAAAACTTATATGAAAACATTATTTGCCAAGCGTTGTTAGCCAAGATGTTATTGAAGCCAGCTTGCAAGCAAATAGTTGGTTGCAGACGTTTTGTGGGTTAGTTGGTTGCAGACGGTTGTGGGTTCGCATCCCGGCCGATGTTATGGCATATGAAAATATATATTTATTTTTTTTCATGTAATTATATATTTAATAAAATTATGTTACATTTCTTCCACCAATATACACTAACCTAATGGAAGGCAGATATATGAAAAACAAATTATATAAAGAAAAACTCAATGTACTAAAATAAAGACAAGATTTAAAAAATTAAGACTCAAATGGAATAGAGATGGACATGTTAGAAGATATATTAAGTTATCCATTTAAACTGGATTCCAAGAGATTAAATGATGAGTGAAATAATTTGCTAATGGAGCAGCTTTGGATTAAAGAAACAGGATTAAATTTGGATAATTTTCACTTTGTAGTGGACAATAGTGAATAAAAATAATATAGGTATATACACCAAATTTGCATATAAAAAAATGACAATCAGTTGTTTATGAATTTTATCATAAGCAAAATTATATTTTGATATTCTTTTACAAAATACATTTCTTTAATCAATATTTTTATTCATAGCAAGAAACTGTTAAAGAAATCAAAAAATTGTAATAATCGATGAAGTATAGAAGGAAATTTTGTTGAATTTGCGATCGATAAAAATGTCCCAAAATAAAATCTATTTTTAACAGTGAATGACTAAATACGTAGTTATTCATTCAAAGACTAAAATATTTTCTCCCCGTTTGGAGATAAAAATTAAATAAATTATTCTTAAATTAAATTAGGTAAACTGTGTTAATTTTAAGCTATTTTAGTTAAATAATTTTAATTTTTACAAAGAGTATTATAACAGCGATCAAATTTTGAGCATGAAAGAGTCAAAAAAATACATTATTTGGGTTTTGAGAATTTTTTAAAAATGCATTCAATAAAATAATAATTAAATCGGGGAATCGGAAGTGCCAGAAATGAATCGATCGAGAACCTTATGCTCAAGAATCTAACATTCTTCCACTGCGCTAAATCAAATGCAGTCAATAAATTAATGTTTGCAAAGTTTTATGGTATAGCAAAAGTTAAAAAAAAAAAAAAAAATCATATCAGATGTTGTTAGTAGTTTAAAATGTATCGACCGTTCACTCATTAAATATTAGTCATATATGCACAGAAAAATATTCAAAAGAATTAGAACTTAAATAATTTCTTAACAAACTGAAATTTGAGTCATCAGGCGATTTGGCCCAAATGTTAATATTTAATAAACTTTATCGATACAACTTTTCACATAATAATGAGGATTTTTAATTTATTATTATCCAATAATAGATAACAAAGATTTATTATTGATATTGAAATAAATTAAAAGGCTAAAATAGATCCTAGCTGTGCGTGCCATTCAATAGGATGATAACAGATGGTCAGTTGAAATGTTAAAACGGATCCTTAGTAATTGCAAAAGACCGGGAAGGAGACTACATGTGAAATGGATGGATAACAAGCTGGAGTGATGTGAAGAGTAAAACATAAAGTGGCAGAAACTGAATTAAAGTTGAAGGCTGATATCAGCAGTGGTTTCATAATGATTAACATGAAGAAATGATTAAGCATTTTTATACATATGTAGGTATAATATTAAATAAGAGTAATTAATTATGATAAAGTCAATGATGAAATTTGATCAATGTTCATAGTAGTTTATGATTATTTATTATCTTCTTAATAAGATTTGTTCTAGCATCTCACTTATAAACTTATAATTCCAAACTTACAACTGCTCAAAATCATGGTTTCAAATGTTTAAAATTATTTGGTCAGATCTTAAGTAGACAGACTCTTAAGCATTTACGCTTTATATGTATAGATATAAACATTATTTAAATATTGTGATATATGGAAATATTTCTTGAGCAATTTCTTGAGATACGAAAGGCATAAAGATGAAAAAATATCGACAGGTTTGAAAGACATATACATCTTTTGGATAATTATCTAGAAAAAAGTTAAATAGAAATTTTGGCCATGATTGAGGAACACATATTTGGGAACCTGATTAAGGTTTTGGCAATTGGCAAAGTTGTCCATAGATGTTTATTAACTATTGCTAATTTCAACAGGACGTAAATAACTTACTACTGCTTGAATATGTAATGTTTAAGATTATGATCATATCACAGAATACTTTCATTCCAAATATGTTACTCAGAATTATTTTTCAGGCCGATTCATAATGAATCATTTTAGTAAACTTGCAAATACGATTTTACTTTTCATTTATCAAAACCTATTCATTCAGTCTGACAAAATAAATATGAGTAATGTAGTTGGAACAAGAGTATTCTGTGATATGATTATATATATATATTTAATCTTGAAATGAGACACCAGAGATTTGATATTGCCTTGGTCCAACATATCTGCATGCTTTATAGCATGATCAATGAAAAACAAATGATCTACATATGGATGTAAAGCAATTAGTGGTATAGGTAGGGAGAGTGACTTTTAGAATTGGATTAACCAAAGTTGCAAAGTATATTTTAGTTCTAATATAGGAGTCAAATAATTGAGGACATATTAGATTAACACACCCCTTTACAGATAGGATGAATATGCTTGACAATCTATCTACTTACCTAATCTTCACACATGTGCTATAGAATTGGCAATATCCTTCGCTCCTTCCATCAATAAACATTTTAAAAGCATAGGTAGTCCGCCTAGGCTTAGAACTTATTCTTTGAATAAACCAATTTTTATTGACTATGTCTAAATTAGGGCTTGAATCTATTGTGAGTATGATTTTTAAACTGGCAAATTACTTTCACAAGTTCAGTTTATAGATCATGGGGAGGAGAAAGTTTCTCATTTTTAACTGTGACAAAAGTTGGTTTACTTGAAGAATAAGATCTAAGCATAGGGGGAATCCATCTATGCTTTTAAAACATTTATTGAAAAAGAAATGCTTATCAATTCTATAGCACATATGAAGACTAGTTTCCTTCGCAATGTTACATATATATATATATATATATAATCCCTATATTATTAATTATTATATATATTCAAACTAATAAGATTCAATATCACTTGTAGTTAATAATGGGAAACCTTCTCTTCCCAGTAATATAACAACTCTTGTGCAAGTAATTTGTCAATTTAAAAATCAGGCTTATAATACCTTCAAGCTCTTATTTAGGTGCAGTCAATAAAAGCTGGTTTATTTAAAGAATATGTTTTATGCATAACTTAACTACTCATGCCTTTAAAACATTTATTGATGGTGGAATGGGTGTTAATTCTATAGTTTCCTTGCACGATATATGCATTGGCATGTATATTAAACAGAAGATTCTGCTTTTAGTTAGTTTCTAAAATTTAACAAGGAATATAAATCTGACAATAATATTTATGTTTTGATTGAAAGTATAATGAATTTCTGTATACGTTCACAATAAATGTATGTTCTCTATAAAATCTATAAGGTTTGGAAGAAAAGATTTAATTGATGCTTGGATTCCTTACATCTTAACTGAAAAATTATTTATAAAAACACAAAGAGCATTCCAATTAAATGTCCACAGTTTAGATCTATAAACTTTGTGAAAACTTTTTGTTTAAAGTTTATAGCTGTTCATAGGAGAGGTTAAATTAATATATTAGCACAGCTTCAAACTGTAATTCTAAATAGATGGTAATCAACAGCTCCACACGTTCTATACTGTTATATTAAATCAATGTTGTTTTGTTGAATATTAAAAAACTTGATCCAAGCCCCATGTTAGAGACTTTGAAAAGACAAGAGTGGCTGTCTTAAAAACAATATTGATTTAATATAACAATAAAGTGCATATGCAGTAGTTGGTTACCATCTGTTTAGAATTACAGTTTGAAACTGTGGTAGTAAATATCTTAGCCAATTATATTAATTCTGACATCCCTTAATATGCAATAAATGTTAAAATTTCATGAGTGTTAAAACATGTAATAAAGTGGAAGCAAAATAAATAATATAAAATATTCATACTCTCAATCCAGAATACTTATGATTAGCCTATATACTGTCTTTTCATACAAAGATAAGATGGCTGCTCTTATCTTTTCAAAGTCTATCATGTGGCTTAAATCGAGAGTTTCCTCACACTCAACAAAAACGTTGATTTAATATAATTGTACATTGCATGTGTAGCAATTGATTACCATTTGTTTAGAATTTTTAAGTTATTACAAGTTAAATCTTCACATAGACATATTATTGTCGGATTCATGTATATTAGCTAAAAGCAGAATTCTCTTTAAGCTTAAAGTATTTTAGATGAAAGTATAATTATTAGGTGATTTAATTTAATCTTGCAATATGTTATTAATTAGTATTTTGCTTCAGTATATCACAGCTTAATAATTATTTACAAAACTACAGAATTCCCCCCTAAATTTCCATCGTTTAATCTATAATGAGTACACTGCTATAAATTTCCAAATATATTATTTTTTGAATTGAATAGGTGTTCATCTCAGTACTTTCTTAAATATGTCATTATTTTAAAAAAAATCAAATTTGTTTGGATTTACATCACAGTCTAAATTTTCAAAATTACCAATGTCTTGCTACGTGTAATTTCCACTCAAGTAATTATACTTCACCATTTTTTGCAATCTATGGTTATGCTTTTTCCTACTTTTTTATATAAATATTATAATAGTTTTTGTAAGTAATTTTTATAATAATAAAAATCAAATTTATTTTATGATAATACCTGAATGCACTCATTTGAATTCAATTAGCAGGTCTATGAAAATTTTGGATGGTATTGCTTTATAAAGTTTTCATATACATATTCTAGCAGGAGAACAAGACTAGTCAATGGCAATTTTCTTCCAAATGTTAAATATTTTAGCTGTCAACTCATTCATTTTATATTTAAAAAAATGTAAACAACCAAAGAGAATTCGATGATTGGATTTTTTAAAAGCATTATCAAAATTAACTTCAAACCTGTATTTTAGGAACACTGGAGAGGTCTGAAGCTACTAATAATGATAATGACTATACTGAGATGAGACTTTAACTAAAGAACTCAACCATTTTAAGATTATTTATTTTACTTCTTTTAAATGCTTATTAGGAACTATAATTAACCTCTAAAATAATACTTTTCTAATGAGCAGTATCATTTTATAACTTGTAACAATTATTTTAGAAAGTGTGTTGTAGCCATCATGGGTTAAATATATATATATATACACACACAATATTCTTTATCAAGGAATGTGGTCAGACATAATATTTCCAATAAATATCTGATTATGAAGGTGCTGTTAGTCAAATATTCCTTTATTTTATCACTTGTAACAATTATGTTACAAAGTGTGTTGTAGCCATCGTGGGTTAAATATATATATATATACACACACACAATATTCTCTATCAAGGAATGTGGTCAGACATAATATTTCCAATAAATATCTGATATGAAGGTACAACTAGTCAAATATTTCTTTATTTTTAACAGGTTAGAGAAAAAAAATAATTAAGCAAAACATTGCATTAAGGTGCCAGACAACATAAAACTGGACTTATAATAGATTGCAATTAAAGTCTACCTTCTCACAGATAAAATAATTATACAATCTTATAGTTTCACTGAAGAGTTGTTATTACTCATAATAAAAGGAGTATGTATAGCTCTAGGATGAATGACTTGATTTAAACTATGCTATTGCGAATAAATTCGCAAAAATCATAGTAATACATTTGACGTACAATTAATCTCAGAAAATAAAATTGTAAATATTTCATATAGAATTATAAATAATTTTTGTTTTTCCTATAAAAAACAGGATTTTGTTTCTTTATATTTGGGAATATGTGTATACACAAAATTATTATTAGAAGAAAATACATGCTTGTCTTTTAAAAGACGTTATAGATGTGCTTTGCTAATTTTTATTTATGGATCTGAAACATGGACATTTAATAGAACAATCTAAAACTCAATGACATATGGAAACATATATATGATAGAAGAAAAAAGAAGGGACTAAAAACAAAATATGGAAGAACAGACATATATCACTGACATCATTGAAAAACTCAAGAAACCGAAGTGGAGTTGGGCTGAACATATTGTTTAAAGAGATGATAAGAGACAAACAATTGAAATCTTAAACTGAATACCAAGAAAGTGTAAAAGATCTAAAAGATTACATGTGAGATAGATGGGTGAAATAGGGACGTTTGCTCGTGTTGTGGAAAATAAGTGCTAGGGGTAGAAGAAATTAGTTAAATTTGGAGGGACCTCTAAATGATATGTATTTAATTTTCATACTATACGTATGTGTGTATATATAGTCACACAAATTTATACAATTTAATTTTAATTATCCTCATCATTTAAAAGAAACTAAACACAATAATATACATTGCTTTAAATGATGGATACACAAATTAACATTCTTTTAAATTCACATATTTTTCATTTCAAGGGAGAACGTTTGAAAGGAAATTCTTCCACTTTAATAACCTCATTATGTATTTAAATAAGTCACAGAAACTGCTTTGCAATTGATTCCTTATCAGCAGCATGTCTAAATCCTTCCCTCCAAAAGGAACAGCAAGAAAGCCTCTGACTCATCCCTTGTCACAGTATCATTTAAATTGATGAAGACTATCCACTATCTTATTTATTGTATTTGCAACGATGACAAACATTCCCACTGAAACAGAGACAAAAGCGGGCAAAGCCACTTTGGCAAAAATCTCCACAGTTTGAGGAAATAGGAAACCACGACAAACAGGAAGCTATAGAAAATTAAAGTATGCCGAATCTTGACTCCGTTTCTCCTATAAACTACAATCAGTATCTTAAGATTCATTTTTCATGTGTGTGTGTGTGTCCGCGCGCGCGTTGCCTCAAATTTCAGATTAAAAACAACAGCTTTGAATTATGCCCTCTCCCTCCTCCTTCAATCTGCTTTATTAATTAAAACGTTCAAAAAATATAACTAGATATTTTTTAAAGTTTGATTCGTCACTGCAGAAGTCAACGACGTTTAAGCACCAAAGTGACAAGGAGGAACAGCGGAATTCTGTTGAGAATTGATAAGGCTGACTTTTTTAAAGTTTCCTCCGCTGAAATTGATCCAGTAATTTTGGGGGTTCACCATTATCACTATTGGTTAAACAGCTTTAAATATTTAAATAGAATGAATTCTTTAAAATAACTCTTTATTTTTATTTATTAGCGTTTATTTTTTTTTAATAATAGTTAAATCTGAAATAAATTACACGTTAAATTTAATCGCATTTTACTCTTAAATGAAAATACTTTTACTATGTAGTATTCTTATGATTGCGTAAGAAACGATGGCGACTTGTCGCGACCTTGTAATAATCTTTCTAAGATAAAAGTTTTTAGAATTTCTTCAAAATCTCTTATTTCTAAAATTCGTAATAATACTAATCTAAATAAATTATTTTAAATATATATTGTGTGTGCGCACTGATATTATTTTTTAAAAAACACTCTCTAAGCCACGTGCGTAAAGTCAATTCTATTGCTTTACTTCTTCCATAAATATCCTTCTTTATTTCTATTTTTTGAATCTTCAATATCCCAAATCTTTTAAAATATATATGTATGTGTAAGACTAATACCCGTCATTGACGTTTGATGAGGTGATAGAATATCAAAGTCTGGACAGGAAGGTCCTTGGATTGATTCAAGTTTTGGCATTCTTATGAACTGGATCCTAAAGCCATTCAATTTGGCCTAACATAATTTACTGGAATAGAAGAATGTCAGACTTTGGAGGGTAAAGTCTTCAAAAAGATTCCAGTTTTTGGCACTTCCAGCATTCGACCTTTTTATGAACTCCTGAGCAAAGAAGCCATTCAATTATCCATTATCCATAATTCTTAATCCATCTCCTACCAATCAATTACGCAGGAGAGTGCATGTCAATTTTAATGCATGTGTGAAGAATACTTGCTTTCACAATATTGTAGGTGATGTATGTGTTTGTGAAATTGTCATTGACAATACATTATGTATTGTCCATATAGATCCAATGCAAATAAAAGGCAACAAAGAATACATTTTGCAAAAAATTTAAATGTAAATATGCCCATACCGTCTTCATCATCACTATGAAATAATTTTTGAATCTTGTATAAAATAAACTAGCAAAAAAAGTTTATTTACAAATGATTATTCCTAAATGGACTCTCATCTGAATCATCATCAGCATCTCTCTTATTATAAATAATTCTTAGAAATGGCATTCACAATCAATAATCCTATTTTCTCTTAATGTCGTAATGAATTACATTTATTCCCAACACATTATCTGTCTTAAATCTCTCATAACATTAGAGTGGTAACCAAAGTCAAAAAAGAAGAGTATCACAGAATCTGGTCTCTAAAACTTTAAAAAAACTAATTACTAAAAAAAAATCGGTGTCACTCTCTTCTGTTTTGGATTTTCTTACAAAGCACATATTTCTGACTGAACCTGCCTTTCTCCGAGTTCAAATATAATATTTACAAGATGATTCTTTAGATTATTCCTTCTAAAAAAATTTCTTTAATTTTTTTTCTAATCAATATACAGATTTGGCAGTTTATTTAATTTGCTTAACTAATGTTAATTTCTTACCTTTAAATATGACTAGTGGTAGCGTGGTTTTTCTAACGCATCTGGAGTTATGATCTACCTGGGTTTTTAATTCTACATTATAAATGTTACCGTAAACCTCTACTTGGTATTTATGATTCATTGTGCATATTTTCAAATCTAGTATTAATTACATTTTCGTTCCCCTCATCCTCCTTTCGCCATTTACCCTTATTCCCCTCTTTCTCTATATTTCTCTCTCCATATTTCTTTTCCTGAATTGCTTAAACGCATAAAAATAATATAATTATTAGAGAAGCATATTTTATTAATGGCAATAATAACTCCATCAATAGACGAGATACCTGCTTTGACATCTCCAAACGCTGGACTATCTAGTTCATTTGCATACGCTTTGCATACTGTTTTGGTTCCTTGCCCTATTTCTTCGTTCTGCAGCTTACAGTACCGCTATGAATATGAGGCAAAAGGCCTCGAAAGCGCTTGGCGTGTAATAATTTCTGCGTATCTTTATAGCTTCTCATTCAAGTGTGTCATACGCTTTGTTAATTTTTGTATATTAAATTATCGAATGAGAAGTCTTAAAATCTTTAATATTTTATAATTATTAGTCATAAAAACGCTTAAACACTTAAAAATAATATAATTATTAATCATAAAAATTAATTACATTTGTAAGTTTTAGATTGTAAAAAAAAAAATTTAATTATATTTCATCAAAAATTAATGAAATCCATTATCTTGTTCTTCAGATAAATTATAATAATAATAAAAATCATATACAATAGCTATATAAATATATATTAATAATAATTATACATAAGTATTTTTCGACAGCTGGTTTTGTGCTCTTTTCAAATGTTAATCATATAACATTAACTTTCAAATGTTAATCGTAATTTAACACATTGTACAAGCTTACACACACCTGCACATATATAATGTAATATATAGGGATTCGAACTCAGACTTTCACATGACACTCAACTCTCCAAGCCATCTCATATTGCTGACCGACCTGATCACACATATGTTGAAAAGATAAACATATGTGTTATCAGGTGGGTCAGCAATATGAGATGGCTTGGAGAGTTGAGGGTCGTGTGAAAGTTTGAGTTTGAACCCTAAATGTTAATCATATAATGCTAACCAATTATTGCAGATAGAACACCATCTAGTGATAACAGCAATAACAAAATAAAACATCATTAAAATAGAATAAAACCTTTATATAGAAATCCAATATAATTTAAAAAATTGATTGTCTAACATAATAATACACAGAATGACTAATACCTGCATTATACAACTTTTATGTATAATTATTATTAATATATATTTATATAGCTGTTGTATATGATTTCTATTATTTATTATAATTTAATTATATTTCTAGTATTATTCTTCACTAAGCCATGTTAAAACACATTGTACATTAGATTATGAAATAAAAATTATTACAAACATTTTTAAAACTTAGCACTCTTTACTGTCATTCTTGATATATTAGTGAAGACTTCTCTATAGTTTTGTTTCCATTATACATAAAACATCATTAGTTAGCACTTCAAATCTTTATGACCATTCAGATTAACAACATTTCATAAACTAATAGGTATCACAAATCGGTTCTTTTTGAAAGAACTATTTGATACATGCATGTATAACACATCTTCATCGTAGAATTTCTTGCATCATACAATGCCTAGTCTACTTTTGAAATAACTACATGATATCTTTCATAGTGCTTTCTTCTTCAACTTCTATTACTCTTCTGATAGCACGACTATTGGTCTTTCATGTTTTTATGCAGCCATCATCACTGAAACAAAATTAGTTGAATGTTTCTTAGACCCTTCACATTTTGAAAACAGGATTCAAATTAATTACTTTAATTGCTCCAAGTAACTTCGCACAATGGTGAACTTATTACTAAAGGCTGAGAAAAAAATTTAAAATCTCAGTTCAATTAATTAAAAACAGACCCATTATTACTTCTGAATAATACATGTTCTTCTAAGTAAGTAATAATTATTTTAGTTAACTTTAGTACTCTAACTTTTCTTTACTTTATATGACATAAACAAATTATCAGATATATCTTTTTTAAAAATAAAAAAAAACCAACTTTATTACAAAACAAATGCCATCTTTAACAAAAAAATGCCAATTTTAATAAGAAAAATGCCAACTTGAATAAAAAAGATACCAGCTTTAACAAAAAAATGTCGTTCGAATAATAATAAAAAATGCCAACTTTAACAAAAAAATCACTAGCTTTAATAAAAAATGTCATTCCAATAACAAAAATGCCAGCCTTATCAAAAAATGCCAGATCTAATAATAAAAAAATGCCAACATTAACAAAAAAAAAAAAATACCAGCTTTAACAAAAAAAAAACCCCCATCTAATCAACTTTAGATTTTCTGTAAAAATAATTTTTACATTTTTTCATATACAATGAAGCTGCAATATGTTATATCAATATATATATTACTTCAATTATATGCTATCCAAAAAAAAATATGTAAATAAAATAAAAAATATAAATAAGTGAAAAATAAAAAACATTATAATTCATAAATTTTATAATACAACAGCAGCCATTTTTATGTCTTAGAATGCCATCCATGATCAAATTTATTAGGAATGTTTCTTCAGGTAAGTTGAAAACAATATTTTATTCTTCACTTTGATATGCTACAGTATTCACATAATAATATGTTTTCTAAGCATAAAGCTAAAAATTTTATGAAATTTAATTAAAAGTGTAAATATTTGAAATACAGGCACTCTTCGCATACCTGAGCCTAATTGTAAATATAGGGGATTTGCACTCAGACTTTCAAGCATCCTTCAACTATCCACACTATCTCATACCACTGATACACATGACCACACATGTAGAAAAGATAAATAATCACCAATATACATATTTTGTGCTGCACTCATCAGTTTGTCTAGATTATCATCTCCCACACACATATATATAAGCAGTGCTTGGTTTTATATTTATATAGCAAACCCTTATACTTTAATGGACATTCTTCAAATTATTCCAATCTCCAACTCTTCAGCCGACCATACCATAGAACTCTGATGATGGAAAGCTCAAATCCCATGCTGATGCCAATATTATTGCCATGCCCATGTTGACTTCAAGTCACTCTGACACTTCATATATAGGCCCTTATCTATTTAAATACATATGTGTGGGAGATGATAATCTGGACCAACTAATGAGGGCTGCTTCAGCATGAAATATGTATATTGATGATTATTTATCTTTTCTACATCTGTGTGGTCAAGTGTATCAGTGGTATGAGATAGTGTGGATAGTTGAAGGATGCTTGAAAGTCTGAGTTCAACTCCCCTATATTTAAAACTGTAAAATATTCTTATATTACAAAGAAATGCTTAAAGTAAAATCTGAAATGAACCACAGCAAGTAAAGGTGACTGGAGCCAATATAGAATTTAAAGTTTCAAAAAAAACCAGACATACCACTGTTTTCTGATAATGAGGGTGCTAGGAGTGTTTCCATAAAAGGAAAAACAGTTATTGAAGAAAAGGAATATCATTCAGAGCATGTTTAATTTTAATGAAAATCTGAGATTTCGTTATTCATTTTATTTAATAATGATAATATGGTTTAGTACATTTTTTTTATTTTTTGACTGAATGTGAATAAGTGAACATGCATGCACACACACAACAAATATAAATGTAAATGAGTTTCTTCAACGTATTATTAATAACTACATTTTCTAAAAAATTTGTTTATACTATAACCTTAATTTATTATATTTACATGCTATTCGTTTAAAAAAGCATCTGTGTTTTACGTATATGGATGTGTGGTTAAAAATACTATATAGCTCAATAAGCAATATACATTACATCGTAATCAAAGCTTATCAACAAAACATGAGCTATTATAAATGATGTAGAATGCACGCAAAAGGGTTCGGAATAAAATATAGCAGATATCTTGACTCCTCTGTAGATATGTATTTAAGAAAATATAACAATAACATTTCTACTTTTTGCATTAGTACAAGCAATTTTCTTTCCTTCTGTTTTACAGCACCAAAAGCCATTATCAAAGATTTGTAAATGTTTTATATTATTTTATATGACATTGTGTTATAAAATATTAAATGTCAACTCAAATACATTTGACTAGCTGATTTTCAATTGTTTTAATCATTATAGAATATGTTTACATATAATTATAATTATTTAAAATACAAAAAAAAAATGTATTGACATTCAACATTTATAATATAATGTAATATCATCAAGTAACAAAATATTTACAGATCTCTGATGAAGGCTGTAGGTTCAGTCAAAACAGGCAAAAAAAAAATATTTGAAGAAAAAACATAATAAAGACAAGTGCTATGTCTTAAACTGGAAAATAAAGAGATTGGGAAGATATTGAATTATACAAGCAAATGCACATATATAATAAAAAAATAAATAGAAATCTTTTTTAATAAATGTAATTATTTCTATTGAGTGTAATCCTGAAAAGACATTTTACAAAACAAATGACTTTCGAGATAAATTTCATGCTGAAATAGAACTCATCTGCTGAACTGGTTACAAAGTCTCACATATATCTTTATGACATGTTTAGTAACTACCAATAGCAAAGTGTTAAATTTTGATTTAAAAGTGTCAAACTCATTCCACCCACAATTTTGACACCATTCATTCTAGATATATACATTAATAATTATCATTAATCATTTATTAAATTAGAGATTATTCTTAGCCCAGATATAAACTTTAAACTTCAGTTAGAAAGCATTACTCTTTTTTCAATGTGTAATGTCTTTTACAGATGTATTTAATGACATCCACTATATCCCATATTCTTGAAATATATGAATAAAGACATCTATATTAATAATTTGATCCAAGTACTTTTATAATTCATTATCATTTTTTTATCCCTCTTTTCCTGAAAACTTATTCAACATTAGTTTTATTTATTATTGACTTATAGTTTTAGTTTGTTTGTTTTTTCATTTCTTAACTCTTCTAAGATTTCATGTAGCACTTTTTTTTTTTCGATAACAATTGCAACACTTTTAAACTCCGAATAATTTTAAGTAAACTCATTTACTGCCTTTATTTCCACTTTAATTCACACCAAAAAAAAATCATCCTGATATATTGCAATCCCTTTTTGGGGTTAATATTCTTAATATAAAACCATCCTTAATCAATATCATAGGACTGTTGCAAATATTATGGTAAATATAATAATATCCAAGTCAATATCCCAAATGTTCTAAGCATGTATCCATATTGTGATCATGTGATATTTATTGGCATATTAGAAATGCTTACAGAGATGCATATTTTTTTAAATCTATAAATCCAATGTGAATCTAAACTATTTTCATGGTATTTTCTATAATTTTCTTAATACTTAGAAGTAGTCAACTATGTTAAACTATCTTTAAGTCTTAGATGGCTTGAATTTTAATGATTTCTATGGATATTTCGTACTGATTATACTAAATGAGTGCAAATGCTTAGAAGACTGTTAGAACTATGACTTATTTATTTTAAATATCAATATTGCAGTCTTATCATTGTATACACCATTATAATTTAAACATTTTGCTTTAACTATTCTTTATCACCATGTGTGTTTATTTTAAAATATATATGCCTACAAATGATATTTTCTGAAACCTCACCTTTTCTAAGATTTGACATCATATATTTCCTTTTCATTTAGAATATATAGCATTTCAACCGTCATTTTTTGCCTTAACTTTGTTTTTCTGCTTTTATCTATTCCACTTTATGATGTTAACCCCATTTTCATAACTGCTTCACCTTTTCTTCATATCAGTAAAAAAAAAAAACTTTCCACAATATCAACATAGCATTTTACATCATTGAGATTATTATGTTTTCTATAACCATTTTTCAATAACAATTCATTATGACATCCTATAGTCTTTTTACATCCGTTACACATATTCATACTTCTAAATGATCATTTACAGTTTATTCTCATATTTCTTCTTTCCTTCCGCACTGTCTTGTCTCAATAAAAAATTAATCGTCAATTGCTAGGATATTTTTGTTGGTTTCATTCTGCAATTTATACAGTGCTTTTGATAAAATGTGTTAACAGATTATATTCATGTTGAAACTAACGTCAGCATTTTAAAATGATTTATATACTGCAGCTTAAATTAATTAAAATATTTCTGAAATTTAGAAGTATTTATTCATTGCATCTTCAATTGACTGGAAAGTAAAGGGACTATAATGCATCCTAGTAATGTGCTGAGCACAATGGCTCCATTATTAAATGAACAATCTTTTTTATTTTACTTTCTACAGATAAAAAATTTTAGTTCTTGAATCTTAGACCTTAATAACAGGAATATAGTATTCAAAGTATTATAGATATCCAATGGTATTACTATTTTCCTAGAAACTTTTTCTAGGAGGCTCTAGCTTAAATCGTGTGTGACTGATAACTTTCAAAGTTGATTCGAATAAGGCAATTAAAGTTTTGACATACCCATTATATTTTATGGTAGTCTAAATATAATCCACTTTTGTTGTAGTCTGTTATCGTAAACATAATTATCCATTAAGAGCATTTAACCAAATATATATCTATAAATAAGTAAAGATAGATCAGCATTTAAGTATTTGGCTACAGAACAAAGTCATTTCCATCAGCTTATTATCCCCACCCCCCACTCCGAGACATAAATAGGAAGCTTTACTGTTATGTGGTGAGAGATTAGGCATTTCTCTATTCTTTTTTTATACTCTCCCTAAGAACTTGAGTGAAAAATTCAAAGCTCATTAGTGTCCAAAAACATTTTCAAGTTTATCCAGCCTAAATTTAAACCAGGTCACAGGCATATTTTTAGTAGATGTCATTACAGATTAAAATTAGCAGAAGCTGGAATAGAAGAAGAGAGAGAAATAGATTATTTTACTGAGAAAATAAAGTTACAGCTAATTTATAATGATGATAAATTACTAAGACTTTATTTACCAAGAAAGCATTAATTATTATATGTTTTTACTATTTTTATATACAATTTATGCTAAGAGCAATCCAATTTAACGCTCTAGTGAAATAAGGTCCTCGGAACGATTGCGACTTCCGGTACTTCCGGCGCTCGAACCCCCTATGAACTCCTAAGCAATTAAGACATTTGATTTTTTTTTTAAATCTACTTTGTAAATAATTTCCTCTGGGAAAGACTGAATTTAGATTTGACTTTTTTTTTCCTTTCTGTTAATAGTACTATTTCAACAATAACTTGAAAATGAGGATCAATTTTAATTTTCTTGAAAAATCAATATTGCCTTTATTTTATCGTTGCTAGGCAATAAAACCTCAAGCTGATGTTAAACATAATTAGCAAAGAATTAATTACCTGGTTGTATCAAACCTATATAAGATGTTACAATTTGAACCTCAACCAACGAAAGAGATAATAGTAAACAATATAATTTTTGACCTTTACAGGTGACTGATCAATAATAATAATTAAGCTAATGCTAAAATGAAGGGGCTTACGTCACTTTTTTTTTATGAATAGAATCATTAAATACTCTCTCAATCTTTTTAATGGTTTGCTAATTCTTGCTAGATGGCAGTAAAATAATTCATACATGGTATTTTAATAGAATTAAAATTTTATGGGTGGGGGGAGTGTTAATGCACATATGTAATTACATCATATTTCCAAAAATTATATCTTAACTCTTAAATTATTTAATGACATATGATCATGGTAAGACAATTTCAACCTGATCATTTCTACTGAATTCAAGCAAGAGTTCAAGTCCAATGTGATCAAGTTACTACTAGATTACTTGATTTGTGGTATATGGGATTCTCGACAGTCTTCGCCAACTACGCCGTTCAAATGCCTCATTTTGAAATACATAATCTTATATACAGGATGTAGCAAAAGTCTCCATCTATCGAGAAAATGGAAAATTGTAGTCAAATGTTCTTTTATTTACAAAATATTCATTGCAAAATTTTACAAGATTTCTTTACATGTTGGCCACTGCTTTCTACACTCCCATGTTCTATGATATCTGTTGTTATACAAGTAATTGCATTTCTTTTAAATAACCTATGTTTTTAATATTTTCTTGTACATCATGGCTTTTAAGTAGTCCTACAAGTAAAAGTTGAGTGGGGAAAGATCAAGAGATTTCATATGCCATTCTGCAAAGCCAAGGTGAGCAATATAAATTTGTTATTTTTTCCTATGTACTGAGACTTTTGGTTTTACCTTGCATAATAAGGGTGTCCAAGTTTTTTACTCCCCAGTTTTAATCTGTGATTAATTTTTTGATTTTATTGTTGATGAATGACTTAAGGAAGCAAAAACTATCAACCATTTCTATTAATAAAATGTCAGTAATAAGATTTGCTTTTACATTATACATCCAAATATGTGTGTATGTAGATATGGAGTTGATCCGGACATATTGCTAGAAGAGATGATAACAGATGGACAAATGAAATCATAACTGGGATTCCAAGAGATTGTAAAAGACCTAGAAAGAGACCCCATGTGAGATGGATGAATGAAATAAGGAAGTCTGCTATAATGAAGTGGAAAGAGAGCTAGAGATCAGAGAAGATGGATTGAATTTGGAGAGACCATCCTGAAATGGATTGATAATGGATGATGATATATGCTTGATAATGGTTGATGATGATGATATATGCCTGGATATAAACCTGTGTAAATACATTTATTAATGATGATTCTAAATTTCCCTGAAGAATCTTAAAATTATTTGCAACTAAAACATTAACATTATTTTTTATGTGCATTTCTTTCTGCTGTTATGTATATATTTTCACATAGTTAGGTAATAGAGAAACCTTTATTTATTTTAAAACTTTCACAACTAGAGCTTTGTTATGACGACATAAAATACAAATGTACTTTTTTTTTTTTTTAATTAAAGACTGTTAAATAAACATTCCTTGAAAACATTTAAATAGTTATTTGACACAAAAATTTTGGAAAATATTACAATACTAGTAAGGTTAATAAAATAAGCAAATATTTGAATTATTTTATGGAAAGTAAAATAGAATGAGTAATAATTAATTAATATCCTCGTTAAATATAAATAACTACAATTTATTTACTGAAGCATATATGAATATAATTTTAACATATGCAAATAGAATGTTATGTTGATTGTGGTTTTAGACTTATTTAAGCATAGACTATATAGTGTATTCTTCATTCTCTTTTCATTGCAGTTTCTGCTTTTAGATACCATGTGGAGCCACCAAAGTCAGACTGAAAATATTAATCGATAAATTAAAGACTACTGTCAATTTTTATATAAAAAAATAATAAATGATATCTACTTTTATAAATATTAAATTACATATTTTTTATTTTCCTTTCAAAATGGAAAGAAAATAAGATCAATGTAAATATCAAGTTTTATAAAAACAGAAAATGGCCAAAAAAATAAGATCAAGCTTTATAACAATTCTATATTTTAGTATTAATTATTAAAAAGTTGTGTGATTTAATGAATAAATTTTAGAATGCAAAATTTTAATTTAAATAAACAACAATAAAAAATGAAGAGCTTGCTGTGGTACAGTTGTGTGTTTTTTAAAAAAAAATTTGAAACAAAGCAAATCTTTTTTGTTTATTGACAATAAGTAGTGTGAATGTTTTAAAGATAGACTGGAAAGTAACCTACTTTGTTGCTGTTCTGTCATAACATTTCCAGCATATGTGATCCAGATGAGACTTTAGCAGTTCTGAGGATCTGCCTCTCATCTGAATTTTGATGTTGTTACCAGATTGACATAATGCAATTATGATTGAGAATTGAATGTTGGATTCCCTTAGTATTGAGATTGTCGGAGGCCATCCATTTGTTAGAGAAGATGACTAAATCAAGCATGCATTCTCTTTCAATAATGGAAATCATTGATCTGTCTCAGTGAGGCATGCAGAAGTATTGATAACTGAACCCTCTTTTCAAGACAAACACCCAGGATTCATCTACTCACTAATGATCATTTCTGGTTCACAGCATAGATGTTTGGATCCTGTGACTTGTATTTATTTCAAATTATTTTATAAAAATCAAACAATATTTTATTATGTAAAAGTATGTTTTTTATATTAGTCCATGCTCATTTTATGAAGATTTTTTAATTACTATTTTCAGTACAGCTTCAGTGGTTTAACACAGTGGGTACTGCAATAAAGTGAGCTTAGAGCACATATTATATCTGTACCGACTATATAAGAAATACATATGTAATCCATAATTTAAAATACAATAAAACAATAAGTACAAACAACTTGCATTATTGTTCTTATAAAACATTATTATATACATCTATATTTTTCTAACAATGAAAAATATAGGTAAATATTTTTTTCATTATATAAATTGCCTTTTAGTTTTCTTAGCAAATTATTTTATCATTAATTACTTATATATTATATAAGCTACTGCATAAATAAATAAAGATAAAAATAACTGTATTAAAAAAACTAACAAAAAAAAATTATATAATGAATAAAATATTTACACAGAGACAAAACTCTCCAAACAGTAGCACCACTCAGTTCAAGTGAGAGTAATCAATGGATGCAAGAAGGTTTTTACATAAAATTCCTATCTAGTGCCTACTCATCCAATATTCCCAGACTAGTTTTTAGCTTCTGGCTTTCATCAGAGAGGAATCTTCCTGCATCCACTAATTACTCTGGCCTGCAGTGAGTGGTGCTACTGCTTGGATAGATTTGCCTCTGTGTAAACAGCTTATGTAAGCATAAAGAATGATGATCATGTGATGTTAGTGGTTTAATAAAATATTTACATAAAATATTTATATATATATATATTCTCTCTATATATATCTAACATACATTTTACAGATGACTATGCATAAATTAATAGAAACGTAAGAAATATAAAAATAATAAATTCAAGTGAATGTTTTAATAATAGAATCAAGCAAAATGCATTCACAAAATAATATAATATTAATAATACGGAAATAGAAATATGCCAAACATTTATAGCAAGGTAAAGAAAGAAGAGGATTATTGATAAAATATACATCTTTTATTTAAAAATGTATTTAAATATACTTTTCATATATGTACCATTGATTTTTCATAAAGCATTTTAGATGACCTGAAAATGTTTCAATATCTAATATATAAGTTAAAATACATCTCTATTTATAAACTTTTCAGTTATATATCAACTGATACTCTTTAATGAGAACAGTGGTCTGCTTAGGGGGAAACATTTTAATTACATTTTATTCCAGATATATATATAAAATTTTATGTGCCTACCTTAAATGCAAGACTTATTTATATCAACCTTAAAATGATATATGGAATATATAATTTCTATTTAATGGTATGTGCTGAAGGTAATTTCAGAAATTAGTATTTTTTTTAACCTTCTTCTAGAGTAATTTTCATTAAAAATTAGGTGAAAATCAAGTAAAATTATTATATGTGTTGATTATTCATCATCATCATTCACAAATTGCTCATAAAAAGAAACATAACCAGTCTAATTTAAACCTATGAATATGCAAATCAATTCATAAATTACAAATAGATATACATACATCATATACTTATTCGACATCTTTTGATGATGCCTCTCAATTTCTTCTGCAGCAAACTTTTCTTTTTAAAGACTTTAATACCTTGCCTAATTCTAAATCTCCATTTACATTCCATCCTCAACCACATCTTCCCAATGAAAAAAATTAATATTACACTTTTGTATAACATTTTTAAAGTGATGCTAATAATAAATAGAACATATCTCAAGTTTGTTAGCATTTTATTATTTGATGGAAGTTTCTACTACCAAAGGCATTCTTTTGAAATAATGTTTATAACGTAAATGTAAATTATCTTAAGTTCATTAGTCTTTTATTACTTTTTTTAATTTATCATTCTTCATTCATTCATTTATACAGGATTTAAAATAGGAGGCACTCTTAAACCTGGAGCCTAATTGTAAATATAGGGGATTTGAAGTCAGGCTTTCAAGCCACTTCACTATCCACATTATCTCATATTACTAATACACATGACCACACACATGCAGAAAAGATAAATAATCACCAATATACGTATTTTGTACTAAACCAGCACTCATCATTTGATCCAGATTACCATCTCCCATACACATATATAATCAATGCTCAGTCTATATAAAGATAACAAATCCTTACACTTTAATGGACAGGCTTCAAACTGTTCCAACCTTTAACTCTTCAGCCAACCATACCATTAAAAATCTGATGATAGAATTCCCAAATCCCAGGCTGATGCCAATATAAACTGAGCATTGTTTATATATATGTATGGAAGGTGGTAATCCGGACCAACTGATGAGTGCTGGTTTAGCACAAAATACATATATTGGTGATTATTTATCTTTTCTGCATGTGTGTGTTCATGTGTATCAGTAATATGAGATAGTGTAGATAGTCGCATGGCTTGAAAGTCTGAGTTCAAATCCCCTATATTTCATTTATACGGGTTAAACACAGGTCAAAACATATTTACACAATGCAAATATCACTCTTCTCCTACTGAGCGCTAGTTGCACATTTATGCAGAAAAAAAAATTCTTTTAACATAATATAAAATATGTTAATTGTAATAACAAATTACATTTCAATACCTAATGAAAATAGTGATTATACCATCGCTATGTATAAAATCCATAAATGAATGTTTCTCCATGTAAAGGTATATTTTTCCATTTTTCAATGTTTGTCAGGTCATGTGATATTCAAATTAAACATTTCTTTGCTAGAGGGCATATTTTCTTTTTAAGACAAAAAATTATTCTTTGTTCTACCATTTACTAAACTGTAATGTTTTTCATGAAATTTGTTAAAGCAACCAATTAAAAAAAAATATTACAAAAATAACGGATTTCCGTAAACTGTTGGATTCTTAAAAAATACGGTATTGGAATAAAACTTTTCGAAGGAAAAAATGCTAGGATAAAATCAGTTCATATGCTTTTATCTACAGTACAGAATATATATAGTATTTAAATCATAATTAAAATGTGATTACAGTACATAGATTCATGTTTGAAATGTAATATTTAGTGAGGGCAGAAAAAAACTAATGCTATAGTACTCTACGTCCATTTAGTTTGGGTTAGTGTAGAACTGGTCGAAATGACAACTTTTCATGCCTGTGTATATTTCTCACATTTATTTATATAATATTAAAATCTTTTGCTTAATTTACATTAAATCTGTAAAAAAAAAAATTGTTAAAGCAATCAATTAAAAAAACCACAGCCTATTTAGGTTAGATACATCTGGTATTATATATATATTACTATATAAAATTGGTTTTTTCTCCTTTTTCCACTCTTTAATATATTTTTTAACTTGATTTTTTTATTTCCCTATAATGTTACAAGCTTTTTAATTTGATAGATAAATTATTGAATAATTTAGAAATACAGTGGTTTCTTATTCTAGCTCCATATTTATTACAATGTTTTGAAACTATGTATGTATCTGGTTTTCTTAGACACATTTTAAACTGTTTTACGTAAGGTTTTTAAAAAGTACTGCCAAATGTTCTAAAACCTCACTTCCTTACAACATTTGATTAGACTTAGATATTGACTAAACAGTTTTACATTATATTTGATATAATTTAAAATATACCACTGTATCTGAAGCACTTGATTTACTATTTTATTGATGTGACCTATACATTAAATGTTAATATAATTTCTTCAAATTTTGGGAAACATACAAGCAAATAATTGTTTCCCATGAACACCATCTCCTAATTTACTCACAAGTTAGAAACTAGTCTGGGATTGGATGTGTAGGCATTAGATACAGATTTTATGCATAAGTTTTCCTGCATCCATAGATTACTAAGACTTTCACTGGATGGCACTACTAACTTGAGTTTACTACTGCTAAACATTGCTTTCATAAACTCAACTGCTGTTAAAGGCATATTAACTTCAACGAGAAAATAGTATATTGCATAGTTTAAGTTCTTTGCCAGAAAGCATGCAGATTATTCAGATAAAGCAATTACTGTCATTGAAGAATATGATGCTTTCCGTTGTTTTCCACTTTACCGCTGCATCAGATCTTTTATATCAGGGGTGGCCAATTTTTGTGTTCATAAGATCTACTTTTTATTTTTAAAATGTTTTACGATCGACTTGTCATAGGCGTAGTCTAAGTGGAGGGAGGTATGAAATACATACCATTTTTATATATCTACCTAGTAAAAAATAATTATTTAACGAGCCAAAAAACTCATGTCAGAGGGAATTAAAGCAACATGAGTAATTATTAACAATATTTATTAATTCTAATTAGCTACATTAAATCAAGATTTAAAATATTATTTTCAATAATGCTACGACTTAGTGGGCTTCACCTATCTAGAACTGGAAAAAAAATTAGAACAAAAACAAAAATAACAAAAAAAACTTGAAAATCTTGACTTAATTTGTTTCACTCGTTACCCGACAGCTCTTGCCAGATTGGCCTCGCGATCGACCAAAAAATGGATTTGCGATCGACCGGTAGATCACGATCGACTTGTTGGACACCCCTGTTTTATATCATTATATTGGGGGGGGGGGGGAGAGTATATTTGCAAACCATTTATAATTGTTAAATGTAATAAATGCGCTTATATGTAACTATAGAGAAGTGTGTTATTTATATAAATTACATACGGCTTAGCACTTTTGAAAACTTATGATGTTCTCATATTCATAGCAAGATGAAATATAATCATAATGGTGAGATGCGTGTAATTGTATATATTTGAAGAGATTAAAATTTATTTAAATTCGATGTTAAATATTTTTGGAGAAAGAGGGAAGGATGAGACTACGGTAAATAGCATGATAGCATTTGTATTATTGGCTATATAGCAAGCCTCCCTTATTTTTCTCTTTGAATCATTTCGTTCGATGTACTAAATGGTTGCGTAGGAGGGGAGAAATTGATGACGTGTCGCTTTTTGGTGCTCAAGGAATATAGAGCTATGATCTGGCTTGTCTAAGGCTCTTTTGTATAAGTACCGGTGCTGGAAAAGACATATAGACAAGAATGCTCAGGATTCCCCATAATAGATTGATTGACATCCAGTATGGGGGCATTTAATTTTGCAAACGGTGCCAGGGATAGGTTCAAGTTCAAGCCTACATCATTATAATTGTTAAATGAACGTTAGCTCCTTTTTTTTTTGTTCATAAAAGTTTTGTCTCGGATCTCACATAAAAATGGAAATGAATATGAATTAACTTTATAAATCTATTTTTTCCCTCATTTTGTTAATAAAGGTAAAAGAATATAAACTAAATAACTTCATAAATCTATTTTTCCCCTCATTTTGTTGATAACTACGATGGATTATCAACTAGCAGTTTTAAATTCTCTAATTTCCTGTTATCAAATCCTCTATTTACTCTAACTCAGCTACTAAACTATATAATTAAAAATTGTTTTTATTAAAAAAAAAAAGTAATTAATTTAATCTCTTTTGTATATAATAAGTTTTAAAAAGTAGAGAAATACACAATCTATTTAATCTTGCAAATAATTATTTTAAAAAAATCTCTTTAAATAATATTTTAAACCCAGCAAGGGGGGGGGGGGTTACTCGTAGAATAAAAATGATAAAATCATATCGTAATAAGAATAGAACTTCCGTTTCTTTTACAATAGAGCTCATGAATAAATTATGATATCAGCGTCATACCTATGAGCTGGGATATGAACTGGGCGAGTTAAAACTTCATAGGCTTAAAGTTTTCTTTCAGTAACAGTCTTAAAGCCAATTTAGTTAGGCATCCAATTAAATGAATATTTAACTACTACCCTAACTGTCGGGAAAAACTCTGCTTTGCAATATATATTTAAAAGCTGTTTTATCATTATTGGTATGCAATTCATTACCCAATATTTCCAAAACACGTTTTTTTTTTTTAAAAAAAAAAAAAAAAAAAGGTCAAAGTTCATGATATCTCAAAAATCATTTGTCAGTGATATATATTACGAAACAATTCCCCTATCTATAACTGACCATCAACTACACTTTTGTAAAATTCGATACACTCCACATCTCGGTAAAGGAAATGTCATATATATTTAAAGAATTGAGCCTCGTTTTAAAAAGAAAAATACGTGAGTTTTTGGAATCAGAAATGCATCTTTATAAAAAAAAAAAAAAAGATGGTACTTTAGTATTATTAAAGTGATCTTAAAAAAATAAAAGTCAAAAGCAAAGTGAATAATGAAGGATGTCAACAATTTTTCTAACTAAAGTCAGCAAGAGCGCCACTTTTTTAAGAGAGGCATTATTGTGATTGTTGAAGATCCCTCCCTTCTTTATTTGTTCCAGAATTCTTTATTAAACATGGCTTCCTGAACTTCATGAATCTGTTATAAGGATTCTAAACTTTCATCTAGAAGAATCTTCAACATATTCACAAAATGTACAAATTGTTTTTCATGTTAATGGAAATCAAGATTAAATATTGGAATAAGAAACTAAAAATAAATGTTTGTTTATGAAGTAAACAGAAGTAGATTAGATAGCAAAATGAGGAGTGTTGATGGCATTAGCAAGAAAATATTAATATCATAAAAAATTCATCCATATAATCAAAATATATGCTACTGAATAATGTAGGCAGGTTGTCCTTATTTAAGGAAAAGAAACATTGAGGATATAAGAATGTCAAATGCCTGCAAACACTCAAGAAAATGCTATAATTTAAGACCCCTAAGGCTAAGTCCAACAAGAGAAATAGAAAAGATTACAGTATTACATAATCTGAAACATAGGAAAATAAAAATCTCTACGGTCTAAGAAAAACAGAACAATATGCTCAATATTACAGTCTGCAGGAAATGCAAATCAAGATTGTCTAAATTAATTATAATGAAAAGATAAAAGACAGATGAGTTAAAAAGAAAATTACTAATATCTGACAAGCATTTATCAATGATTAGTAATATAAAAGAGCAAAACACTAAGTATAAAATATAAACTTGGAATATATTCTCGAACAAATAATCTAAAATATGAAATTTTAAAAGTAAGACTCCAATACATATAATAAATGAAATACATAATAAAACAATCAGTGATAGTTAAATGAGTATGCATAACATATTATAGAGACAGGTTTTTTTTTTAGATTAAAATGAGACTTTAACATAGAGATTTAAACAAGAGATTTAAGCCCTGGATATATGAAAATGTCCATTTACCTCGAGACAATGTTCTGTCCAGCTAATTTCTTTCGAAAGGGTATTGCACAGTTTGTTTCTACCCAGAGTTCATCTCAAAGGTTTTGATTTCTATTTCTTTGTTCGGGAGTATGAAGGCAATACCTAGAATCAGCTCTGGACTAGACTTTTAGGTCATATTCTTGAAGGCACAATTATGGAGCTCTGGGGTATGTCTTTGGATTGTTTAGCACTGTATATTTTTAGGAAGGTTTTTCATGGTATGTATTTTTGGCATGGTGACTGGATGGTCACTACTAGCATGGCAAATAGTAGTCAGTAATTTCCCATTCACAAAAATAATATCAGCAGTTATGATATAAGATGCGATCAGCAATCTTCAAAATATAGGGCATAAGCTGTCCATGATTAGTAAATATCACAATAAGAATAAGAAACAGAAGAATAAGAATCAGTCAAAAATCCAGAGCTATTTATGTGAATTGTTATCTTCTGTCTAATCTTTAATTAAAAAGTTTTGACTAGGGTTAATCTCTGTTTCCTGCTTAATCTTATTTTTTTAAAAAAGAAAGTCTGACAAGGGCTCTTATCTAGTTCAATATTAATTTTTTAATACTAAGTCTCAGCTTTTAAAATAAATTAATTAACAAAATAAAAATGAACTGATTGCAATTAAAACTTTTTTAAAATTAGTAATGTTTTTACATTTCTGCCTATAATTGAGTATGTGTTTTATGGCACGTAAATAAATAAAAAAAAAAAAAAGTACAAAAACTTTTAAATTCAGTTTCTTTTAAAATCTTTAAAATTGTTCATTCTAATTTTGAATTTTCCGATAATGCTTTTGAAGTGAATAGAGTATTCAGTTCAGCATAGAAATTAAAGTTGAGAAAAAAATAAAGCTTTAATCAGACTAAACAATAGGCAGATCCCTACTTACATGAGTCCGTACTTACATAAACAATATTTTGCATAATAACACATGTATACATATATGTTTATTTCATTTTCATTGTTTGCCTGTAATAACTTTGTATAATATATGTTAAAATGCATGGCAAAGTATGTTATTCTTCTCTCATTAATTATCTGTTAGGTTTAATGCACTTTCGGTGTTGACCACCATAGTGCTCAGCACTGAAAGGGCACTAAGCCAAACATATATATGCATATAGTAAATAATGATCACAACTGGTATTAAAAAAAAAAATTAAATATTTTCTATTGTGCTATGTTTATATGATATAATAAATATTGTAAATATTAAAAGTATTACTTTTGTGATTAGAATATCTATTTAATATTCATTTATAACAAACACTCATAAAAATTAAGATCATTCTAGTTCTAACAGGAAAAAAAAAACAAGGAGATAATAAATAAGTTAAAAATGAATTTTACAATGTCAGTATAAAAAAATCCATGAATCGCAAATATGTTATTTATATATCGCATATTGATAATATAATCTATTTGATATCTTGTAATGTTATATGTTATTTATATATCACATATTGATAATATAATCTATTTGATATCTTGTAATGCTATATTTTATCTTCTGCAATGAACTTTACTTTTTGAAAGACTTCAACCCTTTAATGACTGTAACTCTCCATTCCATTCAATTCTTGGCCATATATTCAGAATAAAAACAATCAATATTGCAACTCTTTGAAGTCCTTTAAATAATCTTTATAAAATACAAAATATTACCTTTCCAACGAAAACAATGTTCCACTCCATTTAAAAAAAACTTCTTTAGAAGTCTGTTATTGTATGTTTTCTTTACATATTCAATCCAAGTCATGTGATTTTACAATAATGTATTCAAATTGGCATACATCTGCATAATGAACTGGTTTCTTTCTTTATAACCTAAATCTGGGTGCACTTTCAATCAAGTTCACCGAAAGTGCACTCAAGTTTAGGTTGTGAAGAAGAAAGAAACCACTTCATAATGCAAATAAATAAAGTATACAAATTTGAATTACAAATACTAATGAAGGGAAAAATCAAAAATAATATATTCAATGGCATTCCCTTCAGTAAATTGAAGAACCTAAATAGCTGGTTGTATATAAATTTTTTAAATTATATAATGTATCTTATTCTAGTACCTTATTCCCTACATATAGCTTCCATACAATAAATTAAGCAAAAAAATAGTTCTATATGAGACTAATTTAGTTGCAATAATTATATCACTGTGATGAAATAATTCTATTTTTTTAACTTGAAATACAAACCAGGATAACAAAATATAAAAAATAAACAAATTCATTGAAAACAGTCAATACTTAATAAATCATATCAATATCAATAACAATCGACAAATTCAGAATCTGTTGTCAAGGCAACTCCTTTTAATAATAAAGGTGGAAATTCACCTTTATTTATGGTCTAATATGTTTATATAGATACTGAAAATTGCAACTTGATCACAGAGAATGAAATTATTGATGCAAAGAAGTTTAAATAAACCTCATTAAACAGCTAAATACAATCTGTTCTGAAAGCAGACTAATAAATAGTCAATTATAACTTTCAAATTGCAAATATAGCTTTCAAACTGCACTCCAACAATAATTACTTAAATAATATAGCTAATAGTACTAAATGCTAGATATATTACAAATGTCAATTCATTAAAAGCAGTCAACAATTAAACCAGACCAATATCAATAATAATCAACAATCTCAATCTGTTGTCAAGGCAACCTCCTTTATTTATGGTCTGATATATTTATATAGACAATAATTTCACTCTCTGTGGTCAAGTTGCAATCTTTAGTGTCTATATAAATATATTAGACCATAAATAAAGGTGGATTTCCATCTTTATTATTAATAAGAGGTTGCCTTGACAACAGATTGAAATTGTTGATTCTTATTGATATTGTTCTGGTTTACATGTTCACTTCTGTCAACAAATTTACCTTGATGATGTATCTAGCCTTGAGCAGTATTGAATGGCTTTCATGATTGATAATTCATAAGAAGTTTGAGCACCAGAAGTATCAATGTCAGAATTAACCCTAAGACCCTATATTTCAGAATCGCACATCACTACTATGATAAGCCACACAGGGCAACTATTTAAAAGGCTTTATTCTCGAGCAAATTTTGGATGCCAGAAATGCCAGCATTGAAATTGATCCCTAGGACTCCATATTTCAGAGTCTGACATTAAGAGTTCGATTAATAGAAGTTCCTGCATATGAACCGGTCCAGGATTCCACATTCCAGAATCTAACATTCTACAACTGTGCTAAAATTCACAAATAAAAATACAATACATATCAATGATGAAACTATGACTAACACAAAAATAAACCGAATTTCTTGTAATGGATTAAACCTCAAACCTGGTATGCTCATAATCATCTTGTGGTAAAGTCTAATTTGTGAATTTTGAAAATTTCGACAATCACATTATTGAATCATTTACACTATATGCATACCCCCCCCCAAAAAAAAAGGTAGAGAATAAATAATACTATATGTCATATGAAATTATAAAAAAACTATCCATGTGGGAACATAGATTGGTATTATGACTGGTCAATATTAGAAGAAATATCACGACAGTTCAGGAACAATGGAGCTTGGGAGAGAGGGAATAAAACCATATTTATGGCATTGGTTCAAAAAGCAAAAAGATCAAACAATTGATGCAGAAATGTGATAAAAAATGGGAATGATGTAACAAACGTTTTATTAGGCTGAATTTGATCTATATAATTACAGTATTAAGATATTTAAAATTCGCTTTGTTTTTAAAAAACTGATAGATCCAGACTTTTGAGAAACCTTATATATTATAAACAGTGAGGATTGCCAATTCCTCAACAAGCTTTATGTAGAGGAATTGGCAATCCTCACTGTTTATAACTTACAAGCTTAAGAGATAGGGTCATGTGATCTATGAATTGATCTATGACTCTTATTTTGACTATTTATAGTCTCTGCCAAAAGTCTTATGCAATTTTATATTGCTATGACTACTAATATGTGGTATGGCTGAAGATCTATCAGCCCCATATAGCTATTTGAGTTGGATAGCTGGGTTTGAAGACATGTAGATGTCTGAAAATTTCAGATTTTCCACTCAATAGATAACTTTTAGCTAAGTGCTTAGCTTTGGGTTGGTATT
This sequence comes from Epiperipatus broadwayi, assembly GCA_028023455.1. Classification (NCBI taxonomy): domain Eukaryota; kingdom Metazoa; phylum Onychophora; class Udeonychophora; order Euonychophora; family Peripatidae; genus Epiperipatus; species Epiperipatus broadwayi. Next base: position 4,070,561 of record JAQFVV010000054.1, on the reverse strand, counting down.
TTTAGATTTAGTGTCTGAACCTACCCTGACGCCTCTGTGAGGCGTGCCAAAGCACGAAAACATGGTCAGGGGTTTGGGGAGGGGTTCTTGACAGAGATATTTTGAGTGCTGGCTCTGGCTAAGCATTTATCATAAAGCCTGTAGAGGAATTGGCAATCCTCACTGTTTATAACTTACAAGCTTAAGAGATAGGGTCATGTGATCTATGAATTGGATCTATGACTCTTATTTTGACTTATATATTATAGTTTAATTAGTTTCTTTTAGATATGTCTTCACAACTTAATTACTCTTCTTTAATCAACAATTATATCTTAATGCCAAAAGAATATTTTAGTAGAAAATAATTTTAACCCTTAATGCTTATTTGAACATAAAGATTTGACTTAATTAAAAAGAAAGAAAATTTAAATTCTCTCTCTCTTTTTTTTTTATAGCTTTTCCCAATATAAAATGTAACAAATCTACAAATAAAAATTCGCAAAAAGAATTTTAAAATGTTTTTTTCTAAATATAAATAATTAAACTGTTTCCTTTGTCGTACAAATTAGTTTCAATAATTTAAACTATACAGTTCCCAATTTATGCAATTAAAGCTTTCTGCAAAATAAAGAATAACTTGAATTTGCTCAAGTTGAAAATCATGAGCAAGCAAAAAATACTTCTCTATTTAATGAATAATATTTATATCATCTTGCAAGATTAGTTATACAACTTAATAGCAGATACCAAATGAAGATAATTCAGGTTTATGCCCCAACAAGTTCTCATAGTGATGAAGTAGTAAAAGATTTTTATATGGATGTACAAAAGGCTTTTGATCACAGTAAACAACATTTTAAAATTGTTATGGGAGACTTTAATGCTAGAATTGGTAAACAAATGAAAGATAAAAGTGCTGTGGGTAATTTTGGTTATGGTAATAGAAATGAGAGAGGACATAGACTTGTGGAGTTTGCAGAAAAAGAAAAACTTTATATTATGAATTCTTTTTTTGAGAAAAATGTTAAAAGGAAATGGACATGGAAGCATCCAAATGAAGGTACAGCAGAATTGGATTATATTTTGACTAACAAGAAATACATATTTCAAGATTGTAATGTTCCTAATAAATTTAACACAGGAAGTGATCATCGATTAGTAAAGTGTAAGATATGTGTTAATGTAAAACTAGAGATACAAAAATTATTAAGAAAAACAATATTTACAGTTGATATTCCTAATCTTCAGAAACATTCTAATGAATTTAAATTAGACTTACAAATTGGTTTCAAGTATTAGTAGATTTTGGACATGATTCAGATTTGAATGAAATTAATATGAAAATAACTGATACACTTTTAAAAACTGCAACAAAGATAGCTGGTAGAAAAAAGCAGCAATTGACCAATAAAATTTCTACTGAGACTAGAGAATTTATGAAGAAAAGAAGGAATATGAAGATATACAAAAATGATGCATTAAAAAGAATTGAATATCTCGAATTTTGTAAAATGGTGCGGAAAATAGTTGAAAATGATATAAGAAAGTATAACTGTGAACTAGCAAGGAAAGCTGTAGAAGAAAATAAAAGTTTTAAGAATGTCAAACAACATTTTCGTATTGGTAGGAAATTTATATCTGCAATAAAAAAAAAATATGGAATTATTACTAAAAAGAGAGATGTCATCATGAAATTGGTAGAAGATTTTTATCAAGAATTATATAGCAATAAAGAACAAGTATCTCCTATATCTATTACATCTTCTGAATTGCCCAGAATTTTAAATGAAGTAAGACACACAATTGAATGTATGAAGAAAGAAAAGGCTCCAGATAATGATGGAATTATAATTGATATATTAAAAGAAGCAGGTGAAGAAATAGAAAAAATTTTAACAAAGTTATATATCAAATGTCTAAATGATAAAGATGTACCAGATGATTGGAAGAATGCAGTAATAATATTAATATTTAAAAAAGGTGATAAAGAAGATATTAGAAATTACAGACCTATCGGCCTTATATCAGTTTTACATAAAATTTTAGCAAGATAATTATAACTCGGCTACAGAGAACATTGGATTTCCACCAACCAAGAGAACAAGCTGGATTTAAAAGTGGTTTTAGTACAGTAGATCATATCCAGGTGTTGAGAGAAGTTATAGAAAGGACAAATGAATATGAGTTGTCATTATGTTTTGGATTTGTAGATTATGAAAAGACATTTGATTCTATAAACATTTCTTCAGTGATTAAAGCATTGGATCATCAAGGTATAGATCCAAGATATTGTCATATTTTAAAGAATATTTATAAAAATGCAACAGCAACAATTAGATTACATAATGAGACCAGGAAAGTCAACATTGAGAAAGGTGTAAGACAAGGTGACTCCATATCTCCAAAACTTTTTACAGCTGTGCTGCAAGAAGTATTTTGTGGATTAAAATGGGAAACTAAAGGAGTAAAAGTAAATGGAGATTATTTAAGTCATTTAGATTTCGCAGATGATGTAGTTGTTTTTGCAAATAATGCTTCAGAGCTGCAGGATATGTTGCAGGAATTATCAGATGAAAGTAGGAAAGTAGGACTAAAGATAATGTTTAATCGATTTACTCAAAATATGAAAATAAAGATTGATTATGATGATTTAGAAGAAGTTAACAGTTACAAATACCTTGGTCAGATTATTAATACAGATGGAAACATAATGGAGGAAATTAATCATAGAATTAAACTTGGTTGGAGTGCTTTTGGTAGAAATAACTTGATACTAAAAGGAAATATGCCTATGTGTTTGAAAAGGTTTTTAACAAATGTGTTTTACCAGTTCTTACTTATGGATCTGAGACTTGGACACTTAATAGAAGAGCAATACAGAGACTCCAGACCACTCAAAGAAGTATGGAGAGATGCATGTTGGGAGTAACAAGAAGAGATCAAAAATGCAATGTATGGGTAAGAGAACAAACAGGTGTTACTGACCTCATTGAAAAAATTAAAAGATGTAAGTGGAGTTGGGCTGGACATATTGCTAGAATAGATGATAATAGATGGACAATTGAAATCTTAAACTGGATTCCAAGAGATTGTAAAAGACCCAGAAAGAGACATGTGAGATAGATGGATGGATGAAATAAGAAAGTGTGCAGGGGTGATATAGAGATGAGAAGTTAAAGATCGGAGAAGATGGATTAAACTTGGAAAGACTTTCATCTTGCAGTGGATTGATCATGGTTTTAATGATGATGATGATGATGATTTATATCATGTAATTTTCACTATACCACTCTCCTGCAAGGTAGAGATTGATTTTTATCTGCTTTTAACACCTTGTGGAAGAAATGTAATCATAAACATAAGACTAAATACATGTGAAAAAGATGTATGATCCTCGAGATGCACATTTCATGCGACACTAGCACTCATCAGTTGGCCCCCATCATACATCTTTTTCATGTCTTTGGTCATATGTTTATGTTTAGACCCCTCCACAAGTTGTTGAAAGCGAATAAAAACCAGACCCTACCTTGTGTGAGAGTAGTGTAATAAAAATTACATTACAGAAATATTATAAAGTAGATAATCTCTAGTCTAATGAATGCCTAATAAAAATTATTAAAATACTTCCTTATTATTTTATATCGTAATAAATTAGGATTCATTTTTTTCAACTTTTAAAATTTTTGGAGATACTTCATAAAATATATAGTTTAAATAATATATAGGTAACTCTCAATTCATTGTATATATATATACGATTTTCTTTGGAAAATTACGTCTCTCAAAGTGTGTAAATTGAAATTACATACGTTGAGCAAAGATTAATCTCATCACAATAACTAAACTGTCATGGAGGATTTAAAGAAAAATTTAATACAGTGACATTTAAAACAGTTCATCTAGAAAAATCAAAATTAATAGAATATTCAATAAAACATTATTTATAAAAGTTGACTATTTAGATTTAGCCTAGTTATAATCAGTTTATTTTTAATTCATAAATTTCATTTGAAACTATTTCTCTTTAAATATTCTTAACAGTATTTAAATTTATACTACAGTAGTTTAGAGATGACAACTATGCTAGCTAAAATACGTTCAAATGATTTTGTATATACTATATGTTATAAAAATCCAAAAAACAAGTTATATTTAAAGTAATTTGTTTTAAGTTTGTATTACAGATATGTAATATAGGGAGCCTACCAATAGCTTTAACAAGCTTTCATCAATAAGTTCGTCAAGAGAAAGCATTTAAAAATCTCTATCTAGAATTATCCCTATCCTCAGAACTGGTGTCAGATCTAGTATCTGAATGTCCTAGCGCCTCACTGAGGCGAACCAAAAGCTCGAAACTGGTCTGAATATATGGATAATGCTAGGGAGAGATTTTTTAAATGCTTTCACTTATGCACTTATCGATGAAAACTTGTTAGAGCTATTGGTATGCTCCCTATATTACATGTATGTTATAAAATATCTATTTTTTTTATTTTTTTTAATCTCTAATTAATTATTTTACATACACATATGATAAATAGCAATTTAGTGATAATATTTTTTCAACATTACTAAACTACTTTAAAAAATAACACTATTACTAAAATTATAACATTGTTTTGTTTGAGTATCTAGTTCAGTGTGGCAATCTTTTTGTACTTGCGATTCTCATATTCAAACTGAAATTTTACGTGACCCATTACATGTTGTTACCATCCTGTTACAAGCATATAAGGATAGTAATAATAAAAGTCATTTAACTACATACAAATATATATATCTTTATATTACATTTCAATACATGCGATTTAATACAAGATTTTTGAAAAAAATGCATTTTGTCCAAAATTAGAATTTCTCAAAATTTTCACAATCCTGAGCGGCCCTTTGAGGTGTCGTGACCCACAGGTTGCCCAACTAGATTAGTTGATGAATGGATTAATAGGATGAAAAAATAATATTTCAGTTTTAAAACGTTATCTTGAAAAGTTAAAGCAATTACTTTGAGGAGTATATTAAAAATTAAAATAAATAAACAAGCGAGAAAATGTAAATTATTTATATCATTTATTCAAACTAAAATTAAAATGTGCTAAAATAACTTCAATCATTCTGCTACCAGAACTGGGAGGAAGAAAGAAAGAAAATTGTATTTACTCAATGAATTATCCGTTGAAACATTTTTTTTTTTCTGGAGTCTGTAGTGTTGAAATTCCAAAGTGTTGATGTAGCTGTATTTTCAAAAATTTTATAAAAGAAACATGCAATTTAATATAATTTTTCTATGCCTAAAGATATGCCATGGTTATGATAACAAATATTTAAAATTGTGGAATAATCCTGCAATGTAATTATTTTAAAAAAGTAAGACTAACGGAAGATCCCCAAGAAAGAAAGAAATATATTTTATGTTGAAATTTACTTCTTCACCAATTTACTGCTTATCTGCATGTATTTGAACCCAACTGTTATTTCCACCTTTTATTACATTCAACTTCCTATTTAATACCTTTAACATATTAACAGTTATTCTCGCATTTGAGTTCATTTTGTAGGAGAAATGAAAGATTTCATGCTCCATTTGAAGAGTAATTAATTCTTTTTTATTATTATTTAAAATAGTAATAGTGATAAAAAAAATATATATATATTTTATTACTTGGAAAATAAACATGTAGGGTTTGTAGTTTCAGAAATGTTCCTAAATAGAAAAATATCATCATCATCCGTTCAAACATTATTGATCCACTGCAGGATGAAGATCTCTCCAAGTTCAATCCATTATTTCTGATCTCTAGCCTCACTTCTCCACATCACATTCGCCCACTTCCTTATTTCATCCATCCATCTCACATGCGGTTTCTTTCTAGGTCTTTTACAATCTCTTGAAATCCAACTTAAGACTTCAACCGTACATCTATTATCGTCTCTTCTAGCAATATGTCCAGCCTAGATCCACTTCGTGAAACTTTTAATTCTTTCAGTTATTATGTCAGTAACACCTATTTGTTTTCTCACCAATATAAGATAATTTTAAAAAATTTAATGAGTATGAATAAACACTGACTTTCATTATGCAAGGAGTAAAAAATAAATTGAACATATGAATAACTACTATTTGTACATAAATATCTGATATTAAAGATGAATATAAAAATATTGTGTTAAATATTAAAAGAAAAATGTATTCAAGCTTGTCAGTAAGTTTTATCGTGAATATTCTCAAACTATATACTCCTTCATATGCCATTTCACTACATACTTTTATCATCAACATCATCATTAGTTGTACTTAGCAATAAATATACATATGTAGTAAACGTGATGATGTAAAATATGTTCTCTGCTTAATCTATTTATTTAACTCTAATTCCTTCTTAACAATTATTTTAATTATAACCAAATTTTTAATCTTTAATACATAATATGAATTAAGTTTTGAAGTATGCCATACCTAATTAAATCTTAGCGGTGTGTGTGTGGATGTAATATTTGAAGATTAAACTTATAATGTTCTCCGAAAGCAACAAATCCTGCTAGAAAGCCGGGATCTTTATTTTATTGTTTTAGTGTCCTGCACTAGTTTTGTATTTTTTAATTTTGTTTTTTACTAACAAATATTATTTGTTAAAGTTAAGATTATGAGTAGTCTTTTTATAACTTTAAATAATGTAACCGTTTTGTCTTATATATAAACATAACATTAATTGATGAATTTGACATGTAAAAATAATTTGATAGAAAAAAAGATTGGTGCACTTTCTCATCCTCACCCTCATTATCATCTTTTCCCTTCCATCCTGCTAATCCATATATAAGATGTTTGCATTCGTACAGTGACTTTAACATTTATTATGTTAAAACATTCATTCAGTTTCAAGTTCAGAAAATAAATGAAACTTTTGCTAAAGATAGGACATTATTTGAAATACAAAGTGTTCCCATGTGATGCATTCACATATATATCATCATCATTTTCAATCACTAACAATCTGCTGCAGAATGAAGGTTCTTCCAAGTTCTATTCATTTTCTCTAATCTCTAGCCTCTCTTCTCCACATCACCCCAGTTCATTTTCCTATTTCATCCATCCATCTCCCATGTGATCTCTTTCTAGGTCTTTTAAATCTCTTGTAACCCAGTTTAAGATTTCAACTGTCCATCTATTATCATCTTTTCTAGCAATATATCCAGTCCAATTCCACTGCAATATCTTCATTCTTTCAATGATGTTCTCTCACCCATGTATTTCATTTTTGATTTCTTCTTGTTACTCCTAACATGCATCTCTCCAAACTTCAATGAGTGATCTGAAGTGTCTGCATTGCTCTTCTATTAAATGTCCAAATCTCAGATTCATAAGAACTGATAAAACACATTTATCAAAAACTTTTCAGACATATAGGCATATTTCCTTTTAATATCAAGTCATTTCTACATATAGTAATTTGACAAAAATCCAATATTTTTAAATATATATATATTTTATTTCAACTTGAATGTCAATTATTATTCAAGGCAATAATTAACATAATAATTTATAGTAATTATAAACAAGCGACTTTTTTTCCGCATGCGTTAGTGAAGTTATAATTATATTATAATGTGTAATAGGTCTGCTTAGCGCATTCGAGATTTAATGTTCGAATCTCATACTCATAGCTTTGTGAATGAAAACTGTTGTGATTTATTGTACACACATGCAAATGAGTTTGAATTTTTAATTAGTTAGTCCATTGCTTGGAGAGAGCAATACATGCCTCTCTTTTATTAATGACACTGAGATCATTTGCTATGTAACAAGCTTCTTTAACTTTCCTTTTGGCATCACTCTTCTCTGTACAAATTATTTGAGCAGAACTAGGTTGGAATACATGGCCTATAGCTGTTTGGTGGTCCCAGAATACTGATGTTCCTTCATTTTTATTTTTAACCCTGTTGTATGCATACCTGTGTTGGTAAATTCTTGTATTAAGGTTAAACAAAAAATTTCTTTGTAGGGTTTTTTATTTATCTCTTGAAAGATTATACACTAGCTTTCATGTGATAAAACATATTCATTAGCTTGGTTTGCAAATATTTTATAAAATTTAGAAAATCATTGCGCTTGTAAATAAATTAAATTTTATCTGTCCTTAAAAATCTGTTACTATGTAAATGATACGATTTATATTAGCATTAATAATTTGATTACTGAATAAATTAAAATGAATTATTGTTACGATCAATGGTAATAAAACAAAACAATCGAATGGCGTTGTTGCTTAAGCATTCAGAGGAAGCTTGGGTGCCAGAACAGGAATCGATCGGGAATTGATGCAAGCTCCTGTCTGACACTTTACCACAGCATTAAATAATACAGAGCAAAATATTTGAATGGCTTTATTACTCAAAAGTTCATAAAAAGTTTGAGCACAATGGCAGAAATGAAATTGATTCAAAGACTTTCTGCTCCTATCTGACCCTAAATTTAGAAACTTATTGAAGGATTGGATTACATTTAGAATAATGAAAGACTATTCATTTATTTATTTTTTCTCATATGTCATAGCATCGACAGGGACGCGAACCCACAACCGTCTGCAACCAACTACTTGCTTGCAAGGCAGCTGCGATGACCTCTCGGCTAACAACGCTTTCAAACAGAAAGGGTACAAATAATGAAGTTGTGGAAGAATCAATATAAACCAAGTGATTATACAGAAAGTGGGTTCTTGTTTTTATACTAGGTTGGAAAAAGATAAGGCGGATTTAGATATAAGAGCCATAGAAATGGGATGTAGCAGAATAGAGAAGAATGTGGAAAAAAATTAGGGTGGGGAATGGAAAGGGAAGGCAAGGTGGTTAACAGGTTTGGCTGAGATATTCCTGACTCCGAGAAAGGAGAAGCCATAGTGCATCGCATCACAATGTCGTTTACTTCATTATTTCTCTTTAAAAGGGCTGCTGTAATAATGTGAAGTAGGAGGGGGGGGCTTTTAAGTATTTACTCTTAATAGCATAAATAATACTGCTGTTATTATCATTAAAATATTTTAAAAAATTAACATACGTTTTACTTTTAATAGCCGTTCTATATTCAGAAATAATTTATATATTCACTTGTCATTCTATATTAGTTTATATCCTTACCCCCACTCTTACATACTTTACAAAAAAAAATCCAGCTTACAAATTAGCAAAGAACTAGAAATAAAAATCAACATTTTAATTTTTATTTATGGAACAACTAAAATAACTCCAAGCTGAAGAAAAATACATTTAATAAACAACATTAAATTAGATCGTATTTTTCACACAATATATTAATATAAAGAAAAAATTGTAACCAGAAATTCAATTGAGGTAAACTACCACATAATGAATTAAATTAAAAACATTCTCATTACAACATTTAAAAAAATAAAGAAACCAAACTACAAATTAGTATTGACTAATGTCAAAGGTCAGTGATCTTCACGAACAAAAAAGACAAAAATATCTTAAACTTAGTAAGGAAAGTCACATAAATTCTCTTTTTACAACTTTTTTATTTTTGATGGGAAAGTTTACAGACATTCCTATTAATTAAAGTGCTTTCAAGTAAGTTTTTATATGGATATTTAAAAAAAAAAAAAAAACATATATTTCAATATATGTAAATAAAAAAACAGCCTTTTTATAAATAGTTCAGCAAGGCAAAGACTTTTACAACTTACCTCTCATAGAGTAACAGGGAATGAGAAGGTAATACTCACAAGACTTACCAATCGTCAGGCTATTAAAGTTTCGACAGTTTTCCATCGATTTTTTTTTTTCATATGTCATAGCATCAGCCGGGAGGCGAACCTCAACAAACGTCTGCAACCAACTGCTTGCTTGCAAGGCGGCTGCGCTAACCTCTCGGTTAACATTGTTTTACTCTTTAATTAAGATTAGCTCGATGTCCATTTACCAATCATTGTTTGATGGTTGACTTCAGTGGCTATGATTCAGCTACCTAAAGGAAAAATCATAAGCCTCTTGAAAAGAATTTTAATCAGCCTTGATTCAAACCCCAGGTTATAGATGTGGCAAATGAATTTGTTCCCTTTGCATCATGATGTCTTTCATTTTATTATTCATAGTATCATTTAACTGCCATGCCTATAATATCAGTTTGAATCTAGGCTGGTTCCAAACCAGGTTTGGGATCATTATTTTAAATAACTAGTAAAATGTAGCTGTTAATGATTATAAAATACTTTGTTTGGAGGTCCTTGGATGATAAACCTTTAATGCTCCTGTACCTTCTGGTAGCTATATTTAGCACTATTTTGCTGGCTTTGAATTCATTTTGACTGCAGAAAGTGTACAAAAAAAAAAAATCAAGGCAAATGCCTACAATCAAAATAAACTTCTAAGAGTCTAAACCACACCTATTTGAGTGCTGATTGATAGAGAGCAATTGCAAAAATAATTTTATACTCAATTCTTTTGTTCTTAATGAACAGCTAAAGAATTGCTTTGTTTTCATAGCTTATTTAAACATTTATGATTATTTTTATATAATATTGTATAATTATTTAAAAACAAAAGTTATTACAATTTGATTTTTTTTTTTAATGTTTTTATTTTAAAAAATATAAGTTAACAAATTCAATCACAACAGTATACAGAGCATTCAGCAGTAAAATTGTTAATGCATTTTTTAACATGCTATTCCATAATATTTTTTACATTTTTAAAATTATAAATGCAACTTTAAATTTTAGAACAGAATTTGATCGACTTATGATGACTTCACCAAAAAATATTTTGTTGAGTTGTCAGTAAATCTGATCTACTTAACAGCTCATTATCCATTTTCTGTGAAGCAACTTCTGATACTGATGGATAAATATGTGGAAAAAAAGGGAACACCACTGCAAAGGAGTAGACTGTGAATGTATGATTAATATTTCTCATAGTTATATTTAACTGAATATCCAGAAGCTTAGTGTGGTCAATTTTTCTCTCCATAGGGATACAGTAAGCTGTCTGCAAAGTACCTGCATTATCATTCCAAGTAGAGCTAGCAAGCTTCTAAGTAAGTCATTTCTATTGAAGTTATTTTAGATCAAATCTTAGGAAAGTGAAAAAAATAAGTTAGGTTATGATCCAAGGTTACTCATAAATAGCATGTGGTAGGACTGAATTTTAGTCTCCTGTTAAGAAAGATTATATTTATATTATGAAATGTTCCCTTTTGTCAAAATTGAATATACTCTCTTTGTTCGATTAGAAGTAAGACTACAATCTTTGAAATAATAATGAATGGACACTAAATAATAAATTCCAGTCAGATCCCCAAATTAGATTCTTGCTATAGGAAATGATTACTGTGTGATACTTGATTTCCTGCATCCATTTAGAAGTCATCTTCTTTTCTATTTTACTATTTAGCTAGAATTTGAACTGAAGTCAACTTGTAATTATATATTTTAGAGATCTTAATTATAAGCTTCTGACTTTTGGTTTATAAATATAATATGTATATAAACTAAACTCCATGTGATCTGCAATTTAAATCTGTAATAATGGCAATAATTCACTCTGTATATCTACTTTAGTGCCATCAATTTAAGTATGACTAATCAATGAATACCAAATTGTTTGAAGTAATGTCATGTCAACTTAACTGGATAAGTAGGTTGATGGATTTAAAATCTTAGGATCCTTGAATATTTTCAAGCCATCTAACAATGCCCTCAGTCTAATACGATAATACAAAAGATATAAGTTCCTGGGCTAAAGGTCAGTTTCTCAATACATGACCTCTCAAATAACATATATTCTATTATTCCTAACAATAATATATTTATATATATGTTTCTGCAATAGATGTGCTTTACTTAATATATAAATGTTATAGATGTAATATTTAAAAAAAAAGAATTTGTATAGTTGTGAGTATATATTAATGAATACGATCTTTTTTTATATATTCAGAGCTCATGCCTAATTTTCCAATGCACTGGTTTTATCCTCAATAGTTTATCTTGCCAGTGATTATTTGTTCACTACGTATGATCGCATAACTTCCTTTTGTGATTCATCGCTGAAAAACCGTATGTGAAGGAATTTTTGCATTTTCACAAAGGATCGCTGGGATTTATTTCAAAGTGAAGTTATTGAGAAACATTTTTTTTACCCCAAAAATGCATTCATTTAATAAAACTATTTAAATCTTTTTATTTATTTAATAATTATAGATGTATGAATGAATAATTAATGTTAAAATTATAGCAATTCAACAAAAAAAAATTAATTTAATTTTAAAAGGAATAGTAATTTACTATATAAAAATTATTTTTAAGAACTGCATCAATAATTTGCCATTTGAGATAGATTAGATGGGTCAACGTTAATGAGAATATTCCCATAATGCATAGCGTCAGCATGAACGCCTGCTGACTAGTGGGAAATTCAAAATCTATTTTCGTACAAAATACATAAAAATGTCTAAAATAAAGAAAATGACAGTGGAGGAAAAGATCGCAAGTTAGATAATTAAAAAATTAATGTAGTATTCTAATAAAATAGTTTTATAAACCAAGAATGTTTGTCTCTCAATAAAATTAGCACCATGTAATCCAATATTTACAATGAATGTATTAGCATCAGAAATACGCGCTTGCAGGCATTACCAATGCCAGAAATTACGAATAAGTTCAAAACCTAAAGACTTAGACAAATCTAGAATGAATAATATTATCATTTGCAATTATTAAAGATTCTGCCACTAATTCAGAAGAAACTTTTTATTTTGGGAGTCGATTAACTAGTCCACCATCCATCACATTCAAATCCATCCCCACCTACCCCTACCCCCCAAAAAAAAACTAACACATCTAAACTCACGTTCTAGATTAACAGAAATATAATGATTGATTGACAGTTTTAGCGCATAATACGGTTTGATAATTCAGTGGCATGAATTAAATACTTTAAACATCATGAGCAGTTTAGTACAGTGAGAGTGCCAGACTTCTGTAATTTGGGGTTCTAGGATCAGTTCTGGTGTTAGGACTTCCAGCTATCAAACTCCTTACAAACTCTTGAACAAAAAAGCTATTTGAATATTTTATTTAATACTTTAAAGATTTAATTCAAATTTGCAAATGTTCATCTGGTAAAGAAGTGATTTCTTTCTTCATTATAACTTAATGGTTAGTACTTTTGGTGAAGTGCACCATAATCAAAGTTGAGTGAGTGTATGGATATACATATGTGTCATGGTCAATAGAAATAGTAATGTTTTGTCTCAGCTATCACAAATCCTATATGAAAGTAAAACAAGATTGCAAAAGTTTAAAAGTTTACTCAACCAGATTCACATCTTAGTTGTAGGCATGGCACACTGATAAACCAACATTGGACTATAAGGTCTTTATATATATAATATTATGTGACTACCATTTCCTATGTTTACACAAGCTGTTAAAAGAGGCAAAACTCTCATACAGCAGTGCTACCCTCTGTAAGCCAGAATAATCAATGGATGCAAGAAGGTTTTTGCATAAAATCCCATCTAGTGTCTGCTCATAAATATTCCCAGACTAGTTTTTAGCTTGTGGCTTTCACCAGTGAGTTTCTTAGATCTGAGAGCACTGCATCTAGATCTTAGGATCTAATGCAACCCTCTAGTAGCCACCTTTTACCTTTTTAGTTAACAATACAGCTGTGAATCCAAAATGAAAATATAGTAATATTTTCAGTCCAAGCTGGGAAACATTATTGTGTTTTCATTTTGGACATATATAAATTTATAATTAACTAAAAACGTAAAAGATGGCTGATAAAGGATTGCATTAGATCCTAAGGTGTAGCGCTCTCAAATCCAAGAATCTTCACTAATGAAAGCCACAAGCTATAAACTAGTCTGGGGATATTAAATAATTATGTATTAGATAGGGATTTTATGCACAAACCTTCTTGCATCTATTGATTACTCTGGCTTGCACTGGTTATACTACTGAATGGAGAGTTTTACCCCAATATATACAATATCTTTATAAATAAATATATACATATAACCAAACTTAAAATGTTTTTTGATAATAATCAAACAATTAATTAAGGAAATAAATTTGTAAGAGTGATTACTTTAAAAAAATTACATTTACATAATCAAATATTACTACATTATCTATTTATACTTTATATATATATAAAGATTAACTCTAAATAATACATAAACAGGATAAAAAAATTTCAAAAAAAATTTGGTCAATATTTCCAAAATTAGCAAATATGGATTGGTAGACTTTTTTTTTTACAATAGAGATTGAATCTTGTTAATACAAACTTCTATGTGTTTCCTTATTTTTCCATGTTAACCAGATTTTATATTAATCAAAATAGAAAAGTTCTGTACTGAAACTATACTAAAGAACACAGAGAAATATCCCATGTCATCCATGACTACATCAAATATGTTATTTATATAAATGCAGAAAAAAAATATGATTAAATATTTATTCAACTCATATACAAAATGAATTTATATATATTTATAATAACAATTGATATACTTTTGCCTAATACCATTGGTTAGGAATAATGTTTAGTTGTCATGCAACTATTAGAGCCCTTCTAGATGTGCCTAACATTTCCAGCTACATCATGGAAGCTTGATTTATGTTCAGGTAAGGTGACATTTCCAGATGTACCATAATAGTATCTAGCAGCATCCAGTTTGTGAATTTGCCCCACTGCTTTACAATATTGAGGATGTTGTTTATATTGCCATTCAGCTTTGATGGTTATTTGTTGTTGTCTAGTGCTACTTTCAAATGGACTGCCAATTTACAGCAAAGTTCCTTTTCTTTAATGGGAGCCATTGGCTATACGTTGTCTATACATATATTCATTGGTTTGTAGTGATAAAAACTGGATCAATCAAGATAATACTGAGTCTGGACAAGTCCATAACTTGAAGGTACGTTGAGCCATAACATATTTATCAAAATTTCAGATTAGAAATAATAATTATGTAATTTCATGTATGAAGTGTGCATGTTGTCTGCCTAAAGCAGACAGTAATTACTACATAGATAACTGAGAACTGCACTAGGTGATGACATATGATCAATCCATGGTAGTTTATCAATGCACGCCAGCCTCTGAACATAATGTATTCTATCATTTGTTAAATAAATCAATATTCAAACATTTTATTGCTTAGGAGATGTATGATGTTTGAGCACTGAAAGTGAAAAGCAATGAGCAATGGCCTTAGAGTTTTCTGATCCACCATTCTATCATGTAATAAACAACACAGAATATTTAACTTTAACACTACATCATTAAAATGAAAACTAAATAAATTGTAAATAAATTCAAAACAAAATATATAATTTAGTGTTGTGCTCTTTCATTAAAATAAAGATATGGAAATAAATTGTTTGAGAAGTAATGCATTCAGAAATCTAATCTCTCCATACAATTGCCTCTGTGCTAACACCTTATGTATCCATAGAGAATTGTGATCAGGTGATGTTTAGTTGTTTAATACCAATCCTGCCCAATAGCATTATGGTGACTGTAGTTATTAAAGAACCAAGGACACCAAAATGGATGGCAAACTGAATTCAGATCTATATGACCATACAAGAAAATGAGCTTGAATTGAGACCATTTTTATATTTTATTCTGAACTCAAAGCTTTACAGCTAAGTAAACAGGTAAAAGGTGACTGCTGGAGGATTGCATTAGATCCTAAGATCTAGGTGCAGTGCTCCCAGATCCAAGGCTCCTCACTAGTGAACGCCACAAGCCAGAAACTAGGGGTAGTGATGAGTAGATTCTAGATAAGGATCTTATATGCAAACCTTGCATCCATTGATTTCTCTGGTTCTCACTAGGTGACACTACTATATGGAGAGTTTTGCCTCTGTGTTAACAGCTTGTGTAAGCATAGGGAATGGTGATCATGTAAAATCTAAATGAAGAGAAATTTGATTTCAATAAACATAACTAGAAAATGTTATGCCTTATACATGCATATGATGTCATCTTATGGATAATTCATTTTTATTTAAAATAATATTTTCAAAATGGCAGTGTGACAGTTATATTTTTATGAATTTTTTTTGTAAAAGCTATTTTTTTAAAAAAAGAACCTTTTTTTTTTTTTTTTATAGAAAGCAAAGAAATCATGGAGAATTCAAATGCAGATATTTTTTTAAATGAATTGATAGGATTATTTAGGGTAAATATAATATTAATAATTATAATAAAACATAATATAAATTTTAGACTGAAACGTATTGTCTTAATGAATTATTTCAAATGTATTCAGAAAGTTAAAATTATTTGTTATAACAACAAAACTAAGTTTATCAAGAGTTTATAAAAAAAATGGCCATATATATATTATGATGTACACATATTGTCATATATAGTTCTCTTGCAGTGTATAAATAACTAAATAAAGAAAACAATTAAAGATCATATATTTAATAAAATGTATTTTATTGTTTTGAATGAATCTGGAATAAGTGAATGAAATATTTTATTTATTATCTAATGATAACAATGTCTTGTTAAGATTAGAAAAAAGAAAATCACATGTTGAGAGCCAGTGTTAAAAAAAAAAGAAAAGAAAGAATTCATTTTGTGTTACTATAGCTATAGAAACAAATTCAGCAAGGAGAACACATGTAATTTCTTTTGCTTAAAATTTTGTATTTTATCTTATCTTACTTGTACAAATAGATTCTGGACTTATGACAAGGGTATGTGTACTGCAAGTAGAAATTTTATTTAAGGGGAAGGGATCACAAAACTTCCCCTCATGTGATATCTTTATGATTCAAACAGAATGATTATAATAACAAACACTATACTTAATTGCCATAAAGCTATGAAACTATCAGAATTTACCATAGATTGTAATATTGACAGAGGAATAGTTGAATATCATTTAAGGATAAAAATGTTTATGGAAACCTACATTTGTATTTTGTTACCAATGTGCAAAAAAAACATCATGGGATAGTGGAATTTAAGCTGAAATTATATATTGGTAACAGACACTAAGAGAAAATGTCTTTTAATTAATGAAATGTTTCATTTATTAATAATGGATAATAGTATAATAGTAACTTAATGATAAAATGTTTATCAAAGTCTGTTTTTTTTATTAATAATCTTAATTATGAGATAATTTTATCTCATCATTAGACATAAGCTTAAAATAAGAGACTCACATAATTAAGACTTAAATCAATTATTAATGTATTGTTTTTTTGTGTGTGAAAAAGAATTTGTAATTAACCCTTTTATGACTGTATGCTTTAATAATTTTAATCATAGATCATTTCTATTAATTGCAATCTAGCAGGAGTAAATTAAAAAGATATATATTAGATTGCAATTAGTAAAATTAGAAATATGTTCTTTGTCTTAGCCACATCAATGAGTTTATGTTTACTTCAATAAATATTATTATTATTAACTTAAGTACTTTGATTTTCCTATTGCATGAATCATTATAAAACTACTTTATTACACAATTTATTTTACAATTAAGATAATTCATTGCATACACCATACTGTACTTTATCATCAAGCATATCATTAACCATTGAATTGTACCCTCTTTGCCAAATAAGATAATTATCAGGACTATTAGCATCTTACAAATTCATGAGTCTATTGTAAATATAAATCTAAACTGCCGTAGAGCCTTTTCTGAATAATTATATTTGTCTGTTTATTAGTTATATATTTTAATTGCCCAAATATTTAGTGTGTTAGTGGAGAAAATAACTTGATTCACAAATTTATTTATTATATGTGGTTGCTCCAAATCTATGAAGTACTTGCAGGCCAGCTAGCCTGGCTCAGTTATAATATTTTTGTTATATGCATGATTATCCAAATATGCAACCTATTCAATGAACAGCACCTATTTAAATTTTATATTTTGGCAGCCTTTATTAATATTCATTTATATTTTGGCTTGTCCAACAAGGAAATATTATTTATGAAACAATGTTGCTTCATTAGCATTGTCCATATGTTTTAAAACATAGTATCCATTAGAATATTTATCCATTACAATATAAAGGTATATGTTTATTCATGTAAATATATAAGTATGTGAATGTGTGCATAAATTATTCAAATACAGTTAGTAATGTATATCTGCACTCTAAATTATATCATTATTATTAGTTTGATGATTCTTTGTTTTTGTTTTTTTTAATGTAATTCTATATTTAAACAGCATTTGCACATTTAACAAGAAAAAAATCATAAATGCATAAACATTTATTTTGCAGAGCATGCTTTCGACATTCATGGTCATATTCATAATGGAGAAAGTTTGCTCACGAAGTTAAATGTTTTATAAATTCATAATCTTTTCTTATTAAACATGCAAAACATAAAATATTATTATTTAACAAATATATGAAAACAAATTATTATGTAATCATCTATTCATTTTATTAGAAAAAATGATATTCCTAACTGAATGTATTCTATATAGAACTTGGATTTTAAAAAAAAGTCAAGCATTGCAGCCGAGAGGTCAGCACAGTTGTCTTGCAAGCAGTTGCTTGCAGACAGTTATTGCGGGTTCGCTTCCCAGCTGATGTTTTGACATATGGAAAACAAAAAAAAACTTGGATAAAAATGAAATACCAAAACATTTTACAAAGGAAAAAACTGTTAAGAATAATAATTGGTAAATTCTATAATTAAAATTTTAAGTGGAATAATTTTAAAACAAAACTAAATTTCCGTTTTAAAACTTACATATGAAAATTAACAATTTATAAATAAATTTAAAATTATTCACTTTTAAAACATTTAAATTCTTTTTTTATGTTTATACTTTTTCAGCTTTGTTATTTTTTATGGTATGCTAACTTTCACATGATCACTATTTCTTATGCTAGCACATTACTGTTATTAAAACAGGCAAAACTCTCCATACAGTAGTGCCACTCAGTACCAACCAGAGTAATCAATGGATGCTAGAAGGCTTGTACATAAAATCCTTATCTAGTGCCTACTCATCCAATATCCCCAGATTAGGTGGCTGCTGGAGGGTTGCATTAGATCCTAAGATCTAGGTGCAGTGCTCTCCTGATGATGGCCACAAGCCAGAAACTAGTCTGGGGATATTGGATGAATAGGCACTAGATAGGAATTTTATGCACAAGCCTTTTAGCATCCATTGATTACTCTGGTTGGCACTGAGTGGCATTACTGTATGGAGAGTTTTGCCTGTTTATTCTAACTTTATGAGAGGGAAAAAGTTATCATCAAAAATGGAAAAGAGCGAAATCCATTATGCTGTTCTTTCATATAAATTGTAATAAATAATTTAAAAAATCATATATAACAGTTATATAAATATATTAAAAATAATTATATACAAAAAGTCCATTTCGTAAATGGTTTCGAGCCCATTTCAAATATAATGCTACCCATCTAGTGTTCAATTCTATTTAATTGTTTTATTTTGTTATTATTTTACTTCCATTTACATTAGATGGTGTTTATATATGCAATAAATAGTTAATAAGATATTTATTTTATATAGCACTATGTTGTATAAAGGGTAATATTAATAATTAGCAATTAAGCTAATGCGCATGCGTTTCATGGATTTTTAACTATAAATGAATACTCTCACTTTCCAAATAGATGATAAATATTTGCAAATGCCATGAAACCATGTGCCAAAAAAGGCTTTTTATGTATAACTATTTTTAATATTTATGCAGCTGCTGTATATGATTTTTTAATATTTATTATAATATAATCAATGCAAGCTAATATGCAATTTGATTATAATGCCAAGAGGAAAAAGAAGACATCGCACTGCATTGAAACACCAAAAATATTTTCAACAGAAAAAAAGCAAGGTTTGAATTTTCTAATGTCTTTAGAACACATCAAAAAATGCATTTAATGTACATTTTGCGTGTGTGATAATCTCAAACTATATATATTTAATATGAGGCTGAACTTTACGGTATGTATATTCATACGTGGTACACACAGATACACCTTATATACATCCTGAAATTCTCAACTCTTGCAAAAGTTTTTAAAAAGAGAAAATACTAGTTATTTTCTGTATTGCAATATTTTACAAAGAGTGAACCAATCGTTAAAATAGAGTTGTAAATGCATAACAAATTTCCTTAATCATTATAAATTTATTGTATAGTCGGGTAGATCATAAAGCCAACCGATATTCGAAAACCAAAATGTCAGTCAAAGCACACCAATTCTATTCATTTAGTCAGCTAGAATTCCCTATCAACACATATTTTTTTACTCTATCTTTTTTTTTCCTGTGTCAAAGCATCGACCGGAAGCGAACCCGCGACAACTGCTTGTAAGGCGGCTGTGCTGACCACTCGACCACCAACGCTAGACTTTTGTTCTGAATCGCGCCATTTTTAATACTGAAACAATTACCATCGCACCAAAGTTGCTTGCGTGAGATGTAAATGTATAGATATAATTTTTATTCACGTTTTAAAAGGTATTTATTTTTAACAAGCAAAAATTTTAAAAATCTTAATATTTCGGACGTTCTCGACTTATGTGAGAGAATCCTAGTTTTAGACAAAGAGCGGAATATCGATTTAGAGTATTAAAAAAAAATTTTTTTAACTCTGAAACAGAAAAAAATTCATCATTTTTTTTCTCTCCCCAGAATCTTATTAAATCTATCTGAATTTATTTTTCATTCTAAAAGCAAATGAGTTGGTGAAATGATTCAGTAAAGCAAGTTTGCAGAGAAATCTCATCAAGTGAATCCCACAGATTGTAGACATCCTATCTTACAACGTAAAATTTCAATAGAATTAAATGGTTAACTTGCTTATGTAAATTTCCAATAAAAACTGTATGCGAGAACGTCATTAACTGGGTCATATAATCCTCTAGTTCCCTAAGATTACAAAAATCAGCAGAGATGAAATTAATTTTCATTTTTCTCATTTTTTTTATTTTACTCCAATTGTAATGTACTTAATCTGATTCTAAATGTTAATTAATATAAGAAAACAATAAAGCTCGTTTTAAATATATAAAATGATGCTGCTCTCTTTACTCAAAACAGTTCCGATAACAAAAGTAAAGGGGAAAGTATCGCGTCCATTACCCTACACGGTTTGGCGTAATTGGTACAGCGTTGGGATTGGGAGGTTCCCAAATCGATTCCGGCTCACAAGCTTGACGCTCGAACTTCTTATGAGCTCCTAAGCAATAAAGCCATATGCGTTTTTTAGTTTGATTTAGGAATTCATTTTTAGAGATTTTTTTAAAAAATAAAATCGCGAGATAAAATTATAGATATAATACACACCTCCACACTTCCCCATTCTTTTCAAATACATATAATAAAAGACAAATGAGCCCCAAGATGCATTTCGTGCTGAATCAGCACTCATCAGTTGGCCCAGGTCACATCTCTCATATATATCTCTATTATATGCAAAGTATTTATCTGGAGTAAATTGTTACATTTACCACTGTCAAACTCCCTCTATTCACAACTTTGAGGCCATCCATTTCAGACAAATGCACTATTGATTATTACTAATTATTTTCGAAACTAGAGATTATCTTTAGCACAGATATAAACTTTAAACCTCAGTTAAAGATAAATATATCTGATTTTTTTAAATTTACACACGTGGAGTTATTCACCTTTTTCTGTCCCGTATGTAATATTTTTATAGATATAATAAAAACCTCCACACTTCCCCATTCTTTTCAAATTCATATAAATAAAGATATAATAAAAGATAAATGAGCCCCGCACTCATCAGTTGGCCCAGATCACTATCTCTCATATATATCTCTATTATATGCAATGTATTTATCTAGAGTAAATTGTTACATTTTATCTCTAGTTTCGAAAATGATTAGTAATAATCATTAGTGTATTTGTCTGAAATGGATGGCGTCAAAGTTGTGTGTGGAGGGAGTTTGACAATGGTAAATGAAAATGTAACAAGATAAAATTAATAAAAACATTATCAATGTACACAAACGCGTAAACTAAAATCTGGTTAAACGTGTAGTAAAAAGAAAAGTACTGATAACCATCAGCAGACACGTAATACATTTCATCTTTCTTATAAACAGTCTTCAAACGGCGATTTAACATCATCAACATCTTCAATCATCATTGATTCGTGGGATGATCTCTCCAAGTTTAATCCAGTTTCCTTGATTGATTCACCAGTAAACTTCCTCATTTCACCAATTCATCTTACGTGTGGTGTTTTCTATGACTTCTCTAACCTCTTGGGATCCGATTTAGATTTCATCTATAAATCCACAGCCATGTGTTCTCACATGTAGAGCCCATTTTAATCTTTTATTCTTTCAATGGTATTAAGTATTAATCTCATCCATGCCTTTTGCTTCCAATTCCCTTCTTATGAACTAAATATGATACATAAATACGAACAGATTCAAAAAATCAGCTTATCAACATTCTTTACGAGAGATAACAAATCAAAAACTTGGATAAGTGCAAAGTACACAAACTCTTTATTCTAATCACCAAGGCTCTTCACTGATGAAAGCCACAAGCTAGAAACTAGTCTGGGATGTTGGATGAGTAGGCACTAGATAGGGATTTTATGCACAAACTTTCCTACATCCATTGATTACTCTGGCTTGCACTAAGTGGCGCTACTGTTTGGAGAGTTTTGTCTCTGTGAAAATTTTCTAAATCATTGGTAATCAAAAATTGGCTATAAACATCATTACTGATTATTATATGTTCTCTAGAAGCTTTTTGAAATAATCATATTAACAATAATTTTAACAATAGATGAGAATCATCTACCTATAGAGCAGGCTGCATTTAGACTAGGAAGAAGTGATTGTGAACAAGTTTTGTATTTAACAACTCATATTGAAAAAGACCTTAAAAATAAATTAAAAATTTAGTGCAATCATTATTGATCTAACCTCAGCTTATAAATTCAAATGACACTAATGATAATTGTAGTAGATACAGAGCTAACGATCTTCTCTGGTTTGTTGTCTAATTCATTTACTATATTCATGAATGATCCTTCCAAACATGCATGAAATTGATGACATAATGTTGACTTCCAATGAGATCCTTTGATGAAATACAAAAGATTTTCAATAAGGATATGAAAAGATTGAAAATATCAAC
Organism: Epiperipatus broadwayi; assembly: GCA_028023455.1. Lineage (NCBI taxonomy): Eukaryota > Metazoa > Onychophora > Udeonychophora > Euonychophora > Peripatidae > Epiperipatus > Epiperipatus broadwayi. The sequence goes on along the minus strand of JAQFVV010000054.1, from coordinate 4,047,397 downwards.
ATAAATAAATTTCCTGCATTCTGCTTCAAAGACTGCATCTTATTCTGCATCAATGAAAATAGCAGATTCATCTAAACAACAGCCAATCATCTTGTGGTCTGCGCATAATCTTCTGCACTAATAGATTAAAACACAATTCTACTTTGCACTATGTAGGAGTGACTTAGGATTGTAGCCTAACTTATTTTCTTTTATTCAATTTAAGGTTAGATCAAAATTAATTTCTAGGAGTAATCTGCTTAGAAAACTAGCTGGCACTATTTAGCATTGTAATGCAAATACTTTAAGGACAGTTTCTTTAGCATTACTGTATGTTGGTGAAGACTGCATCTTTCATTTAGAGGCAAAGTTCCCACATTTAGATACTCAATTAAATGTTACCATGAGAAATATTACTAATACACTCAAATCTGCTCCTTTGCAATGGCTTCCTATTTTTTTACACATTCCTTCATCAAATATCAGAAATTGCTTCATAAAAAATGTATAAAAATCTGTTAGACTGAATTTGCCAATAACTCTAGATAAAGTTTCACTATCTAAGATTTCACTCAAATCAAGATTCCTTTTTGAATGATCAACCAAGAATCTACAATCAAAAAATTATGACATACAAAATATAATTTTTAACTCCAAACAAATTTCTTTTCCAGATCTAATAGTAAAGCAAGCTGAATATGATCTTCCTAGAAGCAACTGGAATGTCATCAACAGATTAAGGACAACTATGGTTATTGCATTCACCTGCTTCATAAATAGAATTTATTAGTTACCGACCATGGTAAAAGACTGAAGTGGAGTTGGGCTGGACATATTGCTAGAACCGATGATAATATATGGACAATTGAAATCTTAAACCGGATTCCAAGAGATTGTAAAAGACCCAGAAAGAGACCACATGTGAGATGGATGTATGAAATAAGGAAGTGTGCAGGTGTAATGTGGAGAAGAGAGACTAGAGATCAGAGAAGATAGATTGAGGGACTTTCATCTTGCAGTGGATTGATAATGGTTGACAATGATGATGATCATGATAAATGTGGACAAACACAAACTATGAACCAAATAATTAATGATTATCAAAAGTATAACTACAGAGGCAGATTCTCTACAAGTTCCTTATGGTATATTGTTAATAGTTAAGCTGTCAGGAAGTCCAAATAGTTAACAAAAGTGAAAAATGTGTTAGGGAATTTACAAAATTTCAAAATCTGGCTTTTAAAATGGGTGAATATCAAATTATCATAATCAGAAGCCAAACAGTTAATAGATAAATCAAACATTCCAAGCAATTGCCAAAATATTTTGTAATAAGTATTTAAAAACAAAAATGATTGTAATTTAGCTATAGAATAATGTTTTAATTATTTAAATAGAAGAATTAAAATAAACTGAAATTCAGTTCTGAAGAAACAATGATTTCTACTATTAAAATTAGGCAAATGCCTAGTTAATATACACTAGGACACTAAATATGAGAGAAGCTCATTAGCAATGACATTATTTAGGACCCCTCAATTCTCTCTTTTTTAATAGTTCAGTACTTCATTTTCTGTAATATTTTATGCATCCTTATGAGAATATTATTACAAACTCTAATTGTATATATGCATTAAAAATTATTTCAAAACTCTTAATTTTGTTTACAATTTCTAATATATAAATGCAATTGACCCACTCAACTTTGAACACTTTTTAGCAAAAAAACATTTTATTGTACAAATATGCATACACAATCTTACATTTCGATTGTCCTGCAGTCTTCTTCAGAGCTATAATATAATGAACAAAGTAAAACACATTATATAAATAATACCATAATAAATGTAAACAATAAAATTAATAAAATAATAAATATATATAAAAGTTATCTAACGAGCTTGCCAACAGCTCTTAACCAGCTTTTCAGAATATCCCCAACTCAAATCAGTTTCTGCTTCTGGCTTCCTCAGTGAGGTACTAGGATATTCAAGCATTAGATCTAAAATACTAGGCCAAAACCAGAACTTTATCTAATGGTTAACTATTAAGTAAAAAATCTGAAATTTTTAGATATCCATATGTCTTCAAATCCAGCTATCTAACTTAAATAGCCATATGGGACTGAACTAAGTTCAAATGCACATATATTAATAGCTTTAGCAATATAAAATTGTCAAAGCCTTAACAGTTAAAAAAAAATATAATTGCAAGGATATCAAGTCATATATCACATGACTAATTTAACAATCTTGTATTACAACGGTTATCTAATGAGACTGCCAATAGCTCTAAATAAGCTTTTCAGAATATCTCCAACTCCAGACCGGTTTCTGCTTCTGGCTTCCTCAGTGTTATTAAGTCACGTTGATATATATATGACTTGATATTCTTACAATTATATGTAAAAGTATATAAAAAAAATATAAAAATTTTAAAAATTTAAAAAAATAAAAAATAGTACAGACGCAACGTAATATTCTGTATGCATATATGTACAATAAAAAGGTTTTTTTTTCTAAAAAGTGTTCAAAGTAGAATGGATAAATTGCATGTATATAAAATATTAACGCAAAATAAAGTAAGTAATGAATTTGGCAATATTTCTGCTGAATTTCTATTATTATTATCTACTCTTATATTTGACAAACAGTCACCGAGTATTTTCAACTCTCATTCATGTTATCAAACAAGGCAAAATTCTCCATACAGTAGGGCTACCTTGTGCCAACCAGAGTAATCAATGGATGTACAGGGTGGCACTACTGTATGAAGGAGTTTTGCCTTGTTTGATAACAATTATGTGCTAGTAGAAGACATGGTGATCATGTGATGTTATGGGTCTCACTCATGTTATTTTTCAGTAAAAAGGTAGTACTAAGGAACATAATTTTTGAAATAGTAAACAATCTCACACAAACCATCCCATAGGTGCAATTGCTCTTCAATATCATGTTCAGAAAAGTAAAATCGAACTATTTATTCCGAGAAATAAGTTCATTCAAATGATACCGAAAACAACATTGGGTAATTCAAATAGGAATTAACATCTTAAATACAAATAATTTAAAATCACTGAATACATCATAAAGTTATCTGAAAAAAATATCATCTCTTTAGAATCTCTGATCAGTAGTCACAAACCTAAAACTGTTTATATAGAATACATATGTCCATAATTATAAAATGTTGTCCATTAAACATCATCTGTTCATTTGTAATCATGACCCTAATGAAGCAATCATTATGAATTGCACTTATCCAAATTGATTCATATACTAATATGAAATATTAGATATATTCTAACCATACAACATGTGTTCATTCAATTTTACATCTTTTTTAGTCATATAAAACGTGTTAATATTTGAATATAACCGAATATGGTTTTTCTTCAGATTTTAAGCCAATAAACATCACATGATCATCTCTTTTTTTTTTCAGATTTGTGTGGGTGTGTGTGGAAACTGATCAAAGTACATAGTTTGCTAGTAAACTAATTTTTAAGAAGGAAAAATGCTACAATTTTACAAAAGACCTCCTAAGACCTCCATCAATAATGAAGAATCAAAGTATAAACTTTTTCTAATAATTAAAAACATTACAATAAAGAAATGAATCAAAACATAATTAAATGATTGCAATGAAAATTGATCATCTCAATAAATGTATAGACACCTTCTAATGAATATATGGATGAATAATTCTTCTTAAAAGGAATAATCTCAATTCATCAACATCACCATTCAACCACTATCAATCCTCCAAATTTAATCCAGTTTTTCTAATCTATAGCCTTTCTTCTCTCTATATATGACATACCCAAACTTTCTTATTTCATTCATCCACCTCACAGGTGGTTTCCCCTAGGTCTTTCATAATCTCTTGGGATTCAATGTAAGACTTCAGCTATCCATCTATCATCATCTTGTCTAGCAGTATGTCCCTACAGCTTTGTTTTAGTCTTTCAATTCTCTCAATGATAACTGTTTGTGATTTGGGTATTTCACTTTAAGTACCTTAATATTACTATCTATGTTTATCTTTCCAGACTTCTTCGAGTGATCTGAAGTCTCTGACTGCTTTTCTGTTAAGTGTCTCAAACTCTCAGATTCAAATATAAAAACTGATAAAACATAATCATCAAAAGTCTTTTTTTTTTCAAATGTTGCATAGGCATATAACTTTTTAATATTAACTTATTTACATCAAAAGTACTCCATCCAATATTTAATTCTAAGATTATTTTAGCTTCATTAATAATTTGGTCCAAGCATTTGTAATCAGTAACATTTCATTCATGATTATCATGCTTTATTTTTTCCGTAAAAAAATCCTATTTTCTTACTTTCATCTGATAATTCCTGCAATATTTTATGAAGTTGTAAAGCAGTATTTAAAAAAATAACTACATCATCTATAAATAAGAACTATGCATTTTTATTCCCTTAGCTTCCCATTTTAATTATTATGTCTTATATATCTTCTGTGACATCTATCTCTTTTAAGGTACAATAATATTCCATCATACTGTGGAGCTTTTCTGGGTCACCATAACTGGTTTCAAAACTATATGACTATGCTAAACAAGTTGGCTTAGATTAAATATATATACGAAAAACAAAAAACAAGTTAAAAACTTGCTAATGCTTGTATTTATGTCAACAGATGGCGTTCTACCAAAAACACCGTCAAGCGTATGTTTACATAAACGTCAGAGCATGCATTCACTGCCTCTAACTTTAATTCCACTTTCAGATCATGATTTCAAGCTATTTGCTATCATCAGTCAAAGACAGGAATTTTAGAAACTAGATCTAAACACAAACTCTGAGCGTTTATGAAACAGTTTCTATTCAGCTTGCAAGCATGAATCTTTTAGACACGTAATGTCTTCAAACTCAGCATAGCAAGCCAGATAGCTATATGGGTCTGATCTCAGTTCAGCATCACCACATAGTAGAATGCCATCTGTTGATATATATATATTTTAGTTTGGGCTGATATGACCAGAAGCTCCTCATTGATGAAAGCCATAAGCTTGAAACTAGTCTGAGGATATTAGAACAGCACAGGAGGTGATGTGATGTGGTGTACTATAGCTTCTCCTTAAATGATGTCAAAAATCTCTCAGCAATTATACCAAGAAAAACTTGTTAGCTACTTAATTTTACATTCCCCAGTCTATTTTTTCCCATATTCTGCTCCATCTCATTTCCACAACATAACCTTTGTCAACTCTACAGCCTTTATATCTAAATCCCCCTTATCTTTTTCCAAACCCAGCATAAAAACCAATAATCTACTTTCTGTATAATCACCTTTTTCATATTTATTTTTCCATAACTTCATTATATTGTACCCTTTCTGTTTTCAAGCATTTACATTCAATTAACAAAAGCCTAATATTTTCTATTCCTTCCTTACATAATTTACATACTAAATCACTCATATTTTTCTATTTACATGTATATTCTCTTGTTGCTAAAGATCCCGTTTGAGCCTTAAACAATAAACTATTTTCCTAACTATTATCATAAATTAACTCACACCTAATATTCTGTTTATTTCTATATATATTTAAACTCTTTTTACTCTCCATACTAGTTCCCCATCTTGCTAACTCCCCATTCTTTATTAATAAATCTATTCTTTATCCCATTCCTTACCACTATAACACTCAACAATCCTCCTAACATGATCATCCCTTCCTTTGTACAAATATACAGATATTTCTTTATCCAAATCTTTTGCATACCATATTACCTTTCTCACCTATCCTGCTGCATGCCATTTACTCATAACCCAATAAATACTATTTTAGCTATTCTTTTATTATTCATAAACCGCAATCTTGCATCTCTCATATAAAAACTTGACCATCTGTTGTCTATTATTACCTTACTAAAACTTACAGAAAGTTATATAGAAATGAAAAATTATGCTGCATATAGTTATATATGTATACATGGGATATTCTACTATTCATAGCTAGAAGATAGGGTCTCAAAAAATCTGAATTATCTAATGAGATGTTGGTGATACAATATAATTTTCCTACTTAAGTCAAATAATTTTACTTTTGGGAAATATATGTATTCAAGCACGAGTGCGTGTGCGGCGCAACTGCTCCCAAAAGCTATTAATACAAAATAGCTAACTTTGCTTTATCAAAAAAATGGAATTAGCATATTTGCATAACATTAAATGTATTAGTAAGCTATGATTATGAAGGCAAGATCCTTTGAAAGCGCTCAGCTAGTTTAATATTTTTAGTTAGCTATTTTGTATTAATAGCTTTTGGGAGCAGTTGCTCCGCACATGCACTCGTGCTTGAATTTTCCTACTTGCAAAGGAATGAATGAAAATTCATTTTGTTCCATTGAAATAAATTGAAATTTTAAACTCAAATATTATTTAATTAAAATAGTATCTAACATAAATTTATTCTGAACTAAAATCATCTTTATATAAAACACAGAAGTGTACAACTCTCCCATCTTACATTCAACATTGATTCTATTTACTATAGGATCATCTGTAGCTTGTAATAGATGGCTTTCAAATAAGGTAAGTAAAGTGAATTATTTTTTCTAATGCTAAATAAGAGTTTTGCTAAGGTACCATAGTTATGTGCAATGTATAGTCATCTCTTGATTATATCTTCCACCTTGTTGTTTATTTTATTCATTTTTTTTTCTATTTTTTCTTATTACTAATATCTATGGATAACTACAAAACAGAAAGATGATAGTGTCAATTAATAACAATCCTGTCAATATATAAACATCTCAAGCTGCAAGAGAAAAAACAATTATAAATTACTCCTTTATACCAAGCTGAAATTTGTATAAATATGCAGAACGCTATTCATATGGTTTCTGGGAATTGTCAGCCCCTAATAATAAAAATATAGAAATGTAGTATAAATTAACCTGATTATTAACAGAAATAATTAGCTTTTTTAAAAATAACATTTACAAAAACAAAATCTTTTATCTAGGAAATCACTCAAAGTATCATCAATCAAAGAAAAGGTTTACTGAATGATTCTCGGAAATTAAACTTTAAATTTTTAGTCAGTTCTACAGTGTTTCTCCAAAAATAAGACCTAACCAGAAAATAAGTCCTAGCATGATTTTTCAGGATGTTGATAATGTAAGCCCTATCCCAAATATAAGACCTAGTTAAAATTGTCAGCCTGATGGACAGATATCCGACAGACAAAGAAAAGTTTGACTAGCCCTAGCATCATTTTTCAGGATGTTGATGATATAACCGCTATCCCAAATGTAAGACCTAGTTAAGATTGTCAGCCTGATGGACGAATATCCAATGGACAAAAAAAAGTTTGACTGAATGACTCCAGAAAATTAATCTTTAAATTTTTAGTCAGTTCTACAATGTTTCCCTGAAAATAAGACCTAACCAGATAATAAGCCCTAGCATGATTTTTCAGGACATTGATAATATAAGCCCTATCCCAAATATAAGACCTACTTAAAATTGTCATCCTGATGGATAGATAACCGACAGACATATAGAATTATAAAGTAAAGAATATAGCATTCAAAACGTTTACATATATGTACGATTTAATAAATAGACAAGCAGCAAATGTTAAAATTAATGAATTGTGGGGGAAATGTTTGAAGATACCTTAAAAAGAGTTGGCAATGATTACAAAGCTAATCAAAAGCACTCCTAGGTGGTTTACTTTATATATACTTATGTTACTATTAGAAACCAGCCACACTTAGACAATCCCAATATAAATAACAATCAAAAATTTCAAACTGTTGTCAAGGCAACCTCCTTGTTAATTTGTTACTGTATTTACTAATATTTAATTACAAGATTGCATAAATAACTTGAAAAATTACAGGTATTGAATAGGAATATTATTACATTACAAGTAGCATAAAAAAAACATTTCAAATTAAAATAATGAATGTATAAATAAATATAAATGTAGATTTTTGTATTTGGAATAAATATATATTTTTGTACACGAAAAAAAAAGACATTCTCTGAAAATAAGCCCTAGGCTATTTTTAGAGGGCAAAAATTAATATAAGACTAGGTCTTATTCATGGCGAAACATGGTATATAGTGTAACCTCACTCTGTGTTCTTTAGTGCAATGATCGAGTGCCAGGCTTTGAAACATAAAGTCCTCAGATTGGTTCCAGTTATGGTACTTCCAATATTTAAACTCTGTAAGAACTCCAGAGCAATAAAGCCATTTAGTTATTATTATTATGAGTGTAGAGCAGAAGAGTGAAAGATTTTAAAGCTCAAAGAGTATTTGAATTTTGTATGAAATTCCGAGCAATAAATCACTTAAAGATGGAAGAGGGATCACTATTTACTATGATTTTTGTTATATAGAGAGAGTAATAACAATATAGAATAATAACAATTGACAATGGTTGCAGATTGTCAAGCTAATTTTCATAACTAAAACAACTAGCGTATATAGAATGAAACAAGTCAGTGAAATCTGGATCTAACATCTGATAGATACGGGTCACCAACTACTCCAGAAATATAAAGAAAATGAGACTGACACATGACAGGTATAAAAACAAATGTCAAAAGCCTCTCAGTCTTTTTCCTACTACAGTGGTGGCAGGTGTGTGTTCAAGAGGACAGAATATCCCAGGTAATCGGCACCTGTAGGTAATCCAGCCGACTAGGACCTTAAACAGATCGTACTGATCTTTTATTATTTTACAATGCCCAACTGGGCTCTTCATGGATAATAAATTTATGCCTGTTGCAGGTAGAGTTAATTTACTTATAAACTTTTAACTTTGATATGCGGGTAGCATTAGGATATTAAGAGCCCCAACTATTGTAGTTAGTTCTCCATATTATATATATGTCAGCTATTTTATGTATATTAACCTATTTATTGTATATTAAACTATTATATTGCACACCTGGTCTCTGTTTACTAAACCAAATTAACATTGCTGATCACTCAGCCGAAAGCCACAGCAAAATAAGTGGCTACAAATTGATTTAAATCATTTTCTTTAATTAAATAAAAATTCTAGTTATAAAAATGATATTTAAAAAAATATAATCTTAATAAAGTAAACTAAAAATATAATTTTCAATAAATAAATAAAATGCTTAATCAGCTGCACAAGAAATCATGTGACCTTTGTCACCACCACAAGATGAGCACAAGAATTCCATTCAATTAACTAAACAGATTTTTTTTAAACTTTGTTTGGAATTAATGCATATACCTTTAAATTTTGAATTCAAACTACTATCATCATTAGATTAATTGTGTATGTAGAGTGATAATAGTTTACCATTGCTTTGCCAATCACTTAGCACATGTCACTCTAAGCATCTCAATAATAAAAGCTACCTTGTAAACTCAAACTACTTAGCTAAGTAATATTTGTAAATCAATTTCTACATATTCTTATTAGTACAAGTACAGTAATTATCCCTCCTAAAAAAAAAAGCTTATTATTCAAATTTTAAATATTTTTTATTAAATACGTCACATTAGATGTAAAAGGCAATCCTTAAAACCGTAAACCAAATATTATAGTTCGGTTTCAGACTTTTACTAAATAAATTGAAATATGTCGCTTAATTCAAAAAGCAAATGATAAAATTGCTGATTTTTAATGATAATATAAGCAAGCTCATTATCCTCACCAAAGTATTAATTACCTGTCAGATCGTTTCAATAGCTTTTATCAAAGCACTAATTATAAAAGCATCTTTTATCGGGGAATTGAAAAAAAAAAAAATCAACATTTTTATCACTATAACGTTTTAAAACAGAGGTTAAGTAATACAGAGTTTGATTTTTTTTTTTTATTAACTTGTATTATAAAAACGAAAGATAAAATAATAACATGTTAAGAATATGTATCGTATATATAAAAAATTACGTACAAACAGAACAATTTCAAAAAAAAAAAAATGAATCAGCGGGGAAAAGATACTTCAACCAAAGTGATTTTTGGGTTTAGGAAGCTAATAATATCAATTTCACACATACATACATCCTCATATCATCATCATCATTATAGAAGTTATACTAATTACAATAAATAAAATAATATCAAATGCATTCTTGTTTTGATGATACATTATAGTTTTAAGAAGCTGCTACATGTACTAAAATAAGTTACCATAGCAATAGCAAACTATTAGCAGAAATAATGAAATATTATTGCTTGATCATAGTATCCTATTTCTAATTACACCACCTGCTTTCAGGCGAAAAACTTGATACACATACATGCTTTAATTAAATAACTGCCATTATACTGACATTTTGTAGATGTATCAGAGATGTTTATCCTCCACAAATATGATGCATTCTCCGGACGTCATACGACTTATCAGTCTTTCCAACCAGAAAGTTTTTCTGCTATTTCTTTCTCTAGTTTTATTTTCATCCCAGTATATTTATATAGTTATTATTAGATACTATTACACCAACCCTGAACATTTCTCTAAGAATGATCTATTTATCGTCCATTTGGTTTTTCAGATTGCTCAATATCATTCATTATGGTAATGGTGGTGGTGGAAAACTATCAGCATTAAATGTGATCATATCTTTCTTTCAATATCAGCTTTTTGAGTATTTATACAAATTTCCTAATGAAATAAATCATCTTATGATCAAAATAGAACAATTTCAATCCTATTACTTGTGGATGGAAAAAGAGTTCATGTCTAAACTGTTAGATTATCCCTTGTCATCCATAAAATTCTCAAAAGACTTTTGCCTATAACATGTTTAAAATATATCAACAATTTTGCCTATCTTTCCATTTCAATGTCAAACTTTCATATCACAGAAAATCACAGAAATCATTATAGCTTAAGCAATTCAGTCCTTTTTTAAATATATGTCTCCATATATGTAAAATGTCCAAGAATATTTGATTTTTGATTGATCATGAATGATCCAAGGAAGCAAAATTGTCAACCATTTCTAAGCTTTTCATTAGCAATGTTTAAATCAGCATATTTGTAAGAGTCATTGCATCAAAAATGTCAATGGGAAACCATTTTGTGCATCTTTTTCAAAATGAACATAATCTGTGATAAATGATTTTTCTGAATAATCTTATTTGCATATGATGAGTAGAGTGTCCGTACTTCTCGTTTTTCTGCACAGTTAATTGTCCCAGTTTTCTTAACCACTTTTTCCTTTTTTATATATATATTTTAATTTTAACTTTATATTTAATTTTATATTAATATTTGTTCATTTAATATTTTATAATTAAGTTTTTGATTGATTAATCAGTAATTTCCTAAAATGAAACTCGCTCCCCTTCTTAAGTGAGTAATGAGTGATTTAAATTTGTCATTTTGTTTTGATAAATGATATATGTATACAAACAATTATCATTTGGCTTTTGTTTCCATTACAAAATGAGTATATTATTAGTAATGTAAATGTGATTATATACTTTGTGATTTTTTTTATTTCGTACTGAAATATACAATAATCTCCAATAAATTTTTTTTGGGTTGTGTGTTCTGGTTAGACCCTGTGAAAATATTGACCCTAGATATGAAATATCTTCTGATTTATGAGATGTGAACAGTTTATCAGATGAAGCCAAGTATCATCATTATACTTTTTTTTTCGTATGTCATAGCATCGGCCGGGATGCGAACCCACAACCATCTGCAATCAACTACCCACCCGCAAGGCAGCTGTGATAACATCTCGGCTAACAACACATCATCATTATACTTGCAGTTGTTAAATTAAGGATTTTTATATCAATCTGTCTTCTTCGATACATATTTCAAACAGTATATAAATTGTCTAGATAAGGATATTAATGACATTTTTATAAGTTGTATAGATAAAGAGATTAACATTCTATCTAGTCTAATTTCTTTGCCAATGAGAGCCCTTATTGCTTAACCATCGCTTATTTTAATTATAGCAGTAACTTCCGCGTAAAGATTTGTTACAAAAGTAAAAAATATTCCTGTGCAACCATTTTCCTGAGAACATTTTACATTGTATCATGATTAGCTGAATCAAAGATCTTGCCGTAATCAATAAATTCATATAAATCATTTCTATTAATTTTAGCATAAATCATCACCGTTTGATTCTTCTAATTTTCCTAAAATCAGCCTGTATATCTTTTTCAATGTAATACTCTAATTTGTACTGGATGGTTTTTCAAAATAATCTTTATTTGCATGTGGTATAAGATATTTCTGAAACCAATCAGATCTCATCTTCTGTTATTAAAGGTTCTTTAATCTAAGATATCCTATTAAAAAAATATAGAGTGTTGTGTTTGAGTACTGTTTTATATACATTTATTCCAACTGTATCCAATCTTTGTTCCTTTTGGTGTAATCTGTCCATTGCCATTCTTCAATAGACCTATTCATGGCTAGAACTTCCTTTTGATTACATGTCTTCCTTAAAGATAATTCTTGTATTTTCTGGCTTTTTCCTATTTTCAATGTTTCTGCAAATATTGTTGTAATAATGTTTCCTGTATAATGTTTCTTGTCTTTCCTAAATACTTTTTAAAATTCCCATTCAGTTCCCTTATTTTCACTTCATCTTTTCTTCTTTTCTTTTATTGGACTTTCTCATATCTATTTGGATTTTCCTGTTGCTTAATCTTACTCACATTGCTCTCAGATTCCTTTTTATTTCTTTTACATTCATCTACAGTTCAATTAATTCATCAATTAATTACATTCAACAATGTAAATTGGTGTTTGGTGTCATTGCAAAAAAGCAATATAAACCTATTCACAGAACAATCAAGTCTGAAAATATTATGACAATAATTTATAAGCTAGATAATCAGAGAATCATTGAAATAAACTTCCTAATAATACCCACATTTTCTTACAACAATACCAATCTAATTTATCAGACCAAAAATGACCTGGTGAACACATTTAATTAATTGGAAATTTGCATATTTGATAAATTCTAAGTTATTTATAGTTTGATAAAATCATTAAGAATATTAAAAGCAATGTGTATGTTCTCTGAGTGACGTCTAGAACATTGAACAAGCTTATAAGTTTTTTTTTCGATTTCACTTAAAGTTTACTCATAAAGCAATTCATAATGCTTGATAACATACTCATAGAAAGCTTTTAGATAGTAAAATCGAAGTTTCATATTGCTAAGCAAATCAATTTGATTCTTATAAACTTTATAAAGTGATTAACAAGTGTATCATTGGCACGCTGACTTTTTAAAAATATATATTGACAGCAGAAAAACTTTTAAATCACAAATCTCATTAATCATTTTTCTGCTTCATTTCTACTCCCAATTCCATATTAATCAAAATTAAAAAAAGAATGTATTGGGTGCCAGGTATGTCAATTTTTCCTGCACTTGATCATAAAACAAAAATTCTCTACTATCTTGAGTAACTTTTACTCTAGTAATGTTGAATGGATGTTCACAAAATGAAATTTCTGTCATCTAATCATTCCTAAGCTTATACTCAATATTAATCCTGGTAATATACTTTCTATTAATAAAAGCAGCACTGCTTCTTTTTCATCATGTTACATCTTCATAAAAGGGGGGGGGGTCGATAGATTTTAGTCTTCTTTACTTGTTATTTTCTACTTCACTTTGTGTAATTCTTTTGTTTTTGCATGTCTTTAACGACTCTTTTCTAATGCACACATAATAAATAGTAATCAGTAGTTCAATCTACACTAGTCAGTATTATTTCAATATCTGTGAACATCACATGATCACCATTCTTTATGCTTACACAAGCTGTTTACCCAAAGGCAAAACATCATCATCATCATTATTACTATCGTTGTTGTTGTTGTTGTTATTATTATTATGTTTCAAAGGATAAGCTTTATTAGTATTCTAAAAGGTTATACAAGTTACATTTGACAACATAGTTCTTATATATAAATTGGTTCACAAAACTACATATGTACAATGATTTGATCAGTGATTGTATGATTTCATTTTGGACTCTAAGCTTTATAGTTAGCTAATAAGGTAAAAGATGGCTTCTGGAGGTTGCATTAGATCCTAAGATCTAGGTTTAGTATTCTCAGATCCAAGACTCACTCACTGATGAAAGCCATAAGCTAGAAACTAGTCTTGTAATTGATGAGCAGGCACTAGATAGGGATTTTATGCACAAACCTTCCTGCATCAATTGATTACTCTGGATTGCACTGAATGGCACTACTGTATGAAGACTTCTGCCTCTGTGTCATACCTGTGAATATTGTATAAAAATGCTTTTGAATTTAGAATTAAATCTCATTCCATGAAAAATTAAACTTGATTACTCATACATATATACCTTACTAATGCCCATTCCACATGTTCTTGTCATTGCAACTGTTGTTTCTATATGATTATTCATGTACTATACAAACATGGATAGGGTGCTCACCAATATGTATCAGCCATTGAGTTTATTGGCTTTTTATCAGAGTTTAAGACATGGCTTTTTATCTCTGAGTTAAAGATTTTCTCAGATATGTGGCATGGAGAAAAGGCTAGAAAATGCTGGATTAAAGTTGTAGAGAGACTTTCATTCTGCAGTGTATTGATAATAGTCAAAAATATAGATAATGATGATATATAATGAATCCAAGATGTCAAAGTATAACCAATCCATTACATATTGTCCACATAAAGATTTATAGCCCACACATTCCAAATTCCAATGATGATAATTTTACAGCTCAATTTTTCTTTAACATAGGGACAAAGGCAACTAGACATCCAATCAGCTTTAATCTAGCTGCAGATACAAATCCACAGTATTTAACTTAACTTCTGAAATGGTTGTGATTGGCTGTCAACAACTACTGTTGCATTGCATAGACAAATTAAAAAGCAAAGAAAAGAATGAAAGAAAAAGTAGAAGCAACACAGTAATGATAAATAAAAACTGAACTGTCTTTATAAAGATTGATACAGAAGGAACTCAGTAATGATTTCACTGCAAATCTAAGAACTATAATCAATAGATTTAAAAAAAAATGTTATTACTCACAGCACCCACACTGACTAAATATGTATCAAATTAAATGTCAACATAATCAAACCATATCAACCTGTTTGTGCACATAATTTATCATTTCATTTTCTCTTCAACGGTAATCATTTTTCAGCTTTACAAGTACTATTTCTATCCTTTCAAAATCAGCTACATGTAAATACAATAAATTGTACATATTTGGTATGAATATCATCATCATCAATAAATTGTACATATTTGGTATGAATATCATCATCATCATCATTTTCAACCATTATCGATCCATTGCAGGATGAAGGTCTTTCTCCAAATTTAATCCATCTTCTCCAATCTCTAGCCTCTCTTCTCCACATATTCCCAGAACTCTTCTTATTTCATTCATCCATTTTATATATGGTCTCTTTCTAAATTTTTTACAATCTCTTTGGATCAAGTTTAAGATTTCAACTGCCCACCTATTATCATCTCATCTGGCAATATATCCAACCCAACTAACACTTCAATCTCTTATTACAATAAATTAAACAATGCAGCATTAATCTGAATTTACTTCCAACATTTGCACTGGCAGCATTATATATTACTTTACTTCAAAGTCCTACACTGTAGCTAAAATAATCAAATAAATATTAAATGTTAGTACCAATCAAACACCAAGTGGCATGTCTATCAAATCCCCAAATTAGTTTCTGTTATTGCTATTTCATATACAGATATACAAGCAAATAGACAGCAATTTAAAGTCTTGGGATACTCATATATCAGATCATTAGTTTGAATAATATGTAAAAAGAATAAAGGTAGTTGTTTAATGTTATGCAAATTCAATACCAAACAATTCCCTGAAACAACAACAAACTAGTATAGGAATTTATCACTACTATCTAATATTCTTAAACTTAAAGTGATATGTTTTTACTTTGTCTTTTTTTTACTTGGAGAATTCTTAAGCACTCATTGGCTTAAGAATTCAAATGAAAAGGTATAAATTAATGAACATAAACTAATTAATTGCCCTGAACCAGCTTTCAGCAAAACACTGCTAGATTCATAGTTATGCAGTATAGGTAAGCTTATATAATCGATATGATGTAATATGTAAATGAGACACAATATGCAAATAAGGCAATTAGATATTCCATTTTGCAAATGGAATGTGAACCCTTTGCAATTGCCCAAGCCTTCTTGTACTTCATTTTCCTATCATATCTTTTCCAAGCAAATTGTTCTAACATCGGTTGGAGAAAACGTGTGACACATTCATGATCGAAAAAGATCGATTTGTATTCAGTCCTTTGTTTAGCTCTATTGTACAAATATGAATGTTGATTAATTCTTGTGGATCTATTTGCATGAGTCCCATAATACAAAGCTGCAGGAATAAGTACATGCAATTTTATAGACCATCTGTGGAGCATGCTCCACAGTTATCTTGTCTTTAGTATTGTTCCAACAGATTATTAAGAGAAGGCAGTGATCTAAAGCTAACCCATAGTGCAGATGTTCCTAAGATTATTTGCAAAATAAGGGACATAAGGAAGACTTATCCATGCTTTAAGTATATTATTAATGTTTTTAACTTTATTTATATCGGTGTAAATTGTTCCTACTGTTTTAATAAGCATGTTACAATTATAAGCATGCCTTTATTAGATCGTTAATGTATGAATCTATGTTGATTTTTCTATCTGCCTCATAGTTGCATAGATTTTGTTTCTGTGTAAAAAAACATTTAAAGCCAGCCAGTTTGTGTTCTATTGAGACTTTTGACATAGATGAATGGCTCTCGTTATTTGTAAAGGCTTTACCTTCATTTTAAAGTCAGGTTATTTTTATTTTTCTGGATATACATGTCCAGAAAATCGAACCAATATGACTGTATTCTAAATATATAACTAATAGATATTATTAGTTACCTTATTGTTATCATTTAATACTTACTCTATTAAAGGGGGGAAAAAATAATTAGCAAGTTGGTAGTTTCTGATTCCTTTATAAATGTTATATTGATGTATAATATTTAATAAACAGAATAGAAGTATTTTAGTAGAATAGTTATTATTTATATAAAATATTTAAATTTCTAACAGCAATGATTCTTTAAAGATAAAGAATTATTATGAGAACACAATAGATATTGAAGAAAGTACCCCCCCCCCCAATGGGAATTTTGTAATACAAAATGGTGTATTTATTTGTAGGTGCTACACATTAAATCTCCTGCAAAGTACTGTCCATTTGATGCAAATCACTAGTCTAAATGTGTTTTCTACTTTTCAAAGTAGTTCTAAAACTATTCCAAAGTGATGCTTTTTAACTTTACCACTTCCAAATCCACAAAACTCTTTTTTTATGCATTTTCCCATTAAGAGCATTTTAAAAAGTCACATGGAGTGAGAACAGATGGATATGGCTGATGGATAGCTGGGTCGTGCTGTTTTTAATTAAAAATTATTTCACACTGAAGGCTTTGTGTCCTAGTGTGTTGTCTTAGTGAAGTTTACACTCCTCCCTTGCCACAAATCAGGACCTTTTCATTTTATATCATGCCTGACTACTGTGAATGAATTCTAAGTAAACAATGTCATTTGCATTAAAATCATCATCATCATGTCTGACCTCACTTGCCACACTTTTTTGTGATAAGATGATTTTGACATTTCTATTAAACTACTCATAAACGTGTGCATTCCCAGAGCAGCTTGTTTGTAAACTGTTTCAATCATTTATAACTGTTTTCCTTTCCACTTTCCCTAACAAAACATTTACTGCATGGGATCATGACTTCACTTAATGATAACAGTCAGCAGACTGAAACAAAGAGGTTCTACAAGAAGTATCCAGCAGTGGAAGCATGTACTACAAAGGACTCATCCTCTGGATGATTCGGGATATTTTTAAGTATCCCCTTATACCATTGAATAGATATATTTTTTCCAATCATGAATCTGAGAAGACTTGAAAATTAACAGCATATACATTAAGAGGAATTCACTTTGATTTATAAATGTCAAAGTTAGTGCTTTTGTAATATTGATATCAACCATTTCAAATAAATACATTAAAGATTATCACCATGTATGGTTTAGAACAATAATGAGAGTGTTGAAATCTGAAACCTAAGGTCTTTGGATTGATTTGCTTTTTATGAATTCCTTGGAAATAAAGCCATTTGATAATTATTTTGCCATTTGGTTTATTCCAGTGGAGGCTCTGAAGCATAAGCTCTTAGATTGAATCCAATTCTGCACTCAAAATTCTTACGAACTTTCAAGTAATAAAGCCATTCAAATATTATTACTTACCATCATCATTGTCAACCATTATCAATCCATTGCAAGGTGAAGGTCTCTCCAAGTTCAATCCATCTTTTCTTATCTCTAGTTTCTCTTCTCAACATCATTCCAGCACAATCTTATTTCATCAATCCATCTCATATGTAGTCTCTTTCTGGGTCTTTTACAATACCTTGGAATCTAGTTTAAGATTTCAATTGTCCATCTATTATCATTTCTTCTAGGAATATGTCCAGCCCAACTCCATTTCAGTCCTTTAATTCTTTCAACAATGTCAGTAATAACCTGTTTGTTCTCTTACCCGTTATTGCATTTTCGATCTCTTCTTGTTACTCCTAACGTGCACCTTTCCATACTTCTTTGAGTGGTCTGAAGTCTCTGAATTGCTCTCATAGAAGACTATTAATCATTTATTGAATAAGAGATTTATTGAATTAGAGATTGCCTCTAATCCAGGTATAAACTTTAAACTTTAGTTGAAGATTATTATGTTTGTATTTTAATTATATATATACACAGATGCAAAAACTTAACTTTGTCTCTCTTTCTCCATGTGTAACATCTCTTTAAGATATACTTTAAAAACTACTACTCCAACATACATTCTTGAAATGTGTAAATAAAGACACCTGAAAAAGACAAATGATTCTCAAGATTTGTTTCAAGCTGAGCCAGCACTCATCAGTTGGCTCAGATCATATCTTATATATAACTTTATCATTACATTTTAATTTTCGAGTGCCAAACTTACTCTAGCCACAATTCTGACATAAACTTCTCCAGATAAATATATCGATGATTATCACTAATCATTTATTAAACTAGAGATTATCTCTAGCCCAGTTATAAAATTTTAATCAGTTAAAGATTCATATACCTGGGTTTTTTTTAATTAAATACACACAAATAGAGTATTTCAACTCCATTTCTTTATTTTCTTATTAATATGTTTTATAGATGTACTTAATAACCTATACTTCACCATATATTCTTGAAACATATGAATAAAGATACCCCAAAAAGACAAATGATCCCCAAATTGCATGTTTTATGGTAAATGTACTTGATAAAAATAATAATTTAGCTTCAAACAAGACTTATAGTATCTTGTAAAAATTGGGTTTCGGTCATTGAATAATACTCCCTTAAGTATAAAAATCTATGCTTATTTACACTACAATTGAAATTACATGTCATATGTATGTTGCTATATATGATGAAGCAACCTCAGCACATGGCTGAGATTTATTCCCAAGCGAGGTGGCCATATGCAGAACATGAGAAAATGAAAAAGGACAAAATAATATGACTCAATTCCTTCACAAGGCATAAGCTTTAGCAGCAATAGCAACAACTATATTTCAATACAGGAATAATATGAATAAGTACACATATATATAAAGGTCATACAAAATTTAAAATGATTACAGAAAATAACCAGAAGGCTTACACAATATATAAGATCTATACAACCCATAAATGACTGTTCTACAGATGGTGGACACCTTGGAATAAGAGCTATTTCCATGAAATGCTATTTCCATGAAATCCTTTAGCTATAATCATAATTACATTTGAATTTATTTATTTATACCCTTCTAAGTATTTAAAGTAAATAATTAGCTCATGGGAGTTTAGCAATAGTAACCAGTATATGTTGTTTTTCTCTTTTTCATTATAATTTCTGGTTAATTCTTTAATTAGCAATCCCCTTGCAGACTGATTTTAAATTCTATAATTACTCCAATTGTCTTGACCACTTAGAGGATTGAAATATCTGCACTCTAAATTATTTTCAGCTAATTAATGAAATATAAGCTTCATAGATCAGTTTTTAATAATTCAATCCATGATTGCAGTTATATTAAACTAAATCTAAATGCAGTCATTATATCCCATTTTAGAGCAAAAACCCCTCCAACAATTAATAATTTTTGTTAGTTATTCATTAGATTTAGATATAACTTAATGAATAATATTTCTGTAGTATAATTTTCACTACACCACTCACAAGCAAAATGGGAACTGGTTTCTATTCACTTTTACCACATTGTGGAGGGGTGTAATCTTAAACATATGAACAAAGACAAGTAAAAAAAATGTATGCTCACCAAGGTGCATATTTTATGCTGATCCAGCACTCATCAGTTGGCCCAGATTACAATATCTTAAATATATCTTTATCACTGTTCAGGATATATAAATATCCAATTACTATAGTTTAATTAATAAGTGTCAAATTTACTGCCCTCACAACTTTGACAAAAACAACTTGGTGGAAATATAAACAATTTTTATTAGTCATTTATTAGACTAAAGATTATCCATTTAATGGATAATATTTTTGTAATGTAATTTTCACTATACCACTCTCACACAAGGTAGGGAATACCTTACAGAGGAATGTAATCATAAACATATGATCAAAAACGTGGAAAAAGTATGTGATCCCCAAGAAGCACATTTAGTCCTGAATCAGAACTCATCAGTTGGCCCAGACTTCAATCTCACATATCTTTATTAGTGTTCAGTATATATATAGCCAAACTTACTGCATTCACAACTTTGATACAAACCATTTAATGATAGTATATTAATAATTCTTATTAGTCATTCATTAGATTAGAGATTATCCACTTAATGAATAATATTTTTGTAGTGTAATTTTCATTACACCACTCTCATGCAAGGTAGGCAATGGTTTTATCTAGTTTTAACACCTTGTGGGATCATATGACCAAAATGTTAAAAGCTGGTAGAAACCATTATCTACCTTGCATGAGAGGGTGCAGTGAAAATTACACTACAAAAATAGTTTTCCCTCCAACAATCTCTCATACAGAACTCAGATTTTCAAGCACCCACCAATTATCCACACTATCTCATACAACTGATATGCATGACAACATAATATAGAAAAGATAATAATCACCAATAGCCGTATTTCATGCTAAACCAGCATTCATCAGCTGGTCCAGATTATCATCTCCCACACATATATATAATCAGTGCTCAGTTTATATTAAGATAGCAAATCCTCACACTTTAATGGATAGGCTTCAATCTACTCCAACCTCCAACTTTTCAGCCATCCATATCATTGAAAATCTGATAATGGAAAGCCCAAATCCCATGCTGATACATGCTGTTTTAGCATGAAATACGCATATTGGTGATTATTTATCTTTTCTACGTGTATGTGGTCATGTGTATCAATTGTATAGATAGTGTGGATAGTTGGTGGGTGCTTGAAAGTCTGAGTTCAAATCCCCCTATTTACAATTAAACCCCAGGTTTGTGAAGAGTACCTGGTTTTCAAATATTTACTCTCGTAGAAAACTAGATTTTAACGTTTGATGATGTCCCCATCCTTGTTTTGCATTTTAACTATGGACAGCTAAATACCCATTTAAGATCGATATTGGATGTTGGGTTGGTTACTGATTAGTTATCTGAAATTAAAAAAAGTGACTACTGAAAAAAAAACTTTCAGGTTTTCTGAGGACGCACAGCCAGTGAAATTGGAGAACCTTCACATATATATATAAGCGAAGAAAAAAGAAACTGGCATTTCTAAAAATAATAATTAAATCTATATTTAAAAAATAAAACTGAAAAACAAATTACATTTTTCAATACGAAAAACATTTGAAAAATAATTATATACATTTAAAAAAAAAAAAAAATGAAATCTTTCATCGTAGTTTATTTAACCTCATTAATGAGACCGCTGTTTTCCAGGAATACCTACAAAGCTTCTCCGAATAAATACAGTTAATAAATAAAAATAAAATGTTATAAAAATTATAATTAAAATAAAATGATATGTATTATCGCAAACGAAACTGTTTACAATGAACAAGAAAATTATATTTTTCATAAACTTCTTCTAAACATAATATACATTAAGGTCACTTAAAAATGGAAAATTATTGTTGCGCAATTCAATATTTTTCAACAAAAAAACGTGAATAAATTTGATTTTGAAAGATAAAAAACGTTTTTATTTTTATTTACAGTTTACGATAGCTATAGAAAAAGAAAATTTGTACACATAGTTTTACATTCTTTTCCAGAAATGTATATATTTAAAATAAATGAATTTATTAATTTGTTAACGAACGGAGAATATATTGCTTCTCATTTAATAATAGATTGGGTTATTAATAGCTCATGAATTCATAAGAAAATCGAGCACCGGAAGTGACGGAATGGAGCTGTGATTCATGGATTTTGAGCTTTAGAACCTCACTGGACTACCACCCTAAACTGTACACATTTTTGTTTTTTAGTTCATTATTAAAGTTAATTAATATGATTCAATAAAACTTAAAAGAAAATATTAAGAGTCGCAAACTTAGTAATCATTTAGTATGAGCTCTGAGATTTTTTTACACATCTCATGAAGTCACCGAACATCCGCTGAACTCTACTGGCTAACAGATCTCTCTGGGCATAATGACTGAGATACCTGTGCCCTGAGAGACCTCACTCCGAGAGAGGAGAAACCACAGTGCATCAAATCACATCTACTGAAAATATTACGTGATAAATTTGATGCATAATTGTAAATTGAGAGGATACTTTGCAGATTTTGCTCAAACAAATAAAATAATCAGAAAGAAATTATTTCTTTTTGAGGGTCTCCCCCCCCCCTCTCTCTATTAAAATCACAAAACACCACCACATATCAATACTTGTATGCCTGTGTACGCATGAAAAATCTAGCAAACCCTTTACCTGAAAGTGGTAATAATCCATAAGAAGAAAAGTTTTACAAATGAACAAAAATCTATAACAAACCCTTTACCTGAAAGTGGTAATAATCCATAAGAAGAAAAGTTTTACAAATGAACAAAAATCTACTAGATTTTTGTTCATTTGTAAAACTTTTCTTCTTATGGATTATTACCACTTTCAGGTAATGGAGATTTTTTGTTCATTTGTAAAACTTTTCTTCTTATGGATTATTACCACTTTCAGGTAAAGGGTTTGCTAGATTTTTCATGCTTACACAAAAATCTAGTCGGCATATGATTAACAAAAAACAGTCATAAAACCTGGAAAGAATAATTCTACAAACTAAAAAAATCTAGCAGAAGCTAAATTTAAAAGAAATAATAAACCCAAGAGAAAAACTCCTCATACTAACAAATGCTCCTTATCATTATGCTACCTAACTTCAATCAAAAAACAAAAAAGCCACTATTATTTCTTCATTAAAATTATTTAATTTTTCACCAGTTGTTGAATGGTGTAGTTCATAAGTCTTTGTTTGTGTGTGTTGGTGGCCTAGCCGTTAGCATAGCTGCCTTCCAAACAGCTGGCCCATGTTCGCTTCCTGGTCAACGCATTTGATATATGAAAAAAAAATCATTATTATTAATTTCATTTAAAAAAAATCATCTATCTGATATAGTATTACTTCAATCTCTCACAGAGAAATTACTATTTTGGCATCCACTGCTTACTTTTCGTTATTTTTGTTTCTAAATACAAATCTGGGGGGAGGGGGGTCATTTATTGCTTTAAAAATTATTTAAAGTTTCCAATTTCAAAAACGTACACATCATACTTTTTTTTTTTACTGAACTAAAAAATACTAATAAATTTATCAGTTCGTGATGTGATGCGGTGTGATGTGATGCACTGTGGCTTCTCCTTATACAGAGTCAGGAATCTTTCAGCAACTATGCCCAGAGAAACCTGTTAGTTACTTTGAATTCCTTTCCATTCCCCACCCCAAGTTTTCCCATATTCTTATCTACCCTGCTCCAACCCATTTCCACAACATAATCTTTGTGATCTCCATGGCCATTAGATCTAAAAAACCCTTATCTTTTCCCAAACCCAGCACAAAAACCAATAAGCCACTCTCTGTATAATCACTTTGTTCATATTTATTCTTCCACAACTTCATTATTTGTATCCTTTCTGCTTTCAGGCATTTACATTCAATTAACAAATGCCTAATATTTTCTATACCTTCCTTACACAGCTTGCAGACTAAATCACCTATATTTCTCCATTTATGGGTATATTTCCTTGTTGCTAAAGATCCTGGTTCGAGCCTTAAACAGTTAACTACTTTCCTTGCTATTATCACAAATTAACGCATACCCAATATTCTGTTTACTTCTATAAATATTTAAACTCTTTTTACTCTCCATACTAGATCTCCATCTCTCCAACTCCCTATTCTTTATTAATGCATCTATTCTTCTATCCCATTCCTTAACATTGAAACACTCAACAAATCTCCTAACATAATGATCCCACCTTTTGTATAAGTATATAGACATAAATTCTTTATCTAAATCTTTATAACACATTACCTTTCACATCCATCTTGTTGACTGTCTTTTATTCATAACCCAATTAAATACTATTTTGGTTATTCTTTTATTATCCATAAACTGCAATCTACTGAACATTTTCATTTTGCTTTTTGCATCTTTCTCCTTGAATTGCCTCCTTTGCCATCCACACTTCTACATCTAATGCATGTCTTCCTACTTCTCTTTGTACTTTTTCTAAGTAATCTAATACCCCTTTACTAACACCTAACACATCATTACCATATGTTAACCCTGCTACTGTCCTTCCCTTCCATACAATTCTAGCTACATCATATTTATTATAGAAGACTGTTAATTTCTTTATCAATCCCTTTCTGTTCTTTGCTTCATTTATCAATTTTATCTCCCATTCATGCAAGCAATTTCTCTGATTACTTAAAATGATTCCCAAATAGTTATATCTATTCATCACACTTAATATTATATATCCCAATAAAAATTCTTTGTCTTCTCTTTCCCTAATATTAATCATCATTACTTTAAATTTTTCTTCATTAAATTTAATGCCCATCTCTTTTCCCGCCTTCACGCATGTCCTCAGCATAACTTCCCTTCTTTCTACACATAAAAAAAACATTATCCGTAAATAAAAGACCCAACAATGTATATACTCCCTTGCAACCCATTAATGGTATCTCTACCCCTCTTCCTAGTCTTTCTATTGCTCTCTCTATTTCTCTCAAATACAACAAAAAGAAAATAGGTAACAGAGGAGATGCTTGCCTTAGTCCCATCCCATTTTTAACTTTAACTGATTCTATATTCCCAAATTGATAAGTGTAGTAATTATTTTCATATAAAGCTCAATCCATTCCCAAATTTACTAAACTTACCCATAATCTATTTACTCTATCATACACCTCCTCTATGTCTATAAAAACCATATATAACTGTCTACCTGTATTCCTTCCTACTCATATCCATAAGTTGTGTAACTACAAATAAACTATCTCCTATATGCCTATCTGATCGAAAACTTCCTTGCATTTCTCCCACTCTATTATTTTCTTCCATCCATTTTGCAACTCTTCCAGCCACCATATATGAGAAAACTTTATATAGCACTGACATTACCACTATCGGTCTATAATTGTTCACTTTCCTATTACTTTTATTCATCTAAAATCCTATTTGCAACTTTTTCTACTTCACCACACCAGTCCTTATACTCATCCCCAACCAACTCTTCCATGGTTTCTTCAACTTTTATTTTATATTCTCCCAACTTATTCTTATCATTCACTCTCCATCCACACCTTTCACTATCCTTTCTACTTTTATTACTATTTTTCATCACATTACTAACCATTTCTATTATAAAGAAGTTATGATTTTTGTTCAATAATCTATTTTATTCAAGAATCTAAAGGTCCAGGTTCCATTCTCATGCTAATACTGTCACTAGCCAGGCCAGCAATACTTGAAGAGGAAAAGAGAATAATACCACTTGAAATATTGTGCTATTAAGAACAGTTGAATGTATTTAGAAAGTTTAAATAGAATTTAAAATTTTTCTAAAGACATTCAGTTCTTAATATTAGATGATGGAAATAGTCCAACAAATAATTAATAGCCAAATGCCATTATCACAAACCTTCAGACAAACACTATGAAGACTGAAGTTTCTAAAATTCTGATTGATTAATGTTGTGACAATGCACTGGGTTCAGAATTGCTGTTGAGTAAAGCTAGCCCCATCAAAATACTACATTTTCATTTTTAGCTTTTTTTAATTTATTATTATTTAAACTGACTATTGTTGGTTTTTACTCAAAATAAAAAAATTTAGGTTGTCTCATTTAAATAAATCTGAAAAAAAAAAAAAAAAAAAATCATTTCTTCTTTGTACATTTCGCAATACTTTTTATCCTATTTAATTACCTGACAATTTCGACTGTTTACAAATTTTCTTCAGATAGATGAATTGAATAAAAAGCATTGTAAAAACTGCAATGAAATGAAATTTTTAGAAATTGAATTAATATAAGCAATACAAAAAAAAAGAATACTGAAGATCTTGAAGAAGTAATACTATTTTATTCAAATTTAAAAGTTATATTAGATCATAAGATTACGGTGCAGTGCTCTCATATCCAAGGCTCCTCACTGATGAAAGCCACAAGCTAGAAACTAGTCTGGGAATATTGATTGAATAAGCACTAGATGGGGATTTTATGCACAAACTTTCCTGCATCCATTGATTACTCTGGCTTGCACTGAGTGGCATTACTATGTGGAGAGTTTAGTGCCTCTGGGTATTTTATTTCTCTTGAGCATTGTATAATTACTTTGCTTGCAAACAAAATCATTTTCAGAAATATTATTTATTTGCTGGATTAAAATTTGATGCAATATTTGACAGATTGAATTTTGATGACGAATTATAATTGATCCCATTTTGCTGCATCCAATGAAGTTTTATAAGAAAGCTTCATTAAAGGCAGTCAGACCATCTAGTGAAAGTCATTATCGGTTCCTATCCCAAGTCCAACGATTCAAATTATATTCAATAAATACCAAAGCCCCTTTATAGTTGATCACTCAATGATATAAATAGTAGTATTTACTATCATCATCGATTGCAGAATGATGAGAGTATCAGTATCTCTATTCTTCACATGATCACCATTTTTTAGGTCCAATGTTCTAAGATTCTAAGTTCCTCACTGATGAAAACCGCAAGCGAGACACTAGTCTGGGGATATTGAATGAGTAGACACTAGATAGGGACAAACCTTCTAGCATCCATTGATTACTATGACTTGCACTGAGTGGCACTACTGTAAGGAGAGTTTGCTATCTTTTCCACTTCTTCTCTAGCTAAGAACAACTAAAATATCATCTACCTACCAATACCGAATGGTAATATTTAAAATGGAATGGTTATCCAAATAAACAACCAAATCTGTTTAAAAATTTTCAAATTTATTCAGCCTGGATTCGAACCCAAGTTATAGGCATACTGCGAAACACTTCAATTGTATTTTATATCATCGAGATCCAAATATATTTTTGCCTAAGTTTCTTTTTCTAACGATAAGTCCAGTTCACTGTTGCTATTAATAACCCACATTAGCTTTTATTTGATTTAAAATAATAAGTTTAAAAACCCTAATATTATATAAAATTTCAGTAATCAATTTTGTAGAATTAAACAATTCACCTTGATAAGGCGTATAAATAAATAAAAATGACTTAGGCAGGAGATAATTAATCAGAAAGGCAACAAGTTTTTTTTTATCCAAATACAATAATCGAAATTTTAGGGTCATCCATTTAGGGGAGGGGGGAACAGAGATAATCGAATCACCAAAGTAAAACCTAAGTAGAACAATATATTCAATTTGAACGGTTAAAATGAGATTCCCCTCTCTCTAAGTACGTAGGTGGAAAATGAATCTATAAAAATTATAATTTGAATTAGAACGTAAAACAATAAAGATGATTATTACTTTAAAAATGTTTCAGTATTACGATAGAAAATAAAATTACTACAAATAATCATTACTTTTTAAATTAACTAAAGCTTTAAAGGTAAATTTGTGGTCACGCCATTAATCGTTACTAACTTTTAGACACTTCGAAGTTTCTAATATTATTTCTGGTTTTCATCAAAAGTAACACATTTTGGTTATTACCAATTACCAGTTCGTGCTAGTTAAAAATATTCCCTCAGCAAAATAAGAAAAATGTGTACTAAATGAATTGCAGTAGAAAACATGTTATATAAAATGTCAATATATAAAATTGTTGTCTTTCTTCAAGGGAACTCAGCGCCGAAAATGCAATAAACATTATATTTAATGTTTCCAATATATTGTCCATGTATGATCTCTAATCGGTTTTAAATAACAATAAGAGTTTTTTTTAGAACGGAAGTCAAAAGATAAAGGTTCCTGGATTGATACTCTGTCATTTTTGATGCTCAAACGTCACATAACGTGTGTACCACCCGATTATATATTATTTACTAATAAGTATAAAAACAAAAAGTTAAACTTAATTTTTTAAAAATGTATCATCATCATCAATAACCATTATCAATCCACTGCAGGATGAAGGTCTCTCCAAGTTCAATCCATTTTTTCCTATCTTTAGCTTCTCTTTTCCACATAACCCCTGCACACTTTCTTATTTCATCCATCCATCTCACATGTGGTCTCTTTCTGGGTCTTTTACAATCTCTTGAAGTCCAGTTTAAAATTTCAATTGTCCATCTATTATCATCTCTTCTAACAATGTGTCCAGCCCAACTCCACTTTAGTCTTTTCATTTTTTCAATGAGGTCAGTAACACCCGTTTGTTTTCTTACCCATACATTGCGTTTTCGATCCCTTCTTGTTACTCCCAACATACATCTCTCCATACTTCTTTGAGTGGTCTGAAGTCTCTGTATTGCTCTTCTATTAAGTGTCCAAGTCTCAGATCCATAAGTAAGCACAGGCAAAACACATTTATTAAAAACCTTCCTTTTCAAATACATAGGCATATTTCCTTTTAGTATCAAGTTATTTCTACCAAAAGCACTACAACCAAGTTTAATTCTATGATTAATTTCATCCATTATATTTCCATCTGTATTAATAATCTGACCAAGGTAATTGTAACTGTTAACTTCTTCTAACTCATCATAATCAATCTTTATTTTATACAATATAGTAACTAAATATATACAAACCCAATATAAATTAATTTAAAAGTGATCTAAATTATTTATTACAGATCTTCAACACCGTTAAAAATTAATGCCTTACGCCATTTGAAAATTTTGCTTTCACGTTAAACAACATAAATAGCGTATTGAAAAGAAATAAAAGAAACACATCATAAAAATTAAAGGTAACATAAAAGTGTTTTTACTATAATACCTTTTTTTTTTTAATATTAATTTGCTTGAAGAATAAATATGATTTTAAAAATTGTCAGGAGATATATGTAAATGTTTAGTTGGATTAAAATAAAAGTTCATTTAACTAAACATAATATATATCAATCCAATTCTAAATTAGTTTCGAATCTAAAAACTGTTACGCGGCAAAGATCTTCCCAATAGAAAAGTGATGAGTTCAATGACTTAGCGCTAATTACTTGAAAGAAAAATCAGGTGTGTTTGAAACCTGAAAAAAAAATCAAGTTTTATTTACATAAATTTAAATTTATTTAATCTTAACTTTTCCTTTTTTTTTTTTGCATTGCCTTAATTAATTAATCCGTTTTTTATAACAATTCTTTATTTTTAGTACAATACTTACATATCACCCATTTAACAACAGTTTCGATTGCCCTTGCAATCTTCTTCAGAACTTTTTAATCTTCTTTGCTTCCCACCTTCCATTTTCTTTCATAGTGATATATAAGCATTGTACTAAAAATAAAGAATTGTTATAAAAAACGGATGAATTTAAACCTCTAGTGATGGGATTGATAAATGTAGAGTTAATTATTATGATATAAAGATCGGCATTCTATGGACAGAATTGCTTTATTATGCTATATAGTATTGAGAGCAATCAAAATATTATAAAAAGAGTGTCTATTTTTTATTTTTTTAATATTAAGACAAACCTCATAAATATTATTCATTAAATAAATAATCTCTGTCTAATAAATGATAAATAAAATTAATATACTTCCATCCAGTACTTTGTGTCAAAGTTTTGAGGGCAATAAGCATGACACCCATCAATTAAACTATAGAAATTTCCTATCTATGTGTATACTGAACAATGATAAAGATATGTATAAGAGAATGTAACCTGTGCCAATTGATCAGTGCTGGTTTGGCAGAAAATGTGCATCTTGGAGATGAAACATCTTTTTCAAGTCTTTGGTCATAAGTTTAAGTGATTACACCCCTCCACAAGGGGTTATCATCCTTTCACAAGGTGCAGATAAAAACCAGTCCCTACTTTGCATGAGAAGCATAGTGAAAATGAGACAACAGAAATATTATTCATTAAATCTCTAGTCTAATGAATGACTATTAACAAACTTAATGCAGTTTGTTTCAAACTAACCAAGTATCTTTCGTTGATGCATATTAAATATGCCACAAAAAGTGTTGCGAATACACCCTTCCACAAGGTGTTAAAAGCGGATAAAAAACCAGTCCCTACTTTGCATGACAGTGGCATAGTGAAAATTAGACTACAGAAATATTATTCATTAAATGGATAATCTCTAACCTAATGAATGACTAATAATAAATTATTAACAAACTTAATATAGTTTGTTTCAAACAAGCCAAGTATCTTTCATTAATGCGCATTAAATATGCCATAAGAAATGCCTCATTATGAAACATTTGAATATAAAATACTTCAAAAAGGTATTCTGGCTACTATTTATAAATCATTTTTATAAATCTATGAATTATAAGAAAGAAAGGTTGAGCTAAAGGTAAAAGCTAAACAGACTAATGTTTACTGAATTTTTCAGAAGAAAATAAAGATTGAGAATCATGGATTAAAAAAGAGAGTTAACAACTACAATGCACTTGGTCAGATTATTTATACAGATGGAAACACAATGGATAAAATTATTCAGAGATTAAAACTTGGATGGGATGCCTTTTGGAAAAATAATTTAATATTAAAGAAAAGTACCTACGTGTTTGAGAATGAATGTTGTGTTTTAGTCACACTATACATGGTATCAATATACAATACTTCAATTATATGCAATCCAATACATAAATATAAACAAACAAAAATATATAAATAAATAAAAAATAAAACAAATATTTTACAATATGACAGTAGCATTATAAGCAATCACATTATTCCCTTCCATGTAAATATTTTTTACGGTTTGCTTTTTATTCTTTCCAAATTTCAACATGGTGTGATATTTCATACAATAAAATGTTTTGTAAGCATAAAGCTAAATGTTTTACAAAATTTAAAAAAAATTGTAAAGTACATTTTTCTTACGTGATAAAATAAAAACTACTGATTTAATAGTGACAGAAAAAAAAAGCAAACCGTAAAAAATATTTACATGGAAGCGGAATAATGTGATTGCTTATAATGCTACTGTCATATTGTAAAATATTTATTTCTATTTTTTTATTTATTTATATATTTTTGTTTGTTTATATTTATGTATTGGATTGCATATAATTGAAGTATTATATATTGATACCCGTATGAGTGTGACTAAACACAACATTCGTTCGTAAACACGTAGGAACCTCTTTCTTTAATGTTAAATTATTTTCCAAAGGCCATTCATCCAAGTTTTAATCTCTGAATAATTTTATCCATTGTGTTTCCATCTGTATAAATGATCTCGGACCGAGTGTCCCATTGTAGTTGTTAACTTCTTTTAATCCATGATTCTCGTCTTTTTTTCTTCTGAAAAAAATTCGGTAAACATTAGTCTGTTTAGCTTTTACCTTTAGCTCAACTTCTTTCTTACAATTCATAGATTTATAAAAACGATTTACAAATGGTAGCCAAAATACCTTTTTTGAAAGTATTTTATATTCAAATGTTTCATAATGAGGCATTTCTTATGGCATATTTAATGTCGAATTAATGAAAGATACTTGGCTTGATTTGAAACAAACTATATTAAGTTTGTTAATAATTTATTATTAGTCATTCATTAGGTTAGAGATTATCCATTCCAATGAATAATGAAATATCTGAGTCTAATTTTCACTATGCCACTGTCATGCAAAGTAGGAACTGGTCTTTATCCTCTTTTAACGCCTTGTGGAAAGGTGTATTCGCAACACTTTTTGTGGCTATTTAATATGCACAACGAAGGATACTTGGTAGTTTGAAACAAACTGCATAAAGTTTGTTAACAGTCATTCATTAGACTAGAGATTTAATGAATAATATTTCTGTTGTCTCATTTTCACTTGCTTCTCTGCAAAGTAGGGACTGGTTTTTATCTGCACCTTGTGAAAGGATGATAACCCCTTGTGGAGGGTGTAATCACTTAAACTTATGACCAAAGACTTGAAAAAGATGTTTCATCTCCAAGATTCCACATTTTCTGCCAAACCAGCACTGATCAATTGGCACGGGTGTACATTCTCTGTATACATACTTTATCATTGTTCAGTATAACACTAGATAGGAAATTTCTATAGTTTAATTGATTGGGTGTCATGCTTATTGCCCTCAAAACTTTGACACAAAGTACTGGATGGAAGTATATTAATTTTATTTATCATTTATTAGACAGAGATTATTTATTTAATGAATAATATTTATGAGGTTTGTCTTAATATTAAAAAAATAACAAATAGACACTCTTTTTATAATATTTTGAATGCTCTCAATACTATATAGCATAATAAAGCAATTCTGTCCATAGAATGCCGATCTTTATATCATAATAATTAACTCTACATTTATCAATCCCATCACTAGAGGTTTAAATTCATCCGTTTTTTAAACTTTAATTTAGCAATGCTTATATATCACTATGAAAGAAAATGGAAGGTGGGAAGCAAAGAAGATTAAAAGGTTCTGAAGAAGATTGCAAGGGCAATCGAAACTGTTGTTAGATGGGTGATATGTAAGTATTGTACTAAAAATAAAGGAATTGTTATAAAAAAACGGATTAATTAATTAAGGCAATGCAAAAAAAAAGGAAAAGTTAAGATTAAATAAATTTAAATTTATGTAAATAAAACTTGATTTTTTTCCGGGTTTCAAACACACCTGATTTTTCTTTTCAAGTAATTAGCGCTAAGTCATTGAACTCATCACTTTTCTATTGGGAAGATCTTTGCCGCGTAACAGTTTTTAGATTCGAAACTAATTTAGGAATTGGATTGACATATATTATGTTTAGTTAAATGAACTTTATTTTAATCCAACTAAACATTTACATATATCTCCTGACAATTTTTAAAATCATATTTATTCTTACAAGCAAATTAATATTAAAAAAAAAAAGAGATATTATAATTAAAACGTCTTTTTATGTTACCTTTAATTTTTATGATGTGTTTCTTTTATTTCTTTTCAATACGCTATTTATGTTGTTTAACGTGAAAGCAAAATTTTCAAATGGCGTAAGGCATTAATTTTTAACGGTGTTGAAGATCTGTAATAAATAATTTAGATCACTTTTAAATTAATTTATATTGGGTTTGTATATATTTAGTTACTATATTGTATAAAATAAAGATTGATTATGATGAGTTAGAAGAAGTTAACAGTTACAATTACCTTGGTCAGATTATTAATACAGATGGAAATATAATGGATGAAATTAATCATAGAATTAAACTTGGTTGTAGTGCTTTTGGTAGAAATAACTTGATACTAAAAGGAGAATATGCCTATGTATTTGAAAAGGAAGGTTTTAATAAATGTGTTTTGCCTGTGCTTACTCTATGGATCTGAGACTTGGACACTTCCAATAGAAGAGCAATACGAGACTTCAGACCACTCAAAGAAGTATGGAGAGATGTATGTTGGGAGTAACAAGAAGGGATCGAAAACGCAATGTATGGGTAAGAAAACAAACGGGTGTTACTGACCTCATTGAAAAAATGAAAAGACTAAAGTGGAGTTGGGCTGGACACATTGTTAGAAGAGATGATAATAGATGGACAATTGAAATTTTAAACTGGACTTCAAGAGATTGTAAAAGACCCAGAAAGAGACCACATGTGAGATGGATGGATGAAATAAGAAAGTGTGCAGGGGTTATGTGGAAAAGAGAAGCTAAAGATAGGAAAAAATTGATTGAACTTGGAGAGACCTTCATCCTGCAGTGGATTGATACGGTTATTGATGATGATGATACATTTTAAAAAATTAAGTTTAACTTTTTGTTTTTATACTTATTAGTAAATAATATATAATCAGGTGGTACCACGTTATGTGACGTTTGAGCATCAAAAATGACAGAGTATCAATCCAGGAACCCTTATCTTTGACTTCCGTTCTAAAAAAAAATCTTATTGTTATTTAAAACCGATTAGAGATCATACATGGACAATATATTGGAAACATTAAATATAATGTTTATTGCATTTTCGGCGCTGAGTTCCCTTGAAGAAAGACAACAATTTTATATATTGACATTTTATATAACATGTTTTCTACTGCAATTCATTTAGTACACATTTTTCTTATTTTGCTGAGGGAATATTTTTAACTAGCACGAACTGGTAATTGGTAATAACCAAAATGTGTTACTTTTGATGAAAACCAGAAATAATATTAGAAACTTCGAAGTGTCTAAAAGTTAGTAACGATTAATGGCGTGACCACAAATTTACCTTTAAAGCTTTAGTTAATTTAAAAAGTAATGATTATTTGTAGTAATTTTATTTTCTATCGTAATACTGAAACATTTTTAAAGTAATAATCATCTTTATTGTTTTAACGTTCTAATTCAAATTATAATTTTTATAGATTCATTTTCCACCTACGTACTTAGAGAGAGGGGAATCTCATTTTAACCGTTCAAATTGAATATATTGTTCTACTTAGGTTTTACTTTGGTGATTCGATTATCTCTGTTCCCCCCTCCCCTAAATGGATGACCCTAAAATTTCGATTATTGTATTTGGATAAAAAAAAACTTGTTGCCTTTCTGATTAATTATCTCCTGCCTAAGTCATTTTTATTTATTTATACGCCTTATCAAGGTGAATTGTTTAATTCTACAAAATTGATTACTGAAATTTTATATAATATTAGGGTTTTTAAACTTATTATTTTAAATCAAATAAAAGCTAATGTGGGTTATTAATAACAACAGTGAACTGGACTTATCGTTAGAAAAAGAAACTTAGGCAAAAATATATTTGGATCTCGATGATATAAAATACAATTGAAGTGTTTCGCAGTATGCCTATAACTTGGGTTCGAATCCAGGCTGAATAAATTTGAAAATTTTTAAACAGATTTGGTTGTTTATTTGGATAACCATTCCATTTTAAATATTACCATTCGGTATTGGTAGGTAGATGATATTTTAGTTGTTCTTAGCTAGAGAAGAAGTGGAAAAGATAGCAAACTCTCCTTACAGTAGTGCCACTCAGTGCAAGTCATAGTAATCAATGGATGCTAGAAGGTTTGTCCCTATCTAGTGTCTACTCATTCAATATCCCCAGACTAGTGTCTCGCTTGCAGTTTTCATCAGTGAGGAACTTAGAATCTTAGAACATTGGACCTAAAAAATGGTGATCATGTGAAGAATGGAGATACTGATACTCTCATCATTCTGCAATCGATGATGATAGTAAATACTACTATTTATATCATTGAGTGATCAACTATAAAGGGGCTTTGGTATTTATTGAATATAATTTGAATCGTTGGACTTGGGATAGGAACCGATAATGACTTTCACTAGATGGTCTGACTGCCTTTAATGAAGCTTTCTTATAAAACTTCATTGGATGCAGCAAAAATGGGATCAATTATAATAGTCATCAAAATTCAATCTGTCAAATATTGCATCAAATTTTAATCCAGCAAATAAATAATATTTCTGAAAATGATTTTGTTTGCAAGCAAAGTAATATACAATGCTCAAGAGAAATAAAATACTCCAGAGGCACTAAACTCTCCACATAGTAATGCCACTCAGTGCAAGCCAGAGTAATCAATGGATGCAGGAAAGTTTGTGCATAAAATCCCCATCTAGTGCTTATTCAATCAATATTCCCAGACTAGTTTCTAGCTTGTGGCTTTCATCAGTGAGGAGCCTTGGATATGAGAGCACTGCACCTTAATCTTATGATCTAATATAACTTTTAAATTTGAATAAAATAGTATTACTTCTTCAAGATCTTCAGTATTCTTTTTTTTTGTATTGCTTATATTAATTCAATTTCTAAAAATTTCATTTCATTGCAGTTTTTACAATGCTTTTTATTCAATTCATCTATCTGAAGAAAATTTGTAAACAGTCGAAATTGTCAGGTAATTAAATAGGATAAAAAGTATTGCGAAATGTACAAAGAAGAAATGATTTTTTTTTTTTTCAGATTTATTTAAATGAGACAACCTAAATTTTTTTATTTTGAGTAAAAACCAACAATAGTCAGTTTAAATAATAATAAATTAAAAAAAGCTAAAAATGAAAATGTAGTATTTTGATGGGGCTAGCTTTACTCAACAGCAATTCTGAACCCAGTGCATTGTCACAACATTAATCAATCAGAATTTTAGAAACTTCAGTCTTCATAGTGTTTGTCTGAAGGTTTGTGATAATGGCATTTGGCTATTAATTATTTGTTGGACTATTTCCATCATCTAATATTAAGAACTGAATGTCTTTAGAAAAATTTTAAATTCTATTTAAACTTTCTAAATACATTCAACTGTTCTTAATAGCACAATATTTCAAGTGGTATTATTCTCTTTTCCTTTTCAAGTATTGCTGGCCTGGCTAGTGACAGTATTAGCATGAGAATGGAACCTGGACCTTTAGATTCTTGAATAAAATAGATTATTGAACAAAAATCATAACTTCTTTATAATAGAAATGGTTAGTAATGTGATGAAAAATAGTAATAAAAGTAGAAAGGATAGTGAAAGGTGTGGATGGAGAGTGAATGATAAGAATAAGTTGGGAGAATATAAAATAAAAGTTGAAGAAACCATGGAAGAGTTGGTTGGGGATGAGTATAAGGACTGGTGTGGTGAAGTAGAAAAAGTTGCAAATAGGATTTTAGATGAATAAAAGTAATAGGAAAGTGAACAATTATAGACCGATAGTGGTAATGTCAGTGCTATATAAAGTTTTCTCATATATGGTGGCTGGAAGAGTTGTAAAATGGATGGAAGAAAATAATAGAGTGGGAGAAATGCAAGGAAGTTTTCGATCAGATAGGCATATAGGAGATAGTTTATTTGTAGTTACACAACTTATGGATATGAGTAGGAAGGAATACAGGTAGACAGTTATATATGGTTTTTATAGACATAGAGGAGGTGTATGATAGAGTAAATAGATTATGGGTAAGTTTAGTAAATTTGGGAATGGATGGAGCTTTATATGAAAATAATTACTACACTTATCAATTTGGGAATATAGAATCAGTTAAAGTTAAAAATGGGATGGGACTAAGGCAAGCATCTCCTCTGTTACCTATTTTCTTTTTGTTGTATTTGAGAGAAATAGAGAGAGCAATAGAAAGACTAGGAAGAGGGGTAGAGATACCATTAATGGGTTGCAAGGGAGTATATACATTGTTGGGTCTTTTATTTACGGATAATGTTTTTTTTATGTGTAGAAAGAAGGGAAGTTATGCTGAGGACATGCGTGAAGGCGGGAAAAGAGATGGGCATTAAATTTAATGAAGAAAAATTTAAAGTAATGATGATTAATATTAGGGAAAGAGAAGACAAAGAATTTTTATTGGGATATATAATATTAAGTGTGATGAATAGATATAACTATTTGGGAATCATTTTAAGTAATCAGAGAAATTGCTTGCATGAATGGGAGATAAAATTGATAAATGAAGCAAAGAAAAGAAAGGGATTGATAAAGAAATTAACAGTCTTCTATAATAAATATGATGTAGCTAGAATTGTATGGAAGGGAGTGACAGTAGCAGGGTTAACATATGGTAATGATGTGTTAGGTGTTAGTAAAGGGGTATTAGATTACTTAGAAAAAGTACAAAGAGAAGTAGGAAGACATGCATTAGATGTAGAAGTGTGGATGGCAAAGGAGGCAATTCAAGGAGAAAGATGCAAAAAGCAAAATGAAAATGTTCAGTAGATTGCAGTTTATGGATAATAAAAGAATAGCCAAAATAGTATTTAATTGGGTTATGAATAAAAGACAGTCAACAAGATGGATGTGAAAGGTAATGTGTTATAAAGATTTAGATAAAGAATTTATGTCTATATACTTATACAAAAGGTGGGATCATTATGTTAGGAGATTTGTTGAGTGTTTCAATGTTAAGGAATGGGATAGAAGAATAGATGCATTAATAAAGAATAGGGAGTTGGAGAGATGGAGATCTAGTATGGAGAGTAAAAAGAGTTTAAATATTTATAGAAGTAAACAGAATATTGGGTGCGAGTTAATTTATGATAATAGCAAGGAAAGTAGTTAACTGTTTAAGGCTCGAACCAGGATCTTTAGCAACAAGGAAATATACCCATAAATGGAGAAATATAGGTGATTTAGTCTGCAAGCTGTGTAAGGAAGGTATAGAAAATATTAGGCATTTGTTAATTGAATGTAAATGCCTGAAAGCAGAAAGGATACAAATAATGAATTTGTGGAAGAATAAATATGAACAAAGTGATTATACAGAGAGTGGCTTATTGGTTTTTGTGCTGGGTTTGGGAAAAGATAAGGGTTTTTTAGATCTAATGGCCATGGAGATCACAAAGATTATGTTGTGGAAATGGGTTGGAGCAGGGTAGATAAGAATATGGGAAAACTTGGGGTGGGGAATGGAAAGGAATTCAAAGTAACTAACAGGTTTCTCTGGGCATAGTTGCTGAAAGATTCCTGACTCCGTATAAGGAGAAGCCACAGTGCATCACATCACATCGCATCACATCACGAACTGATAAATTTATTAGTATTTTTTAGTTCAGTAAAAAAAAAAGTATGATGTGTACGTTTTTGAAATTGGAAACTTTAAATAATTTTTAAAGCAATAAATGACCCCCCTCCCCCCAGATTTGTATTTAGAAACAAAAATAACGAAAAGTAAGCAGTGGATGTCAAAATAGTAATTTCTCTGTGAGAGATTGAAGTAATACTATATCAGATAGATGATTTTTTTTAAATGAAATTAATAATAATGATTTTTTTTTCATATATCAAATGCGTTGACCAGGAAGCGAACATGGGCCAGCTGTTTGGAAGGCAGCTATGCTAACGGCTAGGCCACCAACACACACAAACAAAGACTTATGAACTACACCATTCAACAACTGGTGAAAAATTAAATAATTTTAATGAAGAAATAATAGTGGCTTTTTTGTTTTTTGATTGAAGTTAGGTAGCATAATGATAAGGAGCATTTGTTAGTATGAGGAGTTTTTCTCTTGGGTTTATTATTTCTTTTAAATTTAGCTTCTGCTAGATTTTTTTAGTTTGTAGAATTATTCTTTCCAGGTTTTATGACTGTTTTTTGTTAATCATATGCCGACTAGATTTTTGTGTAAGCATGAAAAATCTAGCAAACCCTTTACCTGAAAGTGGTAATAATCCATAAGAAGAAAAGTTTTACAAATGAACAAAAAATCTCCTTTACCTGAAAGTGGTAATAATCCATAAGAAGAAAAGTTTTACAAATGAACAAAAATCTAGTAGATTTTTGTTCATTTGTAAAACTTTTCTTCTTATGGATTATTACCACTTTCAGGTAAAGGGTTTGCTATAGATTTTTGTTCATTTGTAAAACTTTTCTTCTTATGGATTATTACCACTTTCAGGTAAAGGGTTTGCTAGATTTTTCATGCTTACACAGGCATACAAGTATTGATATGTGGTGGTGTTTTGTGATTTTAATAGAGAGAGGGGGGGGGAGACCTCCAAAAAGAAATAATTTCTTTCTGATTATTTTATTTGTTTGAGCAAAATCTGCAAAGTATCCTCACAATTTACAATTATGCATCAAATTTATCACGTAATATTTTCAGTAGATGTGATTTGATGCACTGTGGTTTCTCCTCTCTCGGAGTGAGGTCTCTCAGGGCACAGGTATCTCAGTCATTATGCCCAGAGAGATCTGTTAGCCAGTAGAGTTCAGCGGATGTTCGGTGACTTCATGAGATGTGTAAAAAAAATCTCAGAGCTCATACTAAATGATTACTAAGTTTGCGACTCTTAATATTTTCTTTTAAGTTTTATTGAATCATATTAATTAACTTTAATAATGAACTAAAAAACAAAAATGTGTACAGTTTAGGGTGGTAGTCCAGTGAGGTTCTAAAGCTCAAAATCCATGAATCACAGCTCCATTCCGTCACTTCCGGTGCTCGATTTTCTTATGAATTCATGAGCTATTAATAACCCAATCTATTATTAAATGAGAAGCAATATATTCTCCGTTCGTTAACAAATTAATAAATTCATTTATTTTAAATATATACATTTCTGGAAAAGAATGTAAAACTATGTGTACAAATTTTCTTTTTCTATAGCTATCGTAAACTGTAAATAAAAATAAAAACGTTTTTTATCTTTCAAAATCAAATTTATTCACGTTTTTTTGTTGAAAAATATTGAATTGCGCAACAATAATTTTCCATTTTTAAGTGACCTTAATGTATATTATGTTTAGAAGAAGTTTATGAAAAATATAATTTTCTTGTTCATTATAAACAGTTTCGTTTGCGATAATACATATCATTTTATTTTAATTATAATTTTTATAACATTTTATTTTTATTTATTAACTGTATTTATTCGGAGAAGCTTTGTAGGTATTCCTGGAAAACAGCGGTCTCATTAATGAGGTTAAATAAACTACGATGAAAGATTTCATTTTTTTTTTTTTAAAATGTATATAATTATTTTTCAAATGTTTTTCTTATTGAAAAATGTAATTTGTTTTTCAGTTTTATTTTTTAAATATAGATTTAATTATTATTTTTAGAAATGCCAGTTTCTTTTTTCTTCGCTTATATATATATGTGAAGGTTCTCCAATTTCACTGGCTGTGCGTCCTCAGAAAACCTGAAAGTTTTTTTTTCAGTAGTCACTTTTTTAAATTTCAGATAACTAATCAGTAACCAACCCAACATCCAATATCGATCTTAAATGGGTATTTAGCTGTCCATAGTTAAAATGCAAAACAAGGATGGGGACATCATCAAACGTTAAAATCTAGTTTTCTACGAGAGTAAATATTTGAAAACCAGGTACTCTTCACAAACCTGGGGTTTAATTGTAAATAGGGGGATTTGAACTCAGACTTTCAAGCACCCACCAACTATCCACACTATCTATACAATTGATACACATGACCACATACACGTAGAAAAGATAAATAATCACCAATATGCGTATTTCATGCTAAAACAGCATGTATCAGCATGGGATTTGGGCTTTCCATTATCAGATTTTCAATGATATGGATGGCTGAAAAGTTGGAGGTTGGAGTAGATTGAAGCCTATCCATTAAAGTGTGAGGATTTGCTATCTTAATATAAACTGAGCACTGATTATATATATGTGTGGGAGATGATAATCTGGACCAGCTGATGAATGCTGGTTTAGCATGAAATACGGCTATTGGTGATTATTATCTTTTCTATATTATGTTGTCATGCATATCAGTTGTATGAGATAGTGTGGATAATTGGTGGGTGCTTGAAAATCTGAGTTCTGTATGAGAGATTGTTGGAGGGAAAACTATTTTTGTAGTGTAATTTTCACTGCACCCTCTCATGCAAGGTAGATAATGGTTTCTACCAGCTTTTAACATTTTGGTCATACGATCCCACAAGGTGTTAAAACTAGATAAAACCATTGCCTACCTTGCATGAGAGTGGTGTAATGAAAATTACACTACAAAAATATTATTCATTAAGTGGATAATCTCTAATCTAATGAATGACTAATAAGAATTATTAATACACTATCATTAAATGGTTTGTATCAAAGTTATGAATGCAGTAAGTTTGGCTATATATATACTGAACACTAATAAAGATATGTGAGATTGAAGTCTGGGCCAACTGATGAGTTCTGATTCAGGACTAAATGTGCTTCTTGGGGATCGCATACTTTTTCCACGTTTTTGATCATATGTTTATGATTACATTCCTCTGTAAGGTATTCCCTACCTTGTGTGAGAGTGGTATAGTGAAAATTACATTACAAAAATATTATCCATTAAATGGATAATCTTTAGTCTAATAAATGACTAATAAAAATTGTTTATATTTCCACCAAGTTGTTTTTGTCAAAGTTGTGAGGGCAGTAAATTTGACACTTATTAATTAAACTATAGTAATTGGATATTTATATATCCTGAACAGTGATAAAGATATATTTAAGATATTGTAATCTGGGCCAACTGATGAGTGCTGGATCAGCATAAAATATGCACCTTGGTGAGCATACATTTTTTTTTACTTGTCTTTGTTCATATGTTTAAGATTACACCCCTCCACAATGTGGTAAAAGTGAATAGAAACCAGTTCCCATTTTGCTTGTGAGTGGTGTAGTGAAAATTACACTACAGAAATATTATTCATTAAGTTATATCTAAATCTAATGAATAACTAACAAAAATTATTAATTGTTGGAGGGGTTTTTGCCCTAAAATGGGATATAATGACTGCATTTAGATTTAGTTTAATATAACTGCAATCATGGATTGAATTATTAAAAACTGATCTATGAAGCTTATATTTCATTAATTAGCTGAAAATAATTTAGAGTGCAGATATTTCAATCCTTTAAGTGGTCAAGACAATTGGAGTAATTATAGAATTTAAAATCAGTCTGCAAGGGGATTACTAATTAAAGAATTAACCAGAAATTATAATGAAAAAGAGAAAAA
Organism: Epiperipatus broadwayi; assembly: GCA_028023455.1. Lineage (NCBI taxonomy): Eukaryota > Metazoa > Onychophora > Udeonychophora > Euonychophora > Peripatidae > Epiperipatus > Epiperipatus broadwayi. The sequence continues at coordinate 4,004,251 of JAQFVV010000054.1, read as the reverse complement.
CAACATATACTGGTTACTATTGCTAAACTCCCATGAGCTAATTATTTACTTTAAATACTTAGAAGGGTATAAATAAATAAATTCAAATGTAATTATGATTATAGCTAAAGGATTTCATGGAAATAGCATTTCATGGAAATAGCTCTTATTCCAAGGTGTCCACCATCTGTAGAACAGTCATTTATGGGTTGTATAGATCTTATATATTGTGTAAGCCTTCTGGTTATTTTCTGTAATCATTTTAAATTTTGTATGACCTTTATATATATGTGTACTTATTCATATTATTCCTGTATTGAAATATAGTTGTTGCTATTGCTGCTAAAGCTTATGCCTTGTGAAGGAATTGAGTCATATTATTTTGTCCTTTTTCATTTTCTCATGTTCTGCATATGGCCACCTCGCTTGGGAATAAATCTCAGCCATGTGCTGAGGTTGCTTCATCATATATAGCAACATACATATGACATGTAATTTCAATTGTAGTGTAAATAAGCATAGATTTTTATACTTAAGGGAGTATTATTCAATGACCGAAACCCAATTTTTACAAGATACTATAAGTCTTGTTTGAAGCTAAATTATTATTTTTATCAAGTACATTTACCATAAAACATGCAATTTGGGGATCATTTGTCTTTTTGGGGTATCTTTATTCATATGTTTCAAGAATATATGGTGAAGTATAGGTTATTAAGTACATCTATAAAACATGTTAATAAGAAAATAAAGAAATGGAGTTGAAATACTCTATTTGTGTGTATTTAATTAAAAAAAACCCAGGTATATGAATCTTTAACTGATTAAAATTTTATAACTGGGCTAGAGATAATCTCTAGTTTAATAAATGATTAGTGATAATCATCGATATATTTATCTGGAGAAGTTTATGTCAGAATTGTGGCTAGAGTAAGTTTGGCACTCGAAAATTAAAATGTAATGATAAAGTTATATATAAGATATGATCTGAGCCAACTGATGAGTGCTGGCTCAGCTTGAAACAAATCTTGAGAATCATTTGTCTTTTTCAGGTGTCTTTATTTACACATTTCAAGAATGTATGTTGGAGTAGTAGTTTTTAAAGTATATCTTAAAGAGATGTTACACATGGAGAAAGAGAGACAAAGTTAAGTTTTTGCATCTGTGTATATATATAATTAAAATACAAACATAATAATCTTCAACTAAAGTTTAAAGTTTATACCTGGATTAGAGGCAATCTCTAATTCAATAAATCTCTTATTCAATAAATGATTAATAGTCTTCTATGAGAGCAATTCAGAGACTTCAGACCACTCAAAGAAGTATGGAAAGGTGCACGTTAGGAGTAACAAGAAGAGATCGAAAATGCAATAACGGGTAAGAGAACAAACAGGTTATTACTGACATTGTTGAAAGAATTAAAGGACTGAAATGGAGTTGGGCTGGACATATTCCTAGAAGAAATGATAATAGATGGACAATTGAAATCTTAAACTAGATTCCAAGGTATTGTAAAAGACCCAGAAAGAGACTACATATGAGATGGATTGATGAAATAAGATTGTGCTGGAATGATGTTGAGAAGAGAAACTAGAAATAAGAAAAGATGGATTGAACTTGGAGAGACCTTCACCTTGCAATGGATTGATAATGGTTGACAATGATGATAGTAAGTAATAATATTTGAATGGCTTTATTACTTGAAAGTTCGTAAGAATTTTGAGTGCAGAATTGGATTCAATCTAAGAGCTTATGCTTCAGAGCCTCCACTGGAATAAACCAAATGGCAAAATAATAATCAAATGGCTTTATTTCCAAGGAATTCATAAAAAGCAAATCAATCCAAAGACCTTAGGTTTCAGATTTCAACACTCTCATTATTGTTCTAAACCATACATGGTGATAATCTTTAATGTATTTATTTGAAATGGTTGATATCAATATTAGAAAAGCACTAACTTTGACATTTATAAATCAAAGTGAATTCCTCTTAATGTATATGCTGTTAATTTTCAAGTCTTCTCAGACTCATGATTGGAAAAAATATATCTATTCAATGGTATAAGGGGATACTTAAAAATATCCCGAATCATCCAGAGGATGAGTTCTTTGTAGTACATGCTTCCACTGCTGGATACTTCTTGTAGAACCTCTTTGTTTCAGTCTGCTGACTGTTATCATTAAGTGAAGTCATGATCCCATGCAGTAAATGTTTTGTTAGGGAAAGTGGAAAGGAAAACAGTTATAAATGCTTGAAACAGTTGACAAACAAGCTGCTCTGGGAATGCACACGTTTATGAGTAGTTTAATAGAAATGTCAAAATCATCTTATCACAAAAAAGTGTGGCAAGTGAGGTCAGACATGATGATGATGATTTTAATGCAAATGACATTGTTTACTTAGAATTCATTCACAGTAGTCAGGCATGATATAAAATGAAAAGGTCCTGATTTGTGGCAAGGGAGGAGTGTAAGCTTCACTAAGACAACACACTAGGACACAAAGCCTTCAGTGTGAAATAATTTTTAATTAAAAACAGCACGACCCAGCTATCCATCAGCCATATCCATCTGTTCTCACTCCATGTGACTTTTTAAAATGCTCTTAATGGGAAAATGCATAAAAAAAGAGTTTTGAGGATTTGGAAGTGGTAAAGTTAAAAAGCATCACTTTGGAAGAGTTTTAGAACTACTTTGAAAAGTAGAAAACACATTTAGACTAGTGATTTGCATCAAATGGACAGTACTTTGCAGGAGATTTAATGTGTAGCACCTACAAATAAATACACCATTTTGTATTACAAAATTTCCATTGGGGGGGGGGTACTTTCTTCAATATCTATTGTGTTCTCATTATAATTCTTTATCTTTAAAGAATCATTGCTGTTAGAAATTTAAATATTTTATATAAATAATAACTATTCTACTAAAATACTTCTATTCTGTTTATTAAATATTATACATCAATATAACATTTATAAAGGAATCAGAAACTACCAACTTGCTAATTATTTTTTCCCCCCTTTAATAGAGTAAGTATTAAATGATAACAATAAGGTAACTAATAATATCTATTAGTTATATATTTAGAATACAGTCATATTGGTTCGATTTTCTGGACATGTATATCCAGAAAAATAAAAATAACCTGACTTTAAAATGAAGGTAAAGCCTTTACAAATAACGAGAGCCATTCATCTATGTCAAAAGTCTCAATAGAACACAAACTGGCTGGCTTTAAATGTTTTTTTTACACAGAAACAAAGTCTATGCAACTATGAGGCAGATAGAAAAATCAACATAGATTCATACATTAATGATCTAATAAAGGCATGCTTATAATTGTAACATGCTTATTAAAACAGTAGGAACAATTTACACCGATATAAATAAAGTTAAAAACATTAATAATATACTTAAAGCATGGATAAGTCTTCCTTATGTCCCTCATCTTGCAAATAATCTTAGGAACATCTGCACTATGGGTTAGCTTTATATCACTGCCTTCTCTTAATAATCTGTTGGAACAATACTAAAGACAAGATAACCGTGGAGCATGCTCCACAGATGGTCTATAAAATTGCATGTACTTACCCTTCCTGCAGCTTTGTATTATGGGACTCATGCAAATAGATCCATGAGAATTAATCAACATTCATATTTGTACAATAGAGCTAAACAAAGGACTGAATACAAATCGATCTTTTTCGATCATGAATGTGTCACACGTTTTCTCCAACCGATGTTAGAACAATTTGCTTGGAAAAGATATGATAGGAAAATGAAGTACAAGAAGGCTTGGGCAATTGCAAAGGGTTCACATTCCATTTGCAAAATGGAATATCTAATTGCCTTATTTGCATATTGTGCCTCATTTACATATTACAGCATATCGATTATATAAGCTTACCTATACTGCATAACTATGAATCTAGCAGTGTTTTGCTGAAAGCTGGTTCAGGGCAATTAATTAGTTTATGTTCATTAATGTATACCTTTTCATTTGAATTCTTAAGCCAATGAGTGCTTAAGAATTCTCCAAGTAAAAAAAAGACAAAGTAAAAACATATCACTTTAAGTTTAAGAATATTAGATAGTAGTGATAAATTCCTATACTAGTTTGTTGTTGTTTCAGGGAATTTTTTGGTATTGAATTTGCATAACATTAAACAATTACCTTTATTCTTTTTACATATTATTCAAACTAATGATCTGATATATGAGTATCCCAAGACTTTAAATTGCTGTCTATTTGCTTGTATATCTGTATATGAAATAGCAATACCAGAAACTAATTTGGGGATTTGATAGACATGCCACTTGGTGTTCGATTGGTACTAACATTTAATATTTATTGATTATTTTAGCTACAGTGTAGGACTTTGAAGTAAAGTAATATAATGCTGCCAGTGCAAATGTTGGAAGTAAATTCAGATTAATGCTGCATTGTTTAATTTATTGTAATAAGAGATTGAAGTGTTAGTTGGGTTGGATATATTGCCAGATGAGATGATAATAGGTGGGCAGTTGAAATCTTAAACTTGATCCAAAGAGATTGTAAAAAAATTAGAAAGAGGCCATATATAAAATGGATGAATGAAATAAGAAGAGTTCTGGGAATATGTGGAGAAGAGAGGCTAGAGATTGGAGAAGATGGATTAAATTTGAAGAAAGACCTTCATCCTGCAGTGGATCGATAATGGTTGAAAATGATGATGATATTCATACCAAATATGTACAATTTATTGATGATGATGATATTCATACCAAATATGTACAATTTATTGTATTTACATTTAGCTGATTTTGAAAGGATAGAAATAGTACTTGTAAAGCTGAAAAATGATTACCGTTGAAGAGAAAATGAAATGATAAATTATATGCACAAACAGGTTGATATGGTTTGATTATGTTGACATTTAATTTGATACATATTTAGTCAGTGTGGGTGCTGTGAGTAATAACATTTTTTTTTTAAATCTATTGATTATAGTTCTTAGATTTGTAGTGAAATCATTACTGAGTTCCTTCTGTATCAATCTTTATAAAGACAGTTCAGTTTTTATTTATCATTACTGTGTTGCTTCTACTTTTTCTTTCATTCTTTTCTTTGCTTTTTAATTTGTCTATGCAATGCAACGGTAGTTGTTGACAGCCAATCACAACCATTTCAGAAGTTAAGTTAAATACTGTGGATTTGTATCTGCAGCTAGATTAAAGCTGATTGGATGTCTGGTTGCCTTTGTCCCTATGTTAAAGAAAAATTGAGCTGTAAAATTATCATCATTGGAATTTGGAATGTGTGGGCTATAAATCTTTATGTGGACAATATGTAATGGATTGGTTATACTTTGACATCTTGGATTCATTATATATCATCATTATCTATATTTTTGACTATTATCAATACACTGCAGAATGAAAGTCTCTCTACAACTTTAATCCAGCATTTTCTAGCCTTTTCTCCATGCCACATATCTGAGAAAATCTTTAGCTCAGAGATAAAAAGCCATGTCTTAAACTCTGATAAAAAGCCAATAAACTCAATGGCTGATACATATTGGTGAGCACCCTATCCATGTTTGTATAGTACATGAATAATCATATAGAAACAACAGTTGCAATGACAAGAACATGTGGAATGGGCATTAGTAAGGTATATATGTATGAGTAATCAAGTTTAATTTTTCATGGAATGAGATTTAATTCTAAATTCAAAAGCATTTTTATACAATATTCACAGGTATGACACAGAGGCAGAAGTCTTCATACAGTAGTGCCATTCAGTGCAATCCAGAGTAATCAATTGATGCAGGAAGGTTTGTGCATAAAATCCCTATCTAGTGCCTACTCATCAATTACAAGACTAGTTTCTAGCTTATGGCTTTCATCAGTGAGTGAGTCTTGGATCTGAGAATACTAAACCTAGATCTTAGGATCTAATGCAACCTCCAGAAGCCATCTTTTACCTTATTAGCTAACTATAAAGCTTAGAGTCCAAAATGAAATCATACAATCACTGATCAAATCATTGTACATATGTAGTTTTGTGAACCAATTTATATATAAGAACTATGTTGTCAAATGTAACTTGTATAACCTTTTAGAATACTAATAAAGCTTATCCTTTGAAACATAATAATAATAACAACAACAACAACAACGATAGTAATAATGATGATGATGATGTTTTGCCTTTGGGTAAACAGCTTGTGTAAGCATAAAGAATGGTGATCATGTGATGTTCACAGATATTGAAATAATACTGACTAGTGTAGATTGAACTACTGATTACTATTTATTATGTGTGCATTAGAAAAGAGTCATTAAAGACATGCAAAAACAAAAGAATTACACAAAGTGAAGTAGAAAATAACAAGTAAAGAAGACTAAAATCTATCGACCCCCCCCCTTTTATGAAGATGTAACATGATGAAAAAGAAGCAGTGCTGCTTTTATTAATAGAAAATATATTACCAGGATTAATATTGAGTATAAGCTTAGGAATGATTAGATGACAGAAATTTCATTTTGTGAACATCCATTCAACATTACTAGAGTAAAAGTTACTCAAGATAGTAGAGAATTTGTGTTTTATGATCAAGTGCAGGAAAAATTGACATACCTGGCACCCAATACATTCTTTTTTTAATTTTGATTAATATGGAATTGGGAGTAGAAATGAAGCAGAAAAATGATTAATGAGATTTGTGATTTAGAAGTTTTTCTGCTGTCAATATATATTTTTAAAAAGTCAGCGTGCCAATGATACACTTGTTAATCACTTTATAAAGTTTATAAGAATCAAATTGATTTGCTTAGCAATGTGAAACTTCGATTTTACTATCTAAAAGCTTTCTATGAGTATGTTATCAAGCATTATGAATTGCTTTATGAGTAAACTTTAAGTGAAATCGAAAAAAAAACTTATAAGCTTGTTCAATGTTCTAGACGTCACTCAGAGAACATACACATTGCTTTTAATATTCTTAATGATTTTATCAAACCATAAATAACTTAGAATTTATCAAATATGCAAATTTCCAATTAATTAAATGTGTTCACCAGGTCATTTTTGGTCCGATAAATTAGATTGGTATTGTTGTAAGAAAATGTGGGTATTATTAGGAAGTTTATTTCAATGATTCTCTGATTATCTAGCTTATAAATTATTGTCATAATATTTTCAGACTTGATTGTTCTGTGAATAGGTTTATATTGCTTTTTTGCAATGACACCAAACACCAATTTACATTGTTGAATGTAATTAATTGATGAATTAATTGAACTGTAGATGAATGTAAAAGAAATAAAAAGGAATCTGAGAGCAATGTGAGTAAGATTAAGCAACAGGAAAATCCAAATAGATATGAGAAAGTCCAATAAAAGAAAAGAAGAAAAGATGAAGTGAAAATAAGGAACTGAATGGGAATTTTAAAAAGTATTTAGGAAAGACAAGAAACATTATACAGGAAACATTATTACAACAATATTTGCAGAAACATTGAAAATAGGAAAAAGCCAGAAAATACAAGAATTATCTTTAAGGAAGACATGTAATCAAAAGGAAGTTCTAGCCATGAATAGGTCTATTGAAGAATGGCAATGGACAGATTACACCAAAAGGAACAAAGATTGGATACAGTTGGAATAAATGTATATAAAACAGTACTCAAACACAACACTCTATATTTTTTTAATAGGATATCTTAGATTAAAGAACCTTTAATAACAGAAGATGAGATCTGATTGGTTTCAGAAATATCTTATACCACATGCAAGTAAAGATTATTTTGAAAAACCATCCAGTACAAATTAGAGTATTACATTGAAAAAGATATACAGGCTGATTTTAGGAAAATTAGAAGAATCAAACGGTGATGATTTATGCTAAAATTAATAGAAATGATTTATATGAATTTATTGATTACGGCAAGATCTTTGATTCAGCTAATCATGATACAATGTAAAATGTTCTCAGGAAAATGGTTGCACAGGAATATTTTTTACTTTTGTAACAAATCTTTACGCGGAAGTTACTGCTATAATTAAAATAAGCGATGGTTAAGCAATAAGGGCTCTCATTGGCAAAGAAATTAGACTAGATAGAATGTTAATCTCTTTATCTATACAACTTATAAAAATGTCATTAATATCCTTATCTAGACAATTTATATACTGTTTGAAATATGTATCGAAGAAGACAGATTGATATAAAAATCCTTAATTTAACAACTGCAAGTATAATGATGATGTGTTGTTAGCCGAGATGTTATCACAGCTGCCTTGCGGGTGGGTAGTTGATTGCAGATGGTTGTGGGTTCGCATCCCGGCCGATGCTATGACATACGAAAAAAAAAGTATAATGATGATACTTGGCTTCATCTGATAAACTGTTCACATCTCATAAATCAGAAGATATTTCATATCTAGGGTGTCAATATTTTCACAGGGTCTAACCAGAACACACAACCCCAAAAAAATTTATTGGAGATTATTGTATATTTCAGTACGAAATAAAAAAAATCACAAAGTATATAATCACATTTACATTACTAATAATATACTCATTTTGTAATGGAAACAAAAGCCAAATGATAATTGTTTGTATACATATATCATTTATCAAAACAAAATGACAAATTTAAATCACTCATTACTCACTTAAGAAGGGGAGCGAGTTTCATTTTAGGAAATTACTGATTAATCAATCAAAAACTTAATTATAAAATATTAAATGAACAAATATTAATATAAAATTAAATATAAAGTTAAAATTAAAATATATATATAAAAAAGGAAAAAGTGGTTAAGAAAACTGGGACAATTAACTGTGCAGAAAAACGAGAAGTACGGACACTCTACTCATCATATGCAAATAAGATTATTCAGAAAAATCATTTATCACAGATTATGTTCATTTTGAAAAAGATGCACAAAATGGTTTCCCATTGACATTTTTGATGCAATGACTCTTACAAATATGCTGATTTAAACATTGCTAATGAAAAGCTTAGAAATGGTTGACAATTTTGCTTCCTTGGATCATTCATGATCAATCAAAAATCAAATATTCTTGGACATTTTACATATATGGAGACATATATTTAAAAAAGGACTGAATTGCTTAAGCTATAACGATTTCTGTGATTTTCTGTGATATGAAAGTTTGACATTGAAATGGAAAGATAGGCAAAATTGTTGATATATTTTAAACATGTTATAGGCAAAAGTCTTTTGAGAATTTTATGGATGACAAGGGATAATCTAACAGTTTAGACATGAACTCTTTTTCCATCCACAAGTAATAGGATTGAAATTGTTCTATTTTGATCATAAGATGATTTATTTCATTAGGAAATTTGTATAAATACTCAAAAAGCTGATATTGAAAGAAAGATATGATCACATTTAATGCTGATAGTTTTCCACCACCACCATTACCATAATGAATGATATTGAGCAATCTGAAAAAAACCAAATGGACGATAAATAGATCATTCTTAGAGAAATGTTCAGGGTTGGTGTAATAGTATCTAATAATAACTATATAAATATACTGGGATGAAAATAAAACTAGAGAAAGAAATAGCAGAAAAACTTTCTGGTTGGAAAGACTGATAAGTCGTATGACGTCCGGAGAATGCATCATATTTGTGGAGGATAAACATCTCTGATACATCTACAAAATGTCAGTATAATGGCAGTTATTTAATTAAAGCATGTATGTGTATCAAGTTTTTCGCCTGAAAGCAGGTGGTGTAATTAGAAATAGGATACTATGATCAAGCAATAATATTTCATTATTTCTGCTAATAGTTTGCTATTGCTATGGTAACTTATTTTAGTACATGTAGCAGCTTCTTAAAACTATAATGTATCATCAAAACAAGAATGCATTTGATATTATTTTATTTATTGTAATTAGTATAACTTCTATAATGATGATGATGATATGAGGATGTATGTATGTGTGAAATTGATATTATTAGCTTCCTAAACCCAAAAATCACTTTGGTTGAAGTATCTTTTCCCCCGCTGATTCATTTTTTTTTTGAAATTGTTCTGTTTGTACGTAATTTTTTATATATACGATACATATTCTTAACATGTTATTATTTTATCTTTCGTTTTTATAATACAAGTTAATAAAAAAAAAAATCAAACTCTGTATTACTTAACCTCTGTTTTAAAACGTTATAGTGATAAAAATGTTGATTTTTTTTTTTCAATTCCCCGATAAAGATGCTTTTATAATTAGTGCTTTGATAAAAGCTATTGAAACGATCTGACAGGTAATTAATACTTTGGTGAGGATAATGAGCTTGCTTATATTATCATTAAAAATCAGCAATTTTATCATTTGCTTTTTGAATTAAGCGACATATTTCAATTTATTTAGTAAAAGTCTGAAACCGAACTATAATATTTGGTTTACGGTTTTAAGGATTGCCTTTTACATCTAATGTGACGTATTTAATAAAAAAATATTTAAAATTTGAATAATAGGCTTTTTTTTTTAGGAGGGATAATTACTGTACTTGTACTAATAAGAATATGTAGAAATTGATTTACAAATATTACTTAGCTAAGTAGTTTGAGTTTACAAGGTAGCTTTTATTATTGAGATGCTTAGAGTGACAAGGTGCTAAGTGATTGGCAAAGCAATGGTAAACTATTATCACTCTACATACACAATTAATCTAATGATGATAGTAGTTTGAATTCAAAATTTAAAGGTATATGCATTAATTCCAAACAAAGTTTAAAAAAAATCTGTTTAGTTAATTGAATGGAATTCTTGTGCTCATCTTGTGGTGGTGACAAAGGTCACATGATTTCTTGTGCAGCTGATTAGGCATTTTATTTATTTATTGAAAATTATATTTTTAGTTTACTTTATTAAGATTATATTTTTTTAAATATCATTTTTATAACTAGAATTTTTATTTAATTAAAGAAAATGATTTAAATCAATTTGTAGCCACTTATTTTGCTGTGGCTTTCGGCTGAGTGATCAGCAATGTTAATTTGGTTTAGTAAACAGAGACCAGGTGTGCAATATAATAGTTTAATATACAATAAATAGGTTAATATACATAAAATAGCTGACATATATATAATATGGAGAACTAACTACAATAATTGGGGCTCTTAATATCCTAATGCTACCCGCATATCAAAGTTAAAAGTTTATAAGTAAATTAACTCTACCTGCAACAGGCATAAATTTATTATCCATGAAGAGCCCAGTTGGGCATTGTAAAATAATAAAAGATCTACGATCTGTTTAAGGTCCCTAGTCGAAGGGATTACCTACAGGTGCCGATTACCTGGGATATTGTCCTCATGAACACACACCTGCCACTGCGTGTAGTAGGGAAAAAGACTGAGAGGCTTTTGACATTTGTTTTTCTCTTCTGTCATCTGTCAGTCTCACTTTTCTCTATATTTCTGGAGTAGTTGGTAACCCAGATCTATCAGATGTTAGATCCAGATTTCACTGACTTGTTTCATTCTATATACGCTAGTTGTTTAGTTATGAAAATTAGCTTGACAATCTGCAACCATTGTCAATTGTTATTATTCTATATTGTTATTACTCTCTCTATATAACAAAATCATAGTAAATAGTGATCCCTCTTCCATCTTTAAGTGATTTATTGCTCGGAATTTCATACAAAATTCAAATACTCTTTGAGCTTTAAAATCTTTCACTCTTCTGCTCTACACTCATAATAATAATAACTAAATGGCTTTATTGCTCTCTGGAGTTCTTTGGCAGAGTTTAAATATTGGAAGTACTTATAACCCTGGAATCAATCTGAGGGACTTTATGTTTCAAAGCCTGGCACTCGATCATTGCACTAAAGAACACAGAGTGAGGTTACACTATATACACATGTTTTTGGGCATGAATAAGACCTAGTCTTATATTAATTTTTGCCCTCTACAAATAGCCTTGGGACTATTACTTCCAGATAATGTCTTTTTTTTTTTTCGTACAAAAATATATATTTATTTCAAAATACAAAAATCTACATTTATATTTATTTATACATTCATTATTTTAATTTGAAATGTTTTTTTTATAGATACTTGTAATGTCTTAAATAATATTCCTATTTCATCTATACCTGTAATTTTTCAAGTTATTTATGCAATCTTTTGTACAGTAAATATTAGTAAATACAGTAACAAATTAACAAGGAGGTTGCCTTGACAACAGTTTGAAATTTTGATTGTTACTTATATTGGGATTGTCTAAGTGTGGCTGGTTTCTAATAGTAACATAAGTATACATAAAGTAAACCACCTAGGAGTGCTTTTGATTAGCTTTGTAATGATTGCCAACTCTTTTAAGGTATCTTCAAACATTTCCCCACAATTCATTAATTTTAACTTTACCTGCTTGATAATATTTATATAAATCGTACATTTATGTCTCTTTCTCACACGTATATGAATGCTATTTTATATATATATATATATATATATGTCTGTCGGTTATCTATCCATGAGGATTGACAATTTTAAGTAGGTCTTAGTATTTTGGGATAGGGCTTATATTATCAATGTCCTGAAAAATCATGCTAGGGCTTATTATCTGGTTAGGTCCTATTTTCAGGGAAACATTGTGAGAACTGACTAAAAATTTAAAGATTAATTTTCTGGAGTCATTCAGTCAAACTTTTTTTTGTCCATTTCCGGATATTCGTTCATCAGGCTGGACCATCTTAACATCAGGTCTTACATTTGGGATCCCGGTTACATTATCATCAACGCCTGCAAAAAATGAGATGCTAGGGCTAGTCAAACTTTCTTTGTCTGTTGGATATCTGTCCATCAGGCTGACAATTTTAACTAGGTCTTATATTTGGGATAGGGCTTACATTATCAAGCATCCCTGAAAAGAAGTATGCTGGACTTATTTTCTGGTTTCAGTTCTTATTTTTGGAGAAAGCTTACTGCTAGAACTGGCTAAAATTTAAAGTTTAATTTCCGAGAATCATTCGGTAGCCTTTTTCTTTGAAGAAGTGATACGCAGAGTGATTTCTGGATAAAAGATTTTGTTGTTTTTGTAAATGTTATTTTTAAAAAAGCTAATTATTTCTGTTTTAATAATGAGTTAATTTATACCACATTTCCTATTTTTTATTATTAGGGGCTGACAATTCCCAAAAACCCCCCCTTCCCCCCCACACATTTTACTTACTATTTACTTTACAAGCTTGTACTTTCTTTAAAAGCTTGGTTAAGTATTTTCATTGACTTGATTGTTATTAATTGACACTATCATCTTTCTGTTTTGTAGTTATCCATAGATATTAGTAATAAGAAAAAATAGAAAAAAATGAATAAAATAAACAACAAGGTGGAAGATAATATAATCAAGAGATGACTATACACATTGCACATAACTATGGTACCTTGTGAAATATTCTTGGCATTTACCCCCAGAAAAAAATGAATTCACTTACACTTACCTTATTTGAAAGCCATCTATTACAAACTACAGATGATCCTATAGTAAAATAGAATCAATGTTTTGAATGTAAGATGGGAGGATTGTCACACTTCTGTGTTTTATATAAAGAATGAAGTTTTGAGTTCAAGAATAAGACGTTTATGTTAGATACTATTTTATTCAATAATATATTTAGTTTAACATTTCAATTATTTAAATGAGATCAAATGAATTTTCAATTCCATTCCTTTGTTGGAAAATTCAAGCACAGTGCGTGTGCGGCCATAACTGCTCCCAAAAGCTATTAATACAAAATAGCTAACTAAAAATAATAAACTAGCTGAGCGCTTTCAAAGGATCTTGCCTTCATAATCTTAGCTTGCTAATGCACTTAATGATATGCAAATATGCTAATTCCAGCTTTTTTGATAAAACAAAAGTTAGCTATTTTGTATTAATAGCTTAGCGCTTCAGTTGTGCCTTATACACACTATTGCTGAATACATATATTTCCCAAAAGTAAAAAATTATTTGACTTAAGTAGGAAAATTATATTGTATCACCAACATCTCATTAGATAATTCAGATTTTTGGGCCCTATCTTCCGTATGATTCGTTGAATATCCCATGTATGCATATGTAACTATATGCAGCATAATTTTTCATTTCTATATAACTTTCCTATGCGTTTTGCCCCATTTAGGTAATAATAGATAACAATTGATTAAAGTTTTATATGAGGTAAAGGTTGAGGTTTATGAATAATAAAAGAATAGCTAAAATAGTATTTATTTGGGTTATGAGTAAATGGCATGCAGCAGGATAGGTGAGAAAGAAAAGGTATTATAATTATGCAAAAGATTTGGATAAAGAAATTATATGTATGTATATTTGTACAAAGGAAGGATGATCATGTTGGGGATTGTTGAGTGTTATAGTGGTAGGGAGATGGGATAAGGAATAGATGTTATTATTAATGGTAAATAATAAAGAAGGGTCCTATGTTGTGTAAAAATTTAATATATATAAAAATAAAGCAGAATATTGGGTGTGAGATATTTTATGATAATAGTTAGGAAAATAGTTTATTGTTTAAGGCTCAAACGGGATCTTTAGCAACAAGAGAATATACATATAAATGTAGAAAAATATAGCAGGCAGGTGATTTAGTATGTAAATTATAAGGGAAGGAATAGAAAATATTAGGCTTTTGTTAATTGAATGTAAATGCTTGAAAACAGAAAGGGTACAATATAATGAAGTTATGGAAAAATAAATATGAAAAAGGTGTTGATTATACAGAAAGTAGATTATTGGTTTTTATGCACCGGGTTTGGAAAAAGATAAGGGGGATTTAGATATAAAGGCTGTAGAGTTGACAAAGGTTATGTTGTGGAAATGAGATGGAGCAGAATATTATTACATTACAAGTAGCATAAAAAAAACATTTCAGAATTAAAATAATGAATGTGTAATAAATATAAATGTAGATTTTTGTATTTGGAATAAATATATATTTTATTTTACAAAAAAAAAGACATTATCTGAAAATAAGCCCTAGGCTATTTTTAGAGGGCAAAAAGTAATATAAGACTAGGTCTTATTCATGTGGCTCCCATGGTATACTTAGTCTGGCAGAAAGCCTCTCCACTCTGTGTTTACGCTTTGTGAATTTTACAATGATCAGGGTGCCAGAGCTTTGAAACATAAAGTCCTCAGATTAGGTTCCAGTTATAGTACTTCCAATATTTAGAAGCTCTGTAAGAACTCCAGAGCAATAAAGCCATTTAGTTTATTATTTATAGGTGTAGAGCAGAAGAGTGAAGATTTTAAAGCTCAAAGAGTATTTGGTTTGTATGGGGTGAGCAATAAATCACTTAAGATGGAAGAGGATACTTCTTACTATGATTTTTGTTATATAAATAATAACAATATAGAATAATAACAGTAAACCAACAGCTAGTTTGCAGATTGTCAAGCTAAATTTTTGCATATAACTAGAAACAGCTAGCGTATATAAGATAGGCAAGTCAGTGAAATCTGGGATCATCTATTGATACGGGTCTGCTTCTCAGAAATATAAAGAGAAAATGAGACTGACACATGACAGGTATAAACAAATGTCAAAAGCCTCTCAGTCTTTTCCACCACAGTAGTGTAGTGTGTGTTCAGAGGACAATATCCCAGGTAATCGGCACCTGTAGGTAATCCAGCCGACTAGGACCTTACAAACAGATCGTACTGATCTTTTTTTTTTTTTTTTATTTTATTTTTTTTACAATGCCCAACTGGAGGAATATTCATGGATAATAAATTTATGCCTGTTGCAGGTAGAGGGATTGAATTTACTTATAAACTTTTAACTTTGATATGCGGGTAGCATTAGGATATTAAGAGCCCCAATTATTGTAGTTAGTTCTCCATATTATATATATGTCAGCTATTTTATGTATATTAACCTATTTATTGTATATTAAACTATTATATTGCACACCTGGTCTCTGTTTACTAAACCAAATTAACATTGCTGATCACTCAATAGAAAGCCACAGCAAAATAAGTGGCTACAAATTGATTTAAATCATTTTCTTTAATTAAATAAAAATTCTAGTTATAAAAATGATATTTAAAAAAATATAATCTTAATAAAGTAAACTAAATATAATTTTCAATAAATAAATAAAATGCCTAATCAGCTGCACAAGAAATCATGTGACCTTTGTCACCACCACAAGATGAGCACAAGAATTCCATTCAATTAACTAAACAGATTTTTAAACTTTGTTTGGAATTAATGCATATACCTTTAAATTTTGAATTCAAACTACTATCATCATTAGATTAATTGTGTATGTAGAGTGATAATAGTTTACCATTGCTTTGCCA